>CAWUFW010000306.1:1665580-2302120 GCA_963921515.1 Calotriton arnoldi
TTTTTGTCTTAAACGTTATGTAAGGTCCACGAATGGGGGCGGTAATGCCGCTATCTCTTCTCCAGGCCGCAGTGTCTCCTTGCACAGTTGCACTCCGTGAGAGAGGGCTTCGTGATGTGGAGGCCAGGGCACCGCTCCGGTCCTGGGTGGGGTAATATCAGCACACAGCCAGAGTGCAAGTCAGTCAGGGCTGTGTGCTTGTCTCCGAGCTGCAACCATGTCGCTCACACACCACCACCCCCATTACCCTACGGCGTAGGCACCAATCTGTCCACACTCCTGTGCCTCTGCCTGAAAACGCCATCCCGACTACATTTAAAAAAAGCTAAAAAAAACTAGAGTACTGTTAATTTTAAATGTATTTCTGCACCCAATGTGGGCCTAGCTCTTGGCACACAAAGTTAGGCCTCTGTTCTCAATGGCGCAATTCAAGTGCGTCTCTCCACCCTACTACGGTAGGAAGATCACATTACTTCCTGTCACTAGGGACAGCATGTTCTCAATTTGGCTGTTGGGTTTATAAGGCACTGTAAAATAGGTCATGGGACCATCGTTCCACCTTCAAGGGTCCACTATATTTTAAAATGGTGTCCTTAATGCACTCCTCTTTGATCCGTTCAGTGCCAGCTAATAGTTGTTGGAAGCATGTCTGCCCCCCCCACCCACCGTGCCCTGTCACATCAACCTCCTTGCCCCTCCCATACAACAGAAAAAACTAAAGGTTGCTGGGCCTGCAGCCGATGTTCTGGGGTGTTTTCACACCTCTTAATGGACATCGGCTGCTTCCACTGCTCCAACAATGTATACCTTGCGTGACCACCGCTGTGAGGGGTGCTGGAGGGTCTCTGCAGACACGGCGCTCCCAGCTGCACTTGTTCAGCAGTTTCCGATTTCTTTCGGCGGCTATTCTGCACCTCTGACTCGGATTTTATAGAGGAGCACAAAGGCGGCAGGAGCATTTGTTTTGTAAGTATTTTCTCATTTCTATATATAAATACACACAAAAACCAAAAAGGTTTCCGTCTGTATTTATATGTAAAAATCAGTTTAAACAGAAAACCGGGAGCCTTAATTATTATTTACATATTTTTGGATGGCTAACCTTAACAGAGACTCTAATACATAGCCATTCCTAACCATAAACTGTGCATTGTCCCTGCGTATCCTGCATCAAGCCTAACCGTAAGATCATGGCTGGTCCAACTACCTGTGAGGTCCCCCTAGAGTGATCTTGCGCAGGAGGCCCATCTGCCCAGAAGGTTTCCTACCTCGGGCACCACCTACGCCCTCAAATACAACCCCCAAGGGGCTGTGGGCTAGATTGGCGCCCACGCGCCCCTGCACGGATTGGCTGTAAAGGCCTGTTGGAAGCATATACTCCCACCCCTGCACCCTCTAGCCGACTTGCCGTAAGCACCCCTTGGAGGGCCCCGAGAGACCGCTGTCCCCAACCTATCCCCATTAACAATGGGGATACCTTCTAAGGACCGTAAATGCCCCACCAATCATGACTTTACTGCCACAGACCAGCATAGTTCCCTACTATCTGCCCCCCCCTCCAGAAGGTCATGCCTTGCCTTGCCTAAGGGTCAACCATGCCAACATATTTTCCAGAAAAAACGAATTCCCCAATTTCGGAAGGTGGACAACCTTTCTCCCCGTATGCACCCGTGCGGGATTGTCTGGATTTTTGGGGACCTAAACAACTTGTCCATCTTTTTATTAATCCACTTAACGGAATGGTTTAGGGCCCAGACCGACTCCCCTCCTTGCCATTGCAACCTCAGGATGATGTGGGACCACGCTCGGACTGACTACTGGCATCTCCTTTCCAACCATCCCATCTCGGTAATAAATGCCTCGAATAAGCCCCTCCTACCGAGATGTACCAGATCGCTGCCCCCTAGATGTACCATCACTACTCTGGGGGGCAAACCTCCCTTGCAAATCCAGGATTCCATTATGTACCTTAATTGTCCCAAACGTAGCCCCCCTTGTCCGTGAAAGGAAACACGGAAACCCGCCTGGCAGGACCGCTCCACCCAATTTCCTGTGAAAAAAACGTGCTTTAGCCTCTCTACATATGAATGCCCTACAACCAAGACTTCTGTTTCATCTGGCACCCAGGCGAGCACCTGGGCTGCACAGGAATCCGGCAGCCGGCGCACATCAGCAAGCTTCCTTCCTGCATCACAGGACATGAAAACTACGAGAAAACGAAAAGAGAAGCCGTTATTGACAAACCATTAGAGCCTAAGTCTGGGGAGAGAAACAAGAAAGGCAGTTTAAATATCCAGCCCCCGCTGGGGCAGCTGGCAGCGCGATGTCGGAGCGGCGAGCGGTAAAAGAGACCACTTCACAGCCCCTTTTAAAGGGGCGGGGTCCGGCTCAGACTGGTTCTCTGCGACCCGGAAGTGCTTAATGCACTTCTGGGTCCCAGCACCGGGCGGACCAATACCCGTGCGTGTAGTAGGCTGGTGCCGGCGGTGTCACTCGCTGCCGTCACCAGCCACTCTCCTTCCGGCTGGGACCGGCACCCCGTCATAGGCGCGGCACTCCTGAGGCTGGGGAGTGGGGCTTCGCATTCTTGGCTCTTTACCTTTTAGCCTATTCGCTGTACCCAGGGGAGACATACCACAGAGGTTAGGCCAATATGCTGATGATACTTTCTCTGTTTTTCATGACCGACACAGTAGACAACCTTCTTACACAGCCGCCATAGTTTTGTCATCTGCCTCACTGTGACTAAATCATGGATGGCTCAAATGAAACCTAGACTAATTCTCATCCAGTCGCTAAATCAAAATGGAAACTTCCCACCGACAGGTTCTTTTACGTAGAAGTTATGGGAATCACACTGAATATGGGAACTTCTGTGAAATCTCCTTGCTAGCCCCTTGACATGCGAATCACGCTATAGCTTTACTCGCATGTCAAAGCCTTAGCTAGGAGCGCCAGGTATCAACCGAGACAGGTAAGCAATATTCAACCTTTCAATCCCAAGGCGGACCAGAAACTTGCATTACCAGCAGGGTGGCCCCTCCCTCCTGATCATTACGGATACTGTTTCCACATCTGACCTTTTGTGTGATAGCCTAATTCACTCTGGGTGTTGTAGCCTTGTTTTGCTTTATTGAATGAGTTAGAATGACTCAATTGAAATCACTGATTTGTAGCGGGAAAGAGTAGCAATGCGGAAAGCATCCAAAAGGACCAGGAGTGAGACAATCACCCCAATTGCAAGCCATGGTTTGGTCACTTTGGTGCCTGTCAAAATTGAATTCAAGATTCCAAAAATGTCTAGGGTGCCCGTCACCGGAATCTAGTTTACCACTTCCTCTGTGCACATAACACAGAGCAGTCCTTATGTGCCCATGGAGGGCAGCACAAACACAGGCTCCACCCTTATGGGGGAGTGCACGCGATTTAATGCGGACGTACCTGGAGCTTGGCAGTGGCACTGGAATTAGGGGTGCTGGAGGTGCTGCAGCACCCCCACCCTCCATAAACCCTCAAAAAGTTTGCTTTGAAAATACTTTGTCTTGGGAAACATCCGGAACCCGCAACGACAACGACTTGCCTGAACAATGACTGCCTTAACCACACATGTGCGTGATTAAGGCAAAGTCGGTCTAGTATTCGGGATGGGTGGGGAGAGAGGAGCGTCAGAAAGCGAACAGGACAGGTAAAGGTTTTAAAGTTAGGCAGGGTAGAGGAACTCGTTGTTACGACAGACAACCCTTTGTCTTGAAACGTGTAATGTTTTTTTTCAAAGACAGAACATCAAATGTAAGATGACTTCCTCTGACCAGTTGCTGATAAATATTTTAACGCAATTTTTGCTTTGCCTTTCTCTTATTAAAAAATTAAGCCATTTCTAACTCAACTCTAATGACACTCTTGCTGGGATGCAGGAAAGCAATAAAGGAGAAGCCGGGGTGTGCCAATGTGTTATAACACACATCTAATCAATAATATCTGCTCGGTTTACAAAGTAAACTTTTCAAGTATTTCATAAAAATCAGTAACATTGAAACACCCATTCTGAGGTCTACAACTCGAAATGGGGAATAACATGGTAATAACACGTTTTCCCCTTTAAGGAGCTGAACTCAGATTATTGTGGCATTGCCACATACAAATACTAAATGATTTAACCTGGCAAAATTTGGGATGGGAAAAATCTGGAATATTTGTATAAGTTGGAATGCTGATTCAATCGCAACTTTCAGGAGAATAACCTACACTCCACATTTTAGGTTGAAGACTTTTTATTGTTTTAATAACAAACAAGCTGCATTGAAAGTTTAAACCCAGTCTTGGGTTAGCAACTATCTGAGTGCTTCGCAGAGCATCTAATGAAAACAAAGCAAACTTTCCCACAACCCTCCCACCCAACCCTGTCCACCCCCCTCCCGTCTCCTCCCCCGTACAAGCTGCCTAAACATAAGAGTGAAAGTAGGGCTTAGGGCGTTGTTACTCAATGCGGTGACCCATGGGGCGCATCTGGATTAAGCGGGGACACTCCACATTTTAGACATTTATTTATTACATGCAGTGCTTTAAATGAAAAAAAACAAGTGCAGGTACTCATTAAATTGAGTTGGGGGCGTGGCTAGTAAGCAGGGTTAGAGGCGGGGTGAGACATGTTGATAGAAAAAACATCTATTGAGTATTCATTTTGCCCATGCATTGCCCTTGACAGTTGTCTCAAACTTTCCATATGTGCAGATTAACAGGTACATATGCTAATAAAGGGTGGTGTGAAGTCATTCTGGGAGCAATGTAAGGAGCATCTAAACCCTGAATGCAGCCGAGCCATCAACAGCACTATTAGCCCTTTCAGGCTAAGAATCAATGTGCACCAGGACAAGAGAGACTGGCATAGTATCATTAATAAGAAGCATTAGACGCATTTCTTTTCAAATACCTCCTGGGTGTCCTGATTCTCTTCCTCTCTGATTTAGTTTCTCTCTCACAAACATACACACAACCAGGCAAACGCACACAAGCAAGCAGACAAATACTCTCTATCAATCTTCACATCTCTAATCTCTCGATCCCTCCCCCACTCACTTCTCTCCCATTTGTATCCATTTCTCTTGCTGCCCCACTCTCTTTACCCCTAAGGTATCCTATAATCCTCTACTATCACTCTTTCTCTTTCTAATCTGCCATCTCCGTGCCTCTGTTACTCTTTCCATAGCCGTCTTGATCTCTTCCCCATCTTTGTCTGCACTTACCCCTTCTGTCTCTATTTCCCCCCCCTTTAAACTCTCCTCTGCTCCTTCTATCTCTGCCCCCTCACTCTTCACCTTCTTTCACCCAATTCTCCTTCCTCTTCCCTCGACAGAAGGGTACACGGCCGGAGAGCTTTCAGTGGCAGGCAGTGAGCACTGCAGGGTCGAGAGCATGTGCAGAGTCCAGTAGAGCAGAGGTCAGGGAAAGAATAGAAAGGCGGGGCCGGCATCGGATACGCCACATGTACGGCGGTCGTGCCGGCCCCCGACGACCACACAGGGGCGGGCCTGTCGCCGCACAATGGTGACGCGACAGGCACGTCTCGCTATCGATGGCCTGGTTGGTACGGTGCGCGCCCCGGAAGTGATTGCAATCACTTCCGGGGCGTGCGTCGCACAAACGTCAGGCCGGTTAGAACCGGCCTGGCCTGGGTGCCCAGCAGGGTAATAAAAGGCTGGGGAGCGGCGGAGTCTGCCTCTCAGCTCGCCGCTCCCACAGCTTGCACGCCAGCCTCGCTAGGAGGCTGTATTTTAATTTCTGCTTTGTTTTTCAGGTTGCTGCTGTTGTCCCGTGGTCGGACTCTGGAGGATTTCCCAGCCTCACGGAGAGGCTTTACAACTTTGGTGTCTTTTGTTTTTACTGCAGGTGTACTCCGTGTCGAGGAGCGGGCGGTTTTTGGAAAATCCGAATAGCATCTGGCAGGGTTCGTGGTCAGAAAAGGATTCGGGTTGCTTTCACCTGCAAAACTGAGTGCTGGGCTTCAATCCGGAGCAGTGCTTCACTCGGCGCCCGAAGGTAGCGCTGTATTCGGCGGTGTTTGTGCAAACGGCAGAGCGAGGGACCGGAGCAGTGGTCAGGTGATCGCGGGCACTGTACTGTGCGGCCGGTGCGGAGGGGAGCATCTGCCTCCTTATTTACTAAGCGGAGGTGAGGGTTCAGCGCGTGGGGGAGCGCGAGCGCCGGCGATAAAGGAGGCTTGGTCCCGTCCCGGTTGGCTGCTTAAGGGGGCGCAAAGGTAAAAAGGAAAGAGCGCTAGCGGGTGCAGCGCGAACGGGGCAAGGAATCAGCTGGGCTGCGGGGGACAAAGCGCCATTTTAAAGAGTGCCTGTTGCTTTAAGAAGAGGCAGGGTGGATTATACAGTGAGGGCAGCGCGTTTACAGCGCGATTGGGGACATTTGTGTTTCTTTGTGTGGGGGTGATACTGTGAAGGGAGCAAGGGTGGGCAGTTGCCTCATTGCCTCCTCAGCCTCGCATAGAGGCCACACTTGATCTGTTTTTTGTGATCCTAGGCAGCAAGCAGACAACGCCAGTCGTGGTTGCAGCAAAGGACAAGAGAACTTCATCTGAATTACAACAGAACAGTGGGACCTTAAGGGGACACGGACAGGCCCGCATTCCAGCACTTCCGGGAGCCACGCAGGTTGGAGAAAACTCACCTGACCCACTGGATTAGCTGGTGTGGCGTTGCTCTGGTTGCTTGGGTGCTTGGGGCCTGTTGTGTACCTCCTGCGTTGGTAAGGTAAGGGCCTGGACAAGTGTTCCAGGTCGTTGGTGTGCAGTGGGGTGAGCTAAGTTAGACTACTCAAAGGGTGCCTGTTCAGCTTGTGGAGCGCATTGATTGTAATTGGGAGGAGTGACTTTTTTAAAACAATTATTGCGTTTTATTAAAGATAATGCCCGGAAAAGCAAAACGCGGTGAGCAGGGTTCTTGCATGGAGAACTTGATGGAAGCTATGATGCGAAAAATGGTGGCTATGGAGGATAGATTGAAGAAGGTTGATGAGATGGGGCAGGCCCTGGCAGACCTCAGAGAAAAAGTAGATGGGCAGGATGGGGTAGAGGATAGACCCAGACGTACCCATGTGGCCCCCAAGGCGGCGTTCCCTCCCCTTCCCAAAAGGGGTAGGGCTAGAAAAGGGAGGGCTAACGAACCTGTTACACCAGTGACCCCGGTGCCAGTCCCCCAGCCCAGGGAGGAGGGGGGTAGAGCCAGGTCCATCTGGGGGAACGGGCCAGGATGGGGATGTCCCTCCAGCAGGTACAGATGGGCAGCCGGCACCAATTAGTGGTACCCCACAGGCCCCGGTTGCTCCTATGGGAGGGGCCCCAGTTCCTCAGGATTTGGTGTCCAATTTAGCAGCGGTCCTCCCTTGGTTAGGGAAGGTGGGGAACTGGTCCCCAGCAGCGGGGGCGTCTGTCAGCGGGGAGGACTTACTCGCTAAAGCTAGGCGGATAGTGGCTCAGTTGGACGGGGCACCTGGGGATAAGCCAGGGGATGGGCTGGGTGCACCAACCCCCGTCACTCCAATAGGTGGGGCTACCCCGGTTGAGGGAATCAAGGAATTGCCAGCAAACAACCCACATGTGGACCTTGCGAAACAGAAGCCAACAGAGTCAGTGGGGGCAGCTCCATCAGGTAAGCAGCAGACGTTGCCCGTATTAGGGGTGGGGGAAGCTCGCACCCCTAGGGAACACCTGGCTAGGCATGTGACTCAGGAAGTGAAGGAAAAAATCTGGAAAGGGAGCTATGTCAGTATGTTCTCTTTGTTGCTTGATGAAACTGAAAGAGAAGAGGCCAAGAAAAAGAAAGACTGGATGCTCCCGAGAGAATGGGCCAGCGAATTACAGAAGTATAGGATTGAGGAGACTTTGATTAACTGGGTCAGAGGCTTCTCAGTTTACATGGCAGTTATGGCTGAGCATTTCCCAAATCTAGCGGGAGAAATGGCTTGCTACTAGAGCAGGATCACTGGGGCGCATGACAAATATGGTGGGGTAGGGTGGAAAGAGTATGATAAAAATTTCAGGAGAGCAAAGGCGTCTGACCCTGCCCTCGCTTGGGATCAAATAGATATGATCTCATGGTTGGATCAATTTGGGGGTGGGTCACAGGAGAGTGCCAAGGGCCAGTCCTTTCAGTCCTTTCGGCCACATCCCCCCGCTACTTCCAGCAATGGAGGGGGGAGGAAAGGGACATGTTGGGATTTCAATAGGCGCACATGCACCAGGCCTGCAGGCACGTGTAAGTTCAAACATGCATGCTCTATCTGTGCCAACACGTCACACCCTGAGTCCAAGTGTTTTAAAAAATCAAAGGACAGAGGGAGAAAGAAACAGGAGTGAGGATATTTCCCCGCATACAGCATGTTCGCCCATTAGAGCAACGGCATTGACTCCATGGTTAAACAGATATCCTTGTCCTGCAACTGCCAGGTTGTTGCTAGATGGTTTCAGGTATGGTTTTAGGATTCCCGCGCCAGATTATGTAGGGACACCCGAATGCAAGAATCAGCTCTCAGTAAGGGCCAATCCAAGTGTGGCGGCAACTAAAATAGAAAAAGAGCTGCGCTTAGGCAGGGTAGCCGGGCCATTTGACGACATCCCGGTAAAGAATTTTGTCTGTTCTCCTCTGGGGGTGGTCCCTAAAAAAGAAGCTGGAGAGTTCAGGTTGATTCATAATCTATCTGCACCTAGGGGGAAATCTTTGAATGATGCTATTAGTGATGAATTGTGCAGCGTAAAGTATTCATCTTTTGATCAGGCGGTTGAGATGCTTAGGGGTTTGGGCCCTGGCACACTGCTGGTGAAGTCAGACATCGAGTCAGCTTTCCGCTTGTTGCCGGTCCATCCTTCAGACTTCCATCTTCTGGGCTTCCAGTTTCAGGGGAAATTTTACATGGTTATGTGTATGCCTATGGGGTGCTCGGTCTCCTGCGCCTACTTTGAGAAATTCAGTTCATTTTTGGAATGGGTGTTCAGGCAAGTGACGGGGCACCAGTATGTCTTGCATTACCCCGATGACTTCCTTCTTTTGGGGGCGCCTGACTCCCGGATGTGTGGGTGGGCGCTGCGTGAATTTTGCACGCTCATGCAGACTTTTGGGGTCCCGTTGGCACCAGGGAAGACGGTCGGGCCATCCACAATGATTGAGTTCCTAGGGATAGAATTAGACACGATTCAGGGTTGTTTTCGGTTGCCCGAGGACAAAATCACGAAGTTCAGGACAGGGTTGCAGCAATGCTTGGCTAAAGAAAAGGTTACTTTGCACCAGCTGCAGCAGAAGGTAGGGCAGTTGAATTTTGCATTGCGGGTTATCCCTATGGCACGACCATTTTCACGATCCATCTCACAAGCCATGTCAGGTCTCAAGGAGAAACATCACCACACCAGGCTGTCAGCTGAGGTTAGGCAGGATATGCAGATTTGGATGGCATTCCTGCGTGACTTCAATGGCATGGAAATGTGGCTCGGTCCGCTCATTACATCCGCTGAGTTGGTTTTAATGACTGACGCTGCGGGTAGTGAAGGATTTGGTGCCATACTTGGTACTGAGTGGGTGGCACAGCGGTGGCCGGCATGGTGGGAACAGAGCGGCTTGACAGCTAACATTGGTTTTTTGGAGCTCTTCCCCATCTGGGTGGCATTGACAGTGTGGCCAGAGCAATTGCGTAATCAATCTGTGGTGTTCTGGTCAGACAACATGACAGTAGTGGACTGCATTAATGAGCAAGCAGCACGGTGTAAGATGATCCTCCGTTTGTTGAAAGAAATAATTTTGTTATGCATGGGATTGAATATGCAGTTTAGAGCCAAGCACGTGCCAGGGGTATTGAATCATGCTGCTGATGCACTCTCTCACTTCAAGATGCAGGTTTTCAGGGCACATCTCCCGGCTGCGGCAGAGAATCCCACACCCTTCCCAGAACAACTTTGGCAGATTGGTGCCCCCAACTACCGGACCTCGTGGCAGCTAGCCTAGCACCCAGGACCAGGAAGGCATATGAAGGGGCATTCTGGGCATACTGTTCCTTTTTGGGCAGGGAGTGGGCGGAAAAATGGCATGCCACAGGGGCTGTTCTTGCTTACCTGGGGGCGTTGCAGGGAGAAGGGCGCTCAGCGGCAGCGGCTAGGTGGCATGTAGCAGCGATTTCTTTCTTCGCACAGGCAAAAGGTAGGGGGGACCCCACCAATAGCTTCACGGTCAGGAAAGCTCTGAAGGGGTGGCAGCGCCTGCAAGGGTCAGAACCAGACACGAGGCGACCAATAGGGGTAGATCTCCTGGCATCTTTACTGGGGATTCTCGATCGTATTTGCAACACCAGAGAGGAAGCCATTTTGTTCAGCGCCGCTTTTTCCTTGGCGTTTTACGGGGCATTTAGAATTGGAGAGCTAGTGTCCAAAAACAAGCAGGATGAGCAGGGTGGTCTGCAGCTTAGTATACAAAGGAGGGACTACAGGGCTTTTTCCTCTATCAGTGTCGAGGGAGGTCCAGCATAGGTGCCCTAATTGAAGTATTAGAAGAAGAAGGTTATGCTGTTCCTCAAGAGTGTACGAGCAAGGAAATTGACACCACCCTGAACGTTTGGGTTCAGAGTTGGGAGTCCATTTATTGGATTGTAATGCCCTCACACACCCAATCGGGTGTCATGCTTCATCATCTGGGCTACTCCTCGTCGGGTCGGCGGTGCAATACCCAACGGGCTCCCTGTAGTAGGGGCACTTTGGCGGAGATCTTTTCCAATAGCCGTATGGTGAAGTGGGGGTGAGGGGCCAGAACTGTGTAGATGTATGTGTGTGATTTAAAATAAGGTTCGGAGTATCCGTGAAGACAATTTTTAATCAGTGGGTCTCCTACCCTAGTTAAAAATATAAACAATGCTGTGCTTGGCTAAGTATTATGTCTTAGGTCTAAGCGTCGCTATTGGTGCAAATGAGGTCAACATGTTTCTCGCTCAATGTAATAGTCTACATGCGATTCATCAGGACCTATATTGTGGAAACTATCTACACTTAAAATTGGCGACGTGGCAACATACTCACATCAACCAGGTAACTACCTAAATCGTGTACCTGTCAGACCTGGTCCTACCCATTGTTGTAAGCTAACCAGGCGGCATCAGTACCCGGTAGGTCAAACTAGAGGAGTTCCTCACGAGTTTTGTGCTGTTGTCACGTATCGAGTCGACCTACCCACATCTACCTGGTCTGCAGCTTAACCGCGTGAGGATCCAAGGTGATTCTTTGTTTATATCTATTCAGAGGTCCAAAACTGACCAGGAGGCCCGCGGGGAGGGGGTGGTACTGCACCGGGCACAGGGGAATCTTTGCTGCCCTATCACCAACCTAGAGGTATTTCTGAGGGGAAGGCCCAGGACCACGGGGGGCCATTGTTAATTCATGCTGATGGTACCCCACTCACGAAGTATAAATTTAAAAGAGTCCTGGATATGGCAGTGCAAAAGGGAGGTCTGGATCCCAGTTGCTTTGGTACACATTCATTCAGGATAGGGGCAGCCACCGAAGCAGCAGCTAGAGGTTTTCCCAGAAGCGATGTGCAAAGGATTGGCAGGTGGTCCTCCAACTGCTATAAGCGCTATGTGCGGCTGCATATGTTATGAGTAAACCACAGACCATTTTCTGATCCTTGTTTTCTTCTCTGCTCCCTTTTCAGTTTCTCAAACCTGTCACGCAGGGGGGAAACTGGCGGCAACACAGCAGCAACTCAGATCGGCACAAGAACGGGTGCACGCCCAGAAGCAAGGATCGCATGTCGTGGGGGTCATTGGTCATTCTTACGTGAGACGTCTCAGTAATTTTTTCCTTTCAGGCAATTATGAGTCCAGAGCAAGGCAGCCTGGCTTTAGGTTGTCATTTCATGGGAAGGGGGGTCTCCGCTTCAGTCAATTCAGGGCCTTGGTGTTAGACCTATTAGACAGGATGGGGGCTCCTCCCAGCATTATTATCCTACACCTGGGAGGGAACGATCTGGTACAACTGGGTAGAAGGGGGCTGGTGGAGACCCTACTCACCGAAGTGGCTTGGTTAACACGGATATGCCCAGGGTGTACACTAGCTTAGTCACAAATGGTACCGAGATTCCAATGGCGGGGAGGGGAGTCTGTGAGGGCATTGAATCATTCGGTAAGAAGAATTAATAACAAGATGGAGAGACTGTTCAGGGCTCCGCATTTGCAGATGATCGCCCACGGGTGCATCAGGGGGGAGCCATGCCTCTTAAAAGACGGCGTCCATCTGTCCAAATTAGGTAACGAAATCTTCATGGAGAATTTGCTGGCTTGGTTAGTTGGGTTTAGAGACAGAGCATGAACTTTCTAGTGAGCATTGGGTGGGGGCAGATAGTCGGGCAACTATGCAGGCCTGTGGCGGTAAGGTCATGATTGGTGAGCATTAAATTTAAGATCCTTAGAGGGCGGCGCCATTCTGGAATGGGGTCGCCCAAGGGGGAGGGACAAGTGGTCTCTCATAGAACTCCAGGGGCAATTACAGCCGGTTGGCTGGATGGGTGCGGGGGAGGGGGAGTTACGCTTTCCATTAGGCTGGTTGGCCACCCCGCACGTGCACAATGGCGCAAGTAAACGGCGCATAACTGCAAGGGCCCCTTATGGAGATAATCTACAGGGAGTACAGGGGTGACCTGGGGGGAAGTACCCTCACGGTGAACGGGCCCTCTGCACATGCGCACTCCGGTTGGAGGGCGGGCATAATTTAATCAGGATCTGGCGCCAGTTATTGACCTTGCCGTAGGCTCAAATAGGGATACGCAGAAAAATTAAACGTTATTATGATTATTGATTATGGTATGTTTAGATTCGGATAGGAATGTCTTTGTATTAGAGATATGTTAAGGTTAGCAATATGACATATGTACCTATCAATGTAATCAATGTCATGAAATGGTTTCTGCGTATTATGTAAATAATGTACATAAAAATTTTGTTTTAATTTTTAATAAATACGGCCGGGGTTTTACGACCCCCTAATCCAAAAATATTACTTGTGTTAAATGTGTTACTACTGTCTTAGTATGGATATGGGAGGAGGGGGTTTAGGCCGTACCTGACCATATAGAGAGGCGGGGCCGGCATCGGACACGCCACATGTATGGCAGTCGTGTCGTCCCCCGATGACCACACAGGGGCGGGCCTGTCACGCACAATGGTGACGCGACAGGCACGTCTCGCTATCAATTGTCGGGTTGGTCCGGTGCGCGCCCCGGAAGTGATTGCAATCACTTCCGGGGCATGCGTTGCACAAACGTCAGGCCGGTTAGAACCGGCCTGGCCTATGTGCCCGGCAGGGTAATAAAAGGCTGGGGAGTGGCGGAGTCTGCCTCTCAGCTCGCCGCTCCCACAGCTTGCACGCCAGCCTCGCTAGGAGGCTGTATTTTAATTTCCCCACCCACCATCCCCTAAAAGCTGAGTTTGCTAAGTGTATTTGTTGTGAATTTTCTTTTCAGGTTGACATGGTTATGTTTATAGTATGTGTATGGTTTTCTTTCCCTTTGTTTTAGGAGATTATTGTTCTTTTACAGGTTATGTTTTTTTTTTTTTTATTGTCGTATTTTAGACCTATTCCTTGGTCAGGCGGTAAGGTCATGATTGGTGAGCATTAAATTTAAGATCCTTAGAGGGCGGCGCCATTCTGGAATGGGGTCGCCCAAAGGGGGGGGACAAGTGGTCTCTCATAGAACTCCAGGGGCAATTACAGCTGGTTGGCTGGATGGGTGCGGGGAGGGGGAGTTACGCTTTCCATTAGGCTGGTTGGCCACCCCGCACGTGCACAATGGCGCAAGTAAATGGCGCATAACTGCAAGGGCCCCTTATGGAGATAATCTACAGGGTGTACGGGGGTGACCGGGGGGGGGGGAAGTACCCTCACGGTGAACGGGCCCTCTGCGACTGCGCACTCCGGTTGGAGGGCGGGCATAATTTGATCAGGATCTGGCGCCAGTTATTGACCTTGCCGTAGGCTCAAATAGGGATACGCAGAAAAATTAAACGTTATTATGATTATTGATTATGGTATGTTTAGATTCGGATAGGAATGTCTTTGTATTAGAGATATGTTAAGGTTAGCAATATGACATATGTACCTATCAATGTAATCAATGTCATGAAATGGTTTCTGCGTATTATGTAAATAATGTACATACAAATTTTGTTTTAATTTTTAATAAATACGGCCGGGGTTTTTACGACCCCCTAATCCAAAAATATTACTTGTGTTAAATGTGTTACTACTGTCTTAGTATGGATATGGGAGGAGGGGGTTTAGGACGTACCTGACCATACAATACTGGCCTCTGATGGGCAGGTCAGTACACCTCCCACCTCACCTGGGCTCCAGGCAGGCTGCCTAGGCCATATCCACCACCTCATCCCTGTCAATGTCCCAGCAGGTGGACAGGGGTGGGGGTCGAATTGCAGGAGCAAGTGAGTCAGGCCTCAGTGGGAGGCCAAGCGTTTAATAGCGCGGTCACTTATGCAGGCTCTCTTCCCTCCCACCCATTCAGGCTGCACACATCACTGTGCCCCTGGCAGCCGATGACCAATCCACTAACAAGACGACCCAGCATGGAGGCCCCTCAGGGGGCGGTTGAGGACAATGAGAACTTCGGGAGCAGAGGCCCACTTACCCCTGCAGCAGGTCTCCAGCAGGCGCCAAAACGGCAAACATGCTGCGAAATAAACGGGCCACAGCTGGCCCTCAGGCATCGGCCCAGTGCCCATCTGATCAATCCGAGTACCGGTACTCTCCTTGGCACTGGAAAAGTACCGGTACTCAGCTTGGTAAAAACAAGAAGTGCCGGTACTCAGTACCTGTGAGTACCGGACCATTTAAAGCACTGATTACATGTGCTCCTAAATGCTCTGTTGGACCTCACACTACTCCACCTTTGCACTAAACAGGAATCTCTCATTCAATACATTTGCTCTTTAAATAATATTTGGATTTTTCTCAACCCTGTGTCTTTAGTGAGCTAATTTCCCTGGCCAGCCTCTACTCTCAGAACTGTTCCAGCACCACTGGGGCATGGGCTGCTAGCAAGAGCGATCCGTTGTGATCCACACATCCACTCTATGACTGGAATGTCTTAACAACTGATTGAAAACAGGCTAATCAGGTTGAATTAAAGTGAACAGTGAAGACAAAATTGTGATAACCAGGGAATGTTATTTCCTCCAGCTCTCCCTGCTTTCCGATGGCTGCGACAGGCCCATCCCTAAGGTGCAATTGTGATAAATGTGGATTCTTAAATGAACGTGTGGCGTGCAAAGTATGCCTGACTAAATGTGTTTGTGTTATGCCTTTGCCAAAAACAAGTTCATCAGCTTAATACATTACTTGTGCAGGCAGGCGATGCAATGCAGGTCATAGAAAGATACATGTTAAAGTGTGTAGCCTTATAAACGTGACACGTGCAATGTTCAAACATGCATGGCTTAAATCTATCTCACACTGTTTTGTGCTGGGACTTATAGTTATGAATCATTTGGTGATGGAAAAAACTTGGAATGTATGTGTTAAACCTTTGTTAGGTCGGATCTTTCCATGACATTCCGATGTTATTAAAATTCTATGTATAACATACTTATGATAGGGTTCCAGCCAGGCCCCTCTATCTATGGGTCTGTTATTGTGTCATTCACATTTTCTTCCGCTGGCTACAGCAACCAACATGGGGCAGTGGGTACGCACATGGCAGCCGTTGGCTAACTTCGCTGTGAGTGACGCATCCAGCCCTTTCATAAGGAGCAAATCCACATACGAAGTAGTTTCCGTAAGTACCAGTGACTACAATGGCAATATGTGCTTTCCGAGACTAAAAACAATTTTTTGCTTTTAGTCAATTATTGTTTTAGATTGATGAGGGACTGACAGCTTTTGCAGCAATAACATTTTGCAAAAACTATGACAAACCAAAACAAGAATTGATAATGCTGGTGGCCAATACCAGACCTACTCTGCCAATGCTTGTTTTCTGTTGTGAGCTGGTTAGATACTTGAATATTGGGCACCAGTTAAATTCTTCAGACTCCTTATTTCATAGATATTACCATCTGTGATAAATTACCAATCTGGTGAAATTAATCCTCTGCTGGGATTACTGTCTGTAGGTATCAGGATTCTTAGATGTCCCCTTTCTCGACACCTCCGGGTATTAGTGTGCGTTATAAATTTAAATTTCATTTCATTTCATTCATTTCGTTTCATTTCATTTTATTTCATGTGAGTAGCTTATCTAGTCCAGGTTTGTCCTTGCAATATGGTCCTTGTAGTTCTATCTTTATAACTGAGTCAACAGGACAACATGTACCAGAAACTTGAGAGATTAGTGTTATTCCTTTAACACAAGCAGGATGTAAATACCATAAAGTTAATTACCACCACCGGTAAATATTGTAACCAGCAGGACAAATATTTCAAAGCACACAGAAGCCCGACAAATATAGGAGGACAAAACTTACCACAGGGCGCTAAAATGCCATTAGCCAAAAATTACTTTTAAATGTAGGGTCCCTGCTTCATTCACCAAGTGGTTAGTAGCCACACATAACCAAACCCTCACGCTGTTTAAATTGGTTACTGAGGGTTCAGAAATTATCTTGTTTTGGGCAGTAAGCTCCTTCAGTTCTGGGCAGCCTTTCATCTGTAGTGGGAGTGCAAACAGTAATGCATTTACCACCAACTTTAACACATTTTCTGCATTTGTTAACTTGACCAACAACTGAAGATCAGAGGAGCAAATTATAATGGTGGGCAGGATATTTTTCCTGTAAAGGGTGGAATTTACCACTGGTAGTAACAACCAATTATTATTATCTATGAGATTTCCAAAGGGAGGACTCGTGCAGTTTCAATTTGACCACAGCTGCAGTATAATTAGATGACCAGAAGCAAATAATTGAACCTTGCCCCTTACTCTGCTTGACATTCCCTCAAATTTCCAAGAATCTGTGATTGGCTGTTCAAGAATCTCGAATTTTCCTCCTGAAATTCAGGTAGTTGGGGTGATATAAAAGCAAATCAGCTTGAGTTTCTAGCTGTCTTTTTGGAGAGGAGAATATTTGCTCCCATAGAGGGTGAGGGTCAAGACCCACCCATCCCTACCCTGCTTCATAAATTGCCTACTTATCCCAGGCTGCACTGTAGTAATCCCTGAACCAAAAGCTATTGTTGTACAACAGGAATAGCTTACAATCTGCTTCCATAGCATGCTTGTGAATAACCTCCAAGACCATAAACTGGAGTTGTTTAAAAAACAAGTCAATTTGGCAGGTTGTCTTGCTATCAACAGAAAATGTAATAAGTGTTGTAATTTTGGCATTTTGCGCAGGTACATTAAAGCAATCAGAAATTAATTACTGTGAATACTGTGTGAGATCTGGATCATGGTGAGAGCACTGGTACATGCACTTTAATATTATTGGTATGTGAAGCCTAGAATATACATCAGAAGAATTCTGATTCTCTGTGTGAAAAATCAATTGGAACCATTGAGTTCACTGTTACTGTTTATTCAAAGTCACCTATTATATTGAATGGCATGATGCAACTCTCATTCCATCTGATGTTAACCCAGTAGGTTTTGATGGTACTGAGAGTGGTACGTTAGGATATTTCTAGGATGATGTCAGATAAAAAGACAGGGTAGTTCATACCAAGGTATTTGTGGCTGAGAGGGGTTATAATGTTTTGGGTTGGAGTGACCATGGAAGTTTCATTGTGGTTTTTCTCCCTGGTAACATGCATCCCATTTCTCTAGTTAGAATAGAGGAGAAAGACCTACAATAAATAATTGGCGCTCACATAGAGTTGTATGAGGATGGGATGGGATGTGTTAAAAGTTATGAGCATAAGATTATTTTAAAGAAGGATACTATGCCACAAAGTTTGCAACATTATTCTCAGTATTAGGAAAGACCTTCACGAACATCTAGAGAAATTGGCACATGCTGGGGTGATAGAGCTGGTTGATTCGGCCAGGTGGGCCACCCCTATAGTTGGGGGGCGGGGGTGGGGGATTGGTACAATATGGTTGTGTGAAGACCTCAGGTCATGAATAGAAATATTCTGATTCATTGTTATCCCCTACCTAAAATTCTAGACACACAATTGGTTGGGGGGGTTGTTCACCACTTTTATTTCACCTTTTGGGAACCTATTGTTACTTGTGTATGCTGTTTGGGCTTGCCTCAGCAACATCAGTGTTTTGAAAGCTTATGTATAATTTCTTTAGGGAGGTCCATAGGGTTCATGCCCCCAGGATGACATTTTGATTCATGCTGGAATGGTAAAGATAATCAATAGAATTCTGGACCACTTACTTGATATTCTAAGGAGCCATGGTATCACTATGCGAAAGGACAAGTGCAAGTTTGTCACAAAGTATTTTGGACATCTGCTGACTGCTGAGGAAATTAGACTAATGGTTGATCATGCAAAGGCCATCAGAGAGGCATCACAACAATTGATGTCCAGCTCAGAACAATTTTGAAAATGTGTGCGCATTACTCTTGTTTTGTGAATGGGTTCACCATAATAGATGACCCTCTGAAAAAGCTACACAGAAAGACTCAAAGTTTGTGTGGATGGAATGTGAGCAGAAAGCAATTGAAACAACAAAACAGATGATTTTTGAGGTACCTACTTTACAACCCTACCCTGAGGGGAATTTGTGTGTTCGCACAGTGGATGCGAGTTCACAAGGACTTGGTGCTTTGTTGGATCAGATCAATAAGGGGCGTGTGAAGGCTTTGGCGTTTGCTTCAAGATGTTTACGCAAAGCAGAGAGGCACTACAGTACTACACAAACCCTTGGTGTTTCTGATGGGCGAAAATGGCATGGGCAAAGTATAAGTTAGATGTTTGTCCAGGATGTACCAGTTCAATTTTGAGGTTTAGTATGTTGCAGGAAAAACAGAACTCAAGGGTCGACTTTTTGTCATGTTTCTGTTGATTCCGTGAAATGGGCTGATGGATGAAGATGTTGAATGAGGGGCGGGCCTTTGGATTTGATAGAAGGGTATGTTAAATTATTGACTGTTGGAAATGGCCCTTTCTGCAGGGTCACTGCCAAATTTGTTGCCTTCCCACTCCCCTTTTTGCTGAATTCATTGTTGTTGGCTTTAGGACTCTGGGCACTTTACCACTGCTAATCAGTGCTAAAGTGCGTGTGCTCTCTACATGGTAGCATTGGCTTATCGACAATTGCCATATTTAATGTACTTATAAGTCCCTAGTAAAATGCACTACATGTGCACAGAGCCTGTAAAGTAGATGCTACTAGTGGGCCTGCAGCACTGATTGTGCCACCCACCCATGCTTTAAAGAACAACATTTCTGTTTATTCTTCAGAAATTCATAACTCTGGTTCTACTTGTTGGATTTTTGTTGTTTTGATCTGTTTGTGTTCATTAAATTAAGCTCTCTCTTTTTGTGTGGTGTTTTCACTGTTTTACTGTTTTAAGTGTTGCTCAAATACTTTACACATTGCCTGTTAGTTACCCCTGACTGCTCTGTGCCAATCGACCAGGGGGTGACCACAGGTTAATTTAGGGTGTGTTTGTGACTTACCCTGACTAGGATTGTGGTTCCTGCATGGACAGGGTGTATACCTATGCCAACCAGTAACCCAATTTCTAACATTGGTGATCAGCGGTGAGGATAGGACTTATGTTTGTGCAGTGCCTTACAGTAATTTGGTGAACACTGCCAATCCATACCAAAGACTAATTCAAGTCAACTCTCTCTTATTGGCATTTTCCATTTTTCTATTCCCCCTGATTGACATTTTCAATGTTTTCCCCCAAATCATGTCTCTAACTGGAGGTTCTACAACTGCACCTGCTGCACTGTCAAAAATGGACTTTGAACTGGCCAACCTGAAGGGTTACTCTGTGTCTCAGCTCAAGGATATCAGCAAGGGAGTCGGGCTTCTTGCAAAGAGCTCCACCAAAAAGGTAGAGCTGCAAAAGGCGCTGCGGGTCTGGGCAGAAGCTCACGCTGCTTTGAATGTAGCCCCAGAGGAAGATGAAGAGCTGGATGAGGAGGAAGAAATGGACCAGGACCCAGAGAAGGGTCTTGGACTGCTACCTTTGGAAGAGGGGGCAACCTACTTCCAGGACTGGAGATTCCACCTCTGGCAGGGAGCAGTGTGTCATCCAGAGGCCTGTCCCCAGAGGAGCTGAAGGACAGGAGGGAGGAGAGAAAGCTAAAATTGGAGCTTTCCAAATTAATAATAGTGGCAGAGCAAAAGAAATTGGCTCTGGAAACAGAGCAGAAGATATTGGCCATGGAGGAGAGAATTGCTTTGGAGCATTTGGCTCATGAGAGGAGCTTAAGGAGCTGGACCTCAAGGTCAGGCAGGCAGAGGCCAGCAGTGATTGTGGCAGCGTTTCTTCAGTGCCCTGTGACAAGAGAGTCCAAATTCCCAAAGGTCTGGTGCCTGACTTTGTGGTGGGAGATGACACAGATAAATAGTTTGAGGCTTATGAGATTGCCCTGCAGATACACAGGATCCCTGAGGGAGGTTGGGGGCTAGTCTGTGGAGGCACATCCAGTGCTGGCTGGTGACATTTGAAATTGGTAGGGTGTAAAAGTTTGGGATGAGTGCACTGTGGCAAGTGAGCGTAGCGATCAAGTCCAACTGTCATAATGGGGGTGCGGGGGATTCTCCCCTGAGAAAATTTTGAAGAAAGAGTGGGAAAATGGTGCATTTCCAAGCAAATTTGAGAAAGCAAGAAGGTTAATAAAGCAATTGTGAAAGTGTAGTTATGACATCAATAAAGAGATTTCATATGATAATGACGTAGGTAGCTGCTTATTCAGTATAACCACAGAACTTCGTAACAAACTTTGCAATAACAATGCTGAGTTAGCGCACACACAGCGCTCTGCTGTCAGGGTGAAAGGAGCCCTCCCCCACAAAGCGCAGACTAACTCGGGAGGAAAGTAACATTAATACACAAAAGGGCACACAGTGCTTGGGCTTTGCAGGAAATCATTGCACTGGGAAGGTGGGACCGCCAGCTTGCAACTTCTTCATGATTTCACAGTTCCTTAGGCATCTCAGATGCACCAGGAACGTTGCACATGGATCTTATGATCTGATTGCAGCTGAAGGTTTGCAATTTTGTGAGTTACGGTTTTATTGTTCCTCCTGCCAGTATTGTGTTACTGATGACCCTGCTGTAATTATAGTCTACGTCACAACGTGCACTGTATAGTCCACCACAGTTCGCAAAAGAGTGCCACCCGTAGCTGGGCATAAATCACTTCACACAGAAAAAAATACATACTACAAATCATATTTAACAGGGAAAAAAGAATGACACTGAAACAAATGTTTACTGTTGAGAAGATACAAAGCCAATGAAATTAGGCAATTTAACATCTTCAAGAGTGTTTCTGAGTTAATGGAAATACTGCCAGGCTCCGATGAATCAAACAAGAACAGCACCTTCTGAGTCCATTTAAAAAGCACTGATTCTGCCTTACGCTCCCTCCTGCTTAGAGAGAGAATGGGCATAAGTGCAGAGGAGCACACGTTCCCACCTGCTGCGCCGGCTATGAAAGCCTGTCTTTATCTCTTTGTCCCTGTAGTACACTGAAGAGCTGTTTCACATCACATGCCTTCAGATGAAGCACACGGGGATAAGTGCAGGTGAAGAGCATTTAAATTATGTGGCACTGCTGCTGTAGTGGAGAACAAGAGAGGAGTGTGATGCGTCGCATCAGTGTCTGTGCTTGTTCACTTGGTAATCATCTCTCAACGCCTTGAAGAAAGGGTACTCAAGAGAGGAGAGCTGGAAAACTTCTTCAGAGTGGAGGTTAATTTAAGATGTGATAGCCGGGGAGACGGGAGGGAGGGAGAGAGGGTAGACAGTGTTTAGGTTTTACGTGTCCTAGTAGTGAAAAACTTTTAAATCCATTTTCACTACTGCAAGGCCTATCTCTCTCCAGTTATATTAATTGGATTTTTGTCATTTTGCTCTTGTTTTGTTCATTAAACTAAGCTCTATTTTTCTAACCAGGTGTGGTATATTTTCGTGTGGTGTTTTCACTATTCTACTGTATTACGTGTTGCACAAATACTATACACATTGCCTCTTAAGTTCAGCCTAACTGCTCTGTGCCAAGATATCCTGGGGTGACCACAGGTTAATTTAAGGTGTGTTTGTGACTTAACCTGACTAGGATTGTGGTTCCTGCTTGGACAGGGTTCATACCTCTGCCAACCAGAAAGTGCTGCGTTAGATCAGATCAATAAGGGGCGTGTGAAGAGAGAGGCACTACAATACTACACAAACCCTTGGTGTTTCTGATGAGTAAAAATGGCATGGGCAAAGTATAGGTTAGATTGTTGCCCAGGATGTACCAGTTCAATTTTGAGATTCAGTATGTCGCAGGAATAAAATAATTCAACGGGTGGCTTTTTGTCACATTTCCTTTGAAAGTTTCATAGGATGGGTTGACGGATGAAGATGTTGAATGTTTGGTGGGCCACTGGATTTGATAGCAGAGTATGTTAAATTATTGACCAAAACAAGTGGGTTAGTGAATCAAACACTGACTAGGTGTTGCAAGAGGTTAAAAAATTAATTGTTCACTGCTGGCACAAGTAAAGATGTCTCCAAGGCAAATTGCAAGCTTTCTGTAAGGTTCAAGATGTATTGAGTGTGAAAGGGTACTTTAAGACCGATTTATATGTTGGAGAAGAAGAAACT
Organism: Calotriton arnoldi; assembly: GCA_963921515.1. NCBI lineage: Eukaryota > Metazoa > Chordata > Amphibia > Caudata > Salamandridae > Calotriton > Calotriton arnoldi. Next base: position 1,688,354 of record CAWUFW010000306.1, read on the forward strand.
GAAACTTAAATGGCAATGGTGTTCCCCCCCTACCAACACAGTGGTCCGCCCACCTCATTTAAATGCACGTGGACCGTAGGTTTGGCTACGGCAGTAACTACTCCGTCACCACTGTAGCCAAACTTCTCAGACAGCCCGATGCTGTAAGGGCCTTTGGTGAATTTGCTATTTGTTCTTCCACCCAATTGGGGTGGGCGGCCATATATCGCCATTTTTTTATGTCCGTTACCGCCATCCAAACCCTGGTGGTAAGGGACAGCAAAAAACAAAAAATGCCCCTTTGCCATGGGAGATGACTCCCATAGTGAAGGGGGCATTATCTTTTTATTTTCAAAAAGAAAATCCTACTTTGGGATTTTGCTTTAAAAAATAATAAAGTAAACAGCTTGGTTGAAGGCTCCGTCATATTGACAAAGCCCTGCACAAAGCTACGAAGAGCATTCACAGGAATCGCTGTGACGGGGGTTCCTGCAAAAGCTTTAGAAATGACCGCCAACTTGGCAGTCACTTCAGAATTTGGTAGGCGGCATCTCCGTCAGAGTGATGGAGTAAATTACTCCGTTATCCTGTTGGAGAAACGGGCCTCCTTACGAAGTCTACATCATTCCCTTTATCGCTAACAGTGGGCATGTAGTTGTGCCTGCAAGTTTGCACACCAGAATGATTTTGCTAGACCCCAATGGACATCAATGTGTAACTGCTACCACTAAGAGGTTGAAATGACAGTATTGGTGGCCTGGTTTGGGAGCTGTAGTGGAGCTGCATGTGGGTTTGTGCAAGTGCTGTCTACAATGGATCAAAAGTTTGCCTATATAGACCGCACAATTGGTCCCCATGGAATTTCCTGACAAGGCATAGGAAAAAGTGGGAATTGATCTTGTGGGACCCGTAAATGGGTTACCAGCCAGAATGTTTGATATTATTGTGTTAAAAGAGGACTATTCCAAACAGGTTCATTATGATTTTGCCTGGGAACTAAACACTAGAAGTGTAACACATTCTTGGAGGATGTATGGTTGACTGAAGGATATCCCAGAATAATTGTGCCTGATAATGGAGTTTGATTCACTTTTCCGGGAAATGGTTGAAGATTTTAGCAGTGCTTGTATTAAACTTTTAAAGGTAGCTTTGTATTCACATCCGTGCAGTCATTAGATGGAACACATCAACAGGGTAGTTATGGACACCATTCTGTTTTGGATGTTGAGAAAAAAACTGAGGAAGAGGTTTTAGTGTTATCACACTACTCCATAATCTACAACTAGTGTAGGTCCTTTTCTCTTATTATGATTTAACGAACCTGTCTCCAAACTTCTCCCTAATTATAATCCTGCATAGTCATTTCGATCAAATGTTGTTGATTTAACGAATTTTCCTGAAAGAGTGAAATGGTCACAGAGAGAACATGGTAGGAGATGCAACACATTGCATTGCATGAAGAAGAGACATTTTGTGGTGGGTGTATGTACAGAGGCCTGGGCACGTTTTTTAGAGTCAATAAAGTTCTTTCCTCATACGCATAACACAGGTTGATAAGGGCTCTGTCAGGGTTGAAGATGGTCGATGCTGGAGTAAGAGCAGAATTGCGAAGACAAAAGAGTGTAATGCTGGTTCCGTTTGTGAAGGTGGCATTTTAGCTTACAATCAGTATTTACTAAATACTCTCAAAACGAAATTCCTCTTGATTGCGCCCGACAACCACTCTGCACCCATCCAAGACTGGCTCAAACATTTACGGCTCTCAATTGCGATCCACATGTTGTTGACTCCTCAAGATCGTTAGACATAACTGTGGACAAATACTTGAATATTCAAGCACACATCAGTACAACAACCAGGGTAGCTAACCACAAACTCAACACACTTAGGAAAATCAAGATGTTCCTGCCTCCTGAAGACTTGCAACTAGCAGTCCAATTCCTAGTTATCTCCCAATTGGAATATGGAATTGTGACCCTGGCAGGGTTACCCAAAGCTAGACTGGCCCACTTAAGGGCTACTCTGAACTCTGTTGCCAGACTCATCACAGGTTCAAGAAAATATGATCACATCACACCTGACCTGGTACAGCTCAATTGGCTATCGCTGGATGCGAGGAATCCGCTCAAGATTGCCTGCTTGACGCACAAGGCTCTCCATTATAACACCCCTGTTTACCTGGCAAAAGAACTCAAACTTTCTGGTCTGAATCGGGACCTAAGAAGCTCTAACACTCTCTTGCTAAAACCTCACAAATTTAAAAAGAAAACAACCTACAACCGCTCCTTCTCCGGTCTTGCCCCGAGAATTTGGAACTCTCTTCCTCCGAAATCATACTCATTCAAGAAACAAGTCAAAGGGTTATTACTGAATAACCAGTTGCAACAATCAACTTGAAGACTCCATGACTACTTTTGTTTCTTGTCTACAACATGGGTCTCTCATGCAATGTCGCAATTTACAGGCACCACATGTTTGGTTTGCTCTTTTTTGTACATGTGTTTTAGCTTACCTTATGTTTATTATGTATGCTTTTCTTCTCAATCTCATCTGCTTCTTTGTACAGCGCTCTGATACACTTACGGGTCATGGTCGCGCTATATAAAACTTTTCAAATAATAACTAAATAATGTGTGCAATGGTAGTCATTCTGGGATTGACTATTTTTATCATGCTAGTGGTGAGGTGATTAATGCATAGACAATGGATCAGAGTCATGGTGCGGAAGATGGATATCTCTGAACCCAGGAGGACCACCAGAGTATCAAAAGCTCTTGTGAGTCCAAATACTACATGTGTTTGTCCTGGCATATGTTACTAGTTCTGGAGAATTTGATCCATGCTTCTTTTTATTGGGTAGGATGTTTTGGATAAATATTTTTATTATGATCGCTACAGTGTGGCTAAAAAACAAAATATTCAATAACTTTTTTGGGCCTTTAGCCTTCAGGTAACTACATATAAAATAACGCACAGTTTAAATGAAAATTAAATGCAAGTTATGTTAATCAGTGGGAGATGCACTATCAGACATTATGAAACCTCTATTATTTAGTGCACTGTACAGAGAGCCACAGAATTGAATCCTGGTTGGGGCAGTGGTGAATAGTGACTTGTGTATGTTTAGTGCTACAAGGTTCCAGTCTGTGATAGAAAGCTCTGTGAACATGTAAGCCATTATTTGAAACTTGAATTACTCAAATTACAAGACACACTGCTACAAAATGTGCAAAAAGGTTTAAGATAAAAAAAGGGCATCCAAAATCTAGATTTTAGTAAATCCCAGAATGTAGATAGTGCAATTTGTCTAGTTTGCTAAAGACATGTTGGGGACATTTAGAAAGTTTACCTAGGAATGCATTTCACCCATTGCTGTCCAGCTCGGGTTCGTCTGTCCCATTGCCCATAGCATGTTTACTGTATTCTTCCACAAACTCAATTTCTGTAAACAGGCCTTTAAATCTTGTTTTTATCTTGCCACAATTGCAGTGCATTGAAAGACAGAGGTCGAATGTCCGGTTGTCTTCCAGGGAGCTTGGTGTTTATTTTTCTTTCTCTGACTTTAAAGTGAGAGGATTTATGTGACAATCATGCTGGCTCATGGGGGCCTGATTGAGGAAGGCTGTACAGACCTTTTTTCTCTAGCATACAACAACATTTATATGTCTGTAAATGAACTGTGCTAACGATCAGATCAATATATTTCCACAAATTATTGTTTGTGCGCTGTATACTTTTATCAGTAAAACTGTATGTCAGTGCAAATGTTATGGTCATTTCAATTGAAGATGTGTTGTCTGTAACGGCAGAACGCTACCATACCATGCATACTCCATGTTACCCCACTCCACTCTACTCTGCACCACTCCACGCCACTGCACTCTACTCTGCACCGCTCCACACTATGCCACTCCACTCCACACTGCGTCAAAGCACTCTTCTCTGCACCACTCCACTCTACGCCTCTCTACTTTACACCACTCCACTCCACTATATGCTAGTGCACTCTACCCCACACTTCTATGCACCACTGCGCTCTTCACCACTGCACTCTACACCACTTCATTCTATGCCACCCTACTCTGCAACACTGCAGTCTATGCCACTGCAAACAACGTCAATGCACTTTACACCACTTAACTCAAAACCAATGCACTCTACAACAATCTACTCTGCACCAAATCACTCTACCCCACTATACTCTGTGCCACTGCACTCTATGCCACCATACTCTTTTCCAATACACTCTATGCCACTCTACTCTGTGCCACTGCACTTTACACCACTCTACTCTGCACCAACCCACTCTACACCACTCTACTGTGTGCCACTGCACTCTACGACAGCATGCTGTGCAACACAGTACTCTCTGCCAGCCCCTCTACACCACTGCTCTATATGCCAATAAACGTTATGCCACTGAACTCTACGCCACTCTAATCTACTCTGCACCACTGCATTCCACAACACTCTACTCTGTGCCACTGCAATCTATGCCACTCCACACCTCTGCACTCTACGCTGCACCACTCCACTCTATGCTGCTTCACTCTACTCTACTCCACTCTGCACCACTCCACTTTACGCCATTGCACCATTGCACTCGACGCCACTGCAATCTACTCTGCACCCCTCTACTCTGTGCCACTGTACACTACGCTACTCTTCATCACGTCACTCTACACCAATGCACTCTACACCACTTTACTCAAAACCAATGCACTCTACGCCACTGCCTCAATGCTAATCTACTCTGCACCACTGTACTTTACACCACTTCACTCTAGCCCACTCTACTACACTATACTCTACTACACTCTTCTTCACTATATGATGCTCTACTCCATTAAACTCTGCTGCACTCTGCAGAACTCTACTCCATGCAATTCAACGACACTACTCCACTCTACGATGCTCTATGCCACTCCATGCCACTTTACTCCACTCTATTCTATGACACATTTCTCCACTCTACTCCACTCTATGACAATCTACTCCGTTGAACACCACTCTATCCTACAACGCTCTACTCCACTCTACACAGCACCCTCTACACCACTCCACTCTGCTCTACACCACTTTACGACAGTCTATGTACTACACTCTGACACTCTACTCAACTCTGACGCTGTGCTCTACTCTACGCCACTCAACTCTATGCCCTTCCACTCTACTCCCTCCACGACACTCTACAACACTGTCACTACTCCAAGTCACTCCATTTCACTCCTGTCCATGCCACTCAACTCTCCTATATGCCACTCCACTCTATGCCACTTCATAACACTCCACTCTAATCCATATTATGACATTCCACTCCACGCCACTCTCCCTGACCCTGCTAACTTTTAGCCATGCTGAACAGAAGCCAATCTGGTGTTCAAGATTGCTAAAACATATTGGCAAAGCCAATAGCTCTTGCATAGGCGACACCTATTCACTTTGCCAATGCTTGTTTTTATAACTGTGTTTTAAAAGCACACTCCTCACAGTTTAGCTGGTAGCTCCATTACAATACCTCTCAAAGGGATAAACATGTGTCATCATGAAGCTTCAAGTGATTCCATCAATTAAAGCCAATACTGTCTTTCAAGCATCCTTTAGATTAGCAGATTGACCAGTTGCACACATTTACATTTCTTTCAGGGAAGCAGGCATCCTGGCAAGATGGCTTGTTTAGCTGTCTGCCCCTCCATCGATTTCACAGCACAGGAGACTCTCTGCCTTACACTTCAGTGGAAGCATTTCAACTTTCGGAAATAACCGTTCTGGGACGGTCATCTTTTTACAAGAAGTAAGGGAACTGTTTTATTAATATTGAAAAAGTATGGGCACGTCGTGCCCCTCATATTCCCCCACTTCGGCCACTGGTTATATCGTTATTTCAAGCTTCATGTTAAGCTTTTATTTCTCTGTTACGGTCTCATATTTCTTTTTTTAAATATTTTTATTTGCATTTTCTGAAAAACACAAAAGAAGCAAACAATATGGAGCATCCAATACCATGACATCGGAGAAAGCATGATGGAGAACAGTAAGCGCACAATGACCAATACAGTAGAGTCAAAAAAACTGTATCAAAATGGGAGAAACACCCCCAACACACTCCAACCACCAATGACCACACCTAAAAAGGCCCCTCAACCAGACACACAGGCAACTCCAGGGTAGTTCACGATAGGCCTCAGGCTAACTCGACTGATCAGATTCAGCAGCCACGTCTCCAGGTCCCAGACCGCCAATCTCATCGGGCTCAGGCCCTAAGGTGTAATAGGGCCCCATATTTTGTGAAATTTGCGGAGGCATCCCCTGCTCTTATATGGGACTCATTCAGCCACCAGGTACATGTCCATACCCTTCTTCCAATCACACAGAGTGGGGCCCCCCTTCGCACCCCCCCCCAATGTTTGGTCACATCCCTCATCACTACAATCAAGCCCACATTACAGAACGTATGTTGGGTTCTCAGGATGTCAATATCCATTGGTATCCCCAGGAGATCATATTTGGGGCTGAGTGGGACATCTTCTTCTATGACGGACTGAAGTTCCTGGACTATGTCAGTCCAGTAGAGCTGGACTGGAGGAAGTCGCCTCTGACCCCAAAACATCGCAAGCAATCTGGAGACTTTGACTTCCCCATCCTATGGAGCCTGGTCCGGTCATAATAGATCCGGTGAAGGATTTTAAACTGGATCAGCCGTAGCCTAAATTTTATCGCAACCTCACGGGGGTGCATCAAGGCTGCCACCCATTCAGTTTATCAAGCTCTCCAATATTAGTCATCCATCTCTCTCTCAGAGCGTCCAGTGAATCAGGGATATTGTTGTTGGTGGTCGTATAAGTATACGAGATGGCCTTACTCCCCAGCTCTTCCATGAACAGCCTGCCTTCCCCGGCCAATCCCTCCGCCAACCAGGCGTGCCGGAACTCTGCAAATTTCAAATACTGGTTTTGAAGAAGGCGATAGTCGCGCCTTAGAGAGAAGGGCATCACATTAGTCTCGTTTTTCTTGAAAGACTTCCTGTCTCGAGCTGACCGAGGCTGGTTATGACGATGTTGACATTCTGTGTGGCAGTTGGAAGAGATGGCGGACTAGCCCAGCAGCTAACGTCGTTCTGCTGACCTTCTTATATTTAAATAAAACCTTATTCAGTCTTTTCTAACCAGTGCAACTTGCTTTTGGATTTCAACACTCCTCCTTGCTTTGGTATTGGGCTAAGCACCTCTACCTGTCAGAGTTTTACCTGCGAGCTCGACCACAGAGGCACAGTTTCCATTGGTGCAGCAGGTGCAGTGGCACTGGGATCTAGTGGCCAGAGGGGCCCACAGGACTCTAATTATTGCTGTATTTCACAGTTCAAAAAAGCAGCCAGGGTGCTCATTTCTTTCTTTGCACAAGGGCCAATTACTAGGTTCACCACCTTTCCCAGAGAAAAATACCGACCATCTGTTCATATTTTAAGGTTCTGCAAAGGCCCAGTCCTGATTCTTAAGTAGAATTTGACATTAATTCAGGCAGCTGTAGAAACAATTATAATGTGCTTTCTTCTTACATCTTCTATTTAAAGAATACGCTGCTAAAGGGAAAAATACCAGCTTTAGGTGTTTTTTTATTTTATTTTTTGTACCTGGGAGGGGGAACTAAAATACTGGTTATGCCAGTACAAAACCGGGCAAGTGGCACCCTATCCATCACACACTTGCTATGCCACTGCTCGACAACCCTCCTTTGTGCAGTAGATGGCCCTGTCTAGTTTGGTTAAAGCTTTGGGGATTCGTTGTGTACATATACCATGGAGCAGTTCTTCTATCACGCCCGAGTTCAGCACGCACAGAAGCCATCACCCACATGATTTAGTGATGACCTGATATGACGCTGGTATCCCAAGCTGCTGGCACGCGGGATACGTCATGCTCCAGACATTCACTCCATGACTGGAATGCATAAATTAGCAATTTTAAAAACGGGTTTAATTACATTGCAGCAGTGTGAAATGAACAAGGAGGCAGATGTGTGCCTACATCCTCACCCCAGCTCCCCAATGGCGCATCACAAGCCCCTCCCTAAGAGGCCATTGGAATAAGTGAGGAATCCTAACGAACGCATTGTTCACCAAGCTTCCTGTGTACATTATGCTGGTGTTGGGCTTTCGCCAAAAAACGTGCACCGAGTCCAGTACACAAGAACGCACAAGTGGTGCAATCCAATTTCTTTGCAGGTTACAAAAAGAAAGACCAAATGTGTTTTAGCTTCACAAACATGAAATATGGAAAGCTGGCTTTAAATCAAACAGTTGCTTTTGGTAATAGTGATCGAACACTGTTTGATTTGAATGAAAACAATTAAGTGGGGATCTACCTGTAAAAGTCTTGTTTACCGTTCTGGGCTGGATCAAACTTGTTAGAAATCAGGTCTCTAGCTGGTGGAGGTATGCACCCTGTCCAAGTAGGGACCACAATCCTAGTCAGGGTAAGTCACAACACAATCCCAAATTATCCTGTGCTCACCCCCTGATAGCTTGGCACAGAGCAGGCAGAAAGAACTTAGAAGGCATTGTGTAAAGTATTTGTGCAATAACTGATACAACAACACAGTAAATACACCACAAAAAGACAACAGTTTAGAAAAATAGAGAATATTTATCTGAGTAAAACAAGAAAAAAAACAAGAAAAAATTCATCAAGTAGAAGTCGACATATTGAATGTTGAATAAATAAATGCAATAAAGCACTGAGAAGCAGGAAGCACAAAAAAGGTTACTTTAGGTCGCGAGGGACCAGTGCAAATCCAAAGTTCAGGCCGACCATGATGGAGCGTAGGCCGGCTACAGGGACCCACTTGGGCCCGCTGAACACAGTACCGTGGATCCTGGGCTGCAGTCTGCCTGGTGAGGCTTTGCATCATCAGGCATCGGTTCAGAGAGACTGTGTGGCGAGGCTTTGTGAAGTTTTGCGTCATCCAGTTTCAGTTGCGCGAGCTGTCAGCTCTGCGGTTCGGCTTTGCGGGGCTTCGCGGGGCTTCGCGCTGCATTGCCTCGAATTTGGCAGAAACTCAGCTGCAGAACCCACTTCTGAGGCCCAGAACTTGGAGGGGGCATCTCAAGCAAGGGTAGGATTCACAGAAGGCAGAGTTCAGCAGCACCAGCAGAATTGCAGGAAGCCTTTTGTGTCCCTGAGACTTCAGAAACAGGAGGCAATCTAACAAGTCCTTGGAGATCACTTTGGAGGGAAGGCAGAGTCCAGCTCTCCTTCCAGCAGAGTCAGAGAGCAGCAGGCGGTAGGGCAACAAGTAGGAAAGTAGTCCTTCCAGAAAAACAGTCCAGCTGAGTCTTTTGAGGAGCACCACAGTTCTTCGGACAGAGATTCGGTGTAAGTCCAGAAGTGTCTGATCTGGGAGGGTCAGAGACCCAGTACTTATACCCAAATGTGCCTTTGATGTGGGGTAAACTTCAAAGAGTGGTTTTGAAATGCACAAGCACCCCTTTCAAGCCAGTCCTGTCTGCCAGGTTATCTATGGGGATCACCAGCCATTTGTGAGGGGTCAGGTCATTACTCCTTGATGTCTCGATGTGAGACCCCTTTCCTCCCTTCTGCCCAGGCTGGCCATCGGAATGGAGATTTATGCAGAGGGGTGTTCAGCCACCCCTGGCCTTCCTGGGTTTATGGCTGTCGGGGAGGAATGTACGAATGGGGACTGTCACCCTACCCAGATGTGTATTGGAGACAAGCTGGAGGTCACATAGAGCAAAGTTAAGAGCAGAAAAATGCCCACTGTCTGAAAGTGGCATTTCTGCATTATAAGTGTTACATTTCACCTTACCAGCAAAGAACATTTATGACTACTATTGCACCCATATCAAACCACAATAAAGCTACTCTCCTGAAAGCAGGAATTATCACTTAGAAACATGTAAGGGAATTCCCATTGCTAATCTATGAGGGGAGTAGGCCTCACCGTAGTGAAAAACGAAATAGGCTGTTTTGCACTACCAGGACATGTAAAGCATACAAGCACATGTCCTTCCCTTTGATTACATAGCACCCTGCCCTATGGGGTGGTGAACAAGAAAGCGGGTGGGGTTGAATAACAGGACTGGTAAAAAAAAGTGTTATGCTGCTTCATAGCACTTTTTTCCCTTTTCTCTGTTGGGAGGTGTGGTAGAGGAAACAGGGACAGGGTAGGAGGGGAGAGAAGAAATCCAACAACAGAGCCAGCTACAAAAGATGCACTCTGTAGAGTGGCTCAACCTCGGAACCGGCTCAACATCCTGTGACTCTGAGCAAATCACTTAATCTTCCTGTGCCTACATAAGATGAGTGTTTAATTGTAATTGTATTTGTGTTTATGTAGCGAGGCGTTGAAGCACTTTACTACGAAATGAACAATACACAACCTTTAACCGAGGTTAAATGTAAAAGCACACTCTGTAGTTTAAATCCAAAAACAATGTTGATGTTTTATTATGTAAATAGCTTCCCTGCTGTCCACCCTCTCCCGATCCCAATGATATTGTGTCCCCGCCATTTGAAGGATTACAGCTAGAATGGGCACTCTTACTTCAAGAGCCCCCCCCCCTATGCTACTAAGGGGCATATTAGCAAGACTGGCGATAAAATTATCGCCGTTTTAGCGGCAGGAAACTGCCGCTAAAACGGCGATAATGGACTTGCTAATATGCGTTATAGAATTCAATAGAAGCCCAGGTTAGATGTGCAGGACATCTAATCTGGGCTTCTATTGGAATTCCATAACGCATATTAGCAAGCCCATTATCGCCGTTTTAGCGGCAGTTTCCTGCCGCTAAAACGGCGATAATTTTATCGCCGGTCTTGCTAATATGCCCCTAAGTTCTTCGTAACACCCTGTAATACGGAAAGAAAACTCTTTGGAATGTGAGTTTCAAACTATTGTAAATCTTGACATAAGTCCCAATATTATGATACTAACACTACGATTTCTTATAACACGTGATTACAATAAGTACAGTAACCAACGTGTAATGTCTTTCCAGTGAATTAAATGGTAAGTGCTGATTGGAACCTACGATTGTGTACTGGGGGGGGGGTTAGATGTCGTTACCAGTGGTGAGGGTGTTTTGGTGTAGCCCCGCGATCACGTGGGCCACATGCAATAAATAGTGGGCTGGACAGGCAGGGTCAGGGAGACCACCTGCCCCAGAACCCAAGACCCGTGTGTAGGAAAATGGGGTTCTGTTGCAGTACCCCCCCCCACACTTTTTGCCTGGTATCTGATGCAACTTTGACTGAGTGTGTACTGGATCCCTGCTAACCAGGCCCTAGTACCTGTGTGCTTTTTCCTAAACTGTACCATTATTTCCACAATTGGCACACCTCTGGCACACATATAAGTCCCTTGTAAAAGGTACCACTGGTAACAAGGGCCTTGTGACCAGAGAGGGTCTCTAAAGGCTGCAGCATGTATTGTGCCACCCTCAGAGACCCCTCACCAAACACATACACACTGCAATTGCAGACTGCGTGTTTAGGTGAAGCTAAAACTGAAGAGTCGACATGGCACACATCCCTGTGTGCCATGCCTACAAACCACTGCCTGTGGCATAGGTAAGTCACCCTCTAGCAGGCCTCACAGCCCTAAGGCAGGGTGCACTATACCACAGGTGAAGGCATTGCTGCATGAGCAATATGCCCCTACAGTGTCAAAGTCCATTCAAAGACATTGTTAGTGCATTGAAGCCATATTGAGTACATGGACTGGGAGTTTGTCATTACGAACTCCACATCTCCATGATGGCTTTACTGAATGCTAGGAAGTTTGATATCAAACCTATCAGCATAATAAGCTCACACTGATGCCATTATAGGATCTTTTGTAAAATGCACTCAGAGGGCTCTTGTGGGTCAGGAACGAAGTCTGCTTGGGGTGGAGGTGCTTTTCACCTACCTCCGAGCAGGAACAGCACTCAGGGCGGTGAGCCTTAAAGGCTTCCTGCCCTTTGTTATGCTAGCCAGGACCTTTCCAGCTAGTGGGGATGCCTGCCCCCCTGACCTAGCCCCACTTTTGGCTGTAAGGTCGGCAGGAAAATTAGTAAGCAGGAGAGGTGTGTCCCCTCTCAGCCAGGTCTACCCCTAAGTTGTCCCGAGCTGAAGAGACCCCCTCCTTAGAAAATCCGTCATGCTGAATGGAAGGATTTTAGCCTATAGGATTCGGGGATTCCCCCTCCCCAAAGGGAGGGGACATACAAAGGGTGTAGTCACCCTAAAGGTAAGTAGCCCATTGGCTACTACCTGCCAGTACCTGTAACACCCGTAAATTGAATATTTAGGGGCACCCCTGAACCTTGATCCTCAAATTCCTGGCGACCTAAAGAAGAAGAAGGGCTGAAGAGCCGTGCAGCAGTGAAGACTCCAGACGACAACTGACTTTTCCCCAGCCTACTGTCCTGTCTGCAACCCTTAAAGAAGATCCTGTTCGAAGAAGCGACTCGTCCTGCAGGCCCAGCAACCTCCACAAATCCTGGGAGTACTGCCTGTCTTCCCTAAATGCCAAGAACTCCTGAGGACAGTGGCCTTGTCCACAAAGAAGCCAACACCAAGGACTCCTTTGCCTTCTGGATCCGCAAGTCCTGCCCACTTTGCACCCATGGCCCAAGTCTGAGTGGCCCACCAGTCCAGTGAAGTCTCCCCAGTGATCCTGACCTCGAAACCATTGGTGGCTGAACTCTCCTGGACTCCACAAAGACGCCTGCAGCCTCAACACAAAGGGTCCCCCTGACAGCGACCGGCTCTGGTGAAGATTTTCTGATGTCTAAAGGCACCCCTGCATCCTCAGCCCCTCGACCTTGGGTAGCCCAGCTGATGGTGCCCAGGCGTCCACCGACATCCCAGTTTACCTGCCCAGTCATTGGTCACCTTCGCCCAGCCTCCTAGTCTGAGCCTGCAGCCTCTTGATGAAACTGAGTTCCTCCATCTGCTTGCATTGGGTGCCCGACGCTGTCTGCACCCTGGAACTGGCCGTCCCTGTGCAGCTGGTGGTGTATGATTGGTGCTGCCTTGTTCCCCCCCCCCTGTGCTTGCTTAAATCCCTGAGGCCTGTGTCCTGAAACCTACCTGCAACCGGCACCTCTTTGCGTGCCCCAATGTCCATTGACTAACACTGGGCTCAGTGACCGAATTTTACCTCTGCACCTGGCCGCCCAGTGCTGCTGGTGATGCAGTCTCTACTTTTACCTGACCCTTGTCCAGTGTTGGTCTAAAACCCTGAAGAATGGATTTGTAAGTTGTGTACTTACCTGTGAAATTGTGTAGTTGTTTTCCTCCCATAGGTTAACATTGAACTGTTCGAAAAATGCACTGTGTACACTTTTTAAACTTAAAAACTATTATACTGCAAAACATATTTTACTGCAACAAAGTATCTTTGGTTCTAGGTAATGAACACAAAAAAAATAATATTTTTACAAACAATTGGCCCCGTATTTAGTCATTAAGTGTGTGTAATAATGTATTGCCTGAGTGTGTGCAACAAATGCTTAACACAGCCCACTGATAAGTCTAACTGCTCGACCACACTACCACAAAAGAGAGCATTAGTATTATCTACTTTAGCCTCTGTAAAGTCTCAGGGATCCACAGAACTCTGTGCATACTATACCTTACTTTGGTATAGTATGGCTCTAGCCATCTTCCCACACAGCAGTGTGCAACGATAACTCGCCATACCTTCACCCAGGTCGGTGCTCTTCGTGCCCTGGAGTAGCCGAAACAACATAAGGTAATATACTTTCTTTTTCACGAGCCGTGTGCTCTAACGTCAAGTAAGCAACTAGCAGAGAATAATAGCAGTGGTGGCTGCTGTCTAACGGGGGGGGGGGCAGAAAAAAAATCCACTTACTTGCAGGCCGGCCGCCGCCTCTCAGTCCTCTTTGGTTGTCGACACGCAGGAAGCAGAAAGCACAAATGTTCCCCTAGCTAATCACGATGCTGTTGTCAGCAGTGTTGTGATTGGTCTGAGCACCGTGGTTCGGCGCTCAGACGGGGACTATGAGCCTATGCATGTTCTCCACCCAGGCTGTGCAATACAGCCGGTGGAGAACATGCGAAGTGTGCATGACTGTTTGGCCGGCCCAAAACAGCCGGCAAAACCATCATGCGCAATTCGAGAGTGCTCACCACTCCTCCCCCTGGCCCATGCTCTGGCCAGCTAGGCCCCGCACGTAAGCCAGTACGGAAAAGGAAAACGATAATAACGTTGCGTTTTCATTCTATTTTTCCTTTTTAAACTGCTCACAGAGCAGTGGGGCGACACTCCTCCGCCTTAGCGGAGGAGCGCCGCTGAGATGGATGATAACATAAATACATCTCTTGCTGGCCATGAATGCCTTCTACCACATGCACCTTGGCCGCCCCCACGCACACACTTCTCTGAGCACAGAAATTAATTTTCCTGCAGATCATTCTAATCTGTTTTTGCAGACTTCCAGGGTGCCAAGCAGTGCTGTGAGGACAGTGAGGTTAGGATATTCTTTTAATTGAGGCTTGTGAAAGCAAGATTCTTTAGTGCAATTTGGAAACCGAAAACCACAGCTGTCTAGCGCTCCGAGGAGTGCTGCAAGGCGCCGATCAAAGCTTCAGGGCTCAGTAAAATGGACAACATGCTGTCACCACACACTACTGCACCGCAAATTTTGCAGATAGCACCCACTTTCAACTACATCAACTGTAGACGCTTATCCCTAATGGACAGGAGGGACGGTAGAACAAGGGAGTAGTCAGTTTCCATTTGAAAATTCAAAGGGCAGTCCTGCACCAAGAATAATGTCACTGCAGGATAGTTTGTAAAAGTGACTGTGAAGGACCTTACCTTCGGACATTGACTGGTAGCTTTAGAACGAGCAAAACCTTTGCAGAAGGTCTGATGCCTCTCTCTTCCAATCACCACTACCAGGTGCCGGCTTGTATGAATGGCCACTGGAATTGCTCAGAATAGGGTGGTGGAGTTATTCTTAATTGCTTCTTGTATAGCGCACAATCTGCTATGTGTATGATGTGCAGCGACTTTTGTTAGTGAGGTCTATTTCTCTGCAAGCGCTGATTCTAAATATTGGAATGTGAACAGGAAACAATTGTCCCGTGTGAAGTACTACAAGTTTGCACCCCGGAAACCCTCCATCCAGCTATTACCTGCTTCGGTCTCAACCTCTCTTCTAGGGTCTGGCACTATCATGGTGCACAAAGACAGAACGGAGAACTGCGCACCTTCTTGAAGTGTGGCGCGGGGGTGCCCAATCTCAGAAAAACATTCCCGGGGGATCAAGTCTTGTATCCCTCCCTCCAGGGCCAGCTTTTAGCTTGGTCAAGCTGGGCACATGCCTAGGGCGCCATTTTTCATAGGGGCGTAAGGAGCAGTCTGCACTAAGCTCCTGCAGTCTGCAGAATCCCTGTCACCTGGCTCCAGTGCTGCAAGGGCTTTATTTAACACCCCATCAGCCTGCTTTCTTACCCACCCATCTCCCTCTCACCTCCTGCTGCCACACATTATTAACCAGCGGCGGTTCCTCTGCTAAGGTGGAGGAGCGTCGCCCCACTGCTTTCCAGCAGTGAAAAATGAGCAAAGGTTATTACCATTTTACTTTTCCTCCCTTAAGTCCTGTAGCTAAGCCGAGGGCGGGGCCGTCCATCCCAGTACGACTACACAGCTGCTGGAAGGAGGAGGAGTGGTGCACTGCTTCAATTGCGCATGACACTTTGGCCAGCATGAAAGTCTGGTCAAACTCTCATGTGCACTTCGATCTCTCCACCTGAGCTGTGCTTTACAGCCGGGTGGAGAACATGCAGAGGGTCATAGACCCTTAGTGAGTGCCTAAATAGGCCACTCACACCAATCACGGCATTGCTTTCATGCTGGGTAATACCAGCATGAAAGCAATGTCTGGATTTGCGTAGGGGACCCTGTGGCATGCTGGGAATCGAGGTCGAGGCGCAGAGGCCAGAAGAGCACCGATGCTGCAGAATGCAGGTAAGCATTATTTTTGACATTCATTTCTCCCCGGGCTGCCCCCTGCACTGCCCTCCCCTGTGATGCCCTCCCCCACTGCAACACCCCCATCCCCCGCTGCCCTCCCTCCGCTGCCCTCCTCCGCTTTGCCACACCACTTAAATGCCATAGCAGCTGTTATTAACCCACCCTCACCCCCAACAAACAACTTGGCTCCAGCGTGAGGAGCTAACCTGGGAGTGACTTTGATGAGTTGCGGGAGGTGCAGAAATGTATGTGTTGAGAGGCCAGTCACAACTCTGATGTAATTTGCCAGGGACTGATGTCTGAACACCAAAGCCCCCGCCCCTCCCCCCCCTCCCCGGCTGCCTCATTTTATTCACAGCAGCAGCGAGAGCGCCAAATTTCTTTCCGCTCCTGGCGCTAACCTAGCAAACCAGAGGCCGGCTCTGCCTCCCTCTGTGTATGGAGCATGCAACTGATGAGTTGTCAAAGATAAGAAATGGGCACGTAACTGCCAGCTGGCCGTGAGCTCGGTGTGGAAAGGACCAGAGGATGACGACCCTTGGACCATGGAGAATTACAAGCCGACCCCTGCCCTGGAAGTGACATAATTGGAGGGGTGTAACCTTGCCCTCACCCTCTCATGTCATTAGGGGGGTGAAGAGAGTGGAGAAGGTGTCCAACCTGGTAGGGGAATACTGCACTAAGCTGCTGCCTGCCCATGTTGTTGCTCTGCGTGCAACACAAGCAGCCACATACACAGCTCTTTGTGGGTGCCGGTAGCAGCTAAGTAAGTAAGTAAGTAGGGGTTTTATATAGCGCTCGATTGCCGAGGAGTCTTGGCGCTGGAGAGACATAGAAAGAAGGGTAAGTCCACAGGTACAAGATCCACCACTAGACCTGGAAGAGCCAGGTTTTTAATAGGCCACGGAATTTGGAAAGAGCTGGTTGAGATCTAATATCCAAAGGCAGCCTATTCCAGAGTTTGGGAGCCAAGTATGAAAGGCATCTACCACCCCATCTAGCCTTCCTCCATTTCGGGATTTTAACCAAGGCCTGATTGGCAGATCGTAGTGAACGCCCTGGACAATACCATTGAAATAAGTTGCGGTACGCCAAAGGACCGCCACCATACAGGGTTTTGTGGACCAGGCAAAGAGCCTTAAATTCAATACGCTGCTTAACATCGCCGACTTCGGTCAGCACACACGCCCTCGCCTCCACGGACTACATCCTCCTCGGGGACCTGAACTTCCACCTCGAGAACAACAATGACACCAACTCCACCACCCTGATCGACAACCTAGCCAACCTCGGACTCAGACAACTCGTCACAACACCCACCCACTCCGCCGGTCACACGCTTGACCCCATCTTCTCCGCAAGCCCCCACGTCTCCTTCAACTACACCACCGAACTCCACTGGACCGACCATCGCTGCATCCACTTCACCTTCAAGAAGCCCACCACGCACCACCGCACCCAACAGATGCCCCGCCGCTGCTGGAGCAAAGTCACCGAAGACCAGCTAACCACCACCCTCGCCCAGAGCCCACCCGCCGACCCCACCGACCCCGACACCGCCGCCCGCAACCTCAGACAGTGGATCAACGACTGCGCCAAAACCCTCGCCCCGATCAAGAAACCCTCCAACAGTCACACCAACAAGAAAGCCAGCTGGTTCACTGAAGACCTCCGGGCCTCCAAGCAAACCTGCCGAAAGCTGGAGAAGATCTGGCTCCGTGAACGAACACCGGACAGCCACGCTGCCCACAAGAACGCCACCCGCAGACACCATCACCTCATCAGATCCGCCAAAAGGGCCTCCTTCAAAGACCGCCTAGACAACAACGCGCACAACAGCAAAGAGCTCTTCAACATCGTGAAGGAACTCTCCAACCCCAGCTCCAACACCAACGACGTCCCACCCTCGCAAGACCTGTGCGACTCGCTGGCCACCTTCTTCCACCGCAAGATCGCAGACATCCACGACAGCTTCAACGCCACGCCCGCCCCGACAACCACTGAGACCTCCGCCCCCACGACCACCATCCGCACCAACCGCCTGCTCTCCTGGACCAACATCAGCGACGACGACACCATCAAGATCATGAACACCATCCACTCCGGATCTCCGTCAGACCCATGCCCACACCACATCTTCAACAAAGCCAGCACAGCCATCGCACCCCATCTCCGGAAAGTCATCAACACCTCCTTCGAGACAGCAACCTTCCCGGAGAGCTGGAAGCACGCCGAGATCAACGCCTTACTCAAGAAACCCAAGGCGGACCCCAAGGACCTCAAGAACTTCCGGCCCATCTCCCTGCTCCCGTTCCCGGCAAAGGTCATCGAGAAGACGTCAACAAACAACTGACCCGCTACCTCGAGGAGAACAACATCCTGGACCCTTCCCAGTCCGGGTTCCGCAGCAACCACAGCACCGAGACTGCCCTCATCGCCGCCACCGATGACATCAAGTCGCTGCTGGACAACGGAGAAACGGCGGCCCTCATCCTCCTGGACCTGTCAGCCGCCTTCGACACGGTCTGCCACCACACACTACGAACATGCCTCCACAACGCCGGGATCCAAGAGAAGGCCCTGGACTGGACCACCTCCTTCCTCTCCGGCAGAACACAGAGCGTCCGCCTTCCCCACTTCCGCTCCGAAGCCACCGAGATCATCTGCGGCGTACCCCAGGGTTCTTCCCTCAGCCCAACTCTGTTTAACATCTACATGGCACCGCTCGCCCACGTCGCCCGTCGGCACGACCTCAACATCATCTCCTACGCCGATGACACCCAGCTGATCCTCTCCCTCACCAAGGACCCCACACCGCCAAAACCAACCTTCACGAAGGAATGAAGGCCGTCGCTGAATGGATGAGGAACAGCCGACTGAAGCTGAACTCGGACAAGACGGAGGTCCTCATCCTCGGATCCACCCCTTCGGCCTGGGACGACTCCTGGTGGCCGACCGCACTGGGAACCGCCCCAACACCCACCGACCACGCACGCAACCTAGGGGTCATCCTCGACTCCACCCTCTCCATGACTAAACAGGTCAACGCCGTCTCCTCCGCCTGCTTCAACACCCTCCGCATGCTCCGCAGGATCTACAAGTGGATCCCCACTGAAACGAGAAGAACGGTCACCCAGGCCCTCGTCAGCAGCAGGTTGGACTACGGAAACGCCCTCTACACAGGAGCCTCGGCCAAACTCCTGAGACAGCTCCAACGCATCCAGAACGCCTCTGCACGCCTGATCCTCGACATCCCTCGCCGCAGCCACATCACACCCCACCTGAGAGACCTGCACTGGCTCCCGGTCAACAAGAGGATAACCTTCAAACTCCTCACCCACGCACACAAGGCACTCCACAACACCGGACCAACGTACCTCAACAGACGACTCAGCTTCTACACCCCCACCCGCCAGCTCCGCTCCGCCGACCTCGCCCTCGCCACTGTCCCCCGCTTCCGAAGAGCGACCTCCGGTGGCAGATCGTTCTCCCACCTCGCCGCCAAGACCTGGAACACCCTCCCCATCCACCTACGGCAGACCCAAGACCTGCTGACCTTCAGAAAACTCCTCAAGACCTGGCTTTTCGAGCAGTAGCAGCATTCCCCACCCCAGCGCCTTGAGACCCTCACGGGTGAGTAGTGCGCTTTACAAATGATATGATTGATTGATTGATTGATTGAACAGGGAGACAATGAAGGCTCCTAATGGCCCCGGAAATATGATTGAATTTAGGTATGTTGAGTAGTGTCCGAGCAGTAGTATTCTGAAGGGATTGCAGCTTAGTAAACTGCCGTTTGTCAACCCCTAAGTAGAGGGCATTACAATAATCGATGCGAGACAATACAAGAGCCACCATCACAGTTTTCCTCCGCTCCATTGGAAGAAATGGTAGGATCTTCCGTAGGATCTTTAATGTAAAATAACAGGCTGAAGTAACTTGATTAATCTGAGCCGAGAAATTAAGCTGTGTCCCAGACCACACCCAAATTTCTCATCTTGTCCACTGGTGACGGACACTCTCCAGCCCCCGTTGGCCACCAGCCTGTGTTCCAAATTGGAGGGCCATTGCCAAACGCCATGATTTCGGTCTTCTGTGTATTTAGTTTCAAATAGTTGGTGTGCATCCATTGTATGATGCGATCAAGACAACTATGAAACCTTGCAGACGGCTCATAGCAGCATCCACCGTACTCCCATGGGAGGCCAAGGCTCCCCTTCTACTGCCACTATTGATGATGTATAGGTCGTTCTTCTTAGTAAAATTAATATGGAATATAGTAGAGGCTCACCAAAATATAAATGTGGATAAACAGCAACAAAATGTTAAATATGACTATCAATAGAAACTTCTAAAAAGTAATCACAGCCCAATTGGAGCCATACCTGAAGCCTATAGCATGAACACCGCCCTTCTCAGCTGCCCACAGGTCCACGCATGACTAAGCCCCAGAACATCTAAAAGCAGGACACAAGGGTATGAAGCGGAAAGAACCCTTAGCTGAAGTGATAAACACACTGTGAGAATGTGTTCTTGTGTATTGTAACTGGTGCTCGTGTAAAGTGCTCCAGTACCCTAGGCTCGAGTTCACACTATATTAAAACTGCAACCAAAAAAAACGTCACTTAATTTTCCCAAGCCTACAGAAAATGAATGTGTCCTTGTGTAATCTAACATGCGGACACTGACAATGGGAGGGTGGAAGTCGGCAGGCGACAGAGCCAGCTACAAAAGATGCACTTTGTAGAGTGGCTCAACAAGAAGATAAAAATAGCTCCCAAAAGCACGAGGAGTGTGTGATATTGTCATGCCTGGCTCCGGCGCATGGCACTAGGACCAGGCGAGATGAGAGGTTGGGGGAAGGAGGAAGCGGAAGGGCGGAGCACCGAGGAGGCGCGGGCAGTTGAAAGTTGTACCGGAATAAAGAAGGTTGTGCCTGTACCTGCTCTTGCCTGGTCCTCTCATTTCCTGCGACACGACAACTGGCGACGAAGGCTGGGATCCCGAACCCGCCGATCCCGGTCTGGAGACACGCGTTACAGCGGTGAGTCAGCGCGTGCCAGCTGATGTCCGTGAATGCGCTCCCAAGCGCATATAACGCTGGCTGCAAGCGGAATTGCACCCGCGAAGAGGTCGCACTCAGCCTAAAGCCTGACACTGCTGCTCATCGTGTGCCTCCTCATCACGCCCAGGGTAAGCCCCTGCCTGCCTGCCTACAGTTCCAGTACCGACTCTGCCCACAGCCTCGTGCACATGTGTCCTACTCGGCGGCCATATTAGAGTCAGGCCATACAGCCACAGACCCTGCAAATACCACGGCGGCCATCTTAAAACCAGGCAAAAAGTTTGCAACCTGCTCACTCACGGATCCTGACTCCGTCAAACCTCTATACACCCTTGCACCTCCGGCCGCATGCCCTAGAGCACCCGCTGACTCCCAGAGAGAGTCAATAAGCCACATTTACCCAGCAGCATGTCAGTGGCCCCGGACACATCGCAAAATGCACAGCCAGGTCCAGTAATGCTAGGCGTATCCTTCCTACGTCCCCCAGAACCTCTGACCCTCACGTCTGGCAGTGGCATGGGTCCAAGATGGCAAAGCTGGCTAAAAGACTTTGAAGACTTCATGATGGGGTCGCAGGTCACTGACCCCAAACAGCAACTCATTGCCCTGCGCAACCTGATAGGCAAAGACGTCGGACAAGTCATTAAAGAACTGCCGCCAGCCACTGCAACCTCATATCAAGATGTGAGAGAGGCACTGAACAGGAAATTCCTTCACAAACGAAATCTGGACTACGAACGGTACACCTTCAATCTGGCGTCACAAGAAAAAGACGAGCCAAAGGGTGACTTCAACACACGGCTCAAACGGTTAGCTCGCTACTGCGAATTCGACAACTTGAACACGGAAGATGCACTTCGCCTACGAATTATAGAGGGATGCCAGTCAGAGTCACTACGTCGTCGCCTACTAAAGAAACACTACTCACTCGAAGACATCGAAGAGCTGACGCGAATAAATGATCAAGCCGAAGACCATGCGAAAAAGATGGTAGCTGGGAAAACGGAAAAACGCGAACAAGCCTTCCGACTTCACTCTCAAACAGACAAGCGGCGCTTGTCAGATTACAAAAAGCCCCCAAAGCCTGCAAGCCAAACTCGCAGTGGAAACAAGAATAGCAGCAACAGGAAACAACAACTACACTGCTACCGCTGCGGACAAGATTACCCTCACACGGGCCCATGTCCTGCCACGGGACAACATTGCCACCGCTGTGGGAAGGAGAATCACTTTGAACTGGTGTGCCAAGCACCCCGCAGAGAATCTGCGCCAACAAGACGCACCCCGGGACCTCGACATCACGTGAGAGCAGTGCGTGATAGGCGAAACAGGTCGACCAGCTCATCAAGATCCAGTATACGGTCGCATCACACACACCGGTCCCGGCGCTTGTCGTCGAGGGAATCCTCAGCTCTCACCCCCATATCTCAAGATAGTGACGAATACGTATGCATGGTAGCGGACCCCGACAGGCTAAAGAAATACCTGAGACTGCACATCCAAATGGGAAATCACCCAGCAAAATTCAGCCTAGACACCTGAGCGTCACTCAACTACATATGTGCAACAGAATACAAGAAAATGAATCCAAAACCCAAACTACAGAAAGCTGCTGTACGCGTCTTTACATGGATGTCCAAAGAGCCCCTACCGTGTCTGGGACAGTTTTGCACGTCTCTAGCATACAAAGATAGAACAGTTCACACACAGATTCACGTCATAGAAGGACCTGAAGCAGCTGACTGTCTCCTTAGCCTACCCATGGCTGAACGCCTAAAACTAGTGGAGATCCTATACAAAGTCGATGACTCGCCAGAAATCGTCAGCAAATTCCCGAAGCTGTTCACCGGACTTGGCAAACTGGCCCACTTCAAAGTCCGACTACACATAAATGAGCAGATACCACCCGTAGCTCAGCACCACCTGAAGGTACCTTTCCACCTCCAACAAGCCGTGGATGAGGAGCTACAAGACCTGCTGAGGGCTGACATTATCGAAAGATCGACTGGACCTACACCTTGGGTATCCCCAGTAGTGGTTGTACCTAAGCGGGGAGTGGAAAACAAGGTGCGCCTGTGTGTGGACATGAGGGCCTCGAATACAGCCATAGAACGTGAAAGACACCCGGGACCACACATCAGTGACATGATCACTCGCCTAAATGGGGCAAAAGTCTTCTCAAAATTGGATCTAAACAAAGGATATCACCAGCTTGAGCTTCATGAGAAATCCCGTTACATTACCACTTTCTCGACGCACCAAGGACTCTTCAGGTACAAACGCCTCAATTTTGGAATTTCCTCAGCTGCAGTAATATTCCAAGAGGCAGTGAGGCGAGTTATTCATCACATTCCCAACGCATTCAACTACAGCGATGATATCCTGGTATTCGGTGACACTCTCAAGGAACACCACAAAGCTTTAGATTGAGTGTGTCACGCTCTCCTAAACGCCAATCTTACACTCAATCGGGACAAGTGTGAATTCCACAAATCGACGCTAAAATTCTATGGACACATCTTCTCCAGCAATGGAATGCGACCTGACCCCGAAAAAGTGATGGCACTGGCTGACTCGCCCTGCCCCCGTGATGTCAGTGACATACGATCTTTCCTAGGCATGGCCAGCTACTGCGCCTGATACATTAAAGACTACGCCACCATTAGCTATCCCCTGTGGGAACTCACAAAACAAGGACAACCATTCCGATGGTCAACTCAATGTGAACGAGCGTTCAACAAAATCAAGACTGCAGTAAGTTCTGCCATTAACCTGGCATACTTTGACCCTCGCAAGAAAACAGAAATCACAGTTGACGCGAGCCCAGTAGGACTCGGAGCCATCCTGGCTCAGTACGAAGATGAAGGGGACCAGCGACACATTGTAGCATATGCCAGCCGCAGTCTCACGGACACCGAGAAAGCATACTCCCAGCCGGAGAAGGAGAGCCTGGTGGTTGTATGGGCATGCAAGCATTTTCACATTTTTGTATATGGGAAACACTTCACACTGATCACCGACCATCAAGCCCTGATAACCATATTCGGGAATCCCAGAGCGAAGATGCCACCAAGAATTGAGCGCTGGGGCATTCGCCTCCAAGAATACACCTACACGATCATCCACAAGCCAGGAAAAGCGGAAAACCCAGCAGACTATATATCGAGCCATCCTAAGGCCTCAACACGAACGAGGCACTCGCTGGCAGAAGAATATATCCACTTTGTCATCGATCAGGCGAGACCACCAGCTGTCCCGTTGGAAGCAATCACAGCAGCCACTGCAAAAGACGCCACGCTCCAAAACATCATACGCCGCATTTACACTAATTCATGGAGACACCTGGAGGTAACGCCAACTAACAAAAGCGTCAATGCACAGGAACTAGTGTCCTTCCAACACGTCAAAGATGACCTTACAATCAGTGATAACGGACTACTTCTAAGAGACAGATGAATTGTTATCCCACAACAGTTACGTCAAGGAGTTGTCAACTTGGCACACATGGTAGAAACCACGCTTCAAGACTGCCCTCAATGCCAACTGGTAGGGCGAGAAGAACCGCGGCCCCCGCTCCAGATGTCTGACCTCCCAGACAGCGTATGGCAACAGGTGGCCATTGACTTCTTTGGGCCACTGAAGTCCGACAAATACATTATTGTCATCATGGATGAGTATTCCAGATTCCCCATCGCGCAACAAGTATCGTCAACAAGAGCCACCACCATCATACCGATTCTGGACGAAGCATTTGCTGCATGGGGAATCCCCATGGTAGTCAAAACGGACAATGGCCCTCCATTCAATGGACACGAGTTCACGGAATTTGCCAGACACCTTAACTTCAAACACAGGAAGATCACTCCCATGTGGCCTCAAGCCAACGGGTTGGTAGAGAGGTTCATGGCTACAATAAAGAAGACCATACAACAAGCAGAACTGGACTGGCGAGACACCCAACTTGTGCTCAACGAGGTGTTGAGAGCATATCGAACCACGCCACACAGCACCACCAACAAATGCCCAGCCACTCTGATGCTGGGAAGAACACTGCGCACCAGAATACCTGTCACAGATGCCGCTGTGCGCTCCATGTCCCATTCCCATGACCACATGATGTTGGCAGAAGTCGATAAAGCAAAAAAGGTGAAGATGAAAGAATATGCGGATGGACGCCGCAACGCTAGAACATCCGACATCCAAGAAGGGGACTGGGTGCTGGTCAGGCAAGAACAGAAGTCAAAGACGGACAGTCGATACCGTGACCAGCCCCAACGAGTGACGAATCGGAAAGGAACTATGGTCACGGCCGCCTCTGAGAGCAAGAGAATCACACGAAATGTGTCAATCCAGCAGCCTATACCCGCGCAGGGAGTCAGAACAAGACACAGATGACTCGAGTCAAGAAGTCGAGATCCGAGAAAGGCTAGAGACACTGCCAAGCTCAAGAGGGTCAAGAGAACTACCCCTTCCACGCAGGCCACAGAGAATTATTCGGAGACCTACCCGACTCATCGAGGAACTTTAACTGAGTGAACATTGGACTTTAAGAAAGGGTGAGATGTGATATTGTCAGGCCTGGCTCCGGCGCGCGCCGCTATTGTGAGAAGTTGGCCTGGCATATGCTGTCCACTAGTTATAGTGGGCACATTGCACCAGTCCAAACAACCCCTTATGGATGATAGGCTAAAGACAACCTTTAGTGAAAGCTATCCTAGTGGTAGCTATGGAAAGCGGCTTGTTTTACCAGTCTATAATCTCTTGAGTGACCAAATGAAAGAGGACCACACCAGGTATATATATAAAATATATGTATTTAGTCTTAAACACACCCCTCTAGTCTCTTTATGAGGCTAGAGTTCGAAGTACATAAGTTACAAGTCAAATATCAGCAGTATTTAGCACAATACACGTTTGAGCCCTAGGGGCGTACCAAACCATATACTAAAATAGTGGTATAAGAACCACGACTGAACTAGACACAAGGCCTAGAGCCTGTAGAAGTGCTTGGACCTCAAGGAACCACCCAAGGTAGTGACACAGGGGACCCACGGGAGCCGCCGTTGACTTCTATGGGGAAAGTCGCGGTTAGATTTTTAAAGAAAAAGGACACTTCGGAGAGGACTTCCAGTTAACCCCTTAAAACTTAAGAGTTTCTAGGGCCCACACCCACGTGAGTACCGAAATACTCAAGTTACCTCACCCAGGGAAGCCGGGTGCATACGTGTTAAAAGGTGTCGGGAATCGTCGTCGTTTTCAATGGCGACCTCTGGAAAAGTGCTGCTGCCGTGGAGAAGAAGAGTGTCCGGAGCGATCCAAGCCTGGATCGAGGAAGAGGAAGACCTGAAAGCAGAGGGGACAGAGTCTGGGTCACTAGCCAGTGACCAGGGGCACGATAGTCGAATGCCCTCAGATGTCGGGTGCTTCAGGTGAGTTGATGGGTGCCTTGACTCTTCAGCCACGAGGTCCAGGAGGCATCGACGACAACCAGAAGCTGGATTCGAGCTGCCCACAAAGTTTGTCGAGTGCTGCGGTGTCGACAACCGGATTGGACTCAACAAGCCTTGGCAACAGCAAGTCACGGGGAAGTGAAGAAAAGGCTGCGGTGCAGACCAGCAAGGTCTGAGGCACTCACCCAGTGAGGGTAAGTCAGGGCACGTCTGGAGCAACCAGAAAAGCCCAAGCAATTGAAGAGTTGCTTTTGTGGGGACCCACTAGCCAACGGACTAGAGATCGCAAAGGAGCCTCAAGCGGTCGCACTTGGAGCTGGCCCACGGGACACTCGGGAAGTGTAGGCCACTGATCTTTGCTGCAGTTGGTGCTCGGGGCTAGGGCTACTTGGAACCCAAAGCACAGCTTCAAGAGATGTCAGGAAGTTGGTGCACTTGCAAATGTGCTTGGTGTCCAGGGGTCATAGTTCCACATTACCCACGACAGCTATGGGCCTCAGCTTTGCTGGGGACTCAGGGCAGCCTCGGGGAAGTCTGGAAATCTACCTCTGGTGATGCAAAGACTTCGGTGTCCAGCGGGAGCTTCAGTGATGCAGACCGGACAGATGCTTCGTTGGTGCCTGCCAAGCAGGGGAGTCACTCCTTGACCCCAAGGGAGATTCTTCAGTCCTCTAATCTTGATGTAGAGCGTCGAAGGTCCAGGATTCAGCTTCAGAGTTTCGTCCAGGGATATCTAAAGTCTGTTGCCAGGGTTCCCTTACTTATACTAAGAAAAGGGGTTGGACTAACTCTGGGGACCCACCTATGGGAGGGTTTGGAAAGAGGGGTGGCTACACCCATTTCCTTTGTCCAGTTTCACGCCAGAGCAGGGGCTGGCAGCCCCTGCAACCGGTTTGAACTGGGGTATGCACGAGGACACCAAATGTGCCCCCAGTGCAGGACTTCAAAGCACTCAGAGAGTACACCACCCAGCTCTAATCCACTAAGGCCTGTCTGGGAGGTGGTAACACCTCCCTGAGATAGGAAACCTATTGTCCAGGCCTCCCCTGCCGGAGTTTCGGTCAGCAGCAAGAGGCCAGACTCGTGTCTGTGGCTGCAGCATCCATTTTGTGATGCCAGGCTCTGTTTAGTTGGTACCGGGTATACCGGTGCTGTCATGTCTCTCCCTCTAGAAGGGTGGGATTATACTCCCATACCAGGAACTGGTGTGGGGGTATGATTCCAAGGTGTTTGACACCAAACACGACATGTTTCCGTGCAGCCATCCCAAAGTTAGCATTTACCATTTTAGATATAATGCACTTAAGAGTATATGGTCAGGCTGCACCACAGACAACAGATATAATGCACTTAAGAGTATATGGTCAGACTGCACCACAGACAACCCCGGATTGGAGATTCCGAGAGCTGCAGAGGGGCTCTGCTCATGCATGGGCACCCTCTCACATATAACCAAGCACCCTGCCTTCAGGATTGATAAGGCCTGCCATAGGGGTGACTGATAGGTTTCTATGTGCAGTGTTAGGTGAGATATAGTGAACCTATATCTCTGTAAGGGGTGCATGCACCACCTCACTCAGGCTGCTGTAGCAGTCCTGTGGTGTCATTTTGGATGGCCTTCCAGGGGTGGCACAATACATGCTTCAGCCCCTGGTAGGCCTCTGGGGTGTCTATGCCCCTGGTACATAGTATACCATATACTAGGGACTTATAAGGGCACTCCAGAATCCAATCTGTGGTGTACCTAAAGTACAGGGAATCAATTTAGAGAGGAAGCAGCTAGGCTGGGGTCCTGGATAGCAGGGCCCCAGCCAGACTAAAGTCGAAAAACAGTGATACACCAGCAAAAAGTGGGGGTAACCATAAGAGGCAGATCCTACTCTCCTACACAAACCACCCCCTCCCCCCCAAAACGCAGGGACATTAAACTAACCGTGACCAGTTAAGTCTTCATGTTCTAAGTGGAAATATCTGGAGAGTCCATCTGCATTGGCATGGTTACTCCCAGGTCTATGTTCCACTGTATAGTCCATCCCCTGTAGGGAAATGGATCACCTCAAAAGTTTGGGGTTTTCACCCTTCATCTGTTTTAGCCATAAGAGGGGCTTGTGGTCTGTTTGAACAAGGAAGTGAGTGCCAAACAAGTATGGCCTCAGCTTCTTCAGAGCCCAAACCACAGCAAAGGCCTCCCTCTCAATGGCTGACCAACGTTTCTCTCTGGGGGTCAGCCTTCTGCTAATAAAAGCTACTGGCTGATCCAGACCTTCATCATTCTACTGTGACAGTACAGCCCCTACCCCCAACACAGATGCATCTGTTTGCACAATGAATCTTTTGAAGTAATCAGGACTTTGCAGAATGGGAGCAGTGCACATGGCCTGCTTCAGGTCATCAAATGCCTTTTGACAGCTAACTGTCCACTGAACCTTTTTGGGCATTTTCTTAGAGGTTAAGTCATTCAGGGGTGTCACAATTGATCCATACCCCATTGACAAATTTTCTGTAGTACCCAGTCAGGCCTAAAAAGGCTCTCACCTGAGTCTGGGTAGTTGGAGCAGCCCAGTCCATGATGGTCTGGATCTTGCTCTGCAATGGTTGAACCTGGCCTCCACCCACAAGGTGGCCCAGGTACACAACCTGACTCTGCCCTATCTGGCACTTTGTGGCCTTGATAGTTAGGCCTGCCTTCTGCAGGGCCTCCAAAACATTTCTGAGGTGGACCAGGTGATCCTCCCAGGTGGAGCTAAAGACAGCAATATCATCTAGATATGCTGCACTATAGGCTTCCAGGCCTGTAAGGACTGTGTTCACCAACCTCTGAAAAGTGGCAGGTGCATTTTTCAAACCAAAGGGCATCACCACAAATTGGTAAAGCCCACCAGGGGTAGAAAATGCAGTTTTTGGCTTTGCATCATCAGCTAGTCTGATCTGCCAGTAGCCAGCTGTTAGGTCAAATGTGCTTAGATACTTGGCTGAGGCCAAAGTGTCTATTAGCTCATCTGCCCTGGGGATTCGATGGGCATCAGTCCTAGTGACTGCATTGAGGCCCCTGTAGTCCACACAAAACCTCATCTCTCTCTTACCATCTTTGGTGTGAGGTTTTGGCACCAGGACCACTGGACTAGCCCAAGGGCTATCTGAAGGCTCAATGACACCCAGTTCCAACATTTTCTGGACTTCTGTCCTGATACAGTCCCTGACCTGGTCAGGTTGCCTGTAAATCTTACTTTTAACAGGCAGACTGTCCCCAGTGTCCACTTCATGAGTGCACCAGGTGGTCTGACTTGGAGTCAGAGAAAACATGTGTCTGAACTGATTGAGCACCTGTCTACAATCAGTTTGCTGCTGGGCAGTGAGGCTGCCTGCCAAGGCTACACCATCCACTGACCCATCATCAGGGTTCTGAGAGAGCAGGTCAGGGAGAGGGTCACTCTCCTCTTCCTCTTCAAGCCCATGTCAGCCCTGTCCACATATGGCTTCAGCCTGTTGACATGAGCACCCTGTGGGGGCTCCTGGGAGTTCCCAGGTCTACCAGATAGGTAACCTCTCCCTTCTGTTCAACAATTGTATGGGGCCACTCAACTTGTCTTGGAGGGCTGCTGGGGCCACTGACTCCAGCACCCACACCTTCTGTCCTGGCTGGTAAACAGTCAGCACAGCCTTTTGGTCATGCCAGGCTTTCTGTAATTCCTGGCTAGCCTCAAGGTTTTTGGTTGCCTTTTTCATATACTCAGCCATCCGAGAGCGGAGACCAAGTACATAGTCCACTATGTCCTGTTTAGGGGGTTTGAGAGGTAACTCCCAACCTTCCTTCACCAGACACAATGGACCCCTGACAGGATGGCCAAAAAAAGTTCAAAAGGGCTGTAGCCAACCCCCTTTTGAGGCACCACCCTGTATGC
The DNA here is from genome assembly GCA_963921515.1 of Calotriton arnoldi. Lineage (NCBI taxonomy): Eukaryota > Metazoa > Chordata > Amphibia > Caudata > Salamandridae > Calotriton > Calotriton arnoldi. The sequence goes on from CAWUFW010000306.1 coordinate 1,718,755, forward strand.
AAATAAAAGGCAGGGCAAGAGTATGTCCCATCTTCGCCTAAGCTTTTCTGGGAGCCCTTTAATCATGCCCTTCAAGGTTTTGTTGAATCTCTCAACTAAACCATTGCATTGTGGGTGATAGGGTGTGGTGAACTTATAAGTCACTCCACACTCCTTCCACATTGCAGTCAAGTAACTGGACATAAAGTTTGCATCTCTGTCAGATACTACCTCCTTAGGAAAGCCCACTCTTGAGAAAATTCCCAGGAGGACCGTTGCCACCACAGGAGCTGTAGTGGTCCTAAGGGGAATGGCTTCTGGGTACCTGGTGGCATGGTCCACCACCACCAGGATAAACCTGTGCCCAGATGCTGTTTGGGGATCCATGGGACCAACTATGTCAATCCCCACCCTCTCAAAGGGCACCCCCACCACAGGTAGTGGTATCAGGGGGGCCTTTGTGGTGCCACCTGCCTTCCCACTGGCTTGGCAGGTTACACAGGAGCGACAAAACTCCTTGGTGTCTTCAGACATGTGGGGCCAGTGAAAGTGAGGGACAATTCTGTCCCAAGTCTTGTTCTGGCCCAGGTGACCAGCTAAGGGAATATCATGGGCTAGTGTCAATAGGAAGCCCCTGAACTTCAGAGGTATAACCAACCTCCTGGCTGCTCCAGGCTTGGGGTCTCTACTCTCTGAGTACAGGAGTCCATCATCCCAATATATCTTATGGGTGCCACTAGCATTCCCAGCAGCCTCAGCAGCAGCCTGCTGTCTGAGGGGTTCAAGAGAGGGGCAGCTCACATGCTCCTGGCTCAGATCTGCCCTGGAAGGGTCCCCTGTCCCCAAGAACACAACCTGATCAGGTTCAAGCTCCTCTGGGACAGTTCCTTCTTCAGGCACTGCCTTAACCCTACTGCTCCTTCTCTTGGGAGGCACCTGGTCCATTATTCCAGAATCCAGGGCCTGTTCAGCTTTTGACATTTTTGCCTGTGACCTAGTCACAGCAAAGACATGTGCAGGGATCCCTAGCATTTCTGCATGTTTCCTGAGCTCCACCTCTGCCCAAGCTGAGGTTTCAAGATCATTGCCAAGCAAGCATTCCACTGGTAGGTCTGCACTCACCACAACCTTCTTAAGGCCAGTTACCCCTCCCCAGGAGAAGTTAACAACTGCCAAAGAATGGTCTGTTCTGACATTGCTAGCATTGGTCACTTGGTACATTTCACCAAGTATAATCTGCTCAGGATCCACAAGATCTTGTGTCACCATGGTGACACTTGCTCCTGTGTCCCTGAATGCCAAAGCCTCCCTTCCATTAATTAAAGGCTGCTGTCTTCTATATTTGCCCAAATTATTGGGACTCACAAAGGGGGACATATCCATGCCCCCATCACAGACTAGGACAGCCTGAGTTGGCACTCTGACTAGGCCAGAGTCCATCTCAGTACCCAGGGTCAACCCTACTAAACCCTTATTCTGAGTGTTTCCACCACCACTTGTAGCTGGACTAGGGGGAACAGTTGCCTTAGGGGCAATGGTGGCTGGAGTGGAGTCTTTGGACTTGGTGCAATCACTGGTCCAGTGAGTCTTTTGCTTACAGACTTTGCACCATGGTTTCCTTTGGCCTTTTCCTTTATTAGATTGGGGTTCCCCACCAGATGCAGATTTTTGGGGACCTTGAGAAGACTTCTGGTCTTTACCCTTCTCCCCAACCTTATCAGAGTTTTTGGAATCTTGCTTCTTCTGGTCACCACCTTGGTTCTGTACTTTCTGCTTCACCCTGGTTCTGACCCATTTGTCTGCCTTCTTTCCCACTTCTTGGGGAGAGGTCAGATCAGAGTCAACCAGGTACTGATGTAGCAACTGATTCTGACAGTTATTAAGAATCTGCTCCCTCATGATTAAATTATACAATCCTTTGAAGTCACACACCTTACTGCCCAGTAACCAGCCTTCCAGAGCCTTGGTAGCACAATCTACAAAGTCCACCCAGTCCTGTGTCTGTGCCTTTTGGGTATCTCTGAACTTTAACCTGTATTGCTCAGTGGTTAGGCCAAACCCATCTATCAGGGCATTCTTCAGGACTTGGAATCATCAGCATCCTCTTCTCTTACAGTGAGGAGCTTGTCTCTACCTTTGTCTGCAAAGGAGAGCCACAAGATTGCTGCCCACTGCTCTTGGGGGACCCTCTGAACTTTACAGGCCCTTTCCAGTGCAGTTATCCATTTGTGGATGTCATCCCCACTCTGGTAGGGAGGGACAATCTTGCTCAGGTTTCTATGGTCATAAGACCTTTCCCTACCACTAGGGAAGTTGCTGCCACCATGGGACTCTAGTCCCAACTTTCTTCTTTGTCTATGAAGCTCTAGGGACTCCCTGTCTATAGCCAACTGCTCTCTTCTGATTCTCAACTGAGCTTCCTCATACTTGAGCAGTCTCTCTTTCCTTTCATGAGAGGATTCCCTCCTATGAGAAGAAACAGAGGTCCCTACTGAGGTGTCAGAATGGTTAGACTCCTGAGAAGGAGATCTGGACCTTCTAGGCACACTCACAACTCTTCCTGGTGGGACAAAGGGGAGGTCATTCTGATCCTCCTCCTCATCTGCAGGAGGAGCTGCATTGTCCAGGGCAAGATCATTGTCATCTTCCTGGCCAGTTTCAGAGGTCAGGTCCTGGGTATTTTCACCCCTGGCCCCTCCCTCATCTTCTGCCCCACCCTCTCTGCCTACCCTTGCAGACCCTAGGGGTCTTCTGAGATCATCCAGCAGAAGCATCTCCATGAGACGTTGGGTGTTGGCACTTTTGCCTGTCTTCAGCTTCCTAATCTTGCACAACTCTCTCAATTCCAAGAATGGGAGGTTGTCATATTTGGAGGGCAGGAGCCCACTGGTTCCTGGCAGTGAAGAAATCACTAGTGAGGTGTGGTGTATGCACTACCTACTCTAGTGTGGCCTACTAAACTCTCTTGAGTTGTAGAAAGGGTGTGCTAAGCCCTTGACACACAACTCTAAGTTCAGTAGAACTTACTGTATTTCTAAGCTTGAATTTATATGTACCTTAGGTACCTTTAGTGGTTTTCAGTTAGTCACACACTTGAGATTATCTGGTAAAACAATAGCAAGCTGGAATCCCACACGCTGCACACCAATGTGAGAAGTTGGCCTGGCATATGCTGTCCACTAGTTATAGTGGGCACCTTGCACCAGTCCAAACAACCCCTTATGGATGATAGGTTAAAGACAACCTTTAGTGAAAGCTATCCTAGTGGTAGCTATGGAGAGCAGCCTTCATGCTAAGTCTTGGAGGAATGTAAAGCAGCTTGTTTTACCAGTCTATAATCTCTTGAGTGACCAAATGAAAGAGGACCACACTAGGTATATATATAAAATATATGTATTTAGCCTTAAACACACCCCTCTAGTCTCTTTATGAGGCTAGAGTTCAAGTACATAAGTTACAAGTCAAATATCAGCAGTATTTAGCACAATACACGTTTGAGCCCTAGGGCGTACCAAACCATATACTAAAATAGTGGTATAAGAACCACGACTGAACTAGACACAAGGCCTAGAGCCTGTAGAAGTGCTTGGACCTCAAGGAACCACCCAAGGTAGTGACACAGGGGACCCACGGGGGACGCGTGCAGTGTGAGAACACAGCCGCGAGCCGCCGTTGACTTCTATGGGGAAAGTCACGGTTAGATTTTTAAAGAAAAAGGACACTTCGGAGAGGACTTCCAGTTAACCCCTTAAAACTTAAGAGTTTCTAGGGCCCACACCCACGTGTGTACCGAAATACTCGAGTTACCTCACCCAGGGAAGCCGGGTGCATACGTGTTAAAAGGTGTCGGGAATCGTTGTCGTTTTCAATGGCGACCTCTGGAAAAGTGCTGCTGTCGTGGAGAAGAAGAGTGTCCGGAGCGATCCAAGCCTGGATCGAGGAAGAGGAAGACCTGAAAGCAGAAGAGACAGAGTCTGGGTGACTAGCCAGTGACCAGGGGCACGATAGTCGAATGCCCTCTGATGTCGGGTGCTTCAGGTGAGTTGATGGGTGCCTTGACTCTTCAGCCACGAGGTCCAGGAGGCGTCGACGACAATCAAGAGCTGGATTCAATCTGTTCCACAAAGTCTGTCGAGTGCTGCAGTGTCGGCAACTGGATTGGACCCAACAAACCTTGGCAACGGCAAGTCATGGGGAAGTGAAGAAAAGGCTGCGGTGCAGACCAGCAAGGTCTGAGGGACTCACCCAGCGAGGGTAAGTCAAGGCACATCTGGAGCAACCAGAAAAACCCAAGCAATTGAAGAGTTGCCTTCGTGGTGACCCACTAGCCAACGGACTAGAGATCACAAAGGAGCCTCAAGCGGTCGCACTTGGAGCTGGCCCACGGGACACTTGGGAAGTGTAGGCCAGTGATCTTTGCTGCATTTAGTGCTCGGGGCTAGGGCTACTTGGAACCCAAAGAACAGCTTCAAGAGATGTCAGGAAGTTGGTGCACTTGCAAATGTGCTTGGTGTCCAGGGGTCACGGTTCCACGTTACCCACGACAGCTACGGGCCTCAGCTTTGCTGGGGACTCAGGGCAGCCTCGGGGAAGTCTGGAAATCCACCTCTGGTGATGCAAAGACTTCGGCGTCTGGCGGGAGCTTCAGTGATGCAGACTGGACAGATGCTTTATTGGTGCCTGCCAAGCAGGGGAGTCACTCCTTGACCCCAAGGGAGATTCTTCAGTCCTCTAATCTTGATGTAGACATCGAAGGTCCAGGATTCAGCTTCAGAGTTTCGTCCAGGGATATCTAAAGTCATGTTGCCAGGGTTCCCTTACTTATACTAAGAAAAGGGGTTGGACTAACTCTGGGGACCCACCTATGGGAGGGTTTGGAAAAAGGGGTGGCTACACCCATTTCCTTTGTCCAGTTTCACGCCAGAGCAGGGGCTGGCAGCCCCTGCAACCGGTTTGAACTGGGGTATGCACGAGGACACCAAATGTGCCCCCAGTGCAGGACTTCAAAGCACTCAGAAAGTGCACCACCCAGCCCTAATCCACTAAGGCCTGTCTGGGAGGTGGTAACACCTCCCTGAGACAGGAAACCTATTGTCCAGGTCTCCCCTGCCGGAGTTTCGGTCAGCAGCAGGAGGCCAGACTTGTGTCTGTGGCTGCAGCATCCATTTTGTGATGTCAGGCTCTGTTTAGTTAGGACCGGGTATACCGGTGCTGTCATGTCTCTCCCTCTAGAAGGGTGGGATCATACTCCCACACCAGGAACTGGTGTGGAGGTATGATTCCAAGGTGTTTGACACCCAACACGACATGTTTCCGTGCAGCCATCCCAAAGTTAGCATTTACCGTTTTAGATATGGTCAGGCTGCACCACAGACAACCCCGGATAGGAGATTCCGAGAGCTGCAGAGGGTCTCTGCTCATGCATGGGCACCCTCTCACATATAACCAAGCACCCTGCCTTCAGGATTGATAAGGCCTGCCATAGGGGTGACTGATAGGTTTCTATGTGCAGTATTAGGTGAGATATAGTGAACCTATATCTCTGTAAGGGGTGCATGCACCACCTCACTCAGGCTGCTGTAGCAGTCCTGTGGTGTCATTTTGGATGGCCTTCCAGGGGTGGCACAATACATGCTTCAGCCCCTGGTAGGCCTCTGGGGTGTCTATGCCCTTGGTACATAGTATACCATATACTAGGGACTTATAAGGGCACTCCAGAATCCAATCTGTGGTGTACCTAAAGTACAGGGAATCAATTTAGAGAGGAAGCAGCTAGGCTGGGGTCCTGGATAGCAGGGCCCCAGCCAGACTAAAGTCGAAAAACAGTGATACACCAGCAAAAAGTGGGGGTAACCATAAGAGGCAGATCCTACTCTTCTACAGCTAGGACCAGGCGAGATGAGAGGTTGGGAGAAGGAGGAAGCGGAAGGGCGGAGCACCGAGGAGGTGCGGGCAGTTGAAAGTTGTACCGGAATAAAGAAGGTTGTGCCTGTACCTGCTCTTGCCTGGTCCTCTCATTTCCTGCGACACGACAGAGTGTAAGGACACAAGTACTTGGGCCATGCTCTAGAGAGTTGCATGCAAGAAGAGGGAAGTGCCGCCTGCAGAGCTGACCAGGAGGAAGCAAGCAATCGAGAGTGGCTTTGTAGCCCACCAATGGTAAGTAATGGGCGGCCTCCAAGCCCACTAACAGTAAACAACATGTCTCAAAGAGACAGCGCATGCGCTGTCTAGGCAGGAACCTAAAAAGGGTTGTAACTGCGGACGAAATCCATCATAGAATGCCTCTACACTCAAAAGAAGCAGAAATAAACACTCTACGAAGCTACACAGTGCTTGCAGGAGCTAGAATCTCAAAGGAAAAAAGTTGCTCCTAGCACAGTGTACCAGTAAGCAAACTGATAAGCATGTCTGAGGCAGCCATCTTTGAATGTTTTTTTTCTTAAAACAAAAGAAATACCATTTCAAGAGGGCCATTGTACATGCCCGCTCCTGATGGTGGCCATTATTGATTGTTCTTTCTTAAAATAAAAGGAAAACCATTCCAAGATATCTACTGCTCAGGTACACACATGCATGGCAGTCATCTGGGGGAGAAAAACAAGCATTGACCAAGGGTGTTATGGGTGAGATCTATTGACTTTGCTTATGCTTGTTTTCTTTTGCAAACAGGGTGCAGGCAGAAAACAGACATTTCAGTCCACTGAAGAGACCACTACACGAGGGCTTGCAGCCCTGCATGAAAATAATCATAAAAATAGCAGGACTAAGCACTTCTAGCATAAACTATGCATATCAGCTGAAGAGAACTGGTATTTGTCACCTTGCTTTCCTTAAAACAGAGGGATTATCACATAGGTCATAGGTGGAAGCTCAGGGAACTAGAAAGCGGGGTGTCAAGGGAGCCCTGTCAGCACAAAGGGCACTGAAGTGCCTGGTGAAACAGGCCTGCATATGCAGCCAGTACCTGTGCAAGGTGAGGAAACAGACCCATCTTGTCTTGTCGAAGGAAGAAAGGTGACTGAGCTGTATATCAGAGCGCTCGTGTAGGGCAGGCATGGACATTGCTTCACCAAAATGCTAGGGGTGGTATAAGTAAGATCATGAACTCTTTGACCCTGGTGACACCGCAGAGTTGAGTCCATGTCCATGAGCAGCTCAAGAATTTTCAGTGCTCAAGGTAAAATTGAATTTTGCCAATGGAGCGCTCTAAATACAAAGGGCCTCATTTATGAGGCCCCTTGCACCGCCGGAACGTCACTTTTTGTGATGTTCCCTGGCGCAGAAACCTGCGTGATATTTATCAGGCAGCACTAAGACACTTTTTTTGGCTTATTGCTGCCTGATAAATATTGGTACCTTTAACACAGTTTTCTGTGTTAAAGGGGTGTACAATGGGTGTTGCTGGTGGCGTTCCCAGCAACATCCATGGCTTTTTGACACTGCCCCAGATTTATGAGAAATCGTAAATCTGAGGCAGCGCCAAAATCTTACGCCTCGCCAGGGGAGGCGTAAGGGAGGCACAACGAGGAGAAATATCCTTATTTCTCCTTGTTAGGTCTCGCCTACGCATGCGCTGCATAGGAGGAGACCTCTTGGAATCGATTCGCTTTTTCACCCAAAAACGTGCACGGTTTACATTGCTTTCAATGGCAACACGTGCACGTTTGGTGTTTCCCTTGCGGGAGCGAGCTTTGGCGACATCTGTTTGTAATTATCTTGCAAACAGATGGTGCCCCTGTTCGCTCCCGCTAGGGAAATGCTGTGTGTGTCTGGTCCCTGTTACCATGCAGAGACTGCTTGTTATTCACATTCAGCGGCTCTCTCGCTTTCCTTCGGTGCTTACGCTCTCGCTCTTTCTGCTTTGGTGACTCTCCCTTCTCGTTTTCTGCCTGGAGGACACCTAGTCAGTGATAAAAGTTTGTCATTGGTGAGCTGTCTCTCTCCTGTCTAACGAATGTTAAAAATTTGCTAAGGCTGTTTTGCAATTACATATACGTAGCGCTTCATACCCCGCCTAGGCGCTTTCGGTGGTCGAGTAGCAACTTAGTTATTCCGTACATTTTGGGTAAGGAGTGAAAACTCATTCATATAAATATGGACTTTGATTGTCTGCCACGGTCGGGAAAAAAACGGCACGACGGGCACCCTGGGCCAACCCCGTTTAGCACCTCATCTTATTTGTGGTGCTTTTTTAAACGGTTTCAATCAGCTTTTCAAGCTTAATACAAAAGGTGTGACGGGCAGGCCCTAACTATTCATTCATTTGTCTTTCTCTAATCGTTCTTCTTTGAAAAAACGAATCACTTCGCTTTGTTTCTGCCCAATGCTTACATTAGATACATAAATATAGTGCTGGCAAGGGGCTGGCTTCTGCGGTCTATCCCCACATGGATGCGCTTTACCCGAATATCCTAGGGCGGGAGTTAGAATACTAAATTTTCCTTCTCAGGGTCCTTGAACCCTTCTGCTGCCCTAAGGGCGCAGTAAGGCCCCTAGGGGAGAGATGTAGCTAGTGGGCCAGGCAGCGCCAACCGTCGCCATTAGCAGACTCCTCGACACACAGCACTAGCTCATCAGTGTATTCACCGTCCATTTACCCAGCGCTAGGCCGAACAAAGTCCTATTTCCCAAAATCTCACAAATGTCTTTATCTTGTGAATTTTGAACTTCTTGACAAAACATAAAGGAATACTGTAGATTTTTGATAGAATCCTCACCAAAATGGATCATGTTCTGTTTTAAAAGAATGAAACCAATTAGAGTGCTTCACGAACAAGCGTATATGGAACATTCTCCAGTCTGTGTAGCATTACGCACAGCACCCCGTCACTCGTGCTAGGCGGTCCATCCCATTGGCAGAAAGGAATGCAGGCTGCAACAAACTCTTGTGGTCACAGGTCCCTGGACATTCCTGGGCCAATTACTCACCGCCGTTTCCAGCTTTTACTGACAAGTGAAGGCAGAACCCAGGACATGCACCGTCTAGTTCACTACAAAGTCTAATTTTTCGAGGGTACACAGAACAGCCCACCGGGACCATTAACCTTCCAGGAAAGAGGTTAGATAGCGGCGCAGAACAAACTATAAACGACAGTGACCCCATTGAATGGAATGCTGGTGAAGCAAAATAAAGGTTCCCAACTCAAGGTAGCCGATTGTGGTCACCGCCACGAGCCTTTCGCTTTGGTAGTTGGACAGCTGCACACTTCTTGGCCTGGTTATCTTTTCAGAATCGAGCTTAAATCCCTTTCCTTTCACTTCGGATCTTTGGGTTTTACGAACATTAAATCACAAAGTGCCACTGTGTAAACACGTGCCCGCCTGGCATCTCTGCTTTCAAAGCAAAAGCCGCCATTGCTCCCCCACGCCTCAGTGCAGGCTTCACTCTCCTTGCAGAAGCCACGATCACACGGCTGCTCGGCTTGTTGTGGCTTCATTAATGGTAAATATTAGCACACACAATACAGAGCGCATTAATTCTCCTGCGCATTTTTTATACAGATGATAACACTTTGAAAAGCGTCATTATGCACTTTTAAACGAACAGAGTCAAATGAACCCTTCCGTAGCAGGGTCCTCTTTTAAGTGTGGGCTTTGTGCGTGTGATAGCTTGCTTTACTCCAGCCTGCACAGATATTCTTTTATTCCTAATGCACGACGAAGTTCCTGAAATAACTGCGTGGAAAAGTCCGTTCTCGTGGTCGGGGTTAGATTAGCGGACATTCAGAAACCACCTTAAAACATCTCTTTTCGGAACGCGCTGAGAAGCGGGGGCATTTTTTATTCCCCGTTGATTGCGTCATCCCGCTCTAACTTCAGTTTGTTGGCAGCGTCGAGCACCAGTAGGCCTCACTGAGGAACAAAGGGGCATATCTACAAGGGCTGGCGATAACATTATCGCCGCTTTAGCGTCCGTTTTCGGACGAAAAGCGGCGATAATTTTAACGCCCTATTAGCAAGGACACGCTAACGCGTGAATCCATGCTTTTCGCCCTTCCTCTTATCGCCCAGCTTTGCATCTCTAATGAGATGCAAAGTGGGCGTTCCTCCCAGAATAACGGGAGAAATGTCGCTAAGCGACATTTCTCCTATTATCAAGCCTGACGCTAAGAATCATATCGACAAGAAAAGTAGCGATAACCTCTGTTATCGCTACTTTCCTTACGCCTGCTTTGAAACCGACTTAGCCATGATATCCTATGGAAGGTGGATATCATGGCTAAGTATGTGTGGCCCTATCAGCAAGCTATCGCCAAAGTTGTGCGATTATCGCTGGGTTTCCAGCGATAATCGCACAGTTGGCAGCTTGCGCTCTGAATTTTATCGCTTTGGAGATAAGCGTTGCTGATAGCACGCTATCTCCGCGATAAAATTCAGAGTTGGCCGGCGATAATTATCCTAACGCTAAGAGCGCTGAGCGATAATTATCGCCAGCCCTTGTAGATATGCCCCAAAGTGCTTCACACTTACCAACCCTGTTCAAAATGCTGATAAGCGGTGTCGGAGTGTTGCACAGTCATTTTAACTACCTTCTCGTTGCTTAACAAACCCTGTCTACCCAGGGCTCATCCTTCCTGATTTCTTAATTTAGTTTGTTTGGGTGCTTTGCAAGACGTGTTGTGTAAGCAGCTACACCTCATTTAAAAGTTTCAAAAAGGAAGCTCGGTGATGCATCTTTGTTTTGTAACTGTTTCATTGTCTCAAGGGGCAACAAACCTCGTCAAAGGGCTCAAGTTTTTGCATATTTTACTGGCTGTCCCGCGGAAATAAAATAAAAAATCACCCAGACGGCAATCACATATTACATCTTTAAGTGTTATGCTGTTGCATGTTTTTATTTCAACCTGCCAACTTTAAAATGAGGAGGGTCCTCTGATGATGAAATGTGAGTACTTTTAGAACTTAACCGTGAACTAAACTTCGCGTTTTTGTTAGCAGTTCTGGAAAGTTGCCGATTTTGACCTCGTAAAGGTTGCAAAGTTTCCCCTCACACATGCAAGTGTTTTTTTTCTGCATAGCAACATAATTTTAACTCTGGTCTAAACCACTCAAGCTGGAAAATGTATGCAGACTATTTATGATGGATGCATCTAACCATAGATTCCTCACCTTTAGAATTGGTGTTATTCTGACGTTATATCTTTTTATGGCTGCTTTTAGCAATAATGAAACTCCTACATCATAGTTCCATGGCAAACTTTGCAAGTTAGCTAAAGTTGCATTTTTCACTTTACCACTTTTGCATAGAAAAATTCAGAAACGGACAGTGCTTAATGTGAGCCGGTGGTTTCCGGTGCTTCCTAAGTGCGTATTGGATTAATCAGTTGACTGTCTCCTAATAATGTTTAAAGCGCTTAAACTTCTTATAGCGCTCTATTGGAATACTTGGAGACTTCCAGAAAGATACGTTTCCCAAAACGACCACACAGGTTCCGTCAATTAAACAAAACAGTAAATGTGGTCAGATTTCCTTTTTCTTGTAGATTTGGGCTGGAATGGCTCTCCAGAGAGGTTAAAGCATGCCATGACATTGTAATGTCCTTCAGTCAGAGAAGCAAGTGGGTGTGCAGAAAGCTCTCCAGAACCCCCATCCAGCCAGTGACTGAAACCTGTCAAGCAGCACATCATAAAACACAGTTTTACAATAACTTTACTCGATGTGGTTTGTTAAAAGCTTCCACTTAAGCATGTTTATGTGTTGATCTTAATAAAAACAAGCATTGGCATAGCCAATAGGTCTCGCCTTTGGGACCTTATAAATGTTTAGCCATGCAACAGTTGATGTTGTTGCACCAAGGATATTGTGCTGGATAACTAAACACTTATAAGGTCCCAAAGGCGAGACCTATTGGCTATGCCAATGCTTGTTTTTCCTTTTTCTAAGTGTGCTGCATTCTGCAGAACACATAGAAAGAGGAAAACGCCTCTTGTGATTATTTTTGTACAGGAAGGTTTCCCTTCCTGTACAAAAATAATCATCCCCATATCGCAGGTGCAAAGGTGCCTACGTTGGCGCACGGAAGCCCATTGTGCGCAGGGGAAAAGGACAGGAATGCGCAGTATCTGATAGATATGGCGCATTCCTGCCCTTTTCTTTTGACATAGGGCAGCGCAGCAGGAAGGCCTGCTGCGCTGCCCTACGGCAAAATCTCATAAATGAGGCCCAAAGAAAAAACAATTTTTGGGCCTATTTCTGTTGTGTGCCTCCATTCAGGCAGAAACCACCTTGCTAGGTGAAAGGTGAGAAGTGGAATTTACAGGAAGTAAACCAGTATCATTGAGCCGGGTTTATTTTTGCTTTCAGCTGCCTTCAATATCTCTAAAACCAGAGGTAGCAAATACAGCGCCACGGGTAACAGCTAAAATCCCTGGCTACCTTAATTGGTGCAAAGCCAAAGACACCAGAGCACACCTCATAATAGTTGCTTTAATCAGCTACCTGATACGCAGACACGCTTGTGGGACTCGTTGGAACTTAACATGGTTCTGTGAAAGAAAACAAAATTGGAAGGGACGGTGTATATAAAATAATTTCTATTGGGACCTTATTTTGAAACCGAAAACGACAGGAAGAGCACTGTGATATTTTAGCTTTAATGATATATGGGATTGCTTTTGCGACACTTATATACCATAAGTGTTATGGTCAAGTTGGAGACATAACGATAACATTACTTTAGTAGCGAGACGTGAGGAAGCCCAGGAGGGTGAAACGCGCGTCGGCTGCTGTTTTGTATAAGGAATAAAGATTGATTTTGGATTAACTCTACAGCTACGATTACTAATTTGGGACTTTTTGTTGTGACATCACTTTCAGAACTTTGAACAGAAAATGCTGGATGCTTATGGTAACAGTGCCTAATGCACATAGGATTAAAGCAACTATTATGAGGTGTGCTCTGGTGTCTTTGGCTTAGAATGGTACCTGGACCACCTTGGTAAGTCCGGGAGTTTGATACTCAAGGTGGATGAGTATTTGGCACCAAGGGAGCACCCAAAACCAAGTGGAAGGACATTCCTGTAATGCTATGTATATTGCTTAGGAGACGCATTGATGTGCCATATCCACCACAGTTTATATAAAAAACCTTAATTGGCGCACATGGTGAAGGCCATGCCAAGTTGCCCTTTCGGGAGTGCACACAACCCCAGGCAGGTAAGGACCCACCCCATGCTCTTTGTTTTGATAATTTCCACAGGAAGGCAAATCTCTTTAAAGACAGCCGACACACTAAATCTGACTCACACGACACCAGGGCAGTTTGTACCAACTAGATGGTTTTCTTGGTATACATCTTTGTGTTTGACGCCTGCCAATTCTCTGAGGAAAGCAGCTCTTCCCCACGATATGTTCGAAATCTGCAATCAACAGATTGAACGGCATGCAGCCAAGATGCGCCCTCTAAAAATTCACAAATATTCAAGCTGGCAGCCACACGAAAATCTCACCTATGCCCAGAACTGGGTGTTAGAGCACGTCCTAATGTGGTGTTACTTATGGAGCAGCATAATTTTGGCTCCACCTTCACCTGTCACAATTTCTTAACATAAACGTGCACTAAGCACGTTTCCTGTGTGGCCTAACGACATTCATGCAAAGTGCTGCACTTGACATCATTATAGAAGTGCATTCACTGTAGAATTAGAGAATGAATATACACTGTGTGCCTTAATGCATTAAACGTTATTTACTGTTCAGATGATTGAATAGAAACCATCCTCACAATATAAGAATGTGTTTACATTAGAAATGACAATGGATTTATGAAAGGTGTGCACTAGTGTTTCCACTTTGCATTTAAATGTAGTTCTTAGTCATATTTAAAGACGTATATTCAAAGTAACTTTACCTTTATGAACTTTAATCTGAATCTAATGTACTGACAGTTTTATTAATGTGTGTTTGAAAGTGCACACGCCTATTAAAGGTGCACCATTGATTTAATACTTTAAAGTTGCCCTGACTAGGCCTGTTTTCCATTCTGCATAAAATACTGCCTTCCCTTCCTGCCTGCATGTCTTTTTCCTTACAGGTGCGTTCACATGGTTTGTTAGCTTAAGACCACCAAAAGAGCCAGACCTTGAGCTAAACTAGCAAAAGATACCTGGTCCACAGCCCTAGAAAATCTAGAGCCGGAAGTCAACTCCGATCTCACTGTAGCAGCTGATAATTTTTCATCCTGGATTAAGTCATCATTAGACATGGTTATTCCATTTAAACCATGTAATAAAGTAAGGGAGAAATCCGCGCCATGGTACTTCCCCACACATAGAACATATAAACAGGAGTGTAAAAGACTGGAGAGATTTTGGAGGAAGGACTACAATGTCTCCAGCAAAAAGAAATACAGAGAAGCCGTAAAACGTTATCAAAAGGAAATAAATAAGGCCCAAGCAGCACACTATGAGAAACGCATTACATTAGCAGCCAATACCCCCAGAGAAATCTCTCGCATCGCGAAAGATCTGCTAGAACTCTCTAGACCAGAAACCTATCTTGTGGCCTCATCTGAGCGATGTGAAGATTTAGCCCACTTTTTCCTAGAAAAAATAAAAAAAATCTACTCTGCCTTTCCCAGTTCACCGTGCCCTAGTGATATACTTACAAGGGTCACACTCCGGCACCAACCAGGTGCTCAACTCACTTCCCCCGCTCACTTTAACCAGGCTCTCAGAAATCCTCCATCAGATAAAATCCAGCTCTCCCATAGATCCAGCACCACCCCATGTTATCCACAAAGCTGGAAAAGTGATTCTTCCCCACATGCTCGAAATCATGAACCTATCCATGGATAAGGGCTTTGTCCCGGCACCTTGGAAGCATGCTATGGTGAAGGCTCGATTAAAAAAGCCCAATTTGGATCCGGATGATTTGGGTAATTACCGCCCGATATCTCTGCTTCCAGTGATCATTAAAGCTTTGGAAAAGCACTTTAACTTAGCCATCTCAGAATTCTTGGAAACTAATGGTCTCCTGCACGCCACACAAACAGGTTTCCGGCCTTTAGACGGTACGGAAACGGCACTGCTGGCCGTGGTGGAGGAATCCAAACTGATCCTTGATCAAGGGGGAGCAGTGGCCATCATCCTCCTAGACTTAAGCTCAGCGTTCAATACGGTGAACCTTAACTTACTAGGGGAGAGACTCAGGAGGAGAGGCGTCTCAGATGAGGCGCTCAAATGGATCCAGTCATACCTAGAGAATAGGACCTTCCAGGTTTTCGCAGGGGAAGCCACCTCCAAAGTTTTGGGACTCAGGTGTGGAGTCCCTCAGGGATCCTCCCTGAGCCCCACACTATTCAATGTGTATATGCAGCCACTGGCAGATATCATCTTGCCATATGGGATAAAAATAGCCACCTACGCAGATGATACCCAAATGGTAATCTCCCTTAATGGCCCAAGTAATCATTCCTTGGGCACCTGTCTAGTAGAGGTGGCCTCATGGATGGAACACTCCTGCCTCAAACTAAACAGTGGAAAGACTGAACTAATGCTTCTGGGTAACACCTCTGCCCTGGACCCTAAACAGGTCTGGCCAAACTGCCTAGGACCTGCCCCCTCCCCAAAGTCCAAGATAAAAAGCCTGGGTGTCTGGCTGGACAGTTCCTTGAAATTCGAAGACCAAGCGGTAAGAGTAACAGGAGCATGCTTTGGCGCTATGAGACTCCCGCACAAGATTATTCCCCTCCTGCCATTAAGTGCCAGGCGGATCCTGATTCAGTCCCTGGTCCTATCATGCCTAGACTATGGAAACTCCTTATACCTTGGACCTCCTGTTGCAACGCTAAGGAAACTCCAAATGGCCCAGAACTGTGCGGCTAGGCTACTACTGGGAGTACCGAAAAATAATTCAGCCAAGCCTGCACTGAGAACGCTACACTGGCTACCGGTCTCCAACAGAGTTAAATTTAAGGCCCTGTGCATAGCCCATATGATATTCTGGGGCAATGGCCCAGATAACAATAGACCTCTGATCACCCCCTACCTCCCTCGAAAATGCCTCCGTTCTACCCATCTCCACTTAGCAGTCACCCCGAAAATAGATAGGGCAAGAAGCGGAGGCAGGTCATTTGTCTACAATGTGGCTAGACTGTGGAACGCAATGCCCCTCTTCCTTCGAGCTGAATCCCATCTGCTTCCCTTCCGGAAACTCCTTAAGACCTGGCTTTTCCAACAACCAGCTGTATAACCTGTGGTAAACTCCTGTCTAGTCACGAGCGCTGGGACGCCTCCGGGTAGCTACGCGCTTTATAAAAGCTAATAATAATAATAATAATAATAATAATAGATACAACACTGTACTATCAACAGAGAGAGATCCTGAGAAGAAGACCTTGTCAAGGAACATGGAGAGCCCGAGCCTTAACTGAAGAGTCCTATTCAGCACTGTTGCAATGTGGCTTAGGTGACCAAGGATGATGTCGTTCCCATGTTCAGTGTGGGACATTTTGTAAACATTGCAGCTTACAACGTGAGAATGGAAAAGGGCAATGAAACCCCTGATGATGCGAACAGAGGTGTGTTACCTGAGAGATTCTAGTGGAAATATCTAGTGTTCACCCTACATGTTGTTATGACACTTTTCCTTGGACTTTGATAGGTTTAGACCTCTTTGCTTACTCCCTTTGATTCTTTCAGCATGTGGTTTAGGCTAACACTCAATTTGCCTGACCCAAAAATACTCTTGACTGAGCTTCTGAGATGCTTGCATCTTCCCTTACTTCCTGAACTTTCCAGTATTTTCTATTTTCTTGTATTTCCTTGAATTTTGAGATTTGGCTACAGAGAGGTCGGGCGATCCAGTTCGAGGAGAATAGGTTTTGTTGTCGCCTGCTGGGGGTTCCCCTATCAACTCTACATTTTTGTATGCACCAAGAATTAGGGTTGGACTATATACAAGACCTTATTAATCTAGCCCCCCTTACTCTCTGGTGTTCAATATGGTCGAATAGTGAAGCTAAGCTTAATCGGGCAATTATACAAGACTGCCTATCCTGCGAACATGCAAGGAAAATTCTGTGGTTAATGTACATTAGGGATACTTTTTCATCTCTGGGTTGTGAACATATGTTTGAGAACCCAGATGAAATAGCAAAAAAAGACAAAATCTGAATTTGTGATTGTTTTCCAAAGCACAGACAGGCCTCTAGGGAGGCAGCTGAAGTGGTAAAACCAGCTGTGAGAGATTACTGTGTAATCCAGATGACAGAAAGGACAGCACCGTATTTACTCCTAGCACAGAATGTCTATGAACGAACAATGCTGACTAGATTTAGACTGGGTACGTTTCGTTGGATGTTATGTTGTCCTCTAGGGCAATACTCCTTTTCTGATATATGTATTTGCACTTGCGATGAGAAATCATCTCAGTCCTTATTTCGCTTTGTCTTTTTCTGTGGTTATTACATACCTTACACTAGGAAATTTGTATTGCCCCTGTTACGTAGGCATAAATTCTTTAAATGCAAAGCTGCCCTGCTCTATCACCAGCAACTAAATGATTATATCACATTATCTGCTTCTTGAAATGCATTCTAGCACAGAGAAAAAGTATGATATTTAACAAGTTATCATGCTAGTTGTAAAGCAATTATGATTATATTTAATTTATCTGGTTGTCTTCCTTGAAATGCACTTTAGTATTGAGAAATAGTATTCCATTCTAATTGATGCAATGTTGTTTGCTATTTGAGCCTTTTCTCACTATTTTCCCCTGCCCCTGCTTTCAAACAATATACTGTAATTTTCAATGAAGATGTATTTTAAGCTAGGTATAATTTTATGGTGTGTTCTTATAGTTTTTAATATTGTATGTGTTTCAGTATGTGTATGTGCTTGGTATACGTTTTCTTTTTAAATTATGGGATCACTTTTAATGTGTGTATCTTTTGTGATCTTTGTGTTGAGATCGAATAAAGACAGAATTGAATTGAATTGAGATTCCTTAGTCTATTGAACCATCCTCTTACTTTGGACTTTAACTTAGACAATTTTAGATTTTACTCATGTATACACAAGAGGATCAGAAACTCTTCTCTGAGCACCAAATTATGTTATTGATCTTTTGTATTGCTGTGACTGAAGTTCTTGTCTGCCTTCTATTGGTACGCCTAAACCTCTTTAGGAGGGTGGGTTTTCGGAGTTGTTATTCTGTACCTTTATAGCATGCTGGTAAGATTTGTGTACCTTAACTTGACTGCTAACTTGTAATAAACATTCTTAACTATAGTCACTGATTCCTGGTCCTTATTGTGTAACCGAATGGGTTACACCGTTAATTGAAATTTATTGATGCAATTTAAACTCCCATCACCTCTCAGGTGGAAAAGAAAGACTCATCGGAGGACAAATGGTAAGAAGGTTGACCCAGAGCACTGGATCACATTCATAGAAGGCCTCTTTGGCAAAGGTTTACAACATGATTTCATGCAACTAGGAAAGAGAACATCCATTTCTTTCACTTAATGGAGTCCTCGCAGTTGTAGTCATTGTCCCTTTCACATGAACTAAATTGACTAAGACACCTGACAACAATTAAATATTAAATGAAGTCCCGGTTGTGATACTACTTCGGGATTATATCAAAAGCAGATTTGTGTCTGGGGCATGTCCAATCGTCATCCAAGATGGCTGCCTAACTAACCCAAGCTCTCTTATACTACAAAATCATGCCACTGCATTCATCATCTTGGCAGCTCCCACAGTGAGAGCGTCCTACATGTGCACCCGAGTTGCCTGATATGCTGATCAGCTGGTTTGGGGCTCGGGGAGCCGAAGAACACGCACTGTCACTGCCCGTGGCCTAGGACATGAGTGAGGCCTGCGGCTGGTGGCGTGGCAGATCAAGGAGTGTCCCTCTGGGAGATGTTGGGAAATGGGCAGGCTGGCTGTTGCGGACCCATGTATGGGCGAGAAGCGATGCCATGGGGGCCTTTGGCTGTGTTTCTGCCCAGACGAGTGGAGAGCCAGGACTGTACTGACCCTGCTCTGGCTCGCAGCCTGGGTGGATGGAGAGTGGAATGAGCCATGGACCCTGGTGAAGCTATGGAGATTGCACATGAATGGATGCAGTGGGCTGCTGGCTGTATGGTACATGAAGTGGGAGTAGCAGGCACACTATCCTTCATGGGCTGACTGTCATGGAGCCATCTGAGGTGGGGCTGGGCAGTGGCTGCGATATGTGAGCCATCGAGGCTCTCTCTGAAGGAATGAGGTGTGGCGGTTGCGGTGCTACCAACCATGCAAGAGAAGATTGAAGTGTGAATGGAGGGGACCTATGGGAGAAGTCCTCTGCTCTACAACATGACACCAGTTGAGGCCTTTTTAAAATAACTGCACACCATAGGCAGCTAACGCTGCAGGGGAGCTTTCCTGACACTGAGGTCTTTCTGACCCTACAGCCATACTGGGCAGTAAGTGCCATTAGCAACATGTGGAAAGCTAACGCTAACTAGAGTAAACTCTCCTTTGAACAAAGGAGACCTACTGGGCCATGTTCTCGACCCTCCACCCCACCCGTAGAACACAGCATGGAAGAGCAGGGTGTTTCAGCAGATGAGGATATCAATGAGATTCTGCGCTTGACAGGCAATCTAGTCTGTGAGGTGCTGATGTGAAAATCGATCACCTCCCTGTACAAATGAAGCAAATGAAAGAAAGATTTCAAGGCAGAGGGATCGCGTTGATGAAGTAGAATGCACAATCTTGGATCTTGAAGACAGCACCCCTGAGCATAATTACCCACGTGGAGAGAGAAATCTCCAAGATCTCTGCTAACAATGAAGACCTTGAGCGGTGTTCACAACATAATAACGTTAGAATAGTTGGTCTTCCAGAAACTACAAAAGTCTGGAAAATTGAGACCTTCATTGAAGTTCTGCTTGCTGAGTTGCTGGGTAAATCTATGTACTCTGGGATATTTGTCATCGAACTAGTGCATAGAGCACTGGACCACAGACCTACTCTGGATGCCTGTCCCTGTCTGATAATGGCCATATTGCTGAACTGTCAAGGCCATGAGGCAGTGCTGTGACGGGCCAGAGAAAAGCTCCCCTTGCACCATCAAGGCTCTTTGGTGTCGATTTTCATGGACTTCATAGCGGCTATGCAGGTGAAGATAAAGAATAGCTTTAAGCTCAGGGCATTAAATATGCCATGCTTTTCCCCACGAGGTTGCAGCTGCACTTCAGGGACTGAACACATCTTCACTTGCCCCAATAATTACATAAAATGATTTGCAAGTGAAGCAGAGTAAAGTAGAGTAAAGCGAAATGATAGCGGCCCCTACCTGAGCACGAACAATCTGGTACTGATTACCACAGGCCTCCTGAGTGACACTGACTTTTGGCCAACTTTTGTTGCATGTGGTAGCCTTGGTATAGATCCGGAATATCGAGGATAGAATATTAAGTGGTCACAATATCGTGACCAATATCGCAGGTAAGTATGCATAGATTTTGTATGCCTAGCTCCACATCTATGTACCTTGATGATATATATTTATACAGCTATAAATGCATTCATCTGCCTCTCAGAGGGCACTTCACACCAAGATTTTTTTAAAGCAATGGTTAAATGCTTAATGGCCATGTTATACAGCAGAGCAGGAGATTGGTGATGCTGGACTACCCAGAGGTGTGAGACACGTGATTCCATTCTATTTATTACAATGGAAGACATGGGGATTTAACACTGAGAATTGGGGTCATTAGTGTGGGAGGGGGCGGCGTGAATTTACATTGGATTTATCAGGTAGAAGACAATTGTATAAATAAACCATTGTGCCCCCAATGGGATAGCACCTAGATGGAGGCAATCACGGAGAGGAATACTGCTGTGTTACACTGTGTTGCAAAATGTAGAAGATGCGCATGATCAGGGTCATGACGTGGAACTAGTGGAGCTTGAATAACCTCTAAAAGAAGGAACTGATTTTGCCATATCATGAGAGGCACAGGATGGAAATACCATTGCTGCAAGAAACCCACGCAGATGCAAGCCAACCAAGGACCCTTGCTGTTATATGGGGACAGAAGAGGTTTTTTGCTTCCTACATTAGCCAGAATGGTCCATTGTCAAACTCAGATAAGGCTGCCCAGTATGTTTTCTTTGACATAAGAGAGCAGGACTTTTGTGTATATATTTGCCAGAATAACAGATACTTTGTCTTGCCTGGAAATTTTGAGGCATTCCCATTTTCTAAATATTGGGTGATGATAGGGGCAGGGCATTTAGGGAACGCACGGTCACCTCGAAGAGGTCTCCTGGTGCTGGAAGATTACTACTAGAAGCAGTACGCTGCACAGCTTATTATTGGCCGAACAGATAGGTTTGTAATTTTTTCCTGAAGTTCAGCTGAGACTATATTAGACACAGCTCAAGAGTGATCCTGTTCCAAAGAGCGGTTGCTATGACTGAGGAGGCACAGCTTCCCAGTCTGGCTTGTCTACAGGGAGGAATGGTGAGCAGCGTATTATTTGAAGAAAGCAGGGGGCGAGGAGGTTATTTTGAAAGTTTATTGCTCAAGAATGTGGCCAATTTGCTATAGAAAATTGAGAAGGCAGATCACTTTAAAGGTGATGTGGAGGCAGATTGGGAGCCAGTGTAGGGTGCTTAGCTAGTTCTGTCTATGGCTTCTGCAACAGGATCCTAGAACCAGACAAGCTTCTTGATTCTGGATAATCTGAAGATGATGAATTAGATAATTTTTCATACAAGCTACATAGAGTCGCAGTAATCATAGCAAAATGACTAGCTTACAATTATTGACAGGAAGGAATTTAATGTTGTGTTTAAAGTGGTAGAGTTGGTAGTTACATGCCGAAACTACAGATAGAACTTGAGATGACATTTGAAGGTGATTGTCAATTTTTACACCAAGGCTTTTAACAACATTCTGGGCAGATACCCAGAGCAGGTGGCCACAGAGAATCTTCCCAGAGATGGGAAGAAACTTGTAATCATTTAGAGCCAACGTATATTCATCCAGATGTTGAAGTCTGTCATGTCAGCTTTGAGGGAGCCTACCTTCGAAGAATCGAGCTAAACTAAGACTTGAGTATCATTGTTTTCTAAGTGAGAACAATGTTGTTTGGCCACATAGGATTGCATTATTTTAGCAATAGTCCTTCTTGCTATTGCTAAAATAATGCAATCCTATCCCGAACAACATTCTTCTCACTTAGAAAACAACGATACTAGTGATTGGGTGAAAATTAGATGTATCCAGCTCATTTGATCTTTTTTAACAATGGACTGACAGTGCCTATTTTTAACTCATATTCAACAATTCCCAAGGATATAGATCAGGGTTCTCCAAAGTCGGTCCTGGAGGGCCGGATCCATGCCAGATTTTAAGATAACTACATTTATGTAAATGGGGATATGCAAAAAATCTGGCATGGATCCGGCCCTGCAGGATCGATTTTGGAGATCCCTGAATAGATAATCTTATAATATGGCAGATACAGCGAGTCAGAATCAAGTCATTTTGGGGTAAAATCTAGTTTGGTTGTGCGACAAGTGAGCCAGATGTGCAGTTCATTTCAAGCTCTGTTGTAGCGCCCACTGGGTGACTCTCACATTCAGTCCTTGAGCAAGTTAGAGAAGCCGCATAGTCCCTGCCTCTTTGAGTTTCCATGACAACAAACTTTCTGCCACACTCTATGACATCGCTTTGAACACTCAAAATATAAATACGACATGCAGATATAATCAGACTTTGTGTACTTCTAAACTACTGCTAATGCCATAGTAAAGCATTAGGAATCAATGGGCCTAAAGGATCCTTATATAAATAACACATGGAAAATACAGATATATCCCTTTATATTGTACTGTGACACACAACACATATTTCCTTTTCTTCAGGTAACCACCCTGTTTATAATATATTGGAATATTTCAATAATTACTTTGTGAAATCACACTTTAAAATAAACAAAATGCCTTAGTCCCTCTGAAACATCTATTCTTTGTAGGACGTTATTGCATAAATAGATACTTAATATTGCTAATAAGTTGTTGTAGTAGAGTGAATGGAAATGGGTGGAGGGATAAATGTGAAAGGGTAGATGGGTTCCTTAGCGTATTTGAGAATTGGTGCCTCTGCCCTCGGTCAGAACTGGAAATGTTAGGAGTGTTGCTGGAGGAAAGGTTTGGTAGGGGCGCTCCAGAATGCTCTTTAGGTGAGTGTTGGACTTGGCCCTTTCTGGCAGGTTCACCCCTGAACTTTTTGCCTTAAGCTCTGACATGGTGGTAGTGATTTTTGGCCTCTGCGCACTTTAGCACTGTGGTCCAGTGTAAAGTGCGTGCGCGCTGAGTGCGTGTGGTGAGATTGGCCTGCCCTCCCATAGGAATGCATGGGGGATATGTGTGTCCATGGTAATTCCTGGTATGAGGGGAGTGCAGGGTCGAGTTTAGTATGTGCGAACTCGTGAGAATAAATGCTGCGCAATGGTGTGCGCAGATTTATTATAACTAGTGTAGAATTGCCACTTCTAGAAGTTGGCATTTCTGTGTGCTCTATGTCTGCCTGCCTGATGTGAATTGCATGTCTGGCTTTGTGAGTGACAGGGGCTGGGAGGTGTGTGTGGCTCCAGGAGGGGCAGGGTGAGTCAGCGCAGGGCTGAATGGAGAGATCTCCATGTAGATGGGTGGGAGGAGTTGCACCTGGGATCTGAATAGGGTTGTGCCTTCCCTCTACAATGCTGGCTCCACCTCCTGTGGTGCGTCTGATGTCCCTGGCCTGTCTTGTCAAAGGGGAGAGGAGCTTGCCAAAACAAAGTGCTCCAAATCCCCTGATACCAGTTCTGACTGGTATCTCCAAGCCCTGTGCTGTGACACAAAGGGGATTTTGTGTATAAAAGAAGGGGCTGTGACCCCAGAAAAATGTTCAGTTCCTGTGCAGTTCTGGTGTGCTGATCCTGCAGGGCATGCTGCTGCTGAGGGCCCAGGGGGGGCTGCCAGGAGGGCTTGCCTCCCTGGGCCCTGCATGCCCCTTTACTTTTCCAGGACTTGCTCTCCCTTAGGGGAGGACTGCTGCTGCATCCTTTTGGCGCCCTGGGAAGCGCTCTGCTTTAATTTACTCTTCCCCTGAATAGTGCGTGGGCTGCGCAGCGCCGAGCTGCAAACCTTGCTTTGGAGGGAATCCCCGTCGTAGGGAATTCCCCCGCCTTGCCGGAGAGGAGTGGGTGCCCACCCTGCATTGTGGTGCCCTTTTGCGGGTGCCCACCCCGCTTACGCTATTATTTTGCTAGCGGGTGCCTACCCCGCATTTTGCCAAGTTTGGCGGGAGCCCACCCCGCATTCGCCCGAGAGAGACGCCGCCGGCCGCCGCGATCGGGCGGCGAAACAGGAAGTCAGGCATCCTGGAAGCCTGATCGTGGGCGGGCCGACCTGCGAGCAAGGAGAGCCGGAAGAGTGAGGAGAGGCGCCAGACTGCGAGCGGGAGCCTACCCCGCGCCGGGACGTGCTGAGGAGGACGGGAGCCTACCCCACCTCCACGCGCTCCAGTGAGAAGTCCCGGGTCCCAGGAGGGGGCCCGGGTGAAGAGGACAAGGTGGCAGAGGCCGCCGATGGCAGCGCGGGGCTCCCAGGAGTGAAGGGAAGCCCTGCGCCGCGAGAGAAGTGCTGCCGGTCCCGCCTGCTGAGGAGACCCAGAGCGGCGCGAGTGAATCCCGGAGAGTGGGGGTTCACGTTGTGTGGTGCAACCAGAGGCCCAGAGTCAGAGCGGCCCCGTCTGGCAGCGGGCCGCTCCAACGCTTGGGGGGCAGTTTCTTTTGTGCACGGGAGAGCCCCAGAGGGCCACAGTTATTTGGGGGCATATCGAGGCACATTGTCGGTGCCTGGGCGGTCCCGCAAGAGAGCGGGCCGCCCCAACGATGGGGGCATGTGATGTAATGCCACTAGGAGGGTCCAGAGGGCACAGAGGTGCCGGGCCCCCCTCCTTTATGCAAAGTGCCACGAACTGGGCACAATTGAGAGAGAGTCCCTGAGAGGGACCAGAGGAACAGTGAGTGCCAGTGAGTTTCCCAGCAATTAGTGGGCAGCTGCCACGTTTAGTTTTGCGCAGTGGCGCACTGTGGATTCAGCTGCTAGGCAGCAGCCCTGACATTCTGGACACGGGGCATTTGAGCCCCTTTTGAGATGGCCAGTTGGCCAGGGGGACTGGTGGGTTTATAGGGCGCCAGGCCCTAAATATGATTTGTGTCCTAATATGTGGTGCTAGGAAATGTGATGTATTTACTATGCTTTACGCACCCTGTTATGCCTCTAGATGTGGCTTTATGCTAATGAGATTATTGCATACTGCGTGTATGCTGGTGAGGACTAATGCGTAATATGTTTATGCTTATGAGGTTATGGCATACTGCGTGTATGCTGGTGAGGCCTAGTGTCTAATGATGTTTATGCTAATGAGATTATTGCATACTGCGTGTATGCTGGTGAGGACTAATGCGTAATATGTTTATGCTGGTGAGGTTATGGTCTAATGCGTTTAGGCTTATGAGGTTGGCGCAGAATGTATTTCGCGCCTAATGTGATACTGTGCATAATGTGGTTTATGTTACAGGCTGATGCTAAGTACCGTGATTACCAGTGGTTACTGGTTGTACGTTTATGATCTGTTTTCCTTTTACTAAGTTCGCTTTGTGCTGGTTCTGACAGTGGTCCAGTTGGCCCTGTCAGATGTAAATAATCCCTTGTAAATATGACCTAGTGCCAGGTGGCACCATGTATATTATGTGAGTACTATTCTAATGTATTTTATGATAATACAAAGGCTATTTTTGATATAACCTTGTGTGGAGTTCCTTTTGTGGTGTGCCTGGTATGTTGTTGCTGTGTGCGTGCGCAAACGCTTTACACATTGCCTCCGGGATAGGCCTGACTGCTCGTGCCAAGCTACCAAGGGGGTGAGCAGGGGTTATCTTTGGCGTGTAACTCCCTCGCCCTAACTAGAGTGGTGTTCTCTGCCTGGCTTTGGCGCAAGCCTTAGCCAACCAGAGATCCCATTTCTAACAGTGAGTATGGTGCACCTTTAGTTAAAAACTGTAATGTAAATGTTCACTTCTACGTTTTGTTGCTCCTCCCACATGTTAGTTCTGTTGCTATATTTATTTCTTGATCATTTTGGTTGCTGTGCTCATTTCTCTAGTTTTGTCTCATTGTTTTTAGGACAGATAGAGGTTTTCTGGGCAGGTTGGGTTCTCATCAATCAAATCAAATCTGTTCTCTCTCTATAGGTACTTTGATACTGCCCTGCTTGGCTATTTTCTGCGTTCAGGTAAGTAGGTCACTGAGCACTGCAGTGACCTGGGAAAGGGTTGTTCCAGGTCAAGCCATTGGTAGTTGCTGTTTGGGCATTGTTTATTCCTAGTAGCATGAATTTATAAATTCTATGCTGGGGGTTCTTTTGACCCTTGTTTTGCATCTCTGTGAGCCCCTCAGCTTGGTGACATACGTGGATTATGTTTGTTAATTTGTCAGAACCAACAGCATCATTTTCAGCACAACATACAGAGCGCCCGTTAACCAACAGGTCGTGGGCAAGTTTCGGACTCAGTGAAGATGAGCCATCAGGCTTTTGACACACCTTAGAGGTTCTAGGATGCAGGTAGAAGTACCAAGGAAGAGGCTGCACAGGTCCCACCCTAACCTGGATGCTGGGCTCGTAGAATGAGATGGAAGGGTGAGCTTTGCTCTCCAGGCTAGACTGATCACACTGTCAAGGACTAGCGCATGGGAGGTGGTGTGATGGTTGAGGCCAGTTATGGTTCACCAAAAATAAGCACACTCTCATAATAAAAATTCATATCTAGCCGGGGGTAATACTTTAGTAAAGTAAATGTTAGTTAGTACCCCTTTACATTAAATGAACAGTTAGGATCAGTGACAATGGCGAGGCTCTTTCCCTGAAGAGATAGCAACACAACAATTTCATAGTTAGGGTTCACTTAGCATAACTCATAGTCTTGTTATGTCTCCTGGGTTATCTAGAATTTGTTGCAGCACTGGTGAAACCCATCAATACGTCATTGACTTCCTGGAGCCCTTGGCTCCACCCTGGACTTGGGAATGGATTTACTCTTCCGTACTGGCCCCTCTGCTTACGAATGGAAGTTGCAAAAGAGCATGGACAGGGTTTTGGTGCGCACAGTTACTGAAGGCAGAATGAGCTGTAGATGTTACACGTGGACAGCTAATGGCTGAACTAATATTGGCGTCCAAGGCCTGTATTACTAATATGGAACACTTTCTCTGTTTGCGCCATGGCGCACCTTTTAATATGTGCGCCGGGCGCAAACAGGGAAATTGTGCCCTATTATGAAGAATGCACTGCTCTAAGGGCAGCTGCGAATTCGTGCTGCCCTTGGGGCAGCGCAATAAAGTGAAACACAGAGCAGCTGTTTAGTACTCCCAGTGAGTGACTACACCTGCCTGCAGGGGGATGCCTGGGGGTATCCAAGGGACCCCTTTCACCCCTCGAGTGGGCTGCCCTCAGGGGGGTGCACTGACAGCATGCCACCTTTTTGTGGCACACTTTCAGTGCACCTCCTACGGTTCTGTGCCTACATTAGTAATATGTTACAGCAAACAATGATGGACGGAATGCTGACAATGCAAACATTCTCCCCCAGTCAAAAGATCTGGGTTAAATCCATCTTTCTTTTGCCCACTACGCCACCCCAGTTTGGACCCAGCCATATGCAAATCAGTCTTGACCCTGTGCCCCATGGGAACAGTCCAGACCGAACTGCCAGGCCAGGTCCTCCCTGGACCGGAAACAAACATCCTGGGACCGGTTTCAGGGTATGTCACCCTTCTTCGGCCAGGCTAGCTTGAATCTAGTGGCACAGTGAGCAAGGGACCCACGTCTGGCCATTCCCATCCCACTTAGGGCGAAAAGTGTTACAGCAAACAAATGATGGACGGAATGCTGACAATGCAAACATTCTCCCCCAGTCAAAAGATCTGGGTTAAATCCATCGTTCTTTTGCCCACTACGCCACCCTAGTTTGGACCCAGCCATATGCAAATCAGTCTTGACTCTGTGCCCCATGGGAACAGTCCAGACCGAACTGCCAGGCCAGGTCCTCCCTGGACCAGAAACAAGCATCCTGGGACCGGTTTCAGGGTATGTCACCCTTCTTCAGCCAGGCTAGCTTGAATCCAGTGGTACAGTGAGCAAGGGACCCACGTCTGGGCATACCCATCCCACTTAGGGCGAAAAGTGTTACAGCAAACAAATGATGGACGGAATGCTGACAATGCAAACATTCTCCCCCAGTCAAAAGATCTGGGTTAAATCCATCGTTCTTTTGCCCACTACGCCACCCCAGTTTGGACCCAGCCATATGCAAATCAGTCTTGACCCTGTGCCCCATGGGAACAGTCCAGACCGAACTGCCAGGCCAGGTCCTCCCTGGACCGGAAACAAGCATCCTGGGACCGGTTTCAGTAATAGTAATAGTAATATGGCGCGGGCGGAGAGGCAAAGTGATTTCCTCATTTGCATGGGTCCACGCCCCCATGCAAATTAAAAACACCATTTCACAATACTACTGATTCTACAAGGGGCCCCCTTCTGTAATACCACAATGCCCCGGGGGTGCACAAAGCAGTGATTACTTATATTCTTGAGGGAAATGCATTTTTCAGCTTTTTGTGTGTTTACATTATTTGAATCTAGGTTTTCTTAGTTTGGCTTGTGAGTTCTCTAAAGTCTGATCAATCTTTATTTCTGTAACTGAAACACAATTGGAATCTATGTATCATAAAGAAACTCGAAGCACTGCCAGTCACATTGATTCAAGGAGGAACCTGGGTTTGATCATGGATTCCAACTTCTCTATTGCACCGCAGGATAATCTCGTGGACAAACGCACCCTTTGTGTCTTGTGAACCCTGTGCCGTAGCTTTCTACATCTGGGATTCCCGGAAGGCGACCACTGCTGGTCCTGTGGCACTTAGTCTATGCCCCAGTTTTTATGTAGGTTCCACTTATCCTTTCTCTGTAGGCTCCAGCATATCCAGATTGCAGCTGCCAGACTACTCCTTCACCTATGTATGAAGACCACATGACCCCTGCCGTACAAGTGATACACTGACTGAGGATTACAAGACATCTTATTCAGGCTCTCTGCATCGCTCATGGACTCATCCATGGTACAGGACCGATCTATCTATGACTCAAACCTCAAAACCTCCAGATAAGAAAACAATTCATATCCAGAGTGTCTCCAAACATGATAATTTCTTAATGTAAAACAAACATGGCTTGGTGGGAATTCTTTCTCTATTCCATATGGCAAAGTTCTGAAACTTTCTAATGGCAGACAGCTGTAAATACTTAGCTGTTCCCTCACACAGGAGCTTTC
This sequence comes from Calotriton arnoldi, assembly GCA_963921515.1. Taxonomy (NCBI): domain Eukaryota; kingdom Metazoa; phylum Chordata; class Amphibia; order Caudata; family Salamandridae; genus Calotriton; species Calotriton arnoldi. The sequence continues at coordinate 1,748,121 of CAWUFW010000306.1, forward strand.
CTCGTGTGAGTCCGACAAGAAGAAATGGACAAATCTTTTAACTGCGACTTTATCCCTCAGTGCCTTTCTGCAGCATGTTCATGCCTAAAGAAAGCCACAGGCTTGCAGTGACAAGACTGGAGCATACCTCCGAACCTCACGCACAACACCAAATTTCTCCAAACTGGGGGGCATATTAACAAGGGCTTTATCTCCGCTTTTTTGGCTTAAAAAGCCAAAAAAGCGGAGATAAAACTATCGCCCTATTAACAAGAAGGTGCTAACATGCATAATCGCATGTTAGCACCCTTTTTCCCAACGCCTCCCTTTGCATCTCTAATGAGATGCAAAGTGGGCGTCACTGGGCGTACCCCGGATGGACTACCTTGTAAAATATCGCTGATGTTCACATCGCGATATTTACAAGGCAGCCCACAGGATTTTAGCACACGTTAGATTTCGGCAAAAACGGCGGTTTTTGCCAAAAACTAACGTCTGCTAAAATCCTGACTTACCTATGCTTAACATAGGGGGTGGATTATGCTGATACGACCAGGTTATCGCCGTTTTGCAGGGAACATCGCTGGAAATCCAGCGATGTTCCCTGCAAAACGGCGATTTCCCCGCTATCGCTGGTATTTTTATCGCTTTTGAGATAAGCGTCGCTGATAGCGCGCTATCTCAGCGATAACATCCAGCGATAGCCGGCGATAATTATCCTAGCGCTAAGTGCGCTTAGCGATAATTATCGCCGGTTGTTGCTGATATGCCCCACAGTTTATAATAGAAACACACAGGGTATCAACCGTGCGTAACAAACTGTGTGGCAACGAGTGAAAACATGAGGTTAATTCTCAAAACCGCACATCATAAGTGATAGAAATGTGATGGGCTCTTAACAGAATGACAAGCGCACTACTTTGTAATAAAAAAGTAACACAAGCAAACACTTGTGAAGACAGCTGTGATGATCACCTGCAACCAGTCTGGTATATGAGAAGTACATGGAGAACCAAATCGAGAACGAGTGACCACCTATGAAGACCCCAAAATACACACTAGATTAATATGAGTAAATCACAGTTAGGATCCGACCCTTCAATAAAAATATGGGTACAAAACACATAGGCAAGGGTTGAGTTTAATGATGAAGATGATGATGATAAATAATATTGTTGCAGCGGAAGACTTTTTCCTTGTTTACCTGCACCCAAAATAACTCTTTAATTTATCATTAAACTCTTTTATACGAATTCTTTGATACTAATAATACCCAAGAGGCTTTGCTCCTCCAATAGACCTTGCTCATCGCATTGAGGGGGGAAGGATTAGGATTTCGTCAGCCACCCAGTGAGGAGCAATAATTGGTAACCGACTTCACACATTTGAAATTAGGTTTAAATAAATCACCCTCAAAACCATACTATAGATATTTAGGATGACAACAGGAAGACCGAACCTACTGAAGAAGCTCAATCGGACCAAGATCATACACACTAAGGGGCATATTCTCAAGCCCCTATCGCCACGGGAACGTCACTTTTTTTGACGTTCCCGTGGCGATAGGGCCAGCGCCCTATTCTCAAGGCAGCGTTAACCCACTTAATGTGGCTTAAAGCCACGTTAAGTGGCTTAATGCTGCCTTGAGAATAGGGCCCCTTTCACGCTAAACTTAGCGTGAAAGGGGGCGTGCAGTGGGTGTTGCGGTGGGTGTCCCTTCCTGTACATAAACAAACCTTTTAAAAAATGCCGTTTTGTAACTTACATGTGTGTTGCATGAAGCAGCACACATGTAAGTTACTAAACGGCATTTTAGGTTTGTTTATGTGCAGGAAGGGACACCTTCCTGTACATAAACAAACCTCCCTGCTCGCAGACACCCTTGCACTCTGGTGCAAGGGTGCCTGCGTTGGCGTTAAGTCGTGAGACTTAGCGCCGTCGCAGGGGGAAACGCCAGGCTGCACCACATTCTTGAGAATAGGGTGCAGCCTGGCGTTTCCGAAGTGGCGGTGAGAGGCGTTAAGCCAAGGAGGCTAACGCCTCTCACCGCCACTTCCTCGTGAATATGCCCCAAAGAGTTCTACTGTTGCTATGCAGAACAATAGTAGGAGAATCTGATGCTCTGAAAATAATCTAGGACTGTCTCGGTTATGCATTAATAATCAGATACTGTATGCACAGTCTCTGTGGAAAGAACATTTGAAATACAATTTAAAGAAAACTCAGACAGTTTCAGCTGAATTAGTTATTGAATTAAACAAGTTTAGCATTTGAGGCAATAATCAATGTTTTAGGTAAATTAGTCATGAGTCTCAATGAGCAGTTAGAGGATGTAGTACAAAACCACACGTTTAGCAGAGGACAGACAAGGTTAACCTAACAGAGGATTTAGAATTCTAAAATCCAACCAAGAAGTCCATGGAAAGTTTGTAAAAGGAATGGGGTTTCCTACTACTAGCAAGGGCAGGAGGGACAGTTGAGTTAGGTAAAGTTCTCGTCATACACATAAAGTCTAGTTCGTTGAATTAAGGAGAGGGCAAGGGCTGGCAAAACCAGGAGTGTCATGAAGCTCACCGACATGAGCCGAGCATCAGCAAAAACAAAGAAATCTTCACTGCAGAAGGGAGATCAGTCCGCACAGGAAGTGGGACTGGTGTATCCGTGGTAAAGACCAAGGACACACACCAGTCTGTGAAAAGAAGGGGCGCACACGGACACTGAGCTACCGGAGAGGAGGAATGAGTCTCTAACTGGTGACTAGAAGCGTTTGCAAAAATACTTTGTTAGTTCTGAAGGTGACATCAATTGTCACCCCTTCATGGTCCAAAGATTATGGAATCCTCATCCGCTCACAAGGTGCAAAACGTAGATACATTGGAATAGATTCCCAGGAGATGTCATGAGAATCAATCGTCCTTTCCGGGCACCCAGGATAGATTACAAAGGACCATTCTCAAAAATTGTGTTTCATGTGCTTAGGTTAAGAGTTGAGTTTCTGAATTTAATGTCCATATAGATGTAGCAAGAATGTCATGTGAAAGTACAAGAAGAGTTACATAAGTGGAAAACGTAGCAAGATTCTTTCTCATCAGTCCATAGAAAAGTGCTATTTTAAAAAATAAGGCCATTAAATGCATTAAAAGCAATAGTTCTTGATTAGACAAATATGCAATTAGACTCAAGCAGGGTTAAATTCAATTAAACCTTCATGTCAAATAATCTAAATATCATGGATTATCAAAGATTGTTGCATAGAAATGTTCAGTGTTAAGTATGGCCTACTGACACAATTTTCAAAGTACATACATGTAAAACATTTTTATAAAGTATTTAATAAAACTTGTTTTTGGAAATCTAAGACTCTATTAGTATAAAGTATTTGCACAGAAAGTTTCATTTGTGTAAACATAGGCCTTTCAGAATTGCACCAACTTTTCGATCTCTATGGTGCATTACAATGGAAGCAATAGTAGGTGGCTTATTTTCATTATAAATGTTTGCACAATTGAAATTTGAGACTCGTAATCATGTGTGCATAACTTAACATCTTTAGTTTTATTAATTTGTATTTAAGCAAAGAAATATATTTTATACATTTTTCATATCGATATCATTTGAACCATAAGAACTTGAGTATTAAACATGTTAAACACAGCGTATGTGAAACCTTTCTATGTCTACAACTCTAGGCACACTTTTACAGTGCTTTTACTGTGTTTTCAATCTGAATCATTATCATCCACTTAATATGTGCAAAGTGCATGTTCAATTTTGTGTGTGGTTTTATTGTCATTTCCAGTTCTTATTGTCATTCAACTAGCTAACAGCATTGACACTGTAGGAATATGTATTTATAAACCACCACAGCTACAGGGCGTTGTGGCGCTGAAATTGACCAGGGTAACCATAGTTGAATAGACAGGTTTTCAGGCTCTTTGATGGTCATGGGACCCGATAGGCTCCTGGAACAACCTCTGGTTTGGGTCAGCTCAGCATCACGCTTCTCAATTCCTAACATCGTAAGAGACAATTAAATAGGTTAAGTAATTCATTATATTGTAACATAACATAACATGAAATGACAACATAACATGGCTGTGTAAACCTAGTGAGATATAAACACTCTAGATTATGCCTACTACCTAATGAAGCTGTGAGAAACCAGCTAACCAGCATTATTGAAAACAATCAAATAATCCTGCAGCCAAAAACAGAGCTGGAGTCTCACAAGGGTCTGCCATGATGCATCAGGCAGTGAAACAGGCCAACTAAAATGGGCATGGCAGTCCTTTCTTGCGCCACGATCTACGCTCCTACTTTTCTGCTAGATTTCATCTTATATTGGAATCTCTGGCTAACAAATGACATGTTTGCATATTTTAGTTTTCAAATGCTTTCCTGACAGCCATATTCCAACAGTAAAGTTGGAAGGCAGGTTTGAGAAATTGCTGTTTTCTGTTATTTTAAGGAGAAAAAGGATTTTACAGCTCTCTTAAGGGTATATTTTTTAAATTATTGCAGCCTCTGCCTCCAGGTCACAGCATTCAGAGGTTGCAAAACCACTTTTTTACTGTCTTTGAATGTCTTGTAGGTGTAGCTCAACCAACAAGCACTGGCAAAGCCAATACGCCTCACCTAAACGAGAGCTATTGGCTTTGGAAATGTGTTTTAGCCATGTTGTACACCAATGTAGCTGCTGTTCAGCATGGCTAAACGTTAGTGGAGTGGAGTGGGGTGGGGTAGGGTAAGATAGGGTAGATTGGTGTAGAGTGGAGTGGGTTAAATTGGAGAAGAGTGGAGTGGGGTAGACTGGGGTAGAGTGGAGTGGGGTAGAGTGGAGTAGAGTTGGGTGGATTGGGGTGGGGTATAATGGGGTGGAGTGGGGTGGATTGGGGTAGAGTGGACTGTGGTAGATTGGGTAGATTGAGGTGGGGTAGATTGGGATAGATTGTAGTGAATTAGACTGGGGTAGATTGGGGTAGGGTGGAGTAGACTGGGGTAGAGTGGAGTGGGGTAAAGTGGGATTGACTGGAGTGGGGTACAGTGGAGTGGTTTATATTGGGGTACAGTGGAGTGGGGTAGAGTGGAGTAGATTGGGGTGGGATAGATTGGGGTAGATTGTAGTGGAGTGGGGTAGATTGGATTGGGGTAGATTGGGGTAGACTGTAGCCCAATAGTTTAGGGTAGATTGGAGTGGAGTAGATTGAAGTGGGGTAGATTGAGGTAGAAAGGAGTGAGGTAGAGAGGAGTAGATTTGAGTGAGGTAGATTGTGGTAGAGTGGGGTAAACTGAAGTAGGGTAGATTGGGGCAAAGTACATTGGAGTGAGGTACATTGGAGTAGAGTAGAGTGGGGTAGAATGGGATAGATTGGAGTGGGGTAGATTGGGGTAGATTGGAGTTCGGTGGAGTGGCATTAAGATGGGTAGATTGAAGTGGGGTAGATTGGAGTGGGGTAGAATGGGGTAGATTGGAGTGGGGTAGAGTGGGGAAGATTGGGGTATATTGGAGTGTAGTGAACTGGGGTAGATTGGAGAGGGTTGGATTGGAGTGAGGTAGAGTGAGGGAGCTTGGAGTGGGGCAGACTGGAGTGGGGTAGATTGGGGTGGACTGGGGAAGATTGGAGTGGGATAGAGTAGAGTGGGGTAGACTGGGTTAGAGTGGAGTGGGGTAGAGTGGAGTATAGTGGGGTAGATTGGGGTGGGGTAGATTGGAGTAGAGTGGAGTGGTGTGGATTGGTGTAGAGTCTACTGGGGTAGAATGGGTAGATTGAAGTGGGTTAGATTGGGATAGAGTGTAGTTGATTGGAGTGGGGTAGAGTGGGGTAGATTGTGGTAGAGTGGGGTAAGCTGGGTAGAGTGGGGTGGATTGGGGTAGAGTGGCCTGGGGTAGATTGGGTAGATTGAGGTGGGGTAGATTGGGATCGATTGTATTGGATTGGAGTGGGGTAGAGTAGAGTGGGGTAGGGTGGAGTGGGGTAGATTGGGGTAGGGTGGGGTAGACTGGAGTAGAGTGGGGTAGACTGGAGTGGGGTAGATTGGGGAAGATTGGAGTGAGGTAGAGTGGAGTGGTTTAGATTGGAGTAGAGTGGAGTAGATTGGGGTGGGATAGATTGGGGTAGATTGTAGTGGAGTGGGGTAGATTGGAGTGGGGTAGATTGGGGTAGACTGTAGCCGGATAGTTTAGAGTAGGCTGTAGTGGAGTGGGGTATATTGAAGTGGGGTAGACAGAGGTAGAATGGAGTGAGATAGAGTGGAGTAGATTGGAGTGGGGTAGATTGGGGTAGGGTGGAGTGAGGTAGAGTGGGGTAGATTTGAGGGCTGTAGATAGGGGTAGAGTGGGGGTAAATTGAAGTATGGTAGATTGGGGTAAAGTTAGGTAGATTGGGGTAGATTGGATTGGGGTAGAGTGCAGTAGATTGGAGTGGGGTACATTGGAGTGGAGTAGAGTGGGGTCAAGTGGGGTAGAATGGGATAGATTGGAGTGGGGTACATTGGGGTAGACAGTGGCATAGCTTGACCTCTTGCCGCCAATGGCGGTAACTGTTTTTGTGGCCCTGCAGCGATGGCTGCAGGGAGGGGGGCGTGCTGGCAATTCCTACCGCAGTGGCTGCAGGTAAAAGTGTGGTGGGAGGGGCGGGTCAGGTCGCTGCCCCCAAAACTCGTGCCACACGGGGCGGACCGCCCCCCTTGCTACACCACTGGGGGTAGATTGGAGTTGGGTAGAGTGGAGTGGTGTGGAGTTGGGTAGATTGAAGTGGGGTAGATTGGAGTGAGGTAGAATGGGGTAGATTGGAGTGGGGTAGATTGGGGTAGAGTAGGTAGATTGGAGTGTAGTGGGGTGGAGTGGAATGGGGTAGATTGGAGAGGGTTGGATTGGAGTGAGGTAGAGTGGGGTAGATTGGAGTTGGAAGGAGTGGGGTAGATTGGAGTGGAATGGGGTAGATTGGGATAGAGTGGGGCAGATTGGGGTAGACTGGAGTGGGGTAGATTGGAGTGGAGAGGGGCAGGTTGGGATAGATTAGAGTAGAGTGGACTGGAGTAGCTACCTCAAGAGTACGTGACACACATGCAGTCACATGAACTGCTTTAACCCGTTCCGTGCGCGCGTCGGCCAACTGCCGTCGCGAGCACTACCTCGCTAGTGCTGCGCACGTCCGTTGGCCGACGCGGCCCCGCCCACTCAATAGAACTCCCGCACCGCAGCGGAATTTGCGCCGCGGTTAAGGAGTTAAAAGTCCATGCCATTTATTTGTTGCTGTAAAAGGAAGCACCGAATTGCAAAAGAAATTAAGCAACCCAAAAGAGTTGGCAAAAGGAAAAGCCACACAAAAAAATAGTAATGTAGAACAAAGTCAAAGGTAGAAAAAATGACTGTTAGAAAATAGTTGTAAAAAGAAAAAAGTACCCTGAATCAAAGCTCGAACAGCGGAAGGACACAAATTAAAGGAAATTAATTGGTAATTGGTCCACGCTCCAGAAAAAAAGGAAGTGCCGTGAGAAATATGGTGAGCAATAAAAAAATTATAGGTAACGCATCTAGAATTTTCAGTTCTATAAAGGACTCAGAGGCGAGGATTGTGCTTTCTCTTTCTTCGCTATTTATTTACATATTTTCACAGCAGCCAAGTCAAATTCAAACATTTCAAAACCTACATTTCCCATTGATCATCGCATGTCATCATCCGTAATACACCAATCAGGCCATGTCTCTGCTGATAGAACCGTTATGTCTAATGGGGTAACCCAGTAACCTGCAGAACCTGGGAAGTCAATTGGTATGGAGAACAGTTGGTTCTGTAGGGAATTTGTTTATAATACACTTAGGGGCATATTCACAAGGAGCTATCGCCGAATTAACGGCAATTTATCGCAGCCAAAGTCGTGATAAATTTACCTCCCCATTCACAAGCCCGTGTTAACAGCCCACAGCACCAGTTTACCCGCGATAGCAGCCGCAAAAAACAACGCCACAGAGGACCCCCGCAAATATCGCTAATGAGATGCAGAGTAGGCGTTCCCGTGCCAAAAGTCGAGACAACATCACACCTCAACATTCACAACGACCAGCCACATCGGCGATATGAACACAAAACAGGCGATAAGGCGCGTTAGCACCAGGAAATATACACCTGGTCTGACCTGGTGTAAAGTCGGACGGCAGCCAGCACCACAAAAGGGAGCACAGCCCAGGGCCACATCCGAAGGGCAACAGATGCCATGGAGCCACTCATCATGCGGCCCGGACACCCAAGAGGGCCACAACACCCACCGCCACCACCCCAGGACCCCAACCCACACCCGGAACACCCCCCCCCCAGGGACCACCACAGACGCAGCGCAGACAAAGACAGCGGACCCCCAGGAAGCGTACCAGACGCACAGACCCAACATCTGACAATGTCACCGTCCACTACAGGCTGAAAGTGACAAACATCCTACGCATCCTGACCATCATCGCCTAACAGGCCTACGGCACCAACACAGTGGACAACCAACATCCCACCCCACACAAAGCTGCTGGCTTGGCTGCACCTGTTGGCCCCTGGTACCCCCCAACTAACACCCGCCAGAGTCGGAGGAGTCTCACAGCCAGCCACATCCAAGTCCCCCACACCTGTCCTGGACATCACCATCACCCTGGTACCCCAGTCCCCATACGTACAACACAATGCGCAGGATCTGCTGGAGACCAAGCAAGGACCATACGCCCAAGCAGGATACACGCATGTGTTGGGGGCAATACACAGCACACATGTACTACCTGTGCCCCCTGGTGACACAGCACACAATCACCGCAACAGGAAGCACACGTCTCACATCAATGTGCAGGCAACAACAGAACACCGTGGAACCCCCAACAATGTCGCCTTCAAATACACAGCCAGTGTGCATGATACCTTCATCCTCCGACAGTCCATCATCAACCAGCGTTCCCAGGATGGCAACAAGGGAAATGCACAGCCCCTTGGCAATATCCAAATGAACACCCCACACACCTCAACTCCACAACCATGCAACTCACAACTCTGGCAATGCACATGTCACAAAATCACATACAACAGGCACAACAACATGCCCACCCACCAGACACGACAGAACAACTTACAATGTTCACATGGGCAAGCCCTGAACATGAGCCAGCAACGGCATGGCACCTCAGCCACATAATAGCCGAATGTGGGGAGAGGTGGCAACCAGGCATGTGTGAAGGATGCAGTAGAACCATGATTGGGAAAGTACACAATGCTAAGAGTGGCGGAGATGTGCTGGACACACCGCAGTATGCAGAACACACCCATATCCATGGCGACATACACCGCTGGTGTATGGAGTGTAGTGGACAGTGGACGCCACCATGTCAGCCCAGCCAGTGGGGGACCTCGTGGAAATGTTGCCTGTTACGCCCCCCCTAAGCATCACCGGAGTGGGATGGCCCGGCGTATGCCACGCCAGCGTAGGGGTGTGAATAAAAAGCACGTAGGCCTGGGCGTGGTCCTCTTCCGGAAAGACCCACGTCTCTGCCAGGGCGGCGCCTCCCACCCCACCACGAGGCCGACGCCGTCCTCGTGAGCGGAGTTGCCTGCGATGCTGTGCGCCTGCCAGACCCCGGCACGCTGGACCACGAACCCGTCTGGCCCGCCCCTGCGCAGCCAGGCCACACTGATCACCTGCCGACACCGGCGTGTGTCAAGGAGGGCCCACCACTTGCCGGCGCAAGCTCCAAGCCCGAGGCAGCCTCCTCAGACCATCACGGCCTCCACAACACAGGCCTGCCTTACTCCTTTCTCGTTGACGCACTCTACTGCCGCCTTCGGCCCACTCATCGGACCAGTAGGTCCCATGTGTGAAACTGTGTCCTGAGTCATGAATGGCAGTGACCCCAAATCCGGGCCAGCGGCCACAGCACCAGACCCCCCCGAACTGTGAGGCATTGTTCCATATGGGCATCTTGCGACACGTGGTGCCACTAACCCTGTTCAAGGCCAGCCGGCGACACGTGGTGCCACTAACCCTGTTCAAGGCCAGCCTGCGACACGTGGTGCCACTAACCCTGTTCAACGCCAGCCGGCGACACGTGGATGAGGGACCAGGACTACCCTGCGGACCAGTAGGTCACACATCCAGCACCTAGTCGCAAAGCACGAATGGCAGAGTCCACACCAGTGGTCGCACGGAGAGGTGTAAGAGGAAGATGCGGCTCAGTCCGGACGAATGCCGGGTCACATGCACGGAGGTGACCGAACACGTGGTGCCACTGAACCTGAACTACGCAGGCCGGTGGGGCCATCCAACCTATGCCGGCGACACTCGGTGAATGGGCCGTGCTGACCACTGCCTCAGGCCTACACCACGGTCAGGTAGGTCACACATTTGGAACTGAGTCTTGATTACACCATGGCAGTGAACATTATTTAAGGCAGAGAACAATTCACTATACACCCTTCGATGTGGTGGCAACAAGTCTGTGCATGGCATCACAACCACACGTGTCTGTGGGCCAACGCGGACTACTGCCCTCGGCCTACGCTGCGCACGAGTGGGATCACAGATTTGGAACTGAACATCGGTAATTCAAAAGGCAGAATACATTTCATCGCACGCACGGAGAGGCGTAAGAGGATGACGCGTTGCAGTCCGGAGGGAACAGGATCATCGTTACGGAGGTGATTGAACACTACCTACAACTGCCACTGTGTCACTAACTCTGTGCCTCGCGAGCCAACGACACGTGGCTGTGGGACACTGATGACCGCTGCCTCCGGCCTACACTGCAGTCCAGTAGGTCACAGAGTCTTGATTTGGCAATGTTGGAGTTCACATCTGTGTACCGGCATCATCGCAGACTGCATCCCCTCTCAGCCCCTGTGCCACTAAGTGTGTTCCCCGACATTCATGGACACTCACTGGTCGTACATTGGTGGCGTTTGAGTCTATGGAATAGGGGCTAGTTTTCATCCTCATGTAGCTGATACCGAATAGTTGGTGAAAACGAGGGTTGCGCTTTCCAATCCTCTATTTGCTGCTTCCAGATAACATCAGACCTTCCTTATCATGCCCTGGAGGACACCTTCCACTGTCCCCCGCAACCCTCCGCTACATACACCTCGGACATTGATGGGGACCCGCTCAGGTCGCATGGCCCATCTGACTACACCGCAAGTCACCGTCCCGTGGCTGGGTGCCTGTGCCGGCCGCAGTGCATCCGGGGCCACTAACTCTGTGCTGCTCAGGCCTGGGACCCCTTCTTCTGAGACATTGAATGGCCTCTGTAGCAATGGTCTTGGGGTCATCAACGCCATGTGTCTGTGGTCCTGCGCTGTCCGCATCCTCCGGCCTCAACTGTGGGCCACCAGGGCCCACATATAGCATCGAGTCTTGACCGGCCCGGACGTCGCATCACCGCAGGAGGCACACGCCACCACTGCAAGGACCACCTCCAACCGCCATCTGCCAGAGTCGAAACGGTGGTCCTGACAGACCTACGGAGTTGCTCAGACCTGTCGTGGATGCAATCATCGGCCTGATACCCTGCTCAGCACTCCAGGTGCCAGTGACTCAGTGCACCGCAAGCCATTGTCCGTTACTGATTGAGTTTTGTGCTGTTGTGAGGTTGCGCAGCAATGTCACCTCATGCAGTGGGGAAGACCTGGGACTATGATGAGGAAGATGTGTCAAGTGTGCGGACGGGAGAAGGCACAGACAATGGGAGGGCAGGAGGCAACAGCCCCAAGGCAGGAATGCAGACTGGTGGTGGTAGTCAAGCTACACACCCGGATCTATTACTGGGTATTGCGCTGTGGACTGCGGACGCAACTGTCACCTCAGGCAGTGTGGGAGACCTGGGACGTTGATGAGGAAGTTGATGCAGGTGTAACACAACCCACTGCATCTGCATCAGGACTTACCCGAAGGGACACAATCCTAGCAATTTCTTCACATGAGCGCGCTCTTCTCTAGTGCCCCTACCTCAGTGCACTGCAACTCACGGAACCTCCTGACTGAATATTGGGTGACCTCTGTCCTTACTCCGGATCCCTCCATGTTGCTCTGCAGTTGACTCTGTTATGCTGGTGTTTTCTGTTTCCATTACACTGGTGTCCACTGTTCAGGTTGTTGCCAGCACCAAGCACTCCGTGCGGGCTGGCTTATACTTACCCCACACACATCCAGCACAGGCGTCACTGTACATGTGGCCCTGCCAATAAAGGGGCCGGGCGCACGTGCCCGTAGCTAGTTCAACATGATATGTGCATGTGTCCCTGTGGTCTTGTTGTATGCATGGGGGCCCTGGGCCCTACGACATTACATTGTGCTGTGTACAGCGGACGCAGACATGTCACCGCAGGCAGCGGGCTAGAACCTGGACATGTAGCTTTGTCGTCACCCACTCAATTCGTAAGGGGAGTGGACTGTGCCGTCATACGCAGAGCCAACGTGGGTGTGTGACTGATATGTGCGTGCCCCTGGGCGTGGTTCTGTACTAGGTATGTGCATCTGCATGTGTCTCTATGGCAGTGTGGGTCTCCTTTGTGGGGTGTAGGTGGTCCCTGAAGGGTATTGGACACCCACGTATGTGTTCTAGTTCGCATTCCATGGGTTCGGCAACACCCGCACCTGTTGGGCCACCTCCTTTTGGCGTTCTGACACCTGGCATTGGGGTGCCATGTGTGGGTCGGTGAAGTGTTGTGAGCCAGCCGTGATTGGGGGTGCTTCATGCTGTGTGGTCTGTTGCAGGGGCTGGGCTCTCCTCTGAGTAGCTTGTCTGCCCTGGTCCTGGTGGTGGGTTGTGTGGGATGTCCATGGGCTGTTGTAGGGCGTCGGTGTCGAAGGTGTGGTGTTCGTCTCCGGCATCACTGATGGGTTGTCTGTTCTGACCTGCTGGAGGTGTTGTTTGTCCCTCTGCATTGTGAAGGGGAGGTGCATGTTGGCATTGTGTTGGCGCCCTGTTCTTGTCGACATGCAGACTGTGTGACAATGTACATTGTGACTGTTTGGGCGGTGGTGGTTATTTGAGTTGGGACAGTGGACATTTGGCCTACATGGCTGATGTGGGGTTGTAGCCGTAGATATGCATCTCACAGTTCCCTGCTCTGTCCAATGTGATTGTTCTGTTTCTGCGCCTGGGCGGACCCAGTTGTGTCCCCTGTTCTGCAGTGTGGGTGTTGCACTTTGTGCCACATTGTCATGGTATGTGCTGTGATTGCTATGTGTGTGTGCTGCAGTGTGCCACTGGGATGGGGGACATGTCCCTGGGTAATTGTGGGTGTGCAGTGTGCTACACCTCGTTGTGCATGTGTGCCATTGTGCCCATCACCCCCCGCCCCCCAGTCCCTGTTGGATCCTCACTCTGTTGTTGTTGTGTCGGGTCCTGTCGAGCTGTGTCCGTACTCCCACCTCCTTGCACCGTCTCCACACTGATGACTGTGGCCTGGGTTTCCTCCAGCTCCTCCTGTGGCGCTGGACTGCCACCTCCTGTCGCCGTTGCTGCCTTCCTGTTGGCAGTGGGTTTGTGCCTGGTTTAGGTTGTCACGTCCTGGTGGCGCCTCTTGGCCTCCTGGATTGGCCTCCTCGGCACTCCGACTGCATTCCAGGTGGTCTGCTTGTGGGTCAGTTGCTGGTAGTGTTCTGTGACTCCGTGGCGCTGGTCTTGTTTTCCTGCGGTCTGCACCCCGTCTTCCTCTCCCTTTTCTCCTTGGCCTTCCCCGACCCGTTGTTCCTTGCTGGTGGTCTGTGGGGGTTGTGGGGTTCGCGTTGACCTCTGCGCTTGGTCAGGGTGCATCCATGTTGCTACGTGCTTTGGCTTGTTTCTGGTGTGTTGTTTCTGTGGTTTTTATGGTGCAATTTCCCGCCAGACGCGTGGGATTTGCAGGCCTGTGGCTGCTTTTCGCTACTTTTTGTACCTCGATTGGCCTCATCGCATGATTTCTCGCGTTCGCGTTTCGCATTTTTTCAGAGTGGCGTTGATTTTCACGCTGACATTTGACGCATTATCTGGTGACTATCGCATGCTACCGCCTTGTGAATTCCACGTTGACACTGGGTTATTTTCCCGCGATAGGCTGCGATATTGAAAGTTGCGTTACGCTACTCTTGCGGTAGTTATCGCACGTTCTTGTGAATATACCCCTTAGTTTCCTATTTAATTGGAAGTGGCCACCTCTATGGCAGACTTCAAAACAGATTAATGAATCGTCAAATACATGTATACAGAGAGTCACTGACACCAAAGATAGTTAAACAAAAATGCGGTATATTAATTTTCATATACCATGAGGGCTAAGAAGAGCACACAGGAACATAGGTTTAACATATACAAAGAATGCAGAAGAAAAAGGGTAGAAAATACACTATGGGTGCAGTGTGTCACAAATATAAACATTTAAATCCACAAGACATTACATAGTCACATAGCAAACACAAATACAAAAATGATTTGATGATGGTGTCCAAGAATAGTTCTAATAGATTCAAGCGTATGTCCTTATTGTTAGGATGTAGGGTATGCTTGATCGTGATGTGGAACACCTGTAGTAATCGTCTAAGTTTCGACCCAATTATGTTATTTGCTCAAATCTAACATCACCATGGGTCTTCATCAGGAGAAGAGAAATTAAAGTATGGCCTTATGTAAATGGCATCTGAATTGGTTCAAGTATAAATCATAAGACCAGCCTCCCCTATGTAAGGGCCCTACGATTAGGGACCTAGGCATCAGGATGGTTGTCCTGAGTTAAATTAGTTCAATGTGAGGGGAAGGGCAACATGTGGGCAATTCGTAAGAGGTTTGGTACACTGCCCAATACCTTTGAGATCCCGAAATGATTTTTGTGTAAATAAAAGTCGGGGAGCGTGGATCAGTCACGTCTGGCTGGATGGAAAAACAGTTTTTTCCCTTTTTTGGGACCACGAAGATGTTGCTGCAAAACCCTGAGGGATCAGGGTGGCAGTGGCAAATCGCCCCTTTCTGAAGTACTTGGGCTAATTCGCCTCAAATAAAACTTTGATCTTGAAGGAAAATATGGAGATGTCAAGTGGGTCGGGTTGTTGGGGTGTCCCGAAAAACTCTGGTTTGAACTCTGTGACTTTTTCTAGAACCCACGGGTCTTGTGTGAAAGACTTCCACTTGGGGAGGAAGTGTTGTGTTCTGCCCCCCAGTTGAACGGATGATGGAGGAATGAGCCTTACCTGAAGCGCCTGATGAGGCGTTGAAATTTCCTTGGTCTTGGGGAGGACCTCTGCTGTAACGATAGCACCCTCCACGGCCTCTGGAGGGGTAGAAGGAGGAGCGTGCCTCAGCGCTGTTGGAGCGGTTTCCATCCAGATATGCTCTGGAAGGGGCTGATGTGTAGGAACAGCTGGACGAAAGCCCTCTGTATCGACGGGCCCACCCAAAAAGGCGTTGGTTGCGGAACATCTTATGCAGAGAGGACTGCGCTTTGTCCAGAGCAGTGACGGTCTGCACGAATTACTCAATATCTTTAACAAATTTGTCTCCGAAGAGGAGGCAATTTGCCTTCGGGCCCGGTTCTGCGGTGGCCAGTTCCGCTAGTTTGGGATCTATGTGGATAAGTATGGATCTACGGCACTCTAACTACAAGACGCAATTAGCGTTTCCCAGCAGGCATAACGCTCTCCGGGCCCATCCGTCCAATGTGTCGGGATCAATGGGGGAGCCCGTATCTTTAGTAGTAACTGACATTTCCAAGGCTTGACAGGCTTTCCAAGACCTGTCGATCCCCTTCTTGGGGGTCTTTGGATGATTGCTTAAAAAAAGGTTGCTAAATCGGGGTCTAGTTCTGGGTTTTTTGTCACCTTGTCTGTGATGTCGGGACGGGGGCAATCTGAGCTGAATCGGTTGTGCACCTCTTTATCAAATCCCTTCGTGATGCGTTCGTGGATGTAGTCCGCGGCAGGGGAAAGAGGGGCCCACGCTAAGGAGCGGGGGTGGATGATGGAATCTGGGTCAAAGTCCAAGGGAGTCGGAGGGGGTGGAGGGACGTGGGGGGAAGTAGAAGGAAATGAGTAGTCGTGTTGGGCCTTCAGACGCTTTTGGGGTGGAGTCATTGGTGTCAGAAGGGGGAGAGGAGAGTGGGTCGAAGTCCAGATCGTGTGAAGTGGAGGGAGTGGGGGCAACATCCTCTGGTGACATGTGTGTGCGGAGTATACATGGTCACAGGTAAAGGAGAGTGAAATGTGGTTCATAATCGCAATGTTGGGCTAGTCATTGGAAAGTAATCATTACCTGTGTGGGACGGGCGGGGGGGACTTGTGAAAGGCTGGAGGGAGGCTGCTAGGGCCCTGGTTACAGAATGTGTCACAGAGGCATCTAAGGCCTCCACCAGATTCTCCTCAAAGAGGAGTAGGTTGTCTGCATATAGGGGAGTAGGCGTCATCAGCAAGATACTGGCGCCCTGCCATGATGAACAAGGCAGATTAGCTCGTAATGCTAGTCACAATGTGAGGGAGGCTCGTATTGCTGGCACAAGCAGCTGGGGGGGGACAACCCCGGATATATAAATGTGACTAAGGCTGCAAGGAGGCAAGATTAGGTGACACTGGGCCCCTCAGGTGAAGCCTGTAATGGTTGTTTACACTTGCTCACTCGGGCATAGGGGAAGTGTTAGTCAAGGCCCTCCGGCAGCTCACAGAGGTGCAGGCGCTCAGCTTGTGAGGCAGCGTGGCTCGCTCTACCCAGTATGTCAGGGCTTTCAGCAGCCCGTAACACACAGGCGGTGAGCTAGAAATGGGACAGAATTGCTCCGCTTCCTGCCTCCTGAGGATAACGTTGGGTGCGAGATAAGTGTGATGAGTTAGCGTGCTAGTTGGCGGCTGCCAACGCACGCTAGTAGGACCCACCCCTGCGCTCACGCCGGCCGGCGTGACGTAGGATAATAAAGGAGGGGCGAGGCCGGAGAACGGCCGTCGCGGCCCGAGAATGAAAGCCGCTGTGTCCCGTGTCTTATTGCACTAGCGCCGCGCGCACAGCCAGCGCTAGTCTGCGGGGACACACACAACACTGGCGACGAGGCGGAAAGGCCCGCGCTCATACTGGGAGTGCACAGCATGACACCAACACAGGTGGTGCAGTGCAGGAGGACCGGCTGGTCAACTGGACGACCACGTGGGCGGCAGAGGCCCTGTTTGAATTAGGCTCCCTGTTGCAGCAACCTGCAGACGGCTCAGGGGTGTGACCAGCATTGAGAGCGGTGCCCGTGAGGTGAGGAGACCTGCTGGAGGCAAGGCTGGCACACTGGGTGGGCACACACGCCACGTCAAAGGCCATCCACCGTGCCAGGACTCACGACCGGCGAATACAGCAAACTGACCCTCCTATTCCCCACGATAAAGGTGACGCACGCACCCACCAGTGTACCAACATAAATCATGGGCGATCAAGAGGAAGGGGCGCAAGCTGCAGCCAGGGCCCTGCCACAGCATCCACCGTCTGGTGTTCTGCCGCCTTTTAGCGAGTCAGCTGATCCGGCTACCGCATCACCGCGCTGGCAAATCTGGTTGGGACGTTTGGAAAACTATTTAATCGCCACCCGGGAAGTGGATGGCGCTGTAAAAAGATCGCTGTTACTCCACTATGCAGGGGAAGAAATATATATGCTTTTCAAGCATCTCCCCAACACAGGACTCGCCACTGACTACACAGCGGCGGTAGCAGCGTTAAATGCGCACTTTGATCCACAGCTCAATCCGGACTTTGAGCATTTTAAGTTACGCCAGGCCCGGCAGAAGGAAGGGGAATCAGTGGACGCGTTTCACGCCAGACTGCGAGAACTTGCTAGCACACACCTTGTAGGTGACAGAGCGGCGGAAGAGATCAGAGCGCAGTTAATCCTAGGCATTCGCAGCAAGATGTTACGTGGCCTCATACTGCGTCAACCAAATATACCAATGGCGGACATACTAGTGATGGCACGGTCACATGACCTGTCTGCCGCGTGCGCGGAAGAGATGGACCTGGCCTTGGTGCGCAACACGGACAAGAGCGTCAACGTAAAGAACGAACGGACCGACGCAGTCAGAGTGAAAGACAAAGACAGAAAACCACGGGATCGCCCCATCACCACGTCCAAAGGCCAGTGTGGGTACTGCGGATACGAGGAACACCCGGCACAAGCGTGCCCGGCCAGAGGGAAGACGTGCACGAACTGTGGTGTGGCCAACCATTTTGCGTCGGTGTGCCGGAGAAAAGGGCAACGGAAGGAGGGGAAAAGACCGATGCCAGGGAGAAGACTGGTTCGCCAGCTATCAAGCATGTCACTGACATCTGCGCAAAAGGAGACGAAAAGTGGACGAAACGTCTACCAAGCGGAGGACACGTCGTCCGAGGATGAAGATGAGACATACTTAGTCTCGTTCACCAAGAGAAGAAGGCGGCCGCAGCCCAGATGCAAGGTGCACATAGCGGGATCGCAAGTCAGCGCGGTCATCGACACAGGTGCCTCAGTTACAGTAATGGGGATACAACAGTATAACAAGCTACGACCAAAGCCGGACCTCCGGCCAGCGAAGACAAAGATATTTGCGTATGGAAGCACATCACCACTACCGCTCCGAGGGAAAATGACGGTACCTGTCCGGCATGAAGATGCTGAGATCACGATAGATATCCACGTAATCAACCAGGAAGCAGACACCCTATTAAGCAGCCATGCAGCTGAAGATCTGGGGCTGATAACATTCGCGAAGAGTGTGCAGGCTGACCAGACGAAAGATCTGCTGGACCAGTTCAAAGACCTGTTCACGGGCCTAGGAACAATGAAAAGGAGCCCGTGAAGTTACACATTGACACAACAGTCAAACCAATGGCCCTAAGGCATAGGAGGATCCCTTTTCATCTTCGACCGATAGTAGAAGAGGAGCTGCAGAAACTGGAGGATCAAGGCGTAATAGAAAAGGTCTCTGGTCCTACTCCATGGGTATCTCCAATGGTGATCGCTGAGAAACCCCGCCAGCCAGGGAAAATCAGGATCTGCATAGATATGCGCCTCCCCAATAAGGCGATTAGGCGGGAACGCCACATAACTCCAACGATGGACGACATAGTGGCTGATCTTAATGGATCCAAATGGTTCTCGAAGCTGGACCTGAACGCCGGCTATCATCAAATGGCACTAGCCAAAGAGAGCAGGTACATCACCACGTTCAGTACCCATTTAGGACTCAGGCGATACAAACGCCTAAGCTTTGGCATATCGTCAGCTGCAGAGATTTTTCAGAACGCAGTGAAAGAGATTCTGGTAGGACTGCCCAATGTACTGAACGTGAGTGATGATATTCTCATCCACTCGAAGACGGCGGAGGAACACTACAAGCACCTAAGGGCCACGCTGAAAAGGCTCCATGGCCATGGGGTCACCCTGCATCGAGAAAAATGTCTGTTGTTTCAGCAGAAGATAGAGTTTTTCGGATACACATTCACACAGGAAGGCATCCAAGTAGACCCACGGAAGTCCCAAGCGATCAAGAATGCGCCAGCGCCACAAACAGTAGCTGAAGTGCGTAGTTTCCTTGGGATGGCGACGTACTGTGGCCGTTTCATTCCAGGTCTAGCCACCATTGCAGAGCCCTTGCGGAACCTCACCCGAGCGGACGCCATGTGGCAGTGGGGATCCACCGAAGAAGCGGCGTTTCAAACCGTCAAGAGTGCTCTACTCGACCAGGCGACCCTGGTGTACTTCGATCCAGCGAAGAGGACGGAGCTATTAGTCGACGCCAGCCCCGTAGGACTAGGGGCAGTCCTTACCCAGGAACAAGAACCTGGCAGGTGGGCCACTCTGGCATATGCCAGCAAAGCGCTGTCATCAACCGAAAAGCAGTATGCGCAAATAGAGAGGGAGGCCCTGGCGATCCGTTGGGCATGCAGGCATTTCCACCTTTACATCTGTGGCAACCCATTCAAGGTCATTACGGACCACCAACTCCTGGTGCCACTATTCAAAGGTTCAGCACCCCAACCGCCTCCACGCATCGAGAGGTGGGCCATTGGCCTGCAACAATACGAAATGGAAGTGGCCTACCGCCCAGGAGCCAAAAACCCTGCTGATTTCCTATCGAGACATCCGGATCCACGGGATGAGGAAGAAGAGGACGAGGACACCCTGGAGACTGAAGCACATATAAACATGGTCTCATCCCTTACCTGCCCCCGTGCAATGACTCTGGATGAAGTAGCTGCAGCTGCAGCGGCAGACCCCGTGGTCGACAGAGTTCGGACAGCCGTCCAGGGCGGACACTGGCATCAATTCATCCAAACGGCCAACGCATGGGCGGGCCCGGAAAAGAGAGTCTACTGCACATGTGGCGAGTCAGGAATGAGTTGAGCATCACCCAAAATGGGATCCTACTAAGAGGGCAACGAGTTGTCATTCCTGCATCCCTCCAGTTGCGAGCCACCCAGTTAGCCCACATTGGTCACCAAGGGGTAGAGAAAATGAAAGCAAGAATGCGTGAAAAGGTCTGGTTCCCTGGACTAGATGCTCGAGTGGTGGAACTAGTACGAAGATGCCCGTCCTGCCAAATAACAAGTGCCCCTGAGAGACCGGCGCCGATTCAGACAGAGGAGCGAGGGACAAAGCCATGGGAGAAGATAAGCATCGATTTCGGAAGTTTCCCGGATGGGAGGTTCACCCTGGCTCTGATGGACAGCTATTCTAAGTATCCTCTGGTTGAGATCGTCAGCTCCACTGCATTCGCCCAGGTCGGCCCAGTCTTAGACAAAATATTCGCCATGTTCGGGCTCCCTGAAGAAGTCAGGAGCGACAACGGGCCCCCGTACCATGGGCATGAATTTCAGGAATTTCTGAAACGTCAAGGCATTCGGCAGAGGCGGATCACCCCTCAATGGCCGCAGGCTAATGGTGACATTGAAAGGTTCATGAGAACTATTAACAAAGTTATCCGCATTGCTGTGGCAGAGCAGGCGAATCCGGAGCAACAACTACAGGATTTTCTTCGAGAGTACCGGAGCACTCCTCATAGCTCCACCCGACAAGCTCCCTTTGCAGTAATGTTCCATGGGACCCGCCGGGACAGCCTACAGGCTGGACTCCCCCACCATTCGACGAGGAAGGCGCCCGGGAGAGAAGAGAAGAGCACAACCGAGCAACCAGCCGAACAAGGAGAGCAATAACCCGGCAGTTAGGGGAAGGAGATGTTGTGATCATAAAAGACCGAAGACCAGGAGGGAAGTTTCGGACTCGCTACGAGCCA
Organism: Calotriton arnoldi; assembly: GCA_963921515.1. Taxonomy (NCBI): domain Eukaryota; kingdom Metazoa; phylum Chordata; class Amphibia; order Caudata; family Salamandridae; genus Calotriton; species Calotriton arnoldi. Next base: position 1,769,325 of record CAWUFW010000306.1, read on the forward strand.
GGGTATTGGACTGTGGTTGGAGTGAACGGAACGATGGTTTCAGCAGAGAGAGAAGGAGACACAGTAACACGCAACATATCATGGTTCAAAAGAGTTGACTGCCCAGCGCCGGGTGCCGGGTCACCCTGTGGACTTGGTGAGCCAGATATCAGCAGCCAGGAATCCATCGAGGCACCAGGCAGAGATACTGAGGAAGAGTCATCGCCAAGAGAGCAGGGAGGGGCCCCTGGGGCAATAGTGGAGCAGCAGGTGCCCGCGGACCTGTCCGGTGAGCAGAGGCCCAGCAGAAGCAATAACAGGTATGCGTTGAGAAACAACCCCGCACCCAGCAGTCGGCTGAGGGACTTCGCCTGTCAAGTAAGTGACTCTGGGGAAGCTGTCAAGGACTGAGTTAAGATGGGATGTGATGAGTTAGCGTGCTAGTTGGCGGCTGCCAACGCACGCTAGTAGGACCCACCCCTGCGCTCACGCCGGCCGGCGTGACGTAGGATAATAAAGGAGGGGCGAGGCCGGAGAACGGCAGTCGCGGCCCGAGAATGAAAGCCGCTGTGTCCCGTGTCTTATTGCACTAGCGCCGCGCGCACAGCCAGCGCTAGTCTGCGGGGACACACACAACAATAAGTGGCAGAAAGCTTGCAGCGCGGGTGTCAAATGTTATAGCAACAACCACATAAAACCGAGAATTTGAATAAACATTGAAGCACATATATGAAACAAAACAATGAGAATAAATGTTGAAGTACTTATCTCTGTTGCGGAGCATCAAAGAAAGAGGAATTTATATGGCGCCCTGCCATTATATCGGCAGAGGTATGGTCTGATTGATGTATCAGGGATGATGTCACGTGATGATTGATGGGAAAGGTAGTTTTTGATATGTTTGATTTTTAATTGGCTGCTGTGAAAATAAGTTAATAAACAGTGAAGAAAGAGAAAGTATAATCCGAAGCCTCCGGTCCTGACATAGAATTAGCTAGGAGGCAGCTAAAAAGAGTGACAATCAAGTCAGCAATTGGTAAGTAATGAGTGAACTGCAGGCCCTTTACTGTACACAATATCCCTTGGAGCAACAGCACATTCGCGCTGTTAGGCTAGACCTAAAATAGAAGTGGAAAGCTGTTGACTAGTTCTGTTTTGTCAGTTGACCTTTGCCCGAAGTGTAGTGTGTTTAAAGATTCATTAAAATTCCTACGGGTTCGTATCACCGTGCTATTCAGTGTGGAGTGGTCGGACACAGATGGGGGTCTGTGAATTTGTATGTATATTTCATGTCGATAGGGCATTGTAATGAGGGAATTTCAGAAAAAACAAACACAGCCGAAGAGTGTCTGCGCTCTTCATTTGGTGCATGAGCTGTCTTACAGCACAGGTCGAAAACAGAGGCAACCAATGCTCACTGTTTCTGAACTGTGCTGTCAGCAGCTCATGCAGTAACTCTGAGAAATTCCGAGTTAAATGTTTGTGCTATACACACTGCAATTGCGTAAAACAGGGGTACAGGAATAACTGAGGCCGCGCAAGTGCACACGTTCATTATATGGCCCCAGTTACCTCTCATTGTTTATGAGCTGTGCCTTCTGAAGCACATGCACCAAGTCAGATATTTTTCAAATTGATATATGTTATGTTATTATTCACCTGCAAAAGAACATGGACACCATAGGTTTCATGGCACTATTTCTGCAAGAGGCGGCAGAAGGGTTGCTGAGAACTAGCACAATGTCTAATCGTAAACAAGCATTGGCATAGCCAATAGGTCTCGCTTTTGGGACCTTATAAGTATTTAGTTATGCAGCACAATATCCTTGGTGCAACAACATCAACTGTTGCATGGCTAAACACTTATAAGGTCCCAAAGGCGAGACCTATTGGCTATGCCAATGCTTGTTGGGTTTGATGGGTGCGAGGGATTCCGCGCAGTTCTTGATCCAGTTATTTATGTCCCTGTTGAGGTTGTCTGTAGGGCTAGGCTGATCAGTGCTGACGGCGCAGAGCCAGTCTTAGTCTGCTTCTGTGATTTTGCTTCAGCTTGGAGTACTGAACCTGGTATAGGTGTTGACTTGAGATGTGTTGATTTAGAAAGTGGATGATATCTGGTCAGTCTATGTGGTGGAATTGTATTTGAGGATGTTGCTTGTGGTGAAGACTGCATACAGTGTGTGTCCTGTGGTGTATGTTGGTTCTGTGAAGAGCTGGGTGAGTCCAATGTTGCTCAAACTTCCAAGGAATGCTGTGGGGCATGGGTCATTTTGGTCTTCCAGGTGAAAGTTGAGATCACTGAGGAGAATGTAGACTCTGGAGTCGATGGTGCGCAGAGGCACAAATTCGATAATGAGGTTGGTAAAGGTGGTTTGGGGTCCGGGTCGTATGTAAGCAAGGGTTCCGTTCAGGGTGAATAATTCTGAGATTTTGCAGCTTGAATTGCAGGTGTTCCATGAATGGGGTGGCATTCTCTGTGGATGTTGTGTATTTGATGGATTCCTTGTAGATGGTAGCGAGCCTTCTTCCTGGTTTGTGAAGGCGGTCCTGTCGAGTGATCTTGTAGCCCACTGGGATTGCTGTAGTGATGTCTGGAGCCTATGAGGGGTTGAGCAAAGTCTGTGATGAAGAGGATGTCTGGTGCATTACTGCAAAGAAGGTTCTCTATGTTGGTTGTGTGTTTGCTGAGTGATTGTGTGTTGAGAAGCATGCATGCGAGTGGAAGTTAACGTGGGGTTTTGCTATGGCGTGTGGTGTAGGCTGGGAGAGTAGGCGCTGTTGGTGCTTGTGTGGTGTGTGTGTTGGGAAGGGGTGTTGGGGGCATTGTTAGTATTTGTGTTCGGGGGTGGGTGAGTGGCAGCTGGGGAACCAGCAGTGGCTAAAGGTGAAATCTCCTACCTTGGTGTGAGGTACGGCGCAGCATTAGTTGGGGAAACAGTGTCTGGGGTCTAGTGACCTAAGGAGTGCTGCAGAGTATCGCTGGGCGGTGATCAGACCTGGATTCATGGCACTGGGTGCGGTCCAGGCATGGACAGGTACATAAGGGCTGTGTGTCTTTGATGCAGCTGTCACTTAAATAGTTCCTGGGAGGGGGGAGGAGTCGAGGATGCCATGATGTAATTTCATGTGCTAGTGGGAAATTAAGTCCTCTTGCTTGGCTTCTTCTTTTAAAGACTGTTTTTGCAGAAAAAATAATAATGTCACTTCCTGTCCAGATGGATGTTGGGAAATTCATTGAAGTTACTTCCTGTGTTGATGGGTGGTGGGAAATGTTTAGATCTTGCGTAGTTAACCTTGAGCTATAGATTGTGCATTACATCTTGTTAATATAATGGTAGACAAAGCCTTCGCAAGCCACCATACTTTACACCATGTATGTATGTGAAATTTATACACCACAAACCTCGCTGAAAGGCATTGAAGTGCTGCACACTGTGAAAGACGGTCATCTTGTGTATTTAGCAGTTTTATACAGTGTGGGTAAAACCCAAGGCTGACACATCACTTACATGGTTAAACTGACGCAGTGCTTAATTTGAGCCAGTGGTTTCCGGTGCTCGGCACCGGCACTTAATTGGCAGCACCAGGGTCTGTGACAGACTGTCACAAGGTGGCACTGTCTGGCTAACTTAGAGATGAGCACAACGACAGTTAATTATTAACTCAATATACATTAAAATTGAATATTACCTGCCACCCAAGCCATTCTTCTAGCTTTGGGGTCTGAAATAGTCAGAACTGTCACACTTGTAGGAGCGTGAATGTTAGTACTTGTGTTACTATCATTGGCTACCCTGGCAGGGGCAATGTGTGGTACAAGGTGCAGTGGCCTCCTGATGAGAGCCATGGCACTTATATTTTTTACAAATTAAGCACTGAACTGAGGGAAGTGGGGCAGAATGCTAAGTGGGGAGGGGGCAGTTCCCTTCACAATGTCTATCCTCGGCGGTCTGTTGTCGGTCTGCACATTGGATCCTCTGCTCGAATTTGTCTCCAATCCGCGGATGGCCTTTGAGTGTGTAGGATTTGCATTCCTGCCACATTACAGATAAGGCAGTCTGCCCCACTATGCGGACTTGTGCACCTTTGAGATTGTGCATCAGATGATGTGCTTATACACCGGGAAAGACCGCATTGCTTGGTGTGCACATCTAGTTTAGGTTAAATATGGAATGCTTCAGTCATGACATGAGGATGGGCTGTGTTTGGAATTGCTATTTTTCAAAGCTTATAAACAGTTCTGGAAACCGAATTGTGGGAAGTTTTCAAGCTAGCAAGTGCATAAATTGGAACAGATAGCAATAGAGCCATCAAAAGTAGCCAAGCACAGCCAGGACCATGCAGTCAGCAAGTGAATTCAACCAGTGCTTTAAATGGAATTATAGAAGTGCAGGTACCCCCGATTTAGAATACCTGTTTGCTTCTGAGAAGTGCTGGCACTCGCCTATTAAATGTATTGTAGCAGTGCTGAGAATTGCGGTAATCTCCCTTTCAAATTGAAGAAGTGCAGGTACTCAGTACCGAACAGCACCCCCCACCCCCAAAAAAAAACATAAAGCCCATAATTCAACTTAATGTTGAACTTTGTTTGCTCTTAAAATGTCCAACTAAGCCACAATATTTGAGAAACCTGCGAATATTTGAATAACAAAATGTATCTGCACAGCCAGTAAGACAGATACACACAAGATACGTGCATACCTCACTGTCCCACCAGGCCTATTGGCTTTACCGCGTACCCCATCCAGTGTAATAAATAGTGACAGTCTGTTTTGCTGTGATTGTGTATGTATAGGGACCAGATTGGTTAGTGATTCCCCTCGGGGTGTTTGAGCATTGACCAGGCAGAGCAGTTCAGGTGGCTTTTCTCTCATGTGTGTGAATAGGCTTTTTGATGGTAGTGATGTAAGAATTTTGAAGTGAATATTTGAACCTGTTAGTCGAGCCTCCCCTCCTCTTTTGTGAAAAGATGTGCCATTTAAAAAGAGGCAATCCTCTTAATAGCGTTTAATACAGTCACCAAAGTGCATTCTGGGTCGCATCAGCAACAGGCAGTCTTCTAGGCCTCACCGCTCTGGCACAAAAATGTAGAGAAAATGATGTGCAGAAAACCTTTTCCGTGGTGTGAAGGGCTACACCTTGGGAGCCTAGTTCACGAGTTAGCACTAATGCAAAGTGTTGCTGGCACCACGCCAACCTTTATAAGGCTAACGCAGTTTGGAAGAGATGGCCATGTCAAAAGTTCAGTTTTCAGTGTTTGGTTAGTCTTAGTTTAATCTACCCTTGACCAGTACTCCAGAAAAGTGGTTGTGTTGAGGTGACCACTGCCTGTTCCATGTACCAAAGCCTGGTACGAAGGAAATTAGTGAAGGGGTGAGGTTTCCACCACTGGGCAGGAGGCCAGGGTCTGAAGGTGGAAGGGGCAGCATCTCTGAGGGCCTCTGGTACTGGCAAGTGCCCCCCTACCCCAAGCCACGGCCCTTTCACCCCTTCGACAGAGGCTCGTTGAGGCATGCCCTGTGATGCCCCTCCTCTTGCGACCCTAGCCCTCTCTGGCCTTTTCCTGAAGGCTGGGACCCCATCCTTTAGAAAGTGACGGTGTTGTGAGCTGAAATGCATGGCACGCCAGCCAAACACACAACGCATTGCAGAGATCATTCACTTCACACCCGTTTTTACTTTAACCTTAACCCACACAAGCTGCTATTAAATTAAACATTAAATATACTTTGTGATTTGACTCAACCAGACGTTACAATCCTGTTCACACCACGATTGCAGCCAGTTAAATGTGCTCGGATTCCGAATGCACTCCCGTGCCATAACAGTGGTAGTAAACACTATTCTATTCTAAGGGAGAGGGTGTGGCCTGACGGCTAGAGAGGTCTACCTCGACGCTGGGGAAGGGTTCGAGTCTCGGCAGGGACGCTCAACATCCTGTGATTCTGGGAAAATCGCTTCATCTCCCCGTGCCTAACAAAAAACTAATGTGTCCGTCTGTAACGTAACTGGTGCTCATGTAAAGCGCTCTAATACCTTCGGGTCCAGTTCTCGCTATGTAAATCTCCGGGGAAAAAATGCCAGGAACGTAGTATTCTAAGCACGTCTCATAAACACCTACTGGTTATTCAAACTGATTTTCAGTTCACTTAGTTTATTTTCATTTACACAAAAAGGCATATAATCATTGTACTATGCACACTGGAACACAGCCACTACTAACCGACAGTACAAAAACAGACAAACAGTTGCTCACGTTTTTTCTCTCTCTCGTGGTGTCACTATTTCATTTATTATCTGTGCACCCCTGGTCATTACTCAATTAATGTCTAAAGTAAACAAACACCTGAAATATAATGTGTGTCCTGCACCGTTAAGCTACCTAGGAGTGCAATGCGGCATGTCGAAGATCCTACTAAGATGCACCCTACCTGCACACACACGTCTATGATGGAGGTCTGCGGTGCCAGCTGCTTGGAGAATGGGGATACCAGAGGCCTTACACGGGTTCTGCAGCCCCTGCGACACAAGGGAGGGGCATGTTGCAACACGTCAGGGGACTCCGAACCTTAACCGAAGGCCAATGAAATACTGTGAGGTATGAGGGACTGCAGCATTATGAAGGGGCGGAGCATCATTTTACGTCACGCCACTGGGCTGTACCCGCATGATGGGGTGACTATGGAATATTGAAGTCGGCCCTTGGAAGTTTTTTATACCAGTGAAGTGCACACCACGAGGGACTGAGCTCTTGCGTGTCTAAGAAGTAGGAAACAAACAAGTAAAGCTGTTAGCATCTTCGAGTCAGTGGCTCAGCCGCCGTGGTCTGAATGCGCTGCCACGTGCAGTGCTCGCAGGACAAGTGCACGTCTTCGTCTGTCCCACGAGCGGGAGCAGCACGTTTCCTTGGGTTTTTGAAAGTCAAACCTTGCCTTCCAGCGTGTCCCTTGCTTTGGGCAGAGTTCCCTTTGCAGGGATGAGCCGGTGGGGAGGGCGGGCACGGCTTTGGCAGAGCGGGCCTGTGATAACAGAGTACTTCCACGCAGCCCCGCCCTTGGGAGCTGTAATCGTGTCCCAGAGGGGCAGTTATTCATTTGGGGCATGCATCTGCTGATTAGAAGTGGCAGTTTACTCACGGCTTCAAGATATTTATGTTGTCTATATCAGCTGCACGTGGCTGCTTCTCTCCTGGGTCTCTTCCATGCAACGCTGTGGTGACGAGGAGAGGAGGAGGCAGCAGGGGGAGGGGAGAGAGGAGGGGGGCTGCGCCTGTTTCCCTAGCGGGAGTGAGCAGGAACCATCTTTTAATTACAAACAGATGGTTTCAAAGCTCGCTCCCGCAAGGGAATCGCCAAACGTGCACGCGTTGCCATTGAAAGCAATGCAACGCGTGCACATTTTTGGGACAAAAACTGAATCAATTCCTAAAGGTCTCCTCCTACGCAGCGCATGCGCACTGCGTAGGCGAGACCTAAAAAGCCTGTTTGCAAAAAATGACAGGCTTTCAGGATCTTTCTGAATTTGAGGATGTTAGTCTCCCAGTGCAAGTATAGAGGCAGGGAAATCCAAAGTGTAGGGGCCAGCAGCAAAAAACTGTGCCCCCAATCTTGCCCTCCTATATTTAGGGATAGCTAAAAGGTTCATGCCTGCTGACCTTAGTGCGCTGTAGACAGTGACATTTTTCGGGAAAACAAACATACAGACACAATATGTACCAGGACTCTGAACTGGACAGCATCATGAAAAGGTCCCTTCTGTCCTCTCACCAAGTAATGCTGAATAATGCATGCCAGTGTTATCAGTGCCTGTTTTATGTTATATAATGTTATGCTATGCTATGCTATTTTATGTTATGTTCCGTTATGTTATGCTTTGCTATGTTATGTTGATTTGTCTAGCGCACTCATCACCCGCAAGGGTATCCAGGCACTTGAGAAGGTGTGTAGGCTTGTTGTCCACTCCACATTATTGGAAGAGCCAGGTCTTCAGCTTCTTGCGAAACTCAAGTAGTAACGAGGTGGCTCTGATGTGTTATGGGAGGTCATTCCAAGTTATGGGTACTGTGTAAGATAATGAGCGACCTCCTGCTCTGCATTTGTGAATGGGGAATGGGGGCTGTGCAAGTACATGTGAAGCTGAGTGTAGGCATCTCAATGGGTTGTGAAAGTGTGTGTGGCTGTTGAGGTGGTTCCCGTGTGTGTAGAGCTTTGTAGGTGTGCATGAGAAGTTTGAATTGGCTGTTTGTGGATGGGAGCCAGTAAAGCTCCCGGAGGTGAGATGTGGGTGGAGTGTGGGAGGTTGAGTATAAGTCTTGAAGTGGCGTTCTCGATGATCTGGAGTTTTACAGGAGGTATTTAGAGATACTGGCATACAGTGCGTTTCCGTAGTCGAGTCGGCTTGTAATGAGCGCTTGCGTGATGGTTCCTCTGGTGTTCTGTGGGAGCCACTTGTAGATTTTCAGTAGCGTTTGTAGGATGTGGAAGCACGCAGAGTTTACTGCATTGACCTATGCAATCATGTTGAACTTGTCGTCCAGGATGATCCCCATATTTCTGGTGTGTTTGAAGCAGTGCTTAATTTGTAAAAATCATAAATCACAGGGCTCTCGTCAGGAGGCCAGTGCAGTTTGCACCACACATTGCCCCTGCTATGCTGCCAATGATAGCAACAACACAACTACTAACCATCACACTTCTATAAGTTTTGCAGTTCGGACTATTTCAGGCCCTCAAAGCTATAAGAATAACTTGGGCAGCAGGTAATAGTCATTTTTAATGTATATTGAATTAATAATTAACTATTGTTGTGGTTTTTGCTAAATTAACCAGCGCCAGAAATTAAGTGCCGGTGACGAGCATCTTAAACCACCGGATCAAATTTAGCACTGGTTTGAAGGGTGTTGGAGTGGGTCCGAATTCTGCCGGCCACCAGGTGTTGTCCCACAGGGAGTTCTTGTTTCCAAAGCCCATTACTTCAGTCTTGTTGGAGTTCAGTTTCAAGCTGTTTGTTCTCATCCATTCCGCCACTAGGGTCATGCAGTTGGTGAAGTTGGTTCTGGTGCTGGGCATCTTGCCTATCAGTGAGAGGATGAGTTGGGTGTTATTTGTGTAGGAGATGATGGCAATGCCTTGATATCTGATGAGGTTGGCGAGTGGAGCCATGTAGATGTTGAATCCCTGTTTGTTTGGTTGAGGGAAGAACGCTGGGGGACGTCATATACCAGTTTCTTGGCTTCAGGTGTGAAAGGTGGTCGTCCGACTTTTTACGTTCTTCCTGTGAGGAAGGCGCAGATCCAGTTGAGTGCTGTCACGGATGCCTCACTTGTGGAGACTTCTGATGGGTGCAATTTGGTAGACTATGTCAAACGCCACGGAGAGGTTGATGAAGATGAGGGCGGTTGTTTCTCCTCTGTCAAGGGTGGTCCTGATATCGTCGGAGGCAGCGAAAAGTGCAGTTCCCGTGCTGTAGTTCTTTCTGAATCCTGATTGGGCGTTGTCCAAGTAGGCGGTGGAACTCGTGGTGGCTAGTGAGCTGATTGTTGATGGCCTTTTGCTGGGTAGGAAAGCAGGGAAATAGGGTGGTAGTTTACCAGTTGGCTTGGGTTGGTTCAAAGTTTCTTGAGAAGGGCATCGCCTCCTGCATGCTTCCAGGCTTCCGGGAAAGTGGTGGAGGTGGTGGAAGTGTTCAGGATGTGGGTGAGTGCTGTGCTGATTGGTGGGAGTGGTGGAATCTTTGATGATTGAGAAGATTTCTTTGCTGCTGTTGGAACTCTCTTTGATGCATTCCGATTTTCTTGGTTTTTCTTAGCTGGTGGTATTATCTGATTGCAGTTTTGAAGCTGGTTCTGTTGGTGTCTTCGCGGCTGATTCTCCATTTTCTTTCTAGCTGTTTGCAGTGTCTTTTGGTGGCATTATTACTACTTTGCGCCGCGCTTTCACCGCTATCTAAAAAGTGCTAAATGCTGGAAAGCATAATTTCATTCAGCCCTTAATCAGCTTAGTGTAAAACAGGCACCAATAAAGTTTGCCCCTGTTTTTGCCCCTGTTTTTGGACTATTGCCTGGGCCTACTCTAAATAACCCCTGTAAAGTTTATTAGACCTCCTCTGGCCTTCCCACGCTAGACTTTGGAAACTAGAGGAAGCCCTTTCACAACCAACCAGTGAGCACTAACAGGAATTGCTCTTATGAAAGAGCACATCAGTTTCCCGTTCAGTTAGCAGGACTATTAAGACTCTTGTTTGAATAACAATGTGTGCTGGGTGCCTGAGGCCTCCCAGTTCAAATCTGCCACAAAGTATTTTTTTTTTATTTAAAATTTTTAATTTTGATTTTGTACAGTTATTTGATATTGTTTACATGATCAAAATACAATATTACAGATAATGAGATTCACAGTATGAAGAAATAAAAAGTGCATAAATATACATTCAATGAAATCTAAGCTTGATTTTTGAATGTTAACGTCATTTATTTGACTAGGAAGAGAAATTATAGAACATTTTAAATAGAATTATCACACCAACTCCACATTTCTAAAAATGTGAATATTGTCCCAGTATGTTTCCTAGGCCATGTATTTTTCTATTTGTATCCACCAGGATTTAAAATCAGTGGGTTCCTCTGCCTTCCGCCACCAAGAAAAGTGATTGATAAACATCCAATACAGCTCTTAAGATAGAACACCTCACACAATAGAGATGCGTGAGTGTGCGATTCAAGATGGCCACCTCCCGATAAGTGTCCGGCTTAAACAACTACATTTTTACCAATTTTAGGGCATTTTCTATGCTTCTATACTGGTTGCTCTACACCTCCTATGTGTTCAGCCTTCCAGAATGTCAGGAGAGGTGGAGTTATTGTAGGAAAGGGTGCGGTTTTGACCTTAGGATACTCCCTCTGCTGGTTTTAGCTGCTGTACCTTAGTAATATACTGGTTTGACCCCATTTTCTATTTTCTTCATATTCCACGGCAATTTTATTAATTCTCATTGTTTATCCTGTAACTATTCAAGGTTTTCCTTCAACAAGAATAGCAACATTGTGCCTTCTAATGCTAATAGGCACAAACATACAGTATCTCCACCACCTATTAAATCAAAAAGTGTTGACTCTTCTGAACCCTCCCTTATCATTATTTTGGAAGAATTGCAAGTCACTCGGTCTAATACGGGCAATATTGTTACTGAAATTAAAAACATTTGTGATATGGTAGGTCTATCCATGAAAGTCTCTGATAGGAAAATTAAAATAACAGATAATAAATCTATGATTGACCAATTATAGCCCATTACAGCACAAATTCTTCCTATGAGCAAACTTTTACTGGATTTGGAAAATCGAAACAGACAATACAATTTGAGAATTTTTAATCTACCTGAAAACGTTGAAGGCACTGATTGTAGAAAATGACTTGAGTACCTATTGCCTAACCTATTGAATTTGAAATTTAAAGAGAAATCTGAGATTGATAAGGCACATTGTATCCCATCCCACCGTAAATCAGGTCAAACCAAACCCTGACAAGTCATATTTAAGGTTCTATGACATAACCATCTAGTCATGATACGAAAAGCTGCAAGAGAAATTCCTTCTCTGTTGGCCAATGGTCAAAAAATATTTATCCCTCAGGATTTTGCAAAGGAAACAGTTGCCATATGTAATAAATTCACTGCACTATGATCCAGACTTAAAACGTCTGGCTTCAAATATGGTCTTTTAGCCCTTCAACTATGCGCATCTGGAAAGATGACATCTCTAAATCCTTTCATCGTCCTGAAGATCTTCAAGCTTTTCTTAACCAACATTTTCCGCTCTCCATGGATACACAGGAACTGTAAACTGACATAGCAGTAGTCTTGCCTTCATTTACGTGCCCTCTTACTGTACATATATTGGTTATAGGCTTGTTTTTGCTGGCTGAATCTTGTATATGTGCATGTGTGACTCACATCTATTGTTAATGTTCTCTGTTGTTGTTTCTATGTTGTCTTTTGTCTTTTTTGCACTTCTTCTATGTTATAATTTCCGGAGCTACTTTAGTGTCTTTAACACATTACATCTTCTCTTGCTTTTTGGTTTCCACCTCTTTTAACTCTTCTATGTTTTTATTTTAAACAGTTTAAAATTGTCTTTTTTAATGTTAAGGGTTTAAGACATCCTGTACGTGTATTCAAATATTAGAATATTTAGCTAGGCATAAAGCTGATATTTGTTTGCTTCAAGAAACTCATGTTGATGATAAAGTAATAATTTATGGTATTTTATGATATTGTGTGTATTATTTTGTGTCTTTTAAGATTGAAAATATCGAATAAAGACTAATGTTGTTGTAATAATTTATATAAACAAAGAATTGGTTGGGAACATTATTTCCTTCCCAGCAAATGGTAAAAAAATGGAGTTGCAATCCCATTTTGAAGAGACTCCAACTACAGGTATTAGACAAATACTCCAATACTGATGGTTGTTAGTTATTTGCTAAGGTTAAAATTGGTACAATTATTTTTGCATCTTATTATTATTTATGGTCCCATGGCTGTTGATCCAATTTTTTTTAGAAACAGATTACTTCTGACATTCTCAAACTTGGCAATGTTCCCCTTATTGTAGGCGGAGATTTTAACTTAATGTGTGACCCTCTTCTTGATAGACTTTCCAATATTAAATTCAGACAACCAAAGTTGTTACAATCACTTAAAGCTTTGTTTAAAAATACCAAACTGATTGATATGTGGTCGCTCTGTTTTCCAACTCACAAAGAATCTACCTTTTTTCCAATCCTCATAATTCATATTCCAGAATTGATTACTTACTTGCATGAAGAAATCTAGGGGCATATTAGCAAGACTGGCGATAACATTATCGCCGTTTTAGCGTGCAGGAAACTGCCGCTAAAGCGGCGATAATTGACTTGCTAATAAGCGTTATAGAATTCAATAGAAGCCCAGGTTAGATGTGCAGGACATCTAACCTGGGCTTCTATTGGAATTCTATAACGCTTATTAGCAAGCCCCTTATCGCCAGTCTTGCTAATATGCCCCCTAGTTCGCTCTATCACTATTCCTGCTATTGGAACTATTGAAGTCGCTGACCATGCTCAGATTTCAATGTGTTTGCAACTAGAGAGCTCCCCAGTTTCTAAGAGAAAATGGCATATGAATACTGACATTGTATTGAACGATATTAATAAGCCTAAAATGTTGTCTGTTATTGATGAGTATTTTTCTCTTAACGAAGATGGTGTCACATCCAATCTTATGTTCTAGGATGCTTTTTAAGAAATATATGAGTGGTGTAGCCATTTCTTTAATGGCTCATGACAATAAATAATTTTATTCTAAATCTTCTTACCTAGAAAAGGAAAAAGCTAAATATGGACGTCTTTTTGTTATCTCTAATAGCAATCTTTTTAAGCATACCCTGCAGAAGCTTTGTTATGAATGCAATTCCTTGTTAAGTGAAAGAGCTGGATTACAATTTACCAATAATAATGCAAAGTTATCTTTTAATGCGAATAGGTCATGGAAATTATTAGATAACTACCTTCGTGTTAAACGTGACAGAACTCAAGTTCATGCTGTTCATGGGACAATAGAGAAAGGTGCCTCATCTACATCAGATAACCTTAAAGAGTTTCTAGAGTTTTGTTCCTCCTTATATCATAAATCAAAAACCATAAATAACCATAGTATCAACTCCTTTCTCACCTCATGTATATTTCCTTTAATGTAACAATCTGATAAATATATCCCTGACTCACCTATATCTATTAATGAAATGAATATGGCTATTAATTCTTTAACACCACATAAGTCCCAAGGAGCTGATGGTATCCCTGCTGAATTCTATAACATATTCTCTGAGTACCTCACTCCTCAATTATTTCCTTTTTCACTACCTTCAGCACTGCAGGGATGGTTTCCAGATCCTTCACGGAAACCTTGATCATAGTATTACCCAAACCTGGTAAAGATCATATGAAAGTATCTAATTATCACCCTATCTCCTTTATTAATCAAGATGGTAACATTTTTGCAAACATTCTAGCTACCAGATTGTCCAATATACTGCCTCACATCATCCATATGGATCAAACGGGCTTATGAAAAATAGACATTCTGTTAATAACACCACCATCCTATTTCATGATCTTGAAGTTATTTCTTCATTATTTTCTCCTTCTGGCCTTATTGCTCTTGATGCTGAGAAAGCTTGTGACACAGTCCAGCTGCAATTTTTATTCCACACCTTATCTACCTTTAATTTTGGTGACACATTCATTAAAATGGTTTTGGCCCTTCATTCCTCCCCTTCAGCAAAGCTTTTTATCAATGGGCAATTTTCGGACACTTTCCCCTTTAAAGGGGAACTAGACAAGGTTGCCTGTTCTCGCCTTTACTTTTTCTACTAGCCATAGAGCCCATACTATTCACTATAAATAACTCAAATGAAATTCAAGGTTTAAATATTAAAAACATTAATCTTAAAACATCTGCATATTCAGATGAGATATTCATATTTATCATTAACCCAGATGTCACTATACTGAAGTTTCGCAATCATATACGCTCTTACTCTTCTGTCTCTGGTCATACCTTAAATACTAATAAAACTGATTTTTTTTCCTCTAAATGTTTATTGTACCTCAGACATGCTAAATAATGCTGAAATTCTCTGGCAAAAAGATAAAATAAAATACTTAGGCATTCAATATTCACACTCAGTTAAAAAAACGCCTACATTAAACTGTGAATCTTTACTTTAAAAAAATGACAAACAAAATTCATCAATGGTCTCCTCTACATCTAACATAGTGGGGTGAAATTGAATCTATGAAAATGACTGTTGCTCCTCAAATATAGTATGTACTATCCATGATTCCTTTACAACTACCTCTCACTTTTGTTTATAAGAAAATAGATAGAATCATTTCAAAATTTATATGGAATAATAAACCCACATGACTTTGTTATGCTGCACTAAAAACTGTGAAAGTCAATGGTGGGCTTGGATTATCAGATTTCTGCAAATATCATAAAGCTTTTATATTAAAACAAAGATCCTTCTGGTTTAGACAACATTATGCTAATGATATGCCTAAATGGCTCCAAATTGAACAACAGTTAGTTTTTCCTTTCCTTTTACTAGCATTATTTTCTATGTCAAATTCAAATCTACAAAATTAATTCTACATGACTTTGATTCTCTATTTCAGTCACCTAGCCTTACATCTAAAATACTCTGACTGTGGTATAATCCACTAATAAAGCTTGACCACAATATTACATTTTGGAAATCTTGGATTGATATGGTTATTTTTTGTTTAAATGATATTTATGGTGACAATGCTATGCAACTCATTACTTAATGCTTTTCCGAATTCTATCCCCACAACCACTTTTCAGACTCGGAACTGGGCTTAACTGCTTTTAGTGTTTCTCCACGTACAATTTCTAAATTGTATACCACACTAAATAATGCAGGAGATGGTAAATTCTTAATGCTTAGTAATTTTGGGTGTGAGGAACTTTCCCAGACCTTTTTGATGGGCACATGGAGGAAAATGTGGTTCCGAAATATCTCTGGCTCGCTCCCTGTTACTCTATACCAAACACATACATTTCTTTTATTCAACTGTTTATGGACTCCACTTAAACTATTTAAAGTTAAACATTTAGATACTCCATTGTGTTTGTATTGTAATATGGCTGAAGGTTCTTTGAAACATGTTTTATTTGAATGTACTGTTATTTCAGAATTTTAGAAAAGAGTTTGGAATGTTATTACTACAATACTTCCCATCACTGATGTGTTTTCTGATGAATTCATTTTTTGTAAATCATTTGCATTGTCATATAATTTATCTGATATTCATAACAAATTGTTTGATTTTTTTATTATCCTCGGCTACTAAATCAATTACATCAAACTGGAAAAATGAATCTCTGTTATCAGTGCATGCCTGGTGGTCCAGGTTTACTTTGACTAGATGTGGTGCCCATTTATCCCTCCCTAATACCACCTCATTCCAACCGATTTGGAAACCTGTTATTGATTATATTTCTTTGCATAAGCATTTGTAAATCTACCTTTATATTGTTTTCAGATTAATTTTAGTTGTTATATATATATATATATATTCACTGAAAAAACCATAGGTTTCAGGGGAGTTATAGTTAGTTGGACATTTCACTCGTACAAAACCATAGAAATTCCCCGTTATAGTTAGTTCAGCTAACTATAACTCGCGCGCCCGCAATGCACTGCTGATGACGTCACATATTACATCACTCATGACATGGTCAGTGATATCACTCATGACATCACTGATGACATCTCAAATGACATCACTGATGACATCATCCTTGTGATAGAGTGGCAGACCTCCTCTCACCCAAATATAACCTTTGATACACACACTCAAAAATACAAACTAACATTTTCAAAACAATGGACATACCAATACCAGTTACAACACACCTATTCAGTAATTCCAAGATCTACACACACATCCACTCATTCACCAACAGTCCCTAT
The DNA here is from genome assembly GCA_963921515.1 of Calotriton arnoldi. Classification (NCBI taxonomy): domain Eukaryota; kingdom Metazoa; phylum Chordata; class Amphibia; order Caudata; family Salamandridae; genus Calotriton; species Calotriton arnoldi. The sequence goes on from CAWUFW010000306.1 coordinate 1,785,841, forward strand.
ACAGTCACTCATACATGTACTCACTCATCATATGTACTCATACACCTATACATCCTGTTACACACCGCCACTCATCCATAGAGTTACTCACACACATAGTCACACATGCAAACAAAGTATCAAACATCCATTTACTTGCATATACAGTTATACACACACTACCACACTTACTTCTACAGAAACTTACACATACTTACTCTCTTAAACAATCACTTATAGAAACACCTACTTATTTGTACAGGAACTCTTCCAAAATCTTGGAGTAACACACCGGGCTCTCACATGAATCCAGTCCTTCTTAAAGGACCGTTTTTTCCAGGTTTTCGAGGGTACCTTTGCATCAAATCGATGGCCTCTTAGCTGTGGGGTTCCCCAGGGTTCCTCCCTGAGCCCCACGCTCTTTAATACTTACATGGCAACTCTGGCAGAGATAGTACGTCCATTCGGCATAAAAATTATTACCTACGCAGATGATACCCAACTGGTTGTGGCACTAAACCACCCGGAGGGTTCATCTTGCGCCCTAGGCAGTTGCCTAGAGGCGGTAGCCGAATGGATGGACCTATCTCACCTTAAGTTAAACGGGGACAAAACGGAATTGATGTTCCTGGGCAAAGCTCCATCTCCTTCCCCGGCATTCTCATGGCCCATTTGTCTCGGCACTATGCCTGCTCCAAAGCACCAGATTAAGAGCTTAGGCATGTGGCTTGATAGCTCCCTAAATTTTAATCATCAGGCCACTATGCTCTCAGCTACATGTTTCGGCCTGATGAGGATGTTAAGGAAAATTCTCCCTTTGCTCCCTTTTCAGGCGCGAAGGATTATGGTGCAAGCCCTCATTTTGTCCCGCCTAGACTATGGAAACGCCTTGTATTTGGGCGCCTCCCAGGCTACCACTCAAAAATTACAAGTGATCCAGAATTGCGCTGCTCGTTTACTTATCCAGATTCCTCGGAGACAATCAGCAAAACCCGCAATAAGGAAACTGCATTGGCTCCCAGTCAAGTCCCGAATACAATTTAAGGCTATGTGTCTGGCTCACAAAGCCATCTGGAAGACTGGCCCTGCCATTATCCATCCCCTCGTCACTCCTTACCATCCTCCAAGGAGTCTTCGTTCCAGCTCCGCTTTCCTTGCTACTACAAGGAAAGTACGTAGATCCAGATGGGGCGGTCGCTCCTTTTCACTCAATGCTGCGAATCTTTGGAATTCTCTTCCTTCTGCTCTTCGAGGGAATCCAACATGCAGTCCTTCCGTAAACTCCTTAAGACCTACCTCTTTGGTACCACTTACTAATCTGTCATGACTCTGTCTGCCCTGTCCTAAGCGCTACGAGGCCTCAGGGTAGTAACGCGCTATATAAATCCAATTTCATTCATTCATTCATCTCTCACTCTCACATATACTCACTTATATACACCAATACTCACATATACTAGTTTAAAACATATGTAGTTACTCATAAAGACACTATTGAGACAGTCATTCACTCACTAACACACCCATACACATACACATCCACCTATACAGTCCTGCACACATGCTGTCTTCAACACATACAAACAGTGAGTCACTCATTCATGCATCTATGCACTAAGTAATACCCCCCACCGAACCATACAGACACTCAGACACTCATACTGATACTCAAAAAACCAACTAATAACCCATACAGACACTCATGTAGCTACTCACCAACCCATGCAGCCACTTATACACAAGGGGGCCGATTCCGATCTCGGTCGGAGGCGCACCCAATACCATTCGGTCGGGAAAAAAGCCATGCGAAAGCCTGTTTCCCGACCGAACCGTACGCGGGTCCGGCCGAGCGAGTACGATGCGGACTCGCCGACCGACTCGTCCGGGCGACCCGACCGCTCCGACCGACTCGTACCCGGATCGTACCGCTCCGACCGACTCGCTCGGACCCGGTCCGCACCGCGCAATGGTGACGTTTTCCGGCCGGGTAAGTACGATGCGCACCTCGACCGCTCCGACCGACTCGCGCCGTCCGACTCGAACTCGCTGTCGGAGCCATACTTTGGGGTCCGTGTCGGACCCCCTGTACGCGTACCCGTGCGAGGCGCACACAGGGGGGACCCATGGGTCCCCCTACCTGTGCGTGTACGCCGCGAAGCGCTTTGCGGCGTACTCGCTGTAGGGGCGCCCTTGTCCGCCTCGCACCCATTGAGGCAATGGGAGCCCGCGTACGCGTTGTACGACCGGCTCCCATTGAGTTCAATGGGAGTCCGACCGACTTCGTGTCCGATAACATACGGACGCATCGGACTCGTTCGGTCGGACTGCACGGGTCCGATTCGGTCGGAAATCTCTCCGGGTCCGGCTCGGTCGGAGAAATTTCCGGCCCGAATCGGAATCGACCCCAAAGTGAGAGACTGATACAGATATTTTCATATTTAAACATTACTCACTAACCCATGTATTCACTAAGATACACTTAGTCAGTTATACAATCAATTTTACAAAAACAAATCATCCATTTAGACACTTATATACCCATTTATTCTTCCATCGACCTTGAGATATACATATATAAAACATATTTAATTTTCAGAAAAACACACATTCACTGGATGATGTAATCAGTGATGTCATCAGTGATGTCATTTGAGATGTCATCAGTGATGTCATGAGTGATGTCATTGACCATGTCATGAGTGATGTAATATGTGACGTCATCAGCAGTGCATTGCGGGCGCGCGAGTTATAGTTAGCTGAACTAACTATAACGGGGAATTTCTATGGTTTTGTACGAGTGAAATGTCCAACTAACTATAACGCCCCTGAAACCTATGGTTTTTTCAGTGAATTTCTAAGGTTTTTTAAATGCTAATTTCTAACTATAACGTGCCTGAAACCTATGGTTTTTCAGGAATATATATATATTTATTAGACTATGTATATATGTGAAAATGTCTCGGTCCCCTGTTTGCCTCGGTGGCACGGAAAAAATGGGTGGAACTGACATCAGCACGCCGACGAGGTCCTCTTATGGCTCCGATGACGTCATACGGTGTCGCGAGCGGAGCCGTGCTATTATGACGTCTTCGTTGACGTGGGAGAGCTAGGAAAGAATTTCCGTGGAATGCTGGTGCAGGGGATATTCACCTAAGTGTTCAGGCTAGTCCTTTGGGAGCAACTGTTTATGTTGCCACTCCAGAAACCGAAACCAGTGATCCGAGGGCAGAGGCCCTGCAGATGGCACACGAGGTGGGGTGCCAAGTCGTGTGCACCGGCGGGGCAGCGAAGTGACAAGCACCACAACCCACAAAAAAGGTAACGAGGGCACTGAATAACACAGGATCTTCTCTTTGTATCTGGCAGGAACAACGAAGTTAAAATGCCCTAGTACCAAATTGTAGAATTAGTGCTACAGCGGTCTTCAAGAGGACCTGCGATGCCGCTTCTGCCTCCTGTACCCTGGAGGTGGCACATGGGTCACGCGGTACGGTCATACTGCGGTGGGACGCACACTCGTTGTCCTCTCATGGCACTGCTCCACACTTCAGGGAGGACGCTTTCCATTAGCTATGTTTTCTGATGACATGTCGCGCCGGCCCCGTCCAACAACAGAACTCCTTTAGATCCAAACAGACTCTTCCACTCTCTCACCGGAAGTGAAACCAGGCCACGCGGACACTTTCACAATACAACAGCCGGGAATGCACTTTTCGGTAAAAAACCACATTCCTTCCTCCTAATTAATCAAATAAACGTCTCACTGAAGAACAGGGGCCAGCTTCGATCGGTAAACAGCCGTTACAACGACTTTTTACTTTGCAATACCATTACAACGCATGCATTACCACGCATGCGTTGTACATCACAAAGTCATTACTACGCATTTTTAGAACGCATGGTCATTTACCACGCATGCCTTTACAACGAATTTTGTTGTAAAGGTATGTATGGTAAATGACCATGCGTTCTAAAAACATGTAGATGATCCATGTCGTTGTAAGGAAACAGAGGCTGTTCCGTTTCCTCACAACGACGTGCACTGCCCCTCAGAGACGACGTGAAGCAGGAACCACGAGGAGAGAGGAACCACGAGGAGTGAGAGGTAAGGGGGATTGGGCATGGGGTGGGGGTTTCTTTTCTAGGGTTTAGGTTAGTGCAGTGGTGTTTGGGTGGTGTAGGGGGTCGTGCTGGGGGTAGTGTTTTAGGGTTTAGGGTAGCGCAGTGATGTTTGGGTTGTGTAGGGGGTCGTGCTGGGGGTAGTGTTTTTAGGGTTTAGGGTAGTGCAGTAGTGTAGGAGGTCATGCTGGGGGTAGTGTTTTAGGGTTTAGGGTAGTGCAGTGGTGTATGGGTAGTGTAGGGGGTCATGCTGGGGTAGTGTTTTAGGGTTTAGGGTAGTGCAGTGGTGTATGAGTAGTGTAGGGGGTCATGCTGGTGGTAGTGTTTTAGGGTTTAGGGTAGTGCAGTGGTGTTTGGGTAGTGTAGGGAGTCATGCTGGGGGTAGTGTTTTAGGGTTTAGGGTAATGCAGTGGTGTTTGTGTAGTGTAGGGGGTTGTGCTGAGGGTAGTGTTTTAGGGTTTATGTTAGTGCTGTGGTGTTTGGGTAGTGTAGGGGTAGTGCTGGGGTAGTGTTTTAGGGTTTAGGGTAGTGCAGTGGTGTTTGCGTAGTGTAGGGGGTAGTGCTGGGGGTAGTGTTTTAGGGTTTAGGGTAGTGCAGTGGTGTTTGTGTGGTGTAGGGGGTAGTGTTTTAGGGTTTAGGGTAGTGCAGTGGTGTTTGTGTACTGTAGGGGGTCGTGCTGGGTTCTAGTGTTTTAGGGTTTAGGGTAGTGCAGTGGTGTTTGTGTAGTATAGGGGGTCGTGTTTTAGGGTTTAGGGTAGTGCAGTTGTGTTTAGGTAGTGAAGGGGGTCGTGCTGGGGGTAGTGTTTTAGGGTTTAGGGTAGTGCAGTGGTGTTTGTGTAGTGTAGGGGGTCATGCTGGGGGTAGATTTAGGGTTTAGGGTAGTGCAGTGGTGTTTGTGTAGTGTAGTGGGTCGTGCTGGGGGTAGTGTTTTAGGGTTTAAGGCAGTGCAGTGGTGTTTGTGTAGTGAAGGGGTCGTGCTGGGGGTAGTGTTTTAGGGTTTAGGGTAGTGCAGTGGTGTTTGGGTAGTGGAGGGGTAGTGTTTTAGGGTTTAGGGTAGTGCGCCCAACCAGCCACAATATCCGTGGACAAAGGGATCCTGACTCTTTGGAACGCTCCGTCAATTGAATAATTTGGGTCAAGGGCCCTACCACGTCCAAGACCTGTCAATTCCTTTCTTGGGATCCCTCATATACTTGGAGAAAAAGGTACATAGTTTCTCATCAATTTCAGGCGTGTGTGCCACCTTCCCCTTCAGTGAGGGCCTGGGGCATTCTCCCCTCATCCTATTCCTGACCTCCCTTTCAAGGGGTTGATGGATTTTCCCCACCACATACTCTGCCACTTTGGCGTCAGGTGTCCACTCCGCTGACCTAGGATGGTAAATTTGGGTAGGCTCGAACATGTCCGAGTGGACCCCGTCCCCAACCGGGGACTGAGAGGAGTGGGACTCTGGACGCCAGGGACGCCCGAGTCCTTATCCTCATCGGAAGAGAAATCGTCCTCCGATACACCCTCTCCCTCTAAGGAAAACCCGCCGTCGGGGTCTACAATAGTGGTGACAGTGTCGCAATTTTCTCCGGGCCCCTCCTCCTCCCGGCAGGGTGCATGTTTTAGCGTTCGCGCACTCTTGAGGAAGGTCTCCGTAAGTTTATCAAATCCTTCCAAGTGCCCCGCGTTATGCTTAACGGCCCTTTTATTCCCCATCTGGGAGCTACTGGGACCCGCCACCACCAGATCTGGGTCACTGAACACCCCAGGGATGCTTTTCGCCAGCTTATCAACCTGATCCCTAAGAGTAGCCAGCGCCCTAGAAATAGCCAGAGAGAGGGCTTGGTCCACTGCTGGAGGGAGAAGTTGGGGGCCATTCCTCCTCCACTTCCTGGTAGGAGGAGTAAAAATGGTCTTCTGGAGAAGACATGATAGCAGAGGGTGTGAGCACAGAACAAATGCCCTTAAAATCCTTAAGGCAGCCCCCTTGCCGGTGCTCCAACAGAAGCTGTTATAAGAATAGACTGATGCGCAATACCAATTACCACCACCAGGTGGCGCTGGTCACTAACGTGGCCGTGTGGGGAAATCACCGCGTAGCGGTGTCAAAATTAGGCGAGGGTTGGTCTGGAATCAAGCGGACACTAAAGGAGTGACCGGATTCCCAAACGCGCGTAAAGACCAGCGGGAGCGCTCGACGGAGCTGCCTCGCTCGGACCAGACGCGCCTGACAGGATCTCACCGCGCGCAGAGCACACAGCGGGAGAAACTGAGAGGGGAGAACGCGCTCGGGCAAGAGCCTGCTGCGCAGGGAATATGAAACAATACCAAGGCAATAATGCTAATAACGTGCACAAGAAACCGCTATACAAACAGCAACAACGTCAGATTAAGCCAAGAATGTAAGGAATGCACTTAACTGACGAGCAGTGAAGAAAGAGGAAGCGGAAGGGACGTCACGATATTATATACGATGGACTGTGATATGATTGGACTATAGTTGCCTTGGAGACTACCCCTAATGGTTCATGGGTTGTGTAGTCTTTTGTTTAATGATTGTTGTGTTACGTTTTCTTTGAACTGCTATGCAAATAAAGTGAGGAAAGATATGCATAATCCTCGCCTCCGTCCTGCCATAGAATTCATTAAACTTTATTTGATCTGATTTAGAAATATAGATCATAAAAGTGTACATAAAAACAGTAAATCCTCTTTCCTAATACAATACAGTGAGAATTAATTAAAACCAGTAGGTAAAACGGGTGTTACAAAGCCCGGTTCAGAGCAACTTCAGGTTAACAGAATCGTAAAGATCAATGTTTCGCAAGATCAATCTCATGTACTTCGTGCAAAGTACGCAATAAGGGGTCCAAGTAAGATGTAACGCTCCAATACCTGGCCAGTTTGCACTATATAAAACTGCAGAAAATCTAAAAATAAAAGTGTTTTGCACACTTCTGTCATTGGGCTATATGTGGGCTACATCTGGGTGATATTTGTGCTACATTTGGGCTCTTTTTTCTCTGGTGGCCATCTTGGGAGACTTATTTGTTAGGAAGTTTCCTAATTTCGTAATTTACTGCAGTCTCCTCAGTAGGAAATGCTTTCAGTTTTTACTTTGATTCCATCAAGAAGGCATTCAGATGTGTCACACATTTGCCATAAATTCAGAATGTTAGCACTCTAGTTGTTCATTAGATCACTGTAGTAAAGCTACTGCTCACCAGGGAGTTAACTGGAAGTCTACTGCTGGTATTGAAAGTGAGTGTTTCAGTCTGCATGTCAGAATTTTCAAATGAAATAGAAGAGGATTTGAGATCTCACTTAAAACATGCCCTACATTTTCTTTCTGCAGCACCAACCATAATTTCTATGGCAAAATGAACCCCCTCATTTTGTTCCTTTTTAAATTAAAGTTTTAAGTGTTACCAGTTTATTCCAATCAAGATGGCTTCAGGTGTGCCATACTTTTGTCATAAGTAAGGCTGTTAGCACTCTAGTTGTTCTTTAGAACACTCTGGGAAGCTGCAGTAGAACACAAAGGCATCAACTGACAGGCTGCTCCTGTTGCAATATAACAGGAAGATATTTGAGATCTCACTTAAAACATGTCCTAATTTTTCTTTCTACAGCACTAACCATAATTTCTATGACAAAATGAACCCCCTCATTTTGTTCCTTTTTAAATTAAATGTTTTAAGAGTTACCAGTTTATTCCAATCAAGAAGGCTTCAGGAGTGCCATAATTTTGTCATAAGTAAGACTGTTAGCGCTGTAGTTGTTCTTTAGAACACTCTGGGAAGCTGCAGTAGAACACAAAGGCATCAACTGACAGGCTGCTCCTGTTGAAATATAACAGGAAGATATTTGAGATCACACTTGAAACATGTCCTAATTTTTCTTTCTACAGCACTAACCATAATTTCTATGAGAAAATGAACCCCATCATTTTGTTCCTTTTTAAATTAAATGTTTTAAGTGTTACCAGTTTATTCCAATCAAGATGGCTTCAGGTGTGCCATACTTTTGTCATAAGTAAGGCTGTTAGCATTCTAGTTGTTCTTTAGAACACTCTGGGAAGCTGCAGTAGAACACAAAGGAATCAACTGACAGTTTCTGCCCTTGTTGGATGTACATGTTTTACTGAGAATGTCAGACTTCATTCTCACATGACTGAGAAAGATAATGTGAATTTACAGAAAATATGCTCTCATTTTAGCTTCTGGAGCACCTTCCAAAACTGTATGGGAGAAGCATGTGAAAATAGTTTTCTCTCAAACATGATTCATGATATCCCAGCAGAAGGTTTTTCACAGGGTAAAATCACCTTAGAACACACCACAATTCCTGAAATTAGTATGGTACCATCAACAAATGAATTCTAATGTAACTAAAGTCTGTTATCACCCTTTATAGTTCTCCTTATGGTAACCCTCAAAATCTTTGATTCACTACAATGCATTTCAATGGGGTACTATCATTTATATTGGTCCCAAGATGGCTGCCAGCAATTCCAGGATGAAGTGCTGACAGCCAATCAGATCTCACGATGACATGTGTGGTTAGGCTCCGCCCAGATATATATGTATTTTTACTTTTGATTTTCTCAGGAACTACTGAACGGATTTACACCATTTAACAAAAGGGTTCTTTCTGAACCAAGAAGTACCTCTTTGCCAAATTTGGTGTAATTCCGTTCAGCAGTTCGGGCTGTAGCCTTGCATAAAGTTTCCTATGGGAAATTGATTTTCTGACTCTTATTTTTGAATTTCTCCGCAACTACTGAACGGATTTACACCATTTAAAAAAAGGTCAGTTTCTGAACCAAGCGCTACCTTTTTGCCAAATTTGGTGTAATTCCGTTCAGCAGTTCGGGCTGTAGCCGTGTCTAAAAGTTCCTACGGGAATTAACATGGAGAAAACACGTTTTGGGACCCCCCTTTTTCTCAGCCCCCGCTTGCCGAATCACCCCGAAACTTTCAGGGTAGGAGCAGACCAGAGCGCCCCACAAGTTTTGAAAATTTCGCGAAGATTCATCAACCGGCGCCAAAGTTATTGGAAATAGAATGTTGCGAATTTCCTATGGAAAATAGGTCCTAACTATAACTATCTACTGGCGACCGCCAGTAGATAATATATATATATATATATATATATATATATATATATATATATATATATATATATATATATATATATTGAAGTAGCAATTGTTTGTTCCTTAATAATAATTTGTACATAGAATTATTATATGAATATTTATTATTTCTTTTGACAGGTACAGATATCTGCTTATTTCGTCGTTACATATACTCTTGTTTCATGTACCTTTATAGTACTATTTTTTGTATTGTCTTCTTTGTCATAAAAATGAATTCAATATTTTGAACACAAAAAACACCTTACAACACACATCATTCACCACACAAATTAAACACAGCACAGTTAACCTCGATGGAAACAACTGCATCACAACCGAAGAACTCAAGAACACATTGGGCTGAACATCTCACCCATGCACAAAAAGACACTCCAAATTTCTCAGAACACTCCACACACGTCCACCGCAGCTTAAAGTTGCCACATAGCCTGAAACTCTGCCTTTATACTATCTCTTTCACTGGGTAAGAGGAAGAGTACGCAACAAAAATATGTGGGAGCAATTGTAAAAAAAATTCTAGCCACACCAAAATCATACATGCCGCTCAGTACATAGAATTAGAAATTTTACCCAAGCTAAAGATGGACTAGAACATAACACCCTATCACCTCACCACATGACGACTCAGAATCCGGTCTGTAATGTAAAACTTGCAAATGTGGGCAGGCAACTCCGATGGCTTGCAGAGCTTCAACTATCATACCATCAACAGGATGTGCACTCTGCAGATGTCAACAACTAAACACAACAATATAACACAAGAACAAAGAGTCCTGAATTTGCTCGCCAAAGTGATTCCATAGCGGTAAATGTTTACTTGTGTATGTCAGTGCCTGGATGTGTGGATCACAAATTGATAGTGGAGCAGGGTGTGTGCGTGTGTGTTTTTTCGGTGCCTGGGTGTGTTTGTTGGTGCCTATCTGTGTGTACGAGTGTTTTACAAACCCCCGTTTCACAGTTAGCCAGCAGTGTATCAGCTGTCTCATTCTGTGTGCTTCATGTATGGATTTCTCAATGTGTGTGTATGCCATTGGCCATCTTTGCTTGTGTGTGGTATGTGTGCGTTTGCAAGTGAGTGTCAGTGTCAGTGTTTGTGCCGCTTGTCAAATTCCAGTTATTGTGTTTGTGTGCGTCTGAATATTTAATTTAAATAGAACTAAAACCAGAGTATAGGCAGGGGGTGCTTGTTCAATGCAGGCAGTAAAAGAGCCACAGAGTGTCGGTGATGAATGCCGAGACAGCTGCTGTAATCTCAGTTTGTATGGCTGCCAAGAGGCAGGGCCACTGGAATTATGCGGCAGGAGAAGACCAAATTATTCCAAAGGGTTTACTAAATTATGCGTCGTGAAAAGGCAAATTATGCAACAATAATGCTGCACATTTTGTGACAGTATTACCTCATTAATTTATTATTTTTACACAACGTGAACACTATCTGGGCAAAGGTTTCACTTCATTCTAACCATTCGGACTCTCCAATACTGCAGTAAGCAACAGAAAGATGACCAGGAAACCTTTGCATGTGGGTTTCTACTGCGCTGCAACACATAATGCCAGGGGGCATATGTACAAGCCCCTATCGCCACGGGAACGTCACTTTTTGTGATGTTCCCATGGCGATAGGGGCCTTGCCTTATGTACAAGGCAGCGTTAAGCCACTTAACGTGGCTTAACGCTGCCTTGTACATAAGGCACCCTTTCACGCTATGTTTAGCGTGAAAGGGGCGTGCAGTGGGTGTTGTGGTGGGCGTTCCACCGCAACACCCATTGTATTTGACACTGCCCCCTATGTACAAGGGTGGCGTACATAGGAGGCAGCGCCAAAATTAAGACCAGGAAAACCCTGGTCTTAAGTTGGCGAAACGAGGAGAAATGCATTATTTCTCCTCATTTTTGCTTTTTCCATGTGTGCTGCCTTGTGCAAAACACAGGGAAAAAGCAAAATGCCATGGTTTGTTTATGTACAGGAAGGTGTCCCTTCCTGTACATAAACAAACCTTTTTAAAAAATGCCACTTTGTAACTTTCCTGTGTGCTGCATGAAGCAGCACACATGAAAGTTACAAAATGGCATTTTAGGATTGTTTATGTGCAGGAAGGGACACCTTCCTGCACATAAACCCCTTGCACACAGACACCCTTGCACTCTGGTGCACACAGACACCCTTGCACTCTGGTGCAAGGGTGCCCGCGTTGGTGCTAAGTTGTTAAACTTAGCGCCATCGCAGGGGGAAACGCAAAGCTGCACCACATTCTTGTAAATATGGTGCAGACTTGCATTTCCGAAGTGGCGGAGCTTATCGTTAAGCCCAGGAGGCTAACGACACGCTCCGCCACTTCTATTGTACATATCCCCCCAGGGTTTTAGTAACTTTTGATCTGTTTGAGCTAGTAACAACAGTTTTTTTTGTTAAAGTATGCAGATTAGGCAGATGATTGATTATGTGGCAAATGCAGAAAATCTGTAATTATGCGGAAAAAGGCAGCCGCAAAATCGCATTATACCATTGGCCCTGCCCAAAGGCTATGTCAAGGTGTGGAAAGACGACTTTTGTCAGAGAGACAACACAAGCCCCAATGAAAAGTAAGACTGGTTGTCACAGAAAAGGGAGTGTCCCAGGGAATCAGCTGCAGCCCGTGCAGGCAAGAGCGGTGAGGCGGTGGGGCCAGTGGGGGGGATTTCGACAGACTTCGACGAGGGAACAATAATTATTTATTTAATTTTCCCTCGTGGTCATCTGTCGAATCCTCCCCCCAACCCGGCCCCATCTCCCCACCGCTCTTACCTGCACAGGCCGCTCCTGCAAGGAATAGACAAAAACTAAGAAGGTAGACAGGCCATTTGTGTGCGGCTCCGAGGACTTTGCTCATGGACTGCCCTTTCAGTTCCAGAACTACTAAAAATACGTTGCTTTCTGATCTCTCCACCCTCACAACTGACCAGTGATTCTATGCCAAGGGTGACAACTTTGGCTGGTCCTGGCATTTTAACCTACAGTACTTTGTATATTGGTATTTTTACTCTGTACTTAAAATGTCGAAAGCATAACTAAACTTCACAGAATAGGACATATGGTTTGATAAATAACCTGGGCAGGTTGAAGGTGTAACACCTGACAACATGGGATAACTTAGCAGTTATTGGTAAATGGACACTTCAATCAAGCAATCAATCAATTCATCTTTATTCGATCAAGTTAAAAATGATCATAAAAGCACACATGAATACATCATCATAAAATTATTTCAGAATTCTGTTTAAAATTACAAATATTTCAGCACAATTCTAGAATAAAGACAAAAATGCATTAAAAAACGTTAAAAATCATTTCAAATGGACACTTATTCCTCACCAGTTTTCTAAGCTGTATAAAGGCAAAACATAGGGGCTTACATTACAAGCCCCTTGCGCCGCCGGTATGCCACTTTATCCCATATTAAAAGTGACGCACCGGCGATGCAAGGGGCTTGTAAATAAGCCCCATAGAGGGCCTCATTTCTGAGGCCATAGCAGCAGTTTTGTGCCACCGGAGTGACACTTTTTTGACGCTCCGGTAGCGCAATATACCACAGCATATTTACAAGGCCACGCGAAGCCAGCTTACGTGGCTTTTCATAGCCTTGTAAATATGCGCTCCTTTCACGCAGAACACTGCGTGAAAGGGGCGTTCCATGGGTGTTGATGTTGGTGTTCCCACGCAACACCAATGGAATCTGAAGCATTCCCAGATTTACGAGGAATCGTAAACCTGGGAATGTGTCAGATTCTAACGCCACCCTATGGGTGGCGTTAGGGTTGCACAACGAGGAGAAATATCCTTATTTCTTCTCGTTTTTCCTTCTTTCTATGTGCTGCTTCTGCAGCGCACATAGAAAGAGGAAATTGCCTCTATTGATTGATTTTGTGCAGAAAGGTGTTACTTCCTGCATAAAATCAATTATTCCCGCAACACAGGCTCCCTTGCAACATGTCGCAAGGGTGCCTGCATTGGCGTTAGGCTACTTTTTTAGCGCAGGTGTCAGTACAGGAATGCACTGCATTCTTGTAAATATGGCACATTCCTGCACTTTTAGAATGACGCAGCGTGGCGTTGCAAAATTGCTTGCGGCACCACGCTGCACCATTCTATTGTAAATGAGGCCCTCAGAGTACCAACCAATCACAGAAAGATCCCTTTCGATTTCAGCTGTTGGTGCCAGGGACGTTGCTTCATTACAGCAGCTGGTGCAATTGCACGAGGGCCCAGAGGTCTGAGGGATCCACTGACCCTGATTATTGCTGCATTTGATAGTTCAAACAGCAAACAGTGGGCCCATTTCTTTTCCTGCACTAGGCCCATGACACACTGGGTACGCTACTGACTGGTGCAATATTGCAAGAAAAGTAGAATTCGTCTCACTCTCTCATAACTGTGTCTGAGGCTAAGTGACCCGAATCCTTTCAGTCAAATAGTTAAATACATATAATTTGTCATAACTTTACTTTTTTCAAATAGTGTAATACTTTTTTGAAAAGCAGTTGCTCCCTTGCAAAAAGGACTTCCTGTACTGTGGCACAAAGGGCCCACCAGCCACACTCGAGAAAGCAAGCTATGCTCCATCTACATTGAATACTTGGTAAATAAACCGACTTGCCAATGGGGTTTATTATAGAGCTGAGGGGAGAAATGCAGACCCGTGCCCTGGGCACAGCAAGATGGTGGAAATGTGTTTCTATTCAGGAGAATAAAGGAGCGCAGATCAAGATGGCCTTCTGACGTCCACCGAAACCAAGATGACTACCCCCATTCAATTCAGTAGGAACGGTTCTATTCCAAGATCACTGCTTTCTTACACTGATAATGAAATACAGGAGTCTCTAAAAGAGCTGTCAATATAATTTAAAATGGGCCAGGGGGTTGAAATGAGATTCCTCCCACTTCTGATGCCACCTTGAAGTCCCTGTATGTATACAGAAATGTACTCCTTACTTCTATCTAACTCTTCCCATAACTAGTCAGGAGTTATGACGTATTTGATATAGAGTGGCACTGCTCCTATTTGTATTGTAAGTTTTATTGGGTTTTTATCGTGCTATGTACTATTCCTATGGATGCACTATTTGTATTGCTTGTATTTTTAACTGTATGTTTTTATTGTTTTGCCACCTTTTATGGCTATATTAGCCAAATAAAGTATATTGAACAAACAATACACTGATAATGCAGAGTTCTTTTTTTTTTTTAGTTAAATGATTTTTATTGAGTAAGTAAACAGGTACCAGGAATATAATTAAATACATGAAAAAAGAGTAACATTAGAATACACAATAAAAGGAAGTAAAAAATACAAACTATGCAATAGATGAACTTTTAATTGCACTTACATGCAATAAGTAAAAGTAAGAAAAGAGAAAGAATAGGGTACCATCTGGAATAAAGGTGATTGAACAATTTAATAAAGGAGAGAAAGAAGAAAGAAGGAGAAAAGGAAAAAAGGAGAAAAGAAGAAAGAATAATTGTCAAATGCGTATTAGTGTAAAGAGGAGTATGAAGATAGAAAAGTAGTGAAAGGTAACCAAAGTAAATCAGACTTAATTTTTGGGGGTAAAGATAAAGATGAAGCAATAGATATTCTATGTTCGTCACAAATAAGATTCCACCATTGTAACATACAGATTTTGGAATTATCCTTCCAACAAGTAAGAATGACTTCAAATGCAAGAGCAATAAAAAGATCAAGCAACTTCAATTTCAACACTGTCATGAAAATCAACTGATAAGGAGCCAAGGAACACATTTTGAATTGATAAGGGAATACAAAGGTGAAAAATCTTGGAACATTTAGCCCAGATAGATTTCCAAAATTTTTGAACATTGGGACAATAATATATCAAATGGGATAGAGTACCATCGGAGGAAAGACAGGACCAACAAAGAGGAGAAGAGGAAGGGTTGAATTTATGTATAAATACTGGTGTGATAACAGCTCTATTGTACAGAAAGAATAGAGATTGGGTAATGTTAGCAGCTCTAGAAGTGGAAATAGCCATAACTTATCCCATTTTGTAGGTGAGAGAGTGATGAAGAGGTCTAGTTCCCAAGCAAGTTCAATTGGGGATTTTGGTCTGTCAGAAATATGAGTGGATAAAAGTTTGTATATAAAGGCGGCTTTAGGGTTAGAGTCGGATGAGATGTTGTACAAAGGAGTGAGGGGAATAGACGGAGTACCATTGATTGAAAAATTATAGTTGCGAGGAATGATTGAAGTGCCTGTGATAATTGAACATATTGCAAGAGGCAAGAAGAGGGTAGATCATAACATTCTTGTAATGTACTAAAAGGAATAACAGAGTTATTAGATGCAAGTTGGTGAACATAAAGAATATTCTTTTCTTTCCAATTTTTAAAATAGAAAGATTTGTGGCGGAACTTAATAAATGTATTGTACCAGATAGAAGATGCAAGGAAGGCTTGATGAAAGTTAGAGCCATCTATATACAATGAATGTAATAAGTGCTGAGAATATTTTAGAATAGGAGGTTTAGATAGAAAGGTACAGTTAGACATGAAACAAATATCATAAAAAGAGAAGTCATGTAAAAGAGAGCGTTCGAAGTGGATCCAACTAGGAATCGGAATATCGTGGTACTGTCTGTTTAGTGCATATGCTTGTCTAATTTAAAAAGCAGTATGATGCAGTTTAAAATTAGGAAATCGTACACCTCCTTCATTTTTTGGTTTGATTAATTTATTCAAAGCAATACGGCCCGGTTTATTATTCCAAAGGAATTTAGTGCAAATGGAATTGATTTGATTAAAATGGTAATTAGGGATTTTGAATGGTAACACAGAGAGAAGGAATAAAATAAGTGGTACAATCATCATTTTAATGGTGTCCAGCCTGCCCCACCAGGATAAATATAGTGGGGACCATGAGGTAAGTAAATTTAGAATTTTGAGTTTTAAAGCAGTAAACTTATGGGAGAGAGTTTGAGGGATGGTAGGGGAGAACCATACGCCAAGATACTTAATTTTAGATGGGCACCATTTGAAGTTGGTATCAGCAAATTGAGTTGAGGGGCAATATTTCAGTTTTAGAAAAATTTAATTTATAGCCAGATATTTTAGAATATAGGTCAATTTCCTGCAGAAAGGGAGGTAAGGAGGTTAAGGGTTTAGAGAGGTAAACAAGAATATCATCAGCATAAGCAGATAGTTTAATTTCACGAGAATTATGTGAGAAGCCAGTAATCAAAGGATTATGACGAATACGTTCAAGAAAGGGTTCGAGACACAGAAGAAATAAGAGAGGAGAAATGGGACATCCTTGCCGTGTACCTCTATATAGATTGAAATAAGGGGATAAGAGACCTTTAACAGAAACACACGCACGAGGATCAGAGTACAGTAATTTGATGAGAGAAATAAATTTGGGTCCAAATCCAAACCACTGAAGAGTTTTAAACATGATTTGCCAATTGATACGATCGAAAGCTTTCTCAGCATCGAGGGATAGAGCGGCGAAAGGATCAGGGTAACTTTTCCCCAAGGCGAGAACATTAGAGAACATTCTGGCATTATCTGAGGAAAGCCTACCCTTAATGAAGCCAGATTGATCAGGTTTAATAAGTAAGGGGATAACACCCTCCAATCTAGAAGCAAGACTTTTTGCAAAGATTTTGCAATCAATTAGTGAGATTGGGCGGTAGTTTTGGCAAAGGGAGAGGTCTTTGTCAGGTTTAGGGAGAATAACGATAAGAGCATCAAGAAAAGAACCTTCAGGTTTAGAGTGGAGTAAAAAGGAGGAAAAAAGAGCAAGCAAATGTGGGGCAAAAATAGATAAAAAAATAGGATATAAGTTCAATGGAAAAACCTTCAGGGCCAGGAGCTTTAGCCCTTTTTAAAGATTTAATTGCATCAGAAATCTCCTGAAGGGTAATGTCCTTTTCCAGGAAGGCCATCATATCCGGAATGGAGCAAGGAGAAGGGAGACAGTCAAAAAATAATTGAGTATCGGTTGCAGTAGGATGGGTGTCTTCCGTATATAGGGGCCTATTACGATGGCGGTCGGATGTCAACCGCCCGGCCGGCGGCGGTGCCCGCCGGACCAGCGGTGGAGATCCGCCCGCACCGCAAGCCAGAAAACCGCTGGTCCGATTAGGATGGCGGTGGCGACCGCGGCGGTGGGAAATTCCGACCGCCGCTTTTCCGCTGGTCGCCATCCGCACTCCTGCCTGGTTGCGGAAAAGGACCGGGATAATGGTGGCAGTGCAGAGCAGGCTCCGCCGGCACAATTATGATGCCGGTGGTAGCCAGCCTTTCCGCAGCGGTCAGACCGCCATGGAAAGGCATGCGGAGATTGTCTTCTGGGGGCCCATGGCGGGCCCCCGATGTTTGGGGGGGTGGGGGTGCACTGGGGGGGTACCCATGGCCCCCCGACATTCCCCTGTACCAGGTGGCAGGCACTGTGCAGTGCCACGTAGTGCAGTGAAATGCTGGACATGCCCATTTGGACATCGCGGCAGTGCTGCGGGTAGCAGCAACCGCCGCAATGTTAAGACCCGCGATCTGACCGCCGCGGTCGGATTTCGAGCAAGGAACATCGTAATGCGACCGGCGGTTATGCCGCGGTCCATGCGGGCGGTCTTTTCCCGCTACCATGGCGGTCGGGGAGGTTTTCCGACCGCCATCGTAATGACCCCCATAGTGTATGATAAGTCTGAAATGCTTGAACTATGTCAGGATCGGAATGTAGTAGAGTGTTATTAAGGGTATTACGAATGGGACCAATGGTTTTCTTTTCTGATTTGACTTTCAAATAATTGGCCAACATTCTTCCCGCTTTGTTTTGTCCTCCATGATATTTAGATTTGATTTTAAGTAGGATGTTACAGGTATCAATTGTAGCTATTTTTTTTAGATCAGATTTAGCCTTGATTAGGTCACGAAGATGAGAAGGGGATTTGGAGGTATAATAAGAATGTTCAAGGGTTTTAATATGACTAAGTGAGGAGAGGTACTGTGAGTTCAATTACTTTTTCTTGCTAGCAGTATATGCGATGATAAAAGCTCTGAACGAGGCCTTGAAGGCATCCCAGTTGTGTACAGAAGTGCCATCTGATTTGTTAAAGTGAAAAAATTCTTGTATAAAGGAAGTAGCCTTTAAAATAAAAGTTTGATCAGAGAGCAGGGAGTTATTAAATCTCCATCTAGCATGTTTGGAAGTGGTAAGGGACAAATCAATAGAAACTAAAACAGGGGCGTGATCAGAAATAAAAATGGAGCCAATCTCAGAGGATTGGAGCGAGGGAAGTAAAGGTTTCGAAATCAATAGTCAATACGGGACATGGTATGATGAACATTGGAATAGAACGTGAATTCACAATCATCAGGATTACTAGTCTTCCAAGCATCATAGAGTGGACGAGAGGCAATAGCAGATTGAAACGCTTTATGAGATATATCTGGTTTAAATTTATAGTCAGATTTCCTGTCAGAAAAAGGGTCGAGCCAATTATTGAAATCACCAGCAACAATAATATTAGGATTAGTAATTGAAGATAATTTTAATTTAATACTGTTCCAAAAATCAGGGTCAGATTTAACCGGCCCATAAATATTAAAAAAGTAACAAGTTTATTATAAACCTTAGCGTGAAGTATTACCCATCATCCACTCGTATCATTCGGTAGATACAATTTGCAAGTTCAAAGATTTATGGCAGAGGATAGCAACACCACCCTTACGATTAACAGCAGGGGAAAAAACAACCTGGCCCACCCATTGACGCTTGAGTTTGAGAGATTCAACATCATTACAATGAGTTTCCTGTAAAAAAACAATCTGGGAATTAAGTTTTGATAAATGAGAAAGTACCTTTTGATGCTTTACAGGATGGCCCAAGCCACGAACGTTCCACGATACGACATTAAACATATTAATGTTTAAGAAACAGGGGGATAAACACAATGGTGACGATCTGCAAGAAACAATAAAAATGAAAAACGTTGATCATAAACATCAAACAAAGGGTAAAATTAAGAGGATCATACAAAATCACATAAAATAAATACTCATACAAATATAGGAAGAAGGAAGGGAAGATAAGCGAAGAGAGGGAAAGTGAAGGAAAGGAAGCAAAACAGGAAAAAGTGAAAAAAGAGTAGAAAAAGAAAAAGTAAAAAGAGACAGATCAAGGACAGAAAGACAGATCTGTAATATGCAGAGAAAAATACAAAAACCGGGCATGTTCGCACTCATGGACAAGAGCAGCAACGGAGAAAGGTGGAGAGGAAGAGGATAAGAAAAATATACAAAATAAGACAATGTGAGATATAGAGGAAATAAAAAGTACAAGAGAAACTATTAGACCGCATAAAGCATCATAAATAGATGAAGAACATTTAGGACTGAGACAAAAAATAATAATAAAATGTAAAACATTAACAATCTAAAAATATAAGAGCATAAAAGATTTCAAGGACATTGAACATTTGTGTCCATAGGCATCCTAGTGATAGAATGCAAAAACTGTTTTAACTTGAGAGGATCTTCAAAAGAGCGGGAAACACCTTCATGAGTGATTTTGCAAAGGCAAGGATGTAAGATGCCATAACGGATATTCATAGATCTCATTTGTGGTCGAAGGGCTAGGAATTCTTTGCGCCTAGCATTGGTAGCATTAGAAAGATCCTGTGAGATGAAGATGTTATGTCCCGACCAAACAAGACGACGTTTTTCTCTGGCAATTTTGAGAACATGCATCAGGTCGGTGAATTCAAGAAACAGCATAATTATGCCACGTGGTTTGGTAGAATGAGGTTGAGGACGACCAAGACGATGAGCTCGTTGGATGTTGAGGGGAGTCGAAGATTGAAGATTGAGGAGGTCAGCCAAGAATTTCTTCAAAAAAGAAAGGAGCTCCGGACCTTCAATATTTTCGGGCAGACCATACAGCCGAAGATTGTTCCTTCTGTTACGGTTTTCTAAGTCCTCAGTGTGGAGTTTAAGTTTATGAATTTCTGGTTCTAGCAAAGGTATTTTAGTAGTCGCATCTTGAAGATTACTTATACGTTGCTCCATTTCTGACATTTTACCTTCCATATTGATCCATCGGTCTTCAATCAGTTGTAATTTTTCATTGGTGGCGTTCATGAACGGTTTTAAAGCATGTAGTTCCTCCAAGTTAGAATCTAAGACTGGATTGGAAGAAGATTGAATTGGAGATCATTTTTGGCTCTTTTGAGGGAAATGGATTCGTTGGCCATCTTGACGAGATAAACTTGACGCCGAGGAGTAGGATGATTTTTAAGAGTAGAGATCCTTCCCATAGATAAGAGTCTCAATATTGTAGAACACAACGAGGGTGAGCAGCTGTTTCATACACAATATTGATGTAGGTAATGGGTAAAACAGAAGAAGGAGGCTGTTGAGTAAAGCAAGATCATAAACAGTGACTAACCATCCACGACCTCCTAGAGGTAAGTCACTTGTGAGAAGAATTCAAGGCCAGTCAACTCCAATTGCAAGCAAACAGTAGAAGTGAAGGCAACATACGGATATGATTGATAACACCAGCCCTGAGGAGTTGCCACAGCACCAAATGCTTGTTACGACAAGAAGAGATGGGTTGGCGATATCCTTAGCTTCTTCACAACATGACAGCTGGCATACTGACCTATGCAAGAAAGTCCTCACATTCAAAGTTGATCATAAGGTCGCATAAGCAAGAGAAATAGAAGCAGGAGCAGTTGGTACTGAAGGGAAGAGGCTCTGAAGCAAAGAAGATGCCAGTAAACATTCCCCTGAGCAACAAAGGACATGATAATGATGAAGATAAGGCATGAAAAATGCCAGGGCTGGACTTGCTTAGAAATGCCCTTTCTATATAGAGTTATCCCTCTTTCCACAAATATTATGCAGCAGCAAAGAGAAATATGGCAATTATCACATAATTACCAAGGTGACATGACTGCAGCAGCAACTGGTATCAGCTCGATGATATTCTCCTCAGACAGGACGGGAGCCGTGCACACAAAATGGCAGCAGCCCGCGTCAGAAAAACCAAGTCGCGGTGAACACGGCCGAAAACAAGCGCTGCGCTCTTATGGAGTACAGCAAATGCGAGCCGCCATGAAGGGGGAGGCGTACACTGCCTGTTGACAGCAGGGCAGGGTCTGGAAGCGGTCGAAATCCTCTTCCGACACTCCGCGAGACAGCGGAGCTCAGGTAGGAGCCGCCATCTTGTTCGGCGCGGTAGCCACGCCCCATAATAATGCAGAGTTCTGACACGTGAATTCAATTAGATAAACACTACAAAACTCCACATGCAACTCTGCTATCAGCCTTTGCAGCATTTTATTCTGTTACTCCTGACTCAGAGCACTACATGTCGCAGCATCAATTTTTTAGTTTTCGAGGAAATGTGGCTATTTGCTGGGCTATCCTAGAATGTTTGACCTTTCCATTATGGCTCCATGTATGGTTTGGTATTCTAAGCTCTCTGTCCGACATATGCGCCATCAAGTATTTGGGGTTTGCAGGAATGGCTGTGAGAGGGACCATAATCTTTGATAAACCTCCCTCCCTGACAACCCATACAGGTCCAGATATCTTGTCCCCCATAGACATCCTAGAGCAGCATACTTCAGACCCCGTCATTTTGTCCATTCCCTTGCTTGTCGATCTGATCCTGCTTAGTTCTCATGAACAGACGCCAATTTAACTCTATTATCATTTTCTGTCTGCAACAGCCAGCTCACTATATGCAGTCAGAAATTTATTTATTCATGGGAAGCTTTCTGTCTGCATTTACCGGTGTTTGCAAAAGGGTTAGCTGCCGCTGGACGCCGCTGGGGACTTCAGAGACCACAACCCCTTGACACGCGCTACAAAACGCCACCGCAGCACCGCTGAACTGGGGGCTTTCTGCCTGCAATTTCCAGTGGTTGCAGAGGAGGTAGTCGCCGCTGGGGACTTCAGAGCCCACAACCCGTTGCTGCCAACACCCCTGACACACGCTAAGTTGATAGCCTAGACAACTACTGCAAGACAAAGGGTCTTGAGATAAATCCCAATAAAACCAAGTATATGGCTATCAACCCTCATAAAAACTTCCAGAGAAGACTAGTATTGAATGGGGTTCTCTTGGAATGTGTTTCCAGCTTTGTATATCTAGGTGTTACAATCGATTCAAAACTTACCTGGAAATCGCAAATTAAAAGTCAAGTATAATCCTAATGCAGAACTCCATTCCCATAGCGAAGAAACAACACGCCACCTTATCAAAGGCCATTACTCCCGCACTAGAAGTATACAAAGCTAGAGCCCAATCGGCGACACTCTATGGATCTGAGTTATGGGGAGGAGAAAATCTCCAGCCCCTTACCATTGGGGAAAACAAAATCATTAGAATGTTTACTCGGCTGCCCAAAAACACCCCGATGATCCCTCTTACACATGATATTGGGCTGAAAAGACTGGGACATCTAGCAGTATGGAGGTTACTGGCCTATTGGATTAGGATATGGACAACTGAGGAATTAGAGATCTATAGGCAGACTTTGAGGGAGTTATTGCATCTAGATGAATTTGTTACCTTTCCCTGGTTGGTCCATATCCGTAAATGGCTCACCGACTTGGGGATGAGCCGCTATTGGGTAACTCCGAGTTTGATGACTATGGACTCGAAGAGAGAGATTAGGTCTATATACTGGGAATTTACACTGCACAAAGTCACTTTAAATCCTGAGTTGGGGAGATTGACTACCCAATTCTTGTCTTTTAAATTGATTCCGAGTTTTGAGCCCTTTCTCGATGAGATTTATCCGCAATTGGCTAAGTCACTTTACATGAAATTTAGGTATGGAACATTACAAGTTAATGGTTTTACAGCTAAATGGTCAAATTATCGGGTGACGCCCAATGACCCTAAATGCTCACTGTGCACACTAGGTGTTAATGAGGACATTGTACATGTCCTATTCTTCTGCGCAGCTTACACTACTCCTAGATGCAAGTGGATTAAGCCATTGTGCAGAAGTTTGAACATCAGGAGCTATTTGGAGTCGTTTAGAATATTACAATCGGACAGCAGCCAACTTATTGTATTTGGTGTTAGCAAATTTTTGTTGGCTGCCAGCCACATAAGACATAGAAAAGGGCTAAAATTTTAAAACATTTTAAAAAGTTTTATAAAATATTGACTTAGAATTTAATATGTGTTTTAATTAGTTACGATTTTAGACTGAACCATTGGTTAACTCAGGGACAAAGTGAAATTTAAATGGGTGCTGCGTGCGACAATAGAATAGTTATCCTTGTACTGTATCGGCATGAATTTTAAGTAATTTTGTTGTAAATGGGGTGACGATTAAAAGGAGAAAGACTAAAATGTATATATATTTTACCCTTATCCTTCTGCAATTGACACCTTTTAACACTTGTAAGAATCATGAAATTATTAATATGGATAAAGATTTGTTTAGTATACTTTGATGATTCTTGAATCGAATAAAGTTTTTGACTGACACACGCTATAAAGCGCCGCCGCAGCCCCACTGCAGGATGCGCGTGGGCCAAGGGTGAGCCCGTTCATGCCCTTCGGAGCCCGAAGGAGGCTGGGCAACCCCCCTAATGTTTGATACTTCATGAAGGTACTCTTTTTTTGCCTAAACTCGTGAGATTGTATCCATAAATATCTATTGGACTACTGAGTGTTGATGCTATATAGCACCTGTAGTCAGGGGTGGTTTGTTACCTATTACTTATTTTTATCCATTGTTTGTCGGGGGTTGGGTAATCCTAGTACATGCTGCCATTTCAATAGTTTTATCTATTGTTTGGTTTTCACTTGGGTTTTCATTTGTAATTTTGTTTCATCGCATTCTGATTTATTTATGGGCAAACAAAAGACTGTGGAGGGGTGAGTGCTTTTATTAAATCAAAGAAAACAAAAAAACGCTAAAATCGGCAGGAGGCAATTGTGTAATCGATCGTATCGATGACCTATTGGTTGAGTGCGAAGGTATATTTATCTTCGATCCCAAACAATACCCCCTGTTCCTCCTACCCCAGTTTCCCCTTGTCCAAACGACCATCAAAAATGTGTTGCGAATATGCTTAGTAAAACGAAGAACCAATCTGCGACAGCATCTTCAACAGGAGCTTTAGCTAGCCCCATTGATTTGGTTGCAACCCCTCCATCTTTCCCACTTGCTCTCGAGGAGGCACTCCCGTGCAGTAATCGGTTTTCTCCACTATTTGAGTTGCATGAAGAGCACTCTTCCTCCCTCACATCTGTAGATCCTGTCACTCTAGCAGCTCCAACTGTCCCCTTTTTTTTCAATAAGACATGTTGTACCTCAATGTTGATGGAATTGAAAGCCGAGGTAGGGGAGCTTAAATTGATCATTTGTCAGTTGTCAGGTGCATTATTCCAATTGTTGAGTGGAAGTGGTACTAACATGTCTATTAGACAAGCGAATATCCAGCTCCAAGCTTGTACATCATTTGACAAACAATTCAAACCTCCTTCTGATCCCACAACAACATGTCCAACTATGGGTCCAGAGGTACCTCATTGGTTCCTGCCCCAGTTCCAGCTTTGCTCAAAGTTCTAAACAGTTTGTCTATCGGTCAATAATTGTCCTGTACAGCTTCCTAGCACTGCTAGATTTGTTGATGATAATAATAGCTCTTGGGCTGCTAGAGGCTGGAACTAAAAACCTGTTTTGAACTCTGCACAAGGGTGTAACTTTGATAAGAATAAAACTATCATGACCAAGGTCCCAAAACATCCCTCCAATGTAAGATACAATGCAGAGGACTCCATAATAAACAAAGTGACCCATTAGATCAGGCATGTAAGGGGTTGCTAATCGGTCATTCGTGATGCCATTCCCTGAAATAACCCTATATATGACACTATTGAGCTCACTTTAAAGGATGCAGGACTAGGTGACAACCTGGTGGCTCTTGATATTCGATCCAGGCCCCCAAATAACTCTCCTATTCAGTTTAAATACTGCTGTTCAAGTAGGGATTCACATTCCACCACACAGAGCAGGGGGAGATTTTCATCAACCTTGGGTGAGTTGGACTGACTTAAGCGTTTTAACCAACAGCCTAATGATTTCACGTGTGTAGCAACAATGGACTATAATAGTCAGCCTATGGGAGTGTTTGCCAACGCACCATCATCTGTACTTGACCTGAGCTCTGTAGAGGTTTTGTATAACAAAAAGCTAGACAATAATCACCATCTATCAGGCACACCTAGTATTATTATCTCAGCATCTGGCATTAAAGATATCCCACCCTCAACTTATCGAGGCATGCTTCATCATTTGATGAACTATCACACCGGTCTAGGAACAACGCCATCCCGGTGGACTCAACCAAGGGAAGCTAATCAAACCCTGGGAGTTCTTATAACTCCATTCTCATGACAGTTTTCTAGGGTCCTGTTTTTTTTTTTGCAAGAAAAAGTATAAAATATACCTAGAGGTATACTCAAAGATATTCTTTATTTGACCGGTACCTCTGGTATGATTAAAACTCCTAAAAATCTATCATATAGTGAAGTACAATAAATCACTAGGCTATAAAGAATCTTATAATTGTAACAAATTGTATAATTACCAACGTGTTTCGACCATTATATAAACCTAAAACAGGTCTAGGGTCTTCTTCAGGGTAAATGAATTCCAAGCAGTGGTATACAGTCAAACCATGCAAATAGATAAAAAATACAACCCTACCAGTCCCGTTATTGGATCAGCGATCCTAAGGAAGAAGGTACGGGACAAAATTCAATGACTGAGACCCACTCCCCTCCTCAAACCTGATTGGGCTTGGAGGTACGTGTTATATTAAAAACATCTTAGTGCACACACTAATCCTAAACACAGTGTAAGATAATCAGATATATTAGTAGTGTTGCAACCAACTTATCATATCATCACTTATACTAGCATTTTGTTTTAAAAGGAGTAACAATTGTGGACAATTGCTAATATTCTTTATAGACAAGAACTATACCTTATAGGAGCTATAAGGTATAGCTCTTGTCTATAAAGAATTGGTAATATGATAAGTTGGTTGCAACATCATAGAGCCTAATGGGCCATAATTATCAGTTACAGATTATGCTTTCATGAAGTTAAATTTCACACTATTATTATATCTGTAACTGTTGAGGGCTAATGTATGCAGAGCTGCAGCCACACTCCTCTTGTCTCAATCAGTGCTTAATTTGTGACAGAAAGAGTGTCGGTGCAGAAGCTCTGCTCAGACTCCAGTGGCGGAGCAATTAAATGTTGGTGTGCCGAATATCAAGGCTGGTAGTCTTTAATCCACTACCAGACACTCCCTGCCCCTTTTTCTCTCTCTTGCAGTTTTCTGCTTTCTATTTGTGATGGTTTTGCCATCTTTTTCTTCCTCCCTCCCTTGCACTCAATAAATATCTCATATGGAAAAATAGGTGATGGTCCCCAGCAATGAGTGCCGCTGCTTCCCACCGGCTCAAACTAAGCACCTATTTGGGGCCGCTGAGGGCATACTTACTGAAAGAACCGACTACAGCCCAAGTTTCTGAGATGGAAGGTCTGGCAGACTTCCCCTGAAGACTGTCGAGAAAAATAGAGCGCAGTGATCTACTGTCTGATTCTAGACTCAAGCAACACCTGGGGTGGGGGTCTTTTCATCCTGCACAGGCAGCTTAAGCTGTTCAAACCTGTTAAAGCAGACATGCTGATCTGAGAACAGACGAGTGTGTGAGAGATGAGGGTTGGTTTCCCAGCTTCAACTTATTGCAGGAAATGCTAGTAGCGTAACAACTTGCGCTGGGCATTAATGTACCTTGGATGCATAATTTTAATGTGATGGTGTTGATGTAAGCTGTATATATATATATATATTCACTGAAAAAACCATAGGTTTCAGGCACGTTATAGTTAGAAATTAGCATTTAAAAACCTTACAAATTCACTGAAAAAACCATAGGTTTTAGGGACAGTTATAGTTAGTTGGACATTGCACTCGTACAAAACCCGTGAAATTCCCCGTTATAGTTAGTTCAGCTAACTATAACTCGCGCCCTGCAATGCACTGCTGATGACGTCACATATTACATCACTCATGACATGGTCAGTGACATCACTGATGACATCACTGATGACATCTCAAATGATATCACTGATGACATCATCCAGTGACTGTGTGTTTCTGTAAAGTTTAAATATTTTTAATATATATAGGGAAAGGCGTATTGAAGAATGAGTGGGTGTATAAGTGTCTGTATGGATGATTTAGTAGGTGCGTGACTGACTATTAGTGAGTGATTAAACATATCTTACTGAATGCATGGGTTAGTGACTAAACTGGGTGAATGTCTGTATCCGTCTGTCTATTGCTGTGTAAGTGGCTGCATGGGTTTGTGAATAGCTACATGAGTGTCTATATGAGTTATTGATTGGTTGTCTGAGTATCTGTATGGGTGCTCGAGTGTTTGTGTGGGTGGGGTGTGTGCGACTCTGTGCATAGATGTGTGAGTGGGTGATTCACTGGGTGGATGGTTTCAAGAGTGCATCTGTGATAGACTGTATGGGTGGGTAAGTGTGTGAAAGAGTGTGTTAGTGAGTCAATGTATGTCCCAGTGGTACATGTGTGAGTAACTACATATGTGAAAGGCAGTATATATGTGTGTTGGAGTATATAAATAGCTATAGTCTAGAGTGTGTGATTGTGAGAGTGACTGTATGGATGAGTGTGTGCTTGTATCAGTGATTGTATAAGAGCGTAAGAATGTGCTAGTATTTGTATGAGTAAGTGACCTGGTGTGTGTATAACTGTATAGGTGAGTAAATGGCAGTGTGTTTAATTATTTGCATGACTGACTAGGTGTGTGAGTACCTCTATGGATGAGTGGCGGTGTTTGAGTGTCTATATAGGAGTATGAGTGCATATGATAGTCCTGTACTGAGTGACCGTAAGTATGAGTGACTGTACGGGTGAGTGAGTGGAATTGTGTGTAGACCTAAGAATCAGTGAGTGGGTATGTAGTTATTGGTGTTGGAGTGTCTATGGTTTTGCGAATGGCAGTCTGTAATTTAGAGTGAGTGTATCACAGGTTATATTAGGGTGTGAGGAGGTGCATCAGATTATCACGTGGATGATGTCATCAGTGATGTCATTTGAGATGTCATCAGTGATGTCATCAGTGATGTCACTGACCATGTCATGAGTGATGTAATATGTGACGTCATCAGCAGTGCATTATGGGCGCGAGTTATAGTTAGCTGAACTAACTATAACGGGGGAATTTCATGGGTTTTGTACGAGTGCAATGTCCAACTAACTATAACTGTCCCTAAAACCTATGGTTTTTTCAGTGAATTTGTAAGGTTTTTAAATGCTAATTTCTAACTATAACGTGCCTGAAACCTATGGTTTTTTCAGTGAATTTCAAAGGTTTTTTAAATGCTAATTCCTAACTATAACATGTCTGAAACCTATGGTTTTTTTCAGTGAATTTCAAAGGTTTTGTAAATGACAATTTTTAAATGTATTAATTGTTATATTTATTTTTTTGATACTGATTTACTACATTTTTTTAAACTATTTATTTTTACATATTTTATTTTTTAAATTACATTGTAATTACATTATACATTACATTACAAAATATACTTTCTCAGAATGAATTACTTTAGTTTAAATACTTTGCAAATAGGCAATAGACTTTTAAGTACAGTAGTTACAGTTGTTGCAATGGGCAACACAATTTCAAACACAATGCAACATTGAGCTCAATGTGAATTTCTAGTTAAATGCAATTAGTTACTTTATGGATTACTTTTCTAACCACAGGACTGGATCCTAGATTCAGTCCTGGGGCATCTCCTGTAAACAGTTGAGTAAAAGCGTTTTGGTTACAGTAGTGATTTTTAAGGAATATTATTGTATTTTAAAAGTTGACACAGAAACTTTTTCACATAGAATCACCAATGTTATCCTATAGGAGGAAATTCACTTAGCAGGTAAGTAGTGTTATCGTTACTTTTTCTTACTCAGTGGTGGATCCTGGATCCAGCACTGGTGCATCTCCTGTAAACAGTTGAAAGAATGCGTTTAAGTCATACAGGCGATTTTTAAGGAATATTTGTAGTTTGTGAAAATCGACACTGAGAAACCTTTCTGCTGAAAACCAGACAATGGATTCCAATGGAAGGAAATACAAGTTACTGGTAAGTACGGTTAGAATTACTTTTCAGGGTCAGTGCTGGGCTAAAAGATGCAGCACTGGGTTCTCTCCTGATAACAGGTGAGTAAATCGGAATTCGTAGTTCGGCTGATTTTAGAGGAATATTATAAAGTTCCAAAACTCCACACTTAGAAGAATTTCCAAGTGAAACCAGGCAATGATATCCTATGGAAGGAAATTCAAGTTACTGGTAAGTACGGTTAAAATTACTTTTCAGGATCAGTACTGGGCTCAAAGATGCAGCACTGAGGTCTCTCCTGATAACAGGTGAGTAAATCGGAATTCGTAGTTCGGCTGATTTTAGAGGAATATTATAAAGTTCCAAAACTCCACACTTAGAAGAATTTCCAAGTGAAACCAGGCAATGATATCCTATGGAAGGAAATTCAAGTTACTGGTAAGTACGGTTAAAATTACTTTTCAGGATCAGTACTGGGCTCAAAGATGCAGCACTGAGGTCTCTCCTGATAACAGGTGAGTAAATCGGAATTCGTAGTTCGTAGTTCGGCTGATTTTAGAGGAATATTATAAAGTTCCAAAACTCCACACTTAGAAGAATTTCCAAGTGAAACCAGGCAATGATATCCTATGGAAGGAAATTCAAGTTACTGGTAAGTACGGTTAAAATTACTTTTCAGGATCAGTACTGGGCAAAAAAGATGCAGCACTGAGGTCTCTCCTGATAACAGGTGAGTAAATCGGAATTCGTAGTTCGGCTGATTTTAGAGGAATATTATAAAGTTCCAAAACTCCACACTTAGAAGAATTTCCAAGTGAAACCAGTCAATGTTAGTCTATGGAAGGAAATTCAAGTTACTGGTAAGTACGGTTAAAATTACTTTTCAGGATCAGTACTGGGCTCAAAGATGCAGCACTGAGGTCTCTCCTGATAACAGGTGAGTAAATCGGAATTCGTAGTTCGGCTGATTTTAGAGGAATATTTGCACAATGGTGAAGGAAGGGGGTGGGGCCTGAAGTGACATGTCTGCAAACACGCCCTGTGGCGCGTTTTAAGTTGGAGAATTAATTCCTCCTCAATCCCGAGGGTCCCAAGGGGCCAACTGGCCCACCAGATACCTCCAGGATGCGCCAGAGAGCTGCGTTGCAGAGAGGTGTTCAGAGGCCACGCCCTTTTTACAACACCCTGCAACGCAGCTCCGTGGTGCTTACTGGAGGTACCTGGTGGGCTAGTTGGCCCCCAGGGACCCTCAGGATTGAAGAGGATTTAATTCCCCATCTTAAAACGCGCCACGGGGCCTGTTTGCACACATGTCACCTGAAGCCACGCCGCCTCCCTTCACCACTGTGCAAACGCGCCCCGTGGCGCGTTTTAAGTTGGGGGATTAAGTCCCCTTGAATACTGAGGGTCCCTGGAGTCCAACTAGCCCACCATGTACCTCCAAAAAGCGCCAAAGAGCTGCGTTGCAGAGAGGTGTAAAAGGGGCGTGGCCTCTGTACACCTCTCTGCAACGCAGCCCCTGGCGCATACCGGAGGTTCCTGGTGGGCTAGTTGGCCCCCAGGGACCCCCAGTATTCAAGGGGAATTACTTCCCTTCTTAAAACGCGCCAGGGGGCGCGTTTGCAGACTGCTGCAGGGAGGGGGCGGGGCCTCCGGCATGATGCCGGTCTTTTTTTTTTTTGTTGCTTTTTTCTGCCCACGGGTTCCTTGTGGGACCCCCTGAGCAGACCTAGGGGGTCAGGGTGTTTCTACCCTGCCCCCTTTGTGCGTTTTGCGCACTTGTTTCTTGTGGTTTTTTTTTTTAATCGGCGGGATCCGCGTACCCTAAGCGCATCCCGCCGACTTTTTTTTAAAAAAATGCTTTTTTCTGCCCAGGGGGTCCTTGTGGGACCCACTGAGCAGACCTAGGGGGTCAGGGTGTTTCTACCCTGCCCCCTTTTTGCGTTTTGCGCACTTGTTTTACTGCTTTCTTGTTCCTCGGTTCTACCGAGGAACAAGATGGCTGCCAACACTTCCTGGTTTGGAGTGTTGACAGCCAATTAGCATGCAGCTCGTGGTCGGGAGGATGCGCGGATCCCCCGCGGCCATAGATAGAAACTTTTATTTTGGATTTTCTCAGCAACTACTGAACGGATTTACACCATTTTTAAAAAGGGTGCTTTCTGAACCAAGCACTACCTTTTTGCCAAATTTGGTGTAATTCCGTTCAGCAGTTTTTGCTGTAGCCTTGCATAAAGTTTCCTATGGGAAATTGATTTTTTCACTCTTATTTTTTGAATTTCTCCGCAACTACTGAACGGATTTACACCATTTAAAATAAAGGTCGCTTTCTGAACCAAGCGCTACCTTTTTGCCAAATTTGGTGTAAATCCGTTCAGCAGTTCGGGTTGTAGCCGTGGCTAAAATTTCCTATGGGAATTAACATGGAGAAAACACGTTTTGGGACCCCCCTTTTTTCTCGGCCCCCGCTTGATGAATCACCCCAAAACTTTCAAGACAGGAGCGGACCGGAGCGCCCCACTAGTTTTGAAAATTTTGCGATGATTCGTCAAACGACGCCAACGTTATTGGGAATAGAATGTTACGGATTTCCTATGGATAATAGGTACTAACTATAACTATCTACTGGCAACCGCCAGTAGATAATATATATAACGGACCAAGCTTGGAAGATCCGTGTAGACGACGCGCCCTTTGGTCAGGAGCAGCGGTGGTTCAATTTCCGAGCACCACGGAGCAGGGATATATATATATATATATATATATATATATATATATATATATATATATATATATATATATATATATATATATATATTCACAGAAAAAACCATAGGTTTCAGGCACGTTATAGTTAGAAATTAGCATTTAAAAAACCTTAGAAATACACTGAAAAAACCATAGGTTTCAGGGGCGTTATAGTTAGTTGGACATTTCACTCGTACAAAACCATAGAAATTCCCCCGTTATAGTTAGTTCAGCTAACTATAACTCGCGCGCCCGCAATGCACTGCTGATGACGTCACATATTACATCACTCATGACATGGTCAGTGACATCACTCATGACATCACTCATGACATCTCAAATGACATCACTGATGACATCACTGATGACATCATCCTTGTGATAGAGTGGCAGACCTCCTCTCACCCTAATATAACCTTTGATACACACACTCAAAAATACAAACTAACATTTTCAAAACAATGGACATACCAATACCAGTTACAACACACCTATTCAGTAATTCCAAGATCTACACACACATCCACTCATTCACCAACAGTCCCTATACAGTCACTCATACATGTACTCACTCATCATATGTACTCATACACCTATACATCCTGTTACACACCGCCACTCATCCATAGAGTTACTCACACACATAGTCACACATGCAAACAAAGTATCAAACATCCATTTACTTGCATATACAGTTATACACACACTACCACACTTACTTCTACAGAAACTTACACATACTTACTCTCTTAAACAATCACTTATAGAAACACCTACTTATTTGTACAGGAACTCTTCCAATCTCTCACTCTCACATATACTCACTTATATACACCAATACTCACATATACTAGTTTAAAACGTATGTAGTTACTCATAAAGACACTATTGAGACAGTCATTCACTCACTAACACACCCATACACATACTCATCCACCTATACAGTCCTGCACACATGCTGTCTTCAACACATACAAACAGTGAGTCACTCATTCATGCATCTATGCACTAAGTAATACCCCCACCGAACCATACAGACACTCAGACACTCATACTGATACTCAAAAACCAACTAATAACCCATATAGACACTCATGTAGCTACTCACCAACCCATGCAGCCACTTATACACAAAGTGAGAGACTGATACAGATATTTTCATATTTAAACATTACTCACTAACCCATGTATTCACTAAGATACACTTAGTCAGTTATACAATCAATTTTACAAAACAAAATCATCCATTTAGACACTTATATACCCATTTATTCTTCCATCGACCTTGAGATATACATATATAAAACATATTTAATTTTCAGAAAAACACACATTCACTGGATGATGTCATCAGTGATGTCATTTGAGATGTCATCAGTGATGTCATGAGTGATGTCACTGACCATGTCATGAGTGATGTAATATGTGACGTCATCAGCAGTGCATTGCGGGCGCACGAGTTATAGTTAGCTGAACTAACTATAACGGGGAATTTCTCTGGTTTTGTACGAGTGAAATGTCCAACTAACTATAACGTCCCTGAAACCTGTGGTTTTTTCAGTGAATATATATATATATATATATATATATATATATATATATATATATATATATATATATTATCTACTGGCGGTCGCCAGTAGATAGTTATAGTTAGGACCTATTTTCCATAGGAAATCCGCGACATTCCATTTGAAATAACTCTCTTGCCGGTTGACGTATCTTCGCGAAATTTTCAAACTTTGTGGGCGCTCCGGTCCGCTCCTACCCTGAAAGTCTCGGGTGATTCATTAAGCGGTGGCCGAGAAAAAGGGGGTCCCAAAACGCGTTTTCCCCATTCATTTTTCCATAGGAAACTTCAGACACGGTTACAGCCTCGAACTGCTGAACGGAATTACACCAAATTTGGCAAAGAGGTAGTTCTTGGTTCAGAAAGAACCCTTTTGTTAAATGGTGTAAATCCGCTCAGTAGTTGCTGAGAAAATCAAAAGTAAAAGTACATATATATCTATGGGCACGGAGGATCCGCGCACCCTGAGCGCACCCTGCGCGCACCGTCCCGATCACGAGCTGCATGCTAATTGGCTGTCAGCTGGCTGTCAACATTCTGATTCAGGAAATGTTGGCAGCCATTTTGTCCCTCGGTAGATCCGAGGGACAGAAACAAGTGTGCAAAGCGCACAAAGGGGGCAGGGTAGAAACACCCTAACCCCCTAGGCCTGCTCAGGGGGTCCCACTAGGACCCCCTGGGCAAAAAAGAATTTTTTTTTTTTTTAAATCGGCAGGATGCGCTCAGGGTGCGCGGATCCTGCAAAATCGAGCGCGGTCTCCCGCGCTCGATAAATTTGCCCCGGGTGGGCCAAGTCCCGGGGGCATGCTGGGGGGTTTATTTTATGTATGGTGGGCCTCTAAGGGCCCCCAAGCCCCGGGGACCACCACCCCCCGGGGCTTTATCATAAATGGTGCGGGAGGGCTCTTTTTAAAAATTTTTTTTTAAACCTGTGTGGGGGGGCTCCAGCTTCCCCACACGCCCCGGGGACCACCACCTCCCCGGGGCACTAAGAAAATTGAAAATGGGGGTCCGTTTTGGACTCCCAAGCCCCGGGGACCACCACCTCCCCGGGCTTTCAAAATGTAGGGAGGGGCCGCGCGGCCCCCTCCTGGAGCCCTTGATGGCCCTGGGGACCGCCACCCCCAGGGCCGGCTCCTGCAGTGTCCCGGGGTGCCTACCCCCGGGACACTGCTGTTTGCTATGACAGGACGGGAGCCTCGCGGCTCCCGTCTTGTCATATCAAACATGGTTTCTCTTTCAAAATGCAAACCAATTGCTTTTCCACACGGGGAACAGCATGTTAGCTGCTCCCCATGTGGAAAAGCAATGCCGGCTCCCAAGGGACGCGGGGAGCCGGCGGGACTGTGGGGGGATTGGGGACCCCCCCACAGTCCCCAACCAGAGGCCAGGCCCCGGGGGATGGGGTCCCCTGGGCCATAAGTGGCCCGGGAGGGGGCCACGCAGCCCCTCTCCCCAAATAAAAATAAATAAAAAATAAATAAATAAGGGCAAGGCCGGCCCCGGGGATGGGGTCCCCGGGGCCTTAAATGGCCTGAGGAGGGGGCCACGCAGCCCCCTCCATATTTTTTATTTAAAAGAGGGCATGCCCCGGGGATGGGGTCCCCGGGGCCAATAGAGGCCCAGGGAAGGGGGGCCACGCGGCCCCCTTCCCGTTTTTAAAAATAAATAAATAAATAAAACAAAATAAAATGCTCAGGCCCCGGGGGATGGGGTCCCCGGGGCCAAAAGTGGCAGAGGGAAGGGGGCCATGCAGCCCCCTCCCATTAAAAAAACAAAACAAAAAACGGCATCGTGCCGGAGGCCCCGCCCCTCCCTGCAGTACTCTGCAACGCGCTCCCTGGCGCGTTTTAAGAAGGGGAAGTAATTCCCTTGAATACTGGGGGTCCCTGGGGCCAACTAGCCCACCAGGAACCTCCAGTATGCGCCAGGGGCTGCCTTGCAGAGAGGTGTACAGAGGCCACGCCCTTTTACGCCTCTCTGCAACGCAGCTCTGTGGCGCTTAATGGAGATAGCTGGTGGGCTAGTTGCACCCCAGGGACCCTCAGGATTCAAGGGGAGTTAATCCCTCGACTTAAAACGCGCCACGGAGCGCGTTTGCACAGTGGTGAAGGGAGGGCGGGCCTGAGGTGACATGTGTGCAAACAGGCTCCGTGGCGCGTTTTAAGATGGGGAATTAAATCCCCTTCAATCCTGAGGGTCCCTGAGGCCAACTAGCCCACAGGTACATCCAGAAAGCGCCACAGAGCTGTGTTGCAGAGAGGTGTAAAAGGGTGTGGCCTCTCTACACGTCTCTGCAACGCAGCCCCTGGCGCATACTGGAGGTTCCTGGTGGGCTAGTTGGCCCCTAGGGACCCTCATGATTCAAGGGGACTTAATCCCCCAACTTAAAACGCGCCACGGGGCGCGTTTGCACAGATGTCACCTCAGGCCCCGCCCCTCCCTTCACCACTGTGCAAATATTCCTCTAAAATCTGCCGAACTACGAATTCTGATTTACTCACCTGTTATCAGGAGAGACCTCAGTGCTGCATCTTTCAGCCCAGTACTAATCCTGAAAAGTAATTTTAACCGTACTTACCAGTAACTTGAATTTCCTTCCATAGGATATCATTGCCTGCTTTTTGCTGAAAAAGTTTCTAAGTGTTGATTTTTGAAACATACAAATATTCCTCTAAAATCAGCCGAAATACGAATTCCGATTTGCTCACCTGTTATCAGGAGAGACCTCAGTGCTGTATCTTTCAGCCCAGTACTGGTCCTGAAAAGTAATTTTAACCGTACTTACCAGTAACTTGAATTTCCTTCCATAGGCTAACATTGACTGGTTTCACTTGGAAATTCTTCTAAGTGTGGAGTTTTGGAACTTTATAATATTCCTCTAAAATCAGCCGAACTACGAATTCCGATTTACTCACCTGTTATCAGGAGAGACCTCAGTGCTGCATCTTTGAGCCCAGTACTGATCCTGAAAAGTAATTTTAACCGTACTTACCAGTAACTTGAATTTCCTTCCATAGGCTAACATTGACTGGTTTCACTTGGAAATTCTTCTAAGTGTGGAGTTTTGGAACTTTATAATATTCCTCTATAATCAACCGAACTACGAATTCCGATTTACTCACCTGTTATCAGGAGAGAACCCAGTGCTGCATCTTTTAGCCCAGCACTGACCCTGAAAAGTAATTCTAATCGTACTTACCAGTAACTTATATTTCCTTCCATAGGAATCTTTTCTCTGGTTTTCAGCAGAAAAGTTTCAAAGTGTCGATTTTCACAAATTACAAATATTCCTTAAAAATCGCCTGTATGACTTAAACGCATTCTTTCAACTGTTTACAGGAGATGCACCAGTGCTGGATCCAGGATCCAACACTGAGTAAGAAAAAGTAACGATAACACTACTTACCTGCTAAGTGAATTTCCTCCCATAGGATAACATTGGTGATTCTATGTGAAAAAGTTTCTGTGTCAACTTTTAAAATACAATAATATTCCTTAAAAATCACTACTGTAACCAAAACGCTTTTACTCAACTGTTTACAGGAGATGTCCCAGGACTGAATCTAGGATCCAGTCCTGTGGTTAGAAAAGTAATGCATAAAGTAACTAATTGCATTTAACTAGAAAATCACATTGAGCTCAATGTTGCATTGTGTTTGAAATTGTGTTGCCCATTGCAACAACTGTAACTACTGTACTTAAAACTCTATTGCCTATTTGCAAAGTATTTAAAGTAAATTAATTCATTCTGAGAAACTATATTTTGTAATATAATGTATAATGTAATTACAATGTAATTTAAAAAATAAAATATCTAAAAATAAATAGTTTAAAAAATGTAGTAAATCAGTATGAAAAAAATAAAAATAACAATTAATATATTTAAAAATTGGCATTTACAAAACCTTTGTTATTCACTGAAAAAAACCATAGGTTTCAGACATGTTATAGTTAGGAATTAGCATTTAAAAAACCTTTGAAATTCACTGAAAAAACCATAGGTTTCAGACATGTTATAGTTAGAAATTAGCATTTAAAAACCTTTGAAATTCACTGAAAAAACCATAGGTTTCAGGCACGTTATAGTTAGAAATTAGCATTTAAAAAACCTTACAAATTCACTGAAAAAACCATAGGTTTTAGGGACAGTTATAGTTACTTGGACATTGCACTCGTACAAAACCCGTGAAATTCTCCCGTTATAGTTAGTTCAGCTAACTATAACTCGCGCCCGCAATGCACTGCTGATGACGTCACATATTA
Organism: Calotriton arnoldi; assembly: GCA_963921515.1. Lineage (NCBI taxonomy): Eukaryota > Metazoa > Chordata > Amphibia > Caudata > Salamandridae > Calotriton > Calotriton arnoldi. Next base: position 1,823,874 of record CAWUFW010000306.1, read on the forward strand.
CATCACTCATGACATGGTCAGTGACATCACTGATGACATCACTGGTGACATCTCAAATGTGATAATTTCATGCATCTTCTCACACCCTAATATAACTTTTGATACACCCACTCTAAATTACAGACTGCCATTCTCAAAACCATAGACACTCCAATACCAATAACTACATACCAACTCACTGATTCTTAGGTCTACACACACATCCACTCACTCATCCGTACAGTCACTCATACGTACAGTCACTCAGTACAGGACTATCATATGCACTCATACACCTATATAAACACTGACACACCGCCACTCATCCATAGAGGTACTCACACACCTAGTCAGTCATGCAAAAAATTAATCACACACCCATTTACTCACCTATAGAGTTATACACACACCAGCTCAATAACTCATACAAATACTAGCACATTCATACGCTCTTATACAATAACTGATACAAGCACACACGCATCCATACAGCCACTCTCACAATCACACACTCTCACGTATAGCCTTTTAAATACTCTAACACACATATATACTTCCTTTACATATGTAGTTACTCACACATGTACCACTGAGATATACATTCACTCACTAACACACCCATACACACACTCACCCACCCATACAGTCCATCACAGATGCACTCTTGAAACCATGCACCCAGTGAATCACCCACTGATACATCTATGTGCAGTCACACACACCCCATCCACACAAACACTCAGGCACCCATACAGATACTCAGACAACCAATCAATAACTCATATAGACACTCATGTAGCTATTTACAAACCCATGCAGCCACTAACACACCAACAGACAGACGGATAAAGACATTCACACAGTTTAGTAACTAACCCATGCATTTAGTAAGATACGTTTAATCACTCACTAATAGTCAGTCACGCACCTACTAAATCATCCATCCAGACACTTATACACCCACTCATTATTCAATACACCTTGGCATATATCTTAAACATATTTAAACTTCATAGAAACACACAGTCCCTGCATGATGTCATCAGTGATGTCATCAGTGATGTCATTTGAGATGTCATCAGTGATGTCACTGACCATGTCATGAGTGATGTAATATGTGACGTCATCAGCAGCGCATTGCGTGGGCGCGAGTTATAGTTAGCTGAACTAACTATAACGGGGGAATTTCACGGGTTTTGTACGAGTGCAATGTCCAACTAACTATAACTGTCCCTAAAACCTATGGTTTTTTCAGTGAATTTCAAAGGTTTTTTAAATGCTAATTTCAAACTATAACGTGTCTGAAACCTATGGTTTTTTCAGTGAATTTCAAAGGTTTTTAAATGCTAATTTCTAACTATAACGTGCCTGAAACCTATGGTTTTTTCAGTGAATTTCAAAGGTTTTTTAAATGCTAATTTCTAACTATAACGCCCCTAAAACCTATGGTTTTTTCAGTGAATTTCAAAGGTTTTGTAAATGACAATTTTTAAATGTATTAATTGTTATATTTATTTTTTTGATACTGATTTACTACATTTTTTAAAACTATATATTTTTTAGATATTTTATTTTTAAATTACATTGTAATTACATTATACATTACATTACAAAATATACTTTCTCAGAATGAATTACTTTAGTTTAAATACTTTGCAAATAGGCAATAGACTTTTACGTACAGTAGTTACAGTTGTTGCAATGGGCAACACAATTTCAAACACAATGCAACATTGAGCTCAATGTGAATTTCTAGTTAAATGCAATTAGTTACTTTATGGATTACTTTTCTAACCACAGGACTGGATCCTAGATTCAGTCCTGGGACATCTCCTGTAAACAGTTGAGTAAAAGCGTTTTGGTTACAGTAGTGATTTTTAAGGAATATTATTGTATTTTAAAAGTTGACACAGAAACTTTTTCACATAGAATCACCAATGTTATCCTATAGGAGGAAATTCACTTAGCAGGTAAGTAGTGTTATCGTTACTTTTTCTTACTCAGTGGTGGATCCTGGATCCAGCACTGGTGCATCTCCTGTAAACAGTTGAAAGAATGCGTTTAAGTCATACAGGCGATTTTTAAGGAATATTTGTAGTTTGTGAAAATCGACACTGAGAAACCTTTCTGCTGAAAACCAGACAATGGATTCCAATGGAAGGAAATACAAGTTACTGGTAAGTACGGTTAGAATTACTTTTCAGGGTCAGTGCTGGGCTAAAAGATGCAGCACTGGGTTCTCTCCTGATAACAGGTGAGTAAATCGGAATTCGTAGTTCGGCTGATTTTAGAGGAATATTATAAAGTTCCAAAACTCCACACTTAGAAGAATTTCCAAGTGAAACCAGTCAATGTTAGTCTATGGAAGGAAATTCAAGTTACTGGTAAGTACGGTTAAAATTACTTTTCAGGATCAGTACTGGGCTCAAAGATGCAGCACTGAGGTCTCTCCTGATAACAGGTGAGTAAATCGGAATTCGTAGTTCGGCTGATTTTAGAGGAATATTATAAAGTTCCAAAACTCCACACTTAGAAGAATTTCCAAGTGAAACCAGGCAATGATATCCTATGGAAGGAAATTCAAGTTACTGGTAAGTACGGTTAAAATTACTTTTCAGGATCAGTACTGGGCTCAAAGATGCAGCACTGAGGTCTCTCCTGATAACAGGTGAGTAAATCGGAATTCGTAGTTCGGCTGATTTTAGAGGAATATTATAGAGTTCCAAAACTCCACACTTAGAAGAATTTCCAAGTGAAACCAGTCAATGTTAGTCTATGGAAGGAAATTCAAGTTACTGGTAAGTACGGTTAAAATTACTTTTCAGGATCAGTACTGGGCTCAAAGATGCAGCACTGAGGTCTCTCCTGATAACAGGTGAGTAAATCGGAATTCGTAGTTCGGCTGATTTTAGAGGAATATTTGCACAATGGTGAAGGAAGGGGGTGGGGCCTGAAGTGACATGTCTGCAAACACGCCCTGTGGCGCGTTTTAAGTTGGAGAATTAATTCCTCCTCAATCCCGAGGGTCCCAAGGGGGCCAACTGGCCCACCAGATACCTCCAGTATGCGCCAGAGAGCTGCGTTGCAGAGAGGTGTTCAGAGGCCACGCCCCTTTTTACAACACCCTGCAACGCAGCTCCGTGGTGCTTACTGGAGGTACCTGGTGGGCTAGTTGGCCCTCAGGGACCCTCAGGATTGAAGAGGATTTAATTCCCCATCTTAAAACGCGCCACGGGGCCTGTTTGCACACATGTCACCTGAAGCCACGCCCTCCCTTCACCACTGTGCAAACGCGCCCGTGGCGCGTTTTAAGTTGGGGATTAAGTCCCTTGAATACTGAGGGTCCCTGGAGTCCAACTAGCCCACCATGTACCTCCAAAAGCGCCACAGAGCTGCGTTGCAGAGAGGTGTAAAAGGGGCGTGGCCTCTGTACACCTTCTCTGCAACGCAGCCCCTGGCGCATACCGGAGGTTCCTGGTGGGCTAGTTGGCCCCAGGGACCCCCAGTATTCAAGGGGAATTACTTCCTTTCTTAAAACGCGCCAGGGGGCGCGTTTGCAGACTGCTGCAGGGAGGGGAGGGCCTCCGGCACGATGCCGGTCTTTTTCTTTTTTGCTTTTTTCTGCCCACGGGTTCCTTGTGGGACCCCCTGAGCAGACCTAGGGGGTCAGGGTGTTTCTACCCTGCCCCCTTTGTGCATTTTGCGCACTTGTTTCTTGTGTTTTTTTTTAATCGGCGGGATCCGCGTACCCTAAGCGCATCCCGTCGACTTTTTAAAAAAAAATCTTTTTCTGCCCAGGGGGTCCTTGTGGGACCCCCTGAGCAGACCTAGGGGGTCAGGGTGTTTCTACCCTGCCCCTTTTGCGTTTTGCGCACTTGTTTTACTGCTTTCTTGTTCCTCGGTTCTACCGAGGAACAAGATGGCTGCCAACACTTCCTGGTTTGGAGTGTTGACAGCCAATTAGCATGCAGCTCGTGGTCGGGAGGGTGCGCTGATCCACCGCGGCCATAGATATCGAAACTTTTATTTTGGATTTTTCAGTAACTACTGAACGGATTTACACCATTTTTAAAAAGGGTGCTTTCTGAACCAAGCACTACCTTTTTGCCAAATTTGGTGTAATTCCGTTCAGCAGTTTTTGCTGTAGCCTTGCATAAAGTTTCCTATGGGAAATTGATTTTTTCACTCTTATTTTTTGAATTTCTCCGCAACTACTGAACGGATTTACACCATTTAAAAAAAAAGGTCGCTTTCTGAACCAAGCGCTACCTTTTTGCCAAATTTGGTGTAATTCCGTTCTGCAGTTCGGGCTGTAGCCGTGGCAAAAATTTCCTATGGGAATTAACATGGAGAAAACACGCTTTGGGACCCCTTTTTCGGCCCTCGCTTGATGAATCACCCCAAAACTTTCAAAACAGGAGCGGACCTGAGCGCCCCACTAGTTTTGAAAATTTTGCGATGATTCGTCAAACGACGCCAAAGTTATTGGGAATAGAATGTTACGGATTTCCTATGGATAATAGGTCCTAACTATAACTATCTACTGGCGACCGCCAGTAGATAATATATATAACGGACCAAGCTTGGAAGATCCGTGTAGGCGACGCGCCCTTTGGTCAGGAGCAGTGGTGGTTCAATTTCCGAGCACCACGGAGCAGGGAGATATATATATATATATATATATATATATATATATATGTATATATATATATTACCTACTGGCGGTCGCCAGTAGGTAGTTATAGTTAGGACCTTGTTTCTATTCAAAAAGCGTTTTTTGTTTTCCCAATAACTTAGGCGTCGTATGATGACTCTTTGCGAAATTTTCAAAACTAGTGGTCCGCTCCGGTCAGCTCCTGTCTTGAAAGTTTCGGGGTGATTCATCAAGCGGGGGCCGAGAAAAAAGGGGGGTCCCAAAATGCGTTTTCCCCATGTTAATTTCCATAGGAAACTTTAGACAAAGTTACAGCTCGAACTGTTGAACGGAATTACACCAAATTTGGAAAAAGGTAGCCCTTGGTTCAGAAAGAGCCCTTTTGTTAAATGGTGTAAACTGCTCAGTAGTTGCTGAGAAATTAAAGAAAGAAAAATGTATATATCTGAGCACCGAGGAGGGTTCGCGAACCCTCCGGGCACGAAGCTTCACTTGATTGGCTGCCAACACTCCAAATCAGGAAGTGTTAGTAGCTATCTTGTGACTCGGTAGAACCGAGTCACAAGAAAACAGTGAAAAAGAGGGTAAAAAGAAGAAAAGGGGGCAGGGAAGAAACACTCTGACCCCTAGGCCTGCTCAGGGCCAAACAAATCATTTTTTACAATACTTCGGCAGAATTCGCGTTGGGGTCGCGAATCCCGCCGAAAAGTAAAAACAAAATGAAGCGCAGGCTCCCGCGCTTCATTTTAATAAGGCCCCTGGGTGGGCCAGGTCCCGGGGGCAATGTGTATTTAATTTGCGGGGGCCCGCGGGGGCCCCCGCTGCCCCGGGAATGCCACCTCCCCGGGGCTTTGAAAATAAATGCGTGGGGGGTCCCAACCCCCCCCACGCTGCCCCAGGGACCGCCACCTCCCCGGGGCATTGATGAAAATGGGCAGGGGGCCTCGCGGGCCCCCCGAGACCCGGGGACCACCACCTTCCCGGGGCTATACAGAATAATTAGTGTGGGGGGGCTCAAGCCCCCCCACACTGCCCCAGGGACCACCACCTCCCCGGGGCTTTGAAATGGAGGGAGGGGGCCACGCGGCCCCTCCAGGAGCTCTCGATGGCCCTGGGGATCGCCACCCCCAGGGTCGGCTCCTGCAGTGTCCCGGGTGCCCACCCCCGGGACACTGCTGTTGCTAGCAGGCAGGCGGGAGCCGTTCGGCTCCCGCCCTGCCATAGCAGACGCAGCTTTGCTTCCTTGAAGCGAGAGCAGGGAAACCTGCTCTGGCTTCAAGGAAGCAAAGCAGAATTGCTTTTGAGCAAGGGAGCTGCATGTCAGCAGCTCCCTTGCTCAGCAATGCCGGCTCCCGCAGGAGGCGGGGAGCCGGCGGGACCGTGGGGTCCCCGGGCTCCCCCACGGTCCCCAACGGAAAGGGCCGGCCCCGGGGGATGGGGTCCCCGGGGCCAGAAGTGGCCCAGGAGGGGGGCCACGCGGCCCCCTTTCGTCATTAAAATATAAAAAAAAATAGAGGCACAGCCCCAGGGGATGGGGTCCCCGGGGCCAATAAAGGCCTCAGGAGGGGGGCCTTCGCAGCCCCCCTCCTTAAAAAATGATAAAAAAAAAAAAATTAAATATGTGGCCATGCCCCGGGGGATGGGGTCCCCGGGCCGAAATTGGCTTTGGGAGGGGGGCCACGCGGTAGTTAGTTGGACATTTCACTCTTACAAAACCAGAGAAATTCCGCCATTATAGTTAGTTCAGCTAACTATAACTCGCGCCCCGCAATGCACTGCTGATGACGTCACATATTACATCATTCATGACATGGTCAGTGCTATCACTGATGACATCACTGATGACATCTCAAATGACATCACTGATGACATCATCCAGTGACTGTGTGTTTCTTTAAAGTTTAAATATGTTTTATATATATGCCAAGGTGTATTGAAGAATGAGTGGGTGTATAAGTGTCTGGATGGAGGATTTAGTAGGTGCGTGACTGACTGTTTAAGTGAGTGATTAAATGTGTCTTACTCAATGCATGGGTATATGTCATTTGAGATGTCATCAGTGATGTCATCAGTGATGTCACTGACCATGTCATGAGTGATGTAATATGTGACGTCATCAGCAGTGCATTGCGGGGGCGCGAGTTATAGTTAGCTGAACTAACTATAACGGGTTAATTTCACGGGTTTTGTACGAGTGAAATGTCCAACTAACTATAACTGTCCCTAAAACCTATGGTTTTTTCAGTGAATTTCAAAGGTTTTTTAAATGCTAATTTCTAACTATAACGTGTCTGAAACCTATGTTTTTTTTAGTGAATTTCAAAGGTTTTTTAAATGCTACTTTCCAACTATAACGTGCCTGAAACCTATGGTTTTTTCAGTGAATTTCAAAGGTTTTTTAAATGCTAATTTCTAACTATAACGCCCCTAAAACCTATGGTTTTTTCAGTGAATTTCAAAGGTTTTGTAAATGACAATTTTTAAATGTATTAATTGTTATATTTATTTTTTTGATACTGATTTACTACATTTTTTAAAACTATTTATTTTTAGATATTTTATTTTTTAAATTACATTGTAATTACATTATACATTACATTACAAAATATACTTTCTCAGAATGAATTACTTTAGTTTAAATACTTTGCAAATAGGCAATAGACTTTTACGTACAGTAGTTACAGTTGTTGCAATGGGCAACACAATTTCAAACACAATGCAACATTGAGCTCAATGTGAATTTCTAGTTAAATGCAATTAGTTACTTTATGGATTACTTTTCTAACCACAGGACTGGATCCTAGATTCAGTCCTGGGACATCTCCTGTAAACAGTTGAGTAAAAGCGTTTTGGTTACAGTAGTGATTTTTAAGGAATATTATTGTATTTTAAAAGTTGACACAAACTTTTTCACATAGAATCACCAATGTTATCCTATGGGAGGAAATTCACTTAGCAGGTAAGTAGTGTTATCGTTATTTTTTCTTACTCAGTGGTGGATCCTGGATCCAGCACTGGTGCATCTCCTGTAAACAGTTGAAAGAATGCGTTTAAGTCATACAGGCGATTTTTAAGGAATATTTGTAGTTTGTGAAAATCGACACTTTGAAACTTTTCTGCTGAAAAACCAGACAATGGATTCCTATGGAAGGAAATACAAGTTACTGGTAAGTACGGTTAGAATTACTTTTCAGGGTCAGTGCTGGGCTAAAAGATGCAGCACTGGGTTCTCTCCTGATAACAGGTGAGTAAATCGGAATTCGTAGTTCAGCTGTTTTTAGAGGACTATTATAAAGTTCCAAAACTCCACACTTAGAAGAATTTCCAAGTGAAACCAGTCAATGTTAGCCTACGGAAGGAAATTCAAGTTACTGGTAAGTACGGTTAGAATTACTTTTCAGGATCTGTACTGGGGTGAAAGATGCAGCACTGAGGTCTCTCCTGATAACAGGTGAGTAAATTAGAATTCGTGAGTTCCGCTGATTTTAGAGGAATATTATAAAGTTCCAAAACTCCACACTTAGAAGAATTTCCAAGTGAAACCAGTCAATGTTAGCCTATGGAAGGAAATTCAAGTTACTGGTAAGTACGGTTAGAATTACTTTTCAGGATCTGTACTGGGCTGAAAGATGCAGCACTGAGGTATCTCCTGATAACAGGTCAGTAAATTGGAATTCGTAGTTCAGCTGATTTTAGAGGAATATTATAAAGTTCCAAAACTCCACACTTAGAAGAATTTCCAAGTGAAACCAGTCAATGTTAGCCTATGGAAGGAAATTCAAGTTACTGTTAAGTACAGTTAGAATTACTTTTCAGGATCAGTACTGGGCTCAAAGATGCAGCACTGAGGTCTCTCCTGATAACAGGTGAGTAAATCGGAATTCGTAGTTCTGCTGATTTTAGAGGAATATTTGTAAGTTTCAAAATCGACACTTGGAAACTTTTTCAGCAAAAAGCAGGCAATGATATCCTATGGAAGGAAATTCAAGTTACTGGTAAGTACGGTTAGAATTACTTTTCAGGATCTGTATGGGCTGAAAGATGCAGCACTGAGGTCTCTCCTGATAACAGGTGAGTAAATTGGAATTCGTAGTTCAGCTGATTTTAGAGGAATATTATAAAGTTCCAAAACTCCACACTTAGAAGAATTTCCAAGTGAAACCAGTCAATGTTAGCCTATGGAAGGAAATTCAAGTTACTGGTAAGTACGGTTAGAATTACTTTTCAGGATCTGTACTGGGCTGAAAGATGCAGCACTGAGGTCTCTCCTGATAATAGGTGAGTAAATTGGAATTCGTAGTTCAGCTGATTTTAGAGGAATATTTGCACAATGGTGAAGGAAGGGGGTGGGGCCTGAGGTGACATGTCTGCAAACACGCCCTGTGGCGCGTTTTAAGTTGGAGAATTAATTCCTCCTCAATCCCGAGGGACCCTAGGGGCCAACTAGCCCACCCTGTACCTCCAGTATGCGCCAGGGAGTTACGTTGCAGAGAGGTGTTCAGAGGCCACGCCCCTTTTTACAATACTCTGCAACGCAGCTCCGTGGCGCTTACTGGAGGTACCTGGTGGGCTAGTTGGCCTCCAGGGACCCTCAGGATTAAAGGGGATTTAATTCCCATCTTAAAACGCGCCACGGGGCCTGTTTGCACACATGTCACCTGAAGCCCCGCCCTCCCTTCACCACTGTGCAAACGCACCACGTGGTGCGTTTTAGGTTGGGGATTATCCCTTGAATCCTGAGGGTCCCTGGGTCCAACTATCCCACCAGGTACCTCCAGTAAGCTGCCACAGAGCTGCGTTGCAGAGAGGTGTAAAAGTGGCGTGGCCTCTGTACACCTCTCTGCAACGCAGCTCCCTGGCGCATACTGGAGGTTCCTGGTGGGCTAGTTGGCCCTCAGGACCCCCAGTATTCAAGGGGAATTGCTATTCTCTGCAAACGCGCCAGGGGGCGCATTTGCAGAGTGGTAAAGGAAGGGGGCAGGGCCTGCGGCACGATCGTTTTTTATTTATTTTTGTTTTCTTTTCCCGAAGGGTGGCTGTGTGGCCCCCCTTCCTTTTTCCTTTTTGTGTGCCCTGGGGACCCCATCCCCCAGGGCCTTACCCCTTTTTTTTTCATTAAAAAAAAAAAAACGTGAAGGGGGCCGCGTGGCCCCCCTCCTCAGGCCTCCTTTTGCCCCGGGGACCCCATCCCCCGGGGCAGGCCTTTATTTTTCTTTAAAAAAATTTTTTGGGGGGGGAGGGGGGCCGCGTGGCCCCCCTCCCGGGCCACTACTTGCCCCGGGGACCCCATCCCCCGGGGCTGGCCCTCTCCGTTGGGGACCGTGGGGGTCCCCAATCCCCCCAGGTCCCAGCCGGCTCCCCGCGTCCCTCGGGAGCCGGCATTGCTTTCCACATGGGGAGCTGCTGACATGCAGCTCCCCATGTGGAAAGCAGTCTGCTTTGCTTCATTGAAGCGAGAGCAGGTTTCCTGCTCTCGCTTCAATGAAGCAAAGCAGTTTGCAATGGCAGGACGGAGCCGCGAGGCTCCCGTCCTGTCATTGCAAACTACAGTGTCCCGGGGGTAGGCACCCCGGGACACTGCAGGAGCCAGCCCTGGGGGTGGCGGTCCCCAGGGCCATCAATGGCTCCAGGAGGGGGCCGCGCGGCCCCCTCCCATCCAAATGCACAGCCCCGGGAGGTGGTGGTCCCCGGGGCTCGGGGGTCCTTAACGGACCCCCAAATTTACATGTTAGTGCCCCGGGGAGGTGGCGGTCCCCGGGGCGTGTGGGGGCCTTAGAGGCCCCCCACATAAAACATAAACCCACCCCCGCATGCCCCCGGGATTTGGCCCACCCAGGGGCAAAATAGCTTCGAAGCGCTTCGATTTTTTTTTTTATCGGCTTGATCCACGCACCCAGCGCATTTTTGCTGATTTAAAAAAAAAAAAATCTTTTTTTGGCCTTGGGGGTCCTTGTGGGACCCCTGAGCAGGCCTAGGGGTTCAGGTGTTTCTACCCGGCCCCCTTTTCGCGTTTTTCGCGTTTTTCTCACTGCTTTCTTGTGCCTCGGTTCTACCTAGGGATAAGATGGCTGCCAACACTTCCTGGTTTGGAGTGTTGACAGCCAATTAGCATGCAGCTCGTGGATCGGGAGGGTGCGCGGATCCACCGCGGCCATAGATATCGAAACATTTATTTTGATTTTCTCAGCAACTACTGAACGGATTTACACCATTTTTAAAAAGGGTGCTTTCTGAACCAAGCACTACCTTTTTGCCAAATTTGGTGTAATTCCGTTCAGCAGTTTTTGCTGTAGCCTTGCATAAAGTTTCCTATGGGAAATTGATTTTTTCACTCTTATTTTTTGAATTTCTCCGCAACTACTGAACGGATTTACACCATTTAAAAAAAGGTCGCTTTCTGAACCAAGCGCTACCTTTTGCAAAATTTGGTGTAATTCCGTTCAGCAGTTCGGCTGTAGCCGTGGCTAAAATTTCCTATGGGAATTAACATGGAGAAAACACGCTTTGGGACCTCTCTTTTCTCGGCTCCTGCTTGATGAATCACCCCGAAACTTTCAAGACAGGAGCGGACCGGAGCGCCCCACTAGTTTTGAAAATTTTGCGATGATTCGTCAAACGACGCCAAACTTATTGGGAATAGAATGTTGCGGATTTCCTATGGCTAATAGGTCCTAACTATAACTATCTACTGGCGACCGCCAGTAGATAATATATATATATATATATATATATATATATATATATATATATATATATATATATATATATATATATATATATATATATATATATATATATATATATATATTTTTCACCAGGAACTGCCGATCTCCAAGGCGGGTGTCTCCATTATCGTGAGGGTGGACTCATGTAAGTTTATCTCCAAAACAAACATGGAGCACTCACGGGGTCTTAGTAGACATTTATTACGATTAGCAGACGCGTTTCGGCGAGATGCCTTCCTCAATGCTCGTAGAATCGACACTGAAAATGTAATGACATGCATTTAAAAATCATTTAAAATAATCCCACTGGAGAATATAATCATGGTAAACAAGGAAGGACTACTGCCATTTCAGTTCAAATACTCTTATTTCGGTGGCCATACTTGAATATTATGTCACTGATGTAATCCCAATGGCAGTGCCTTTTTTTTCATATGACTCAATTAAACAGTCCCAAATGAGCCAATACAACATATAGTCTTGCATAGACAAAAAACACTGTTACTGAATATCTTTCATTCGTGGATGGCCTTAATTTTTACAGTCCTCCTCAAAATGTCACCAAGAATGGGCTGCCATTCAATATCCTCCTTGCCGTGACTCGTCTCTTTTATATTGCCTTTGCCCCTTGCCACCGCCACAGATATAAACATACTACTTGAAAATTGGGTAACCCAATAAACCCTTGGAGGCTTGGGTAAAACTTCTTGTCAGATGAAATTGCCTACAAGGGATTTCTTTGTATACACAGTTCTACAAAATTTCTAATAGATCAATTGAGCGAACCCAAAGCAGTGGTCTCAAATCAACTAAATTGCTTAAACTCAATTTGTAGAAAAAAAAATGCAAGAGACTCGATCAAAACAAAACTGAAGCAGAACAAAACAGACACAAACAACAGAATCAAACAAAATCAAGATTTCACAAAATCAAAACAAACTAAGACAGAGGGGTGTATTCTTTTTCTATATAAATTTATATAAATAATAAATAAATATCATAAGACAAGGGTACAAAAGACAGTGCACATAAACAAAAAGCATTGGCATAGCCAATAGGCCTCGCTTTTGGGACCTTATAAGTGATTAGCCATGCAACACTTGATGTTGTTTAATGAAGGATATTGTGCTGGATAACTAAACACTTATAATGTCCCAAAGTCGAGACCTATTGGCTATGCTTTGGGGGCCTTATAAGTTTTGAGGTAGAGCTATTGACTTTGCTAATGTTTTTAAGCTGTTCTGTAGAGAAGTGTGGCTGCTGTGCAGCATGCTGAGAAGTTGTAATTAAAAAGTGTAAGAAGCACTGAGTGATGCTGTGGTGTCGTTGAGTGATGCTGTGCTGGCCCTGAGTTATTCAGCGGTGGCGTTGTGTGATGCTGTGCTGGCCCTGAGTGATGGTGTGGTGGCCCCGAGTGATGCTGTGGTGGTGCTGACTGATGCTCTGGTGATGCTGATTGATGCTGTGGCGCTGCAGAGTGATGCTGTGGTGGTACTGAGTGATGCTGTGGTATTCCTGAGTGATGCTGTGGTATTCCTGAGTGATGCTGTGGTGGTGCCGAGTGATGCTGTGGTGGTGCCGAGTGATGCTGTGGTGAAGGTGATTGATCCTGTGGTGGCCCTGTGTGATGCTGTGGTGGTGCTGAGTGATGCTGTGGTGGTGCTGAGTGATGCTGTGGTGGTGCTGAGTGATGCTGTGGTGGTGCTGAGTGATGCTGTGGTGGTGCTTAGTGATGCTGTGGTGGTGCTGAGTGATGCTGTGGTGGTGCTGAGTGATGCTGTGGTGGTGCTGAGTGATGCTGTGGTGGTGCTGAGTGATGCTGTGGTGGTGCTGAGTGATGCTGTGGTGGTGCTGAGTGATGCTGTGGTGGTGCTGAGTGATGCTGTGGTGGTGCTGAGTGATGCTGTGGTGGTGCTGACTGATGCTGTGGTGGCATTGAGTGATCCTGTGCTGGCCCTGAGTGATGCTGTGGTGGCCCTGAGTGATGCTTTGGTGCTGCTGACTGATGCTGTGGTGATGCTGTTTGATGCTGTGACGCTGCTGAGTGATGCTGTGGTGGTACTGAGTGATGCTGTGGTGGTACTGAGTGATGCTGTGGTGGTACTGAGTGATGTTGTGTTGGTGCTGAGTGATGTTGTGGTGAAGGTGAGTGATGCTGTGGTGGCGCTGAGTGATGATGTGGTGGTGCTGAGTGATGATGTGGTGGTGCTGACTGAAGCTGTGGTGGTGCTGAGTGATGCTGTGGTGGTGCTGAGTGTTGCTGTAGTGGCGCTGAGTGATGTTGTGGTGGCGGTGAGTGATGTTGTGGTGCCCCTGAGTGATGTTGTGATGGTGCTGAGTGATGCTGTGGTGGTGCTGAGTGATGCTGTGGTGGTGCTGAGTGATGCTGTGGTGGTGTTGAGGGATGCTGTGGTGGTGTTGAGGGATGCTGTGGTGGGGCTGAGTGATGTTGTGGTGGCGTGGAGTGATGTTGTGGTGGTGCTGAGTGATGCTGTGGTGGTGCTGAGTGATGCTGTGGTAGCGCATACTGATGCTGTGGTGGTACTGAGTGATGCTGTGGTGCTGAGTGATGCTGTGGTGGCGCTGAGTGATGCTGTGGTGGCGCTGAGTGATGCTGTGGAGTTCCTGAGTGATGTTGTAGTGGTGCTGAGTGATGCTGTGGTGAAGGAGAGTGATGCTGTGGTGAAGGAGAGTGATGCTGTGGTGGCCCTGAGTGATGCTGTGGTGGTGCTGAGTGATGATGTGGTGGTGCTGACTGATGCTGTGGTGGTGCTGAGTGATGCTGTGGTGGACCTGAGCGATGCTGTGGTGGTGCTGAGTGACGCTGTGGTGGTGCTGAGTGACGCTGTGGTGGTGCTGAGTGACGCTGTGGTGGTGCGGAGTGATATTGTTGTGTCCCTGAGTGATGCTGTGGTGGTGCTGAGTGATGCTGTGGTGGTGCTGAGTGATCATTTGGTGGTCCTGAGTGATGCTGTGGGGGTGCTGAGTGACGCTGTGGTGGTGCTGAGTGACGCTGTGGTGGCGTTGAGTGATCCTGTGCTGGCCCGAGTGATGCTGTGGTGGCCCTGAGTGATGCTGTGGTGATGCTGACTGATGCTGTGGTGATGCTGACTGATGCGGTGGTGATGCTGATTGCTGCTGTGGCGCTACAGAGTGATGCTGTGGTGGTACTAAGTGATGCTGTGGTGTTCCTGAGTGATGCAGTGGTGGTGCTGAGTGATGCAGTGGTGGTGCTGAGTGATGCTGTGGTGGTGCTGAGTGATGCTGTGGTGGTGCTGAGTGTTGCTGTGGTTGTGTAGAGCGATGCTGTGGTGACGCTGAGTGATGCTGTTGTGGCCCTGAGCGATATTGTTGTGTGCTTGAGTGACGCTGTGGTGGTGCGGAGTGTTGCTGTAGTTGCGCTCAGTGATGTTGTGGTGCCCCTGAGTGATGTTGTGGTGGTGCTGAGTGATGCTGTGGTGGTGCTGACTGATGTTGTGGTGTCGCTGAGTGATGCTGTGGTATCGCTGAGTGATGCTGTGGTAGCGTATAGTGATGCTGTGGTGGTGCTGAGTGATGCTGTGGTGGCGCTCAGTGATGCTGTTGTAGCGCATAGTGATGCTGTGGTGGTACTGAGTGATGCTGTGGTGCTACTGAGTGATGCTGTGGTGTTGCTGAGTGATGCTGTCGTGGCGCTGAGTGATGCTGTGGAGTTCCTGAGTGATGTTGTGATGGTGCTGAGTGATGCTGTTGTGGCCCTGAGTGATGCTGTTGTGGCCCTGAGTGATGCTGTGGTGGTGCTGAGTGATGATGTGGTGTTGCTGAGTGATGCTGTGTTGGTGCTGAGTGATGCTGTGGTGGTGCTGAGCGATGCTGTGGTGGTGCTGATTGACGCTGTGGTGGTGCTGAGTGATATTGTTGTGTCCCCGAGTGATGCTGTGGTGGTGATGAGTGATCCTGTGTTGTTGTTGAGTGATGCAGTGTTGGCCCCGAGTGATGATGTGGTGTCGCTGAGTGCAGCTGTGGTGGTGCTGAGTGATGCTGTGGTGGTGCTGAGTGACGCTGTGGCGGTGCTGACTGATGCTGTGGTGGCGTTGAGTGATCCTGTGCTGGCCCTGAGTGATGCTGTGGTGGCCCTGAGTGATGCTGTGGTAGTACTGAGTGATGCTGTGGTTTTCCTGAGTGATGCTGTGGTGGTGCTGATTGATGCTGTGATGGCGCTGAGTTATATTGTTGTGTCCCTGAGTGATGCTGTGGTGGTGCTGAGTGATGCTGTGGTGGTGATGAGTGATCCTGTGTTGTTGTTGAGTGATGCAGTGTTGGCCCTGAGTGATGATGTGGTGTCGCTGAGTGCAGCTGTGGTGGTGCTGAGTGATGCTGTGGTGGTGCTGAATGATGCTGTGGTAGCGCATAGTGTTGCTGTGGTGGTGCTGAGTGATGCTGTGGTGGTGCTGAGTGACGCTGTAGTGGTGCTGACTGATGCTGTGGTGGCGTTGAGTGATCCTGTGCTGGCCCTGAGTGATTCTGTGGTGGCCCTGAGTGATGCTGTGGTGGCCCTGAGTGATGCTGTGGTGGCCCTGAGTGATGCTGTGGTGATGCTGTTTGATGCTGTGACGCTGCTGAGTGATGCTGTGGTGGTACTGAGTGATGCTGTGGTGTTCCTGAGTGATGTTGTGTTGGTGCTGAGTGATGTTGTGGTGAAGGTGAGTGATGTTGTGGTGAAGGTGAGTGATGCTGTGGTGGCGCTGAGTGATGATGTGGTGGTGCTGAGTAATGATGTGGTGGTGCTGACTGATGCTGTGGTGATGCTGAGCGATGCTGTGCTGGCCCTGAGCGATGCTGTGGTGGTGCTGAGTGACGCTGTGGTAGTGCTGACTGATGCTGTGGTGGCGCTGAGTGATATTGTTGTGTCCCTGAGTGATGCTGTGGTGGTGATGAGTGATGCTGTGGTGGTGCTGAGTGATCCTGTGGAGTTGTTGAGTGATGCATTGTTGGCCCTGAGTGTTGATGTGGTGTCGCTGAGTGATGCTGTGGTGGTGCTGAGTGATGCTGTGGTGGTGTTGAGGGATGCTGTGGTGGTGCTGAGTGATGCTGTGGTGGTGCTGAGTGATGCTGTGGTTGTGTTGAGGGATGCTGTGGTGGCGCTGAGTGATGTTGTGGTGGCGCTGAGTGATGTTGTGGTGGTGCTGAGTGATGTTGTGGTGGTGCTGAGTGATGCTGTGGTGGTGCTGAGTGATGCTGTGGCAGCGCATACTGATGCTGTGGTGGTACTGAGTGATGCTGTGGTGCTACTGAGTAATGCTGTTGTGGCGCTGAGTGATGCTGTGGTAGCGCAGGAACTCCACAGCATCACTCAGCGCCACTGTGGAGTTCCTGAGTGATGTTGTAGTGGTGCTGAGCGATGCTGTGGTGAAGGAGAGTGATGCTGTGGTGGCCCTGAGTGATGCTGTGGTGGTGCTGAGTGATGATATGGTGGTGCTGACTGATGCTGTGGTGGTGCTGAGTGATGCTGTGGTGGACCTGAGCGATGCTGTGGTTTTGCTGAGTGACGCTGTGGTGGTGCTGAGTGACGCTGTGGTGGTGCTGAGTGATATTGTTGTGTCCCTGAGTGATGCTGTGGTGGTGCTGAGTGATGCTGTGGTGGTGACGAGTGATCCTGTGTTGTTGTTGATTGATGCAGTGTTGGCCCTGAGTGATGCTGTGGTGGTGCTGAGTGATGCTGTGGTGGTGCTGAGTGATGCTGTGGTGGTGCTGATTGATGCTGTGGTGGTGCGGAGTGATATTGTTGTGTCCCAGAGTGATGCTGTGGTGGTGCTGAGTGATGCTGTGGTGGTGCTGAGTGATCCTGTGGTGGTGCTGAGTGATGCTGTGGTGGTGCTGATTGATGCTGTGATGGCGCTGAGTTATATTGTTGTGTCCCTGAGTGATGCTGTGGTGGTACTGAGTGATGCTGTGGTGGTGATGAGTGATCCTGTGTTGTTGTTGAGTGATGCAGTGTTGGCCTTGAGTGATGATGTGGTGTCGCTGAGTGCAGCTGTGGTGGTGCTGAGTGATGCTGTGGTGGTGCTGAATGATGCTGTGGTAGCGCATAGTGTTGCTGTGGTGGTGCTGAGTGATGCTGTGGTGGACGTAAGTGTTGCTGTGGTTGTGCTGAGTGACGCTGTAGTGGTGATGATTGATGCTGTGGTGGTGTTGAGTGATATTGTTGTGTCCCTGAGTGATGCTGTGGTGGTGCTGAGTGATGCTGTGGTAGTGCTGAGTGACCCTGTGGTGTTCATGAGTGATGCTGTGGTGGTGCAGAGTGACGCTGTGGTGGTGCTGACTGATGCTGTGGTGGTGCTGAGTGATGCTGTGGTGGTCCTGAGTGATGCTGTGTTGGTGCTGAGTGATGCTGTGGTGGTGATGACTGATGCTGTGGTGATGCTGATTGATGTTGTGGCGCTGCACAGTGATGCTGTGGTGGTACTGAGTGATGCTGTGGTGTTCCGGAGTGATGTTGTGGTGGTGCTGAGTGATGCTGTGGTAGTGCTGAGTGTTGCTCTGGTTGGGCTGAGTGTTGTTGTGGTGGCGCTGAGTGATGTTGTGGTGGTGCTGAGTGATGTTGTGGTGCCCCTGAGTGATGTTGTGGTGTTGCTGAGTGATGCTGTGGTGGTGCTGAGTGATGCTGTGGTGGTGTTGAGTGATGCTGTGGTGGTGTTGAGTGATGCTGTGGTGGTGCTTAGTGATGCTGTGGTGTTCCTGAGTGATGCTGTGATGGTGCTGAGTGATGCTGTGGTGTTCCTGAGTGATGCTGTGATGGTGCTGACGGATGCTGTGGTGGTGCTGAGCGATACTGTGCTGGCCCTGAGTGATGCTGTGGTGGTGCTGAGTGACGCTGTGGTGGTGCTGACTGATGCTGTGGTGCCGCTGAGTGATATGGTTGGGTCCCTGAGTTATGCTGTGGTGGTGCTGAGTGATGCTGTGGTGGTGCTGAGTGATCCTGTGGTGTTGTTGAGTGATGCAGTGTTGGCCCTGAGTGATAATGTGGTGTCGCTGAGTGATGCTGTGGTGGTGCTGAGTGTTGCTGTGGTGGCGTAGAGCGATGCTGTGGTGGCGCTGACTCCACAGAATAATTCTAACTTTTCTGTGATTGGGGGGCTGGCGAGAAAGCAGGTCTGGCAGTAAAAGGGGTTTTGTTACAGAGACCAGGCTGGCCAAGCTATGTAATTGAATCAATACACTGATGAGTTGATGAAACAAGGTTAGAAATATCCAACTGCCCCTTTCGTGGGAATAATAAAATCATTTTGTAAAACGCAGACCTGGGATGCTTTCAAATCAAATGTATGTTTAAACTGCTTATACTGGAACAACGTTCTTGGTTCTAAAAAAACGGACTATTCATGCACTGAGCCGCTGCAGTAACGAAACCAGCATCTAGAAATCTAAGACTAATTTTGATTCAATAAAATGCTGCTACAATTGCAATAGCGCCATGAGGTATAGCTTTTGGTCTGCACTGGTGGGCTCCAGAGGCGCCGTCTGATGCGACTTGTTTGCCTCCTTTTAAGAGACCACTCTAGCAGGGCGAAAGGGAGACAGCAGTGGCCGCCGACGAAGACGAGTCCGGGAAGGTAACATTTATTTACTTGTTGGAACACAGGAGACACGAGCATGTAACAATATGACGCCCACAGTCATTTGTAACTTGTCACTTTATGGAGTGGGCAGCAGTGTTGGCAAGAGTCGGCCCTTCAGGACAGCGGCTGGCTCTGCAGCATGGGGGTGAGTGGGTTTAAGTTCAGTGCACACGGGGGGACGGGGGATGCACAGAGAGGCAGAGCGAGGCGCGCGCACTTGGGAGAGCGAGAGGAAAGCCAGATGGCGCCTCTGCTCGTGCCTGTGCGCGTAACCGCACGCTCTATGCCACCCAAAAAGCTGTGGTCGGCTTTTTAAAGCCCCACTCACTAAATGTCTCGCCAGAGCAGCGCATGCACTGGCTCAGGCGAGACCTAAAAATGACTGAGAAAATTAGCCTTTACAAAGATTTTCTTTCATAATCATTTTTGTAAAAACCAATTTCATGTATTTGAACAAATTGTCATTCAACATATAATGATCACAATGACGCTGAAAGTGGGTTATAGTTGCCGACGTTTCGGTATTATCTTGTAAGGTATCAGGAAGACCATCTTCAGGACCAAAAATATATATGTAGACTGAAGACCCTTAGGGTATCAACATTCGGTGAGCTCATAATGAATTGGCTCAAAGTGAAACGGCTCGATTCAATCTGGATAAGGTAACTCAATTACCCTTCGAAGGGCTTCTGCTTCATTCAGTACGCCGATCAGTGACGGCTACGAGAGCTACGAAAATCTCGAGCACTGTCTCATTAAATATTCAACCAATACGTCACTCAGCATATATATAAAAACTGGATGGTAATTGAGTTACTTTATCCAGATTTAATCGAGCCGTTTCACTTTGAGCCAATGGAGGTAACAGGAGGGCCAGTTGGCCCCCAAGTACCCTCAAGAGGCAAGGGGACTTCTTCCCCCAAATAGTAGTGCACTAGGAGGCGTGTTTGCAGAGTGGTGGAGAAAGGGGGTGTGGCCACCAAAAACCTCTCAGTAAACCCACTGTGTGGGACTTGCTGGAGGCAACAGGAGGGGTAGTTGGCCCCAAAGACCCTCAATAGCCAAGGGGACTTCATCCACCTACTAGTAGTGCGCCACGAGGCGCATTTGCAGAGTGGTGGAAATGTGGTGTGGCCTTCTACAATATCACAACAATCCCACTGTGTGGGACTTACTGGAGGTAACAGGAGGGGTAGTTAGGCCCCAAGGACCTCCAGTAAGTCCCACACAGTGGGATTGGTAAGAAGTGTTTGGAGGACAACCCCCTTTCTCCTCTACTCTGCAAACGTGGCGCGTGGTGCACTACTGATTGGGGGATGAAGTCCACTTTACTCCTGAGGGACCTTGGGGGCCAAGACCCCCTTCTGATACCTCCCGTAAGTTGTACACAGCGGTATTCCTTAGAGCTGGTTCGAGGCCCAGTCCCCTTTCTTTACCACTCTGCAAACACGATTACTCATTAAAAAACCATAGAAAGTCACTAAAAAAAACAAAGGTTACAGGTAAGTTATAGTTAGGAAATAAAATTAAAAAAACCTTTGTAGTTGCAAGTTTGCAGTTACAGTGGCAATATTAGTATCTTTGGTAGTGCACTATTCATTCAAAGTGTCCTCGAGGCTCCTGTATGTAGAAGCTTGGAAACTGGTCGTATGCCAGAGCTTTGTGGAACACACTCAAAACATTGTTCATGCAGGTTTTCTTAACTGCTTACATGGATATGCCTAAATGAGGTTCACAGGCATAGTTGGGACGTCTGGCACACAGTGAAGATGACAACATACTACACACTTCCTATCCTGAAAGAATCAAGCATAGGCAAAGCCAATCAATCTCACTTTTATAATGTGAGTGCCTAGCTGTTGGCTTTGTAATGTTTGTAAAGTGTTGTTTAAAATAATGTAAAATAAACAAATATTTCGAAATACTGAAGAAAAAGCAAATTCATATCTTATGTTATCTCAGAACTGAACATTGAAGTCAAGGTTTTCAATCTTTGTGAATGGCATGCTTTATTTATCAAATACTTTACACTCAGTAAACTCTGAAAAGAATTGAAAAAGAATAGTGAAATATCAGGATGTGAATGAAAATGTTTGCCAAGGCCAAATTTACTTTCCACAGGATTCAGTCACTTGATCCTCTATATTAGCCCCAGGAGCTGATTTATGGGACTCAAGGAGAAGCGTCATGCTAAGTACACCTTCTGCCTCAACCTCCAACTGAGTGAGGGCAGCAGCTAGACCTACCCCCGGGACCATAAAAGCTTTTGTGTGTCAAACCCCGAGCTTTAATGCATTATGTGGAACACAGCCAAAAAAACAAAGATAGCCCTTAAAGTCTGATCTGACTCCATATCCCAGGAAAGGTATCACTGTTCCTGTTCTTTTGGAGACAAGCTGAGAGGAGTGTGGCACATCACAGCATGTGGGAGAGGAAAGGGTGTTGTGGGTGGAAGCAGGACACAAGGGAGAAAGCTAGAAAACACATGCACTCTCATGGAGTGCTGAATGAAAACAAAAAAAGCAGCTGTCTAATTGTGAGCAGTGGCCGGATACAAGTCATCCAATCAAAAAAATCGTCAAGAGACTGTGCTCCAGGGCAGGGACAAACTCAAAAAGAGGAAGGCAAGCCATTGAATAAGAAGCAAGCAAATGAGAGTGACAATAAAGTCAACCAGTGATGGGAAGGCAGCCTTTAATGCCTGGAAAGTGAGACCTAAAAACTGAGATGAATCCTTGCATGGATGGCAGTTACAGTTTTCCTTGTGAAGCAGCTGTCAGACCCTCAATCGCTCTCATTTGGAACCTCTGACCTCACTGTAGCAAACATTGCTGTCAATCCATATCTGCCATTGCTGTTGACATTTTTTTAAAACTGTGAAAGCATCCTTAACTAAACTGCAACCCAAGACACGAACAGTGGCCAGGCGACTTTTAATTCACTGCAATTAAACAAGAAACACCCTTTATAAGCAGCTGCAGTAAGCCCATTCAAGATTATTCATTGATTACATGCATGCAATAGTTCTCCTACTTGGCACGTTACCGGCGGGTCATAGCTTGAAGGGGGTGTTTGTGGGTGTTACACCCCCCCACTAAATGTATTATCTAGTTAATAGTTGACTATAGGCGTTTTCACTAGTGTATGGTGAGGTGCCCGTCAGATTTCACCAGGGATTTTTACATCCAGACACAAACAGGCACACACACTCCTGTCTCTGTTTAGAAGGTCTTAAAAATGTTTGTTATTTTACAAAATACTGTGGGGCATATGTACAAGACCTGCCGCTAACAAGTGTTAGCTGTAGTTAGCGGCAGTTTTCTTAACGCGGCCTATTGCCGAAAACTATCGCCCTGTTAGCGATGTATTTACAATACGTCGCTACTTGGCGATAGTTTCAGGTAGCTGCGGTGAAAACTGCTGCTAACACTAGCGTGAAGGCGATTCAAATTCTGACGTTAGCGGGCGAAAACTGACAAAAGGCCCATTAGCGGCAACAAAACTCACGTTAGTCAGCCCAGCGTGACTTTTTTTGCCTCTAGAGGCAAAAATAGCCTATATGCCCACCTCCAATGAAAAATAGGAAACAAAACCAATGGAATGCAGAATGGAGCAGCCAGGGCTAAGTGCAGCACAGATCAACAACCCCCCCCCCCCCAAGCCCTCCAACAGCCAGGATGACCAGCCAGAGTCCCAGGGGAAGAGGAAATTCAGGGCTACAATCATGAAAAGGGGCGCATTGCTGGGCAAAACCAGTGATGCATCACTTATCATTGCACACTCCTTGCAACACCATGCCATCCAAAACCTTGAAAGCGCGGACAGTCCCCGGGGCCTGGAGGCCTCGCTGGGCCTGCGTCTGGGACCCAGAGTGGGATGCGGAGGTGCTGTAGAGTTGCTGGGCCGCGGCGGTAGACATTGAGGCATCGGCGATCGCTGTTACCTGGTGGTGAAGTCTGCCCGGTCGCATGTAAACACGTTGCTGACCTGGAGTCACGTTGCTGACCTGTGTGAGAAGACCGCCTGGTGCCCCTTGGAGCTGTGAATGGTAGAGGCACTCCTGCACACCAACGTAGGGTGGTCTGCATCGCATACCACGTGCCATTACTACACTGGGGTGCACGGAGGGGATTACCAATGGTGGGCCGTGACTCTGCATCACAGCCCGGTGGATGTTGCGCTGGCCGGACGCTGTAGAGGGTGATGCCCTTGAGCTGCGCCGAACTTGTGTGGCGGGAGCACTGCAACTTCACGCCTAAGGGGGCCCTGTTGCATCACCTGCATCGGGAGGTACCCCAGCGGACTTGGCGGCGACTGCTGTACCCAGGCTTGTGAAATCCCGACTGGCTGAGGCTCCTGCTGGCTGAGTCACAGATTTGGAGAGAGTGCAGCGGATTGCGCCACAGTGTCAATGTCCAGGTGAGGAGAAGTTGGGACACGTAGGCCCGGGGGTTCGAGTTGGGCGTTGGCCTAGCACCTGTGGGTGACGCACCCCATTGGCAGCTCATCCACTATGGCAGAAGAGCGTCACCCCAATGCTTTCAAGTAGTGCAAGAAGAGAAAACATAACATGATGATAACTTTCTGATGTACTCATGCTATGTTTCCTTTGCGGGAGGGTGGGTGGGGCTGCTCTACTCACGAAGCAGGGCAGGGGCGGAGTGGTATGCCCATTCAAGTGCACAATGACTGTTTGGTCTGCCCTCTCAGGCCGCCCAAAGCAGTCATGCGCACATCCCTGTTCGCAATGCAGGCTCCATCACAGCCTGCATGGAGAACATGCCCACCCCTCCAGCCCCTCTCTGAACGCCTTGTCACAGCACTCAAGAACAATCACAATGCCGCATTGCAGTGTTGTGATTGGCTTAGGGGAGGGAGCCTGGCTGCCTGCTTCTTGTTCCTGGAAGCAGACTCAGGAGAGCAGGAGCACAGAAGACGCGGGACAAGATCTCTAGGTAAAAATTAAAAAAATATATATTTACAACCCCCGCTCCCCCACGTCCCCGCCCCCTCCAGTGTCCTTTCCAATGTTTCCCGTCTCCCAGCTGTCTAGTCCCCTCGCAGCACTACATAATGGCAGCGGGCGTACCACTGGTGTGCCAAAGGCAAGCCCGTCTGAGTCCGTCCACCCCTGGACCGCGCCCAGCATCAAGGACCCTTCCTCTCGGACACTCCACCGCTACGACGCCAGCACCATCCTCGCCATTCACCCTGGACACCACACCGCCTGCCATCTAGCAACACTATAGAATTCTCTTGCACCGTGCGCCTGTCAAAACTGCAAAGTCTTGTTCCTAGGACCGCAGAGACCTGTTCACCTTACTTCTAGACACACGATCGTCTGCCACGAACCCTGCCTTGAAAAAGCCCTCGGCCGATGGGCTATATGGGCGAAACACGTGTCGGCTGTTTCTTTACTTTGTTTTTGTCCTATGCATGAGAATACAAATAAATACTATGCATTTGAAAATCACCAAAGAACGCTTGGAAATCATTCAGCATAAATACATCCGAATTTGAAAAGGCACAATCCTCCATCCTTCTCTAAACTTACCCTATAATGGCTTTTGGGTGTAGCCATTTGTGAGGAACGTGCCACCACTAAGACTGGGCCCTGACAACTGTAGCACATAATCCCAGATTTCCCCACCCATTACAGTTACCAAAACTGCAAACGCACCTTCTGCCACATCAGTACACCAGCGCCTCCTGCGCCCAGCCGACCAACAGCGCAGCCGACCAGCTCAACTGCATCCTCCTCAATGTGCGGTCCCTCCGCAAACACGCAACCGAAATCTGGGACCTCCTTGACGCCACTTCTTCAGACATTGCCTTCTTCACGGAAACCTGGACCAACCTCTGCTCCTGACCGGACATCGCCATCACCATCCACGACGGCTACAAATTCACCTGCATGGACCACCCCGAGCGGCCAGGAGGAGGCATTGCCATAGTCTAAAAAAGGCACACTCCGATTGACCACGCACTTTAATGACCCGACGTTGACCATGGAACACCTTCACTTCCAGATCTGGACCAACCCCAACACCACCCTCCGCGGCACCCTCATCTACAGGCCCCCCGGGCCATGAACCCCCATTCACCGATGCCATTGTAGACTTCATCGCACCCCAGGCTCTCCCATCCACCGACTACATCCTACTCGGAGATCTCAAGTTCCACCTGGACAACCCTAGTGACCAGAACACCACCCCCCTCCTGGGGAACCTCGCCAACATCGGACTCAAGCAGCTAGTCACCGCACCAACCCACATAGCCTGACACACGCTTGAGCCCATCTTCTCCGCCAGCGGGAACTTCAACTACAACCACAGGACTCTCCTGTACCCACCATCATTGTTTACATCACGCCTTCACCACACCCACCGTACACCATCGTAATCATTGCCCCCCCCATCGCAGCTGGATCAAGGCCACCGAAGAACTTCCCGTCAACTTCCTCAGCACCACCACTCCAACGCTTACAGACGCCAACACCGCAAGCCGCAACCTCCACCGATGAATCTCCAACTGCGCCAACACCCTGGCACCCCTCAAGAAAAGACCAGGCAAACAATACTCCAAGAAGGCCAACTGGTTCATTTCCACCCTCCACTAGTCCAGCCCCACCTGCAGATGTCTCGAGAAGAGATGGAGCCACAACATCAATCTGGTCTTAAAAAACTGCCTCTAACTGGAGTTAGAGGAAGTTTTTTGGGTTTTGCACCATACAAGGAATTCCTTGTAAATATTGCGAAGTGGGGTTAGCGGCAGTTTTTGCACGGAAACGCCCACCTTACATCTCATTTTCGTTAAGTCCCGCTAACAGAAGTGGCAATCTTAAAAATTCACGTCTACGCCGGAAAAGTGCCGCTAACTGCAGTTAGTGGCAACTTGTAAATACGGCGATAAAAAAAGCCACCCTAACGTAAAAAGATTGATGCTACAGCAGCGTTAAGTCCTTGTACAAATGCCCCTGTGTTTTAAGTACACCTAACAATCCTCACTCCTCTCCCTTTCCACTGCCTCTTAAGCCCCCCCTTGTGTCCTGCCTCTAATATAATGTATATTAACGTGATATGCCAGCGTGATTGTGGGACCATCCGAAGCTCACCCCCCAACATGAGGTCAATTGAAGGTTAAAAGGCTGAACTCTCGAGTAAACGCCTGTCCTTAGTCATTTTTATTACCTGATGTTCATATGTCTTAGGCGTTTGTAAACTTTACAAAACGTTTACAATATTTAGAACATAGCCCTTGCTTTCCTTTATCCAGCCACCAGCATTAAAATGGAAAAGGGAAATTGCAGACACACGGCAGGCCGTCATTAAATCACTCTGTCTCAAAAGTGACCTGCCAACTGATTTATTATTCTTCTTATTAAAAATGTTTTTTCGGCCAAAGTCCTTTTATGTTTTAAGGCACAATAAATAGTGACTAAAATATGAGGATGAGTGCAGCAAAGAGTAAAAAGTAAATGCTTTCAAACAATGTACTTCATCGAGAGTTTGTTTTTTCATTTGGACATAAACTCTCTACCTCTCCAATAATTCCACACCAAAACATTAGAGTAAAATAGACCAGAATGCGTTGCTTTGCCTTCTAAAATCACTTTTTGTGATGTCATAAGGATCAAGGGTTATCTCAAGCAACTTTCTTATCACAGTGGGCCAAAGGCATTGTGATGTCACATCCAGTGCTGTTGTCAAAAAGATAGAAGGGCTTGTGTGATGTCACTTCCACCACCCATGGGATTTGGGTAAATTGACATCACTGATGCTGGTTGAGTCTTCTCTCCATGGCCTGCTGCTGGTACTGACATACAATGGATAGTGACATAAGTTGGTGTTGAAAGCATCAACTGGTGTCTTGTTCTGGCCATCGGGCAACCACTGGCAACTGAGCATGGTAGCACTGCTGGCAAATCAACAAGTTAAATAGACGTGGGTGGTTCTGTTTGTCTTTCTGTCCTTTGTTTACCCACGTCTTCCTGTTCTGTAGCAATATGGTTGGACTGTCATTGACGCTAGTGTTAAACGTGGCTTCCTTTTTTGGGTCAAGTGGAGGCAACATAACCAAGATGACAATGATTGTCGCAATCTGAATCATTGGTCATGTAACTAGAAGGTCTGGAAGAACCAGTTGGCATGGAAGACTTCCCTTCAACAGCCACAATTCATTTTAATGTCCGGTTGGCAGCTGTTCAACTCCACTGCCGCCCCGGTATGCGCGGATGGATGATCCTACCCTATGATGTCTGTAAAAGCATCCCTCAGCCCTGGAATAGATTGTTGGACCTGTTCCAGGTTGTGGAATTAATTGCACAGCGTGCTTCCAGCATGGTGTGTGGCATGCAGGATGCTTTATCATCCAAGAGACAAGACGCCCTCACAGCATCAATTAAAATGCCTCGAGAAATTGGAAACGCAAATTAGGCATAACCTAAAAAAAAAAAACACAGGCATTTATTTAATACATTATAAGGCATCACTCTCTGCTTCCTTCACGGCAAAATATTATTTTATGAAGAAAATTAATTTTATTACAATGATTATTTGAGAAAAACAAAAATATACACGAGCCATTAAAAACGGCTGTTAGTGGCGTGATTCTGTGAAAGCCATCAACCAAAACACTTGAGCACAAGTGATGGGTTGAAATGTTAATTTTTCTTACATTACATAGGAAAATATCTTTGTCCATTATTATCAAGGGGTACACTGCATGGCGCCTGTAGCACAAAGCGCAGGGGCCACGCCCTGGCTCCAGCAGCGGATGCGTGCTTGATGGCTACCGCCCCAGTGTAGGTCTTCAGCTGAGCGGAGGCAGCAGAGATGGTTCTACCTTGGCTCCCCGAGGACCTGCACTGGCACTAGTTAAAGAGATGGTGATGGGATTGTTGTGCTTGCACCTCTGTGAACCTTGCAGGTTGGCGTTTCCTCTTAGGCCCAGACACAAACATCCCACTCAAACAGCTGGGTACCCAACCCTTGGCAGTAATTAGGACCAGATGTCGCTCCCTCTATTGATGTTGTGCTTCAGTCTTTTGTTTTGTCTTTTGGGTAGACTGTGGGTTGTGTCTCAGTTTCCTATAACCTTTTGCGGTGCACAGTTGATCTCAGGGACCTTTGGACAGTCTTATGTTCCTAACTATCCTGTGGCCATTGAAGCATACTCATGTTGCACAGTACTTTGGGGACCTGAGGGCCTCAACCTTGTAGTGTGGCGCTGATCCATCCCTGATGCACAGCAGACATTTTCATCCAAATCCTATACCTTGGGTCCTTCTTCTGAGCAGCATCTCTCTCATGCAAAGACACCTCCTATGTTACCTGAGTAGATGGTCAGCTCTCTCCTTCCAAGCAGAGCCCTGCTGCTGCACCTGGCAGTCTTAGTCGAAGTTTCCCAAGTTGCTGGTCCTAAACCTTGCAAAGAGGAGTTGGTAGTAAATGCCTCAACCCTGGAGCACAGAGTTCTTCGATCATCGACAAACCTTAGCTCAGTGGCCGGAAGTTTTGGTTCCACTTTAATACCAAAGTTACAGACAGTAGTTGTGTATTCTATCAGTGAGAACTGAGATCGGCAGGGGGAAATGCTGCCCCTTTTGCTTACTCCATGTAGACTGGCCAAGCAAAGGTTTTTGTTACAAGGTGTCAGCAGGAAGTGGGGTGGAGTTGGGAATCTCTTGTTTGTAGAGAAACAAAACAAGGTTACAGAAGGGATGCTGTCCCATAAACGACCTGTTTACTTGAGGGAAGTAGATCTTCCAGTGAAGAGTGGGCCAGGAAAAGGCAGGGGGAAATCCCTAAGATTCAAAGGGGCTTTCTGTCTTCTCACCTCCACATCCAAAAGCCTGACCTGCAACTCATGTATTGTCTGGGCTCTCTCCAACCCTCCATCTTAAGCACCACTCAAGTGCACAAAAATGTTAAATGGATTCCAGTGTAGCTGTGGCCACATGTCACCACTCTCTCCATATCCATCCTATACACACAGCAGTGAGTAATAAACATGTAACTTGCATGTCCCACATGGATGGATTAAGGATCCGGCTGCATAGGACAGGCAAATCAATTTTAAAAAGTTGTTGATACCAGTGGGCTACTCTCCGTGGCATGAACAATTAAAATATCTGCCTTGCCACTATAATCTTTATCACTGCTAACACTATCAGTCCTCTTGAGCCTGGGGAATTGATAACAGTCTCATTTGAAAAAGAGGGTGAACATAGTGTGCTCTTCTAGAGCACAGAGCCCCGCTCTTGTCCTCAATCTGTGTTAAAACAATGCTTCCAGCACTCATGTAAGTTTGTCATGTGTGCTGAGGAGTGGGTCTAAAATCTACATCTTTATAAGACAAACTGAAATCAGGGGCACATGTGCTTCATAGCCATCCAGGGGGCCTTTCTCCAACTTGCTCCAAGTGCCTTTACTAAGAAAGATCCTCCAGAGGACATTCTTTCCCTAGCATGTGAGCCATGGCTGCCTCCACAGGATTCTCCATGGACGTCTTGATTGCAAAAATCTATGAGGCGGCTACATGGTCATGGTGCATTCTTTTGCCAATCTTTACTGCCTCATGTTACAGGCACGCAGTAAAGGGTACTTTCCAGAGCTTGTTGCATGACTTTGTTAGTTAACCAGCACTTTCCAGAGCTTTGTTGCATGACTTTGTTAGTAGCACTACACAATCCCACTGTACAGGCAGGGGAAACACCCTTTGTCACGCAGTCTTTACCATGCAGTGCAATTACCATACTGTCTTTACCACGCATATGCCTTTACAATGCATGCCATTACCATGGAAATGTCTTTATCACAAATTCCTTTACCACGCATGCCTTTACCACTCTCTTTTGGTAAGTATATTTATAAGAATATGCAAGTTTACTTTTTTAAATGTAATTAAATGTGTATATTTTTGCAAATATATATATTTCAATACATGCATATATATATATATATTTATATATATATCTATTCACTGAAAAACCATAGGTTTCAGGCACGTTATAGTTAGAAATTAGCATTTAAAAAACCTTACAAATTCACTGAAAAAACCATAGATTTTAGGGACAGTTATAGTTAGTTGGACATTGCACTCGTACAAAACCCGTGAAATTCCCCCGTTATAGTTAGTTCAGGTAACTATAACTCGCGCCCACAATGCACTGCTGATGACGTCACATATTACATCACTCATGACATGGTCAGTGACATCACTGATGACATCACTGATGACATCTCAAATGACATCACTGATGACATCATCCAGTGACTGTGTGTTTCTGTAAAGTTTAAATATGTTTAATATATATAGGGAAAGGCGTATTGAAGAATGAGTGGGTGTATAAGTGTCTGAATGGATGATTTAGT
Organism: Calotriton arnoldi; assembly: GCA_963921515.1. Classification (NCBI taxonomy): domain Eukaryota; kingdom Metazoa; phylum Chordata; class Amphibia; order Caudata; family Salamandridae; genus Calotriton; species Calotriton arnoldi. The sequence continues at coordinate 1,854,205 of CAWUFW010000306.1, forward strand.
AGGTGCGTGACTAACTCTATAAGTGAGTGATTAAACGTATCTTACTGAATGCATGGGTTAGTGACTAAACTGGGTGAATGTCTGTATCCGTCTGTCTGTTGCTGTGTAAGTGGCTGCATGGGTTTGTGAATAGCTACATGAGTGTCTATATGAGTTATTGATTGGTTGTCTGAGTATCTGTATGGGTGCCTGAGTGTTTGTGTGGGTGGGGTGTGTGCGACTCTGTGCATAGATGTGAGTGGGTGATTCACTGGGTGGATGGTTTCAAGAGTGCATCTGTGATAGACTGTATGGGTGGGTAAGTGTGTGTAAGAGTGTGTTAGTGAGTGAATGTATGTCCCAGTGGTACATGTGTGAGTAACTACATATGTGAAAGGCAGTATATATGTGTGTTGGAGTATATAAATAGCTATAAGCGAGAGTGTGTGATTGTGAGAGTGACTGTATGGATGAGTGTGTGCTTGTATCAGAGATTGTATAAGAGCGTAAGAATGTGCTAGTATTTGTATGAGTAAGTGAGCTGGTGAGTGTATAACTGTATAGGTGAGTAAATGGGTGTGTGCTTAATTTTTTGCATGACTGACTAGGTGTGTGAGTACCTCTATGGATGAGTGGCGGTGTGTGAGTGTTTATATAGGTGTATGAGTGCATATAATAGTCCTGTACTGAGTGACTATAAGTATGAGTGACTGTACGGGTGAGTGAGTAGATGTGTGTGTGTAGACCTAAGAATCAGTGAGTGTGTATATAGTAATTGGTGTTGGAGTGTCTATGGTTTTGACAATGGCAGTCTGTAATTTACAGTGGGTGTATCAAAAGTTATATTAGGGTGTGAGAAGATGCATCAAATTATCACATGGATGATGTCATCAGTGATGTCATCAGTGATGTCATCAGTGATGTCACTGACCATGTCATGAGTGATGTAATATGTGATGTCATCAGCAGTGCATTGCGAGGCGCGAGTTATAGTTACCTGAACTAACTATAACGGGGAATTTCACGGGTTTTGTATGAGTGCAATCTCCAACTAACTATAACTGTCCCTAAAATCTATGGTTTTTTCAGTGAATTTGTAAGGTTTTTTAAATGCTAATTTCTAACTATAACGTGCCTGAAACCTATGGTTTTTTCAGTGAATTTCAAAGGTTTTTTAAATGCTAATTCCTAACTATAACATGTCTGAAACCTATGGTTTTTTCAGTGAATTTCAAAGGTTTTGTAAATGACAATTTTTAAATGTATTAATTGTTATATTTATTTTTTTGATACTGATTTACTACAATTTTTTAAACTATTTATTTTTACATATTTTATTTTTTAAATACATTGTAATTACATTATACATTACATTACAAAATATACTTTCTCAGAATGAATTACTTTAGTTTAAATACTTTGCAAATAGGCAAAAAAACTTTTAAGTACAGTAGTTACAGTTGTTGCAATGGGCAACACAATTTCAAACACAATGCAACATTGAGCTCAATGTGAATTTCAAGTTAAATGCAATTAGTTACTTTATGGATTACTTTTCTAACCACAGGACTGGATCCTAGATTCAGTCCTGGGACATCTCCTGTAAACAGTTGAGTAAAAGCGTTTTGGTTACAGTAGTGATTTTTAAGGAATATTATTGTATTTTAAAAGTTGACAGAAACTTTTTCACATAGAATCACCAATGTTATCCTATGGGAGGAAATTCACTTAGCAGGTAAGTAGTTTTATCGTTACTTTTTCTTACTCAGTGGTGGATCCTGGATCCAGCACTGGTGCATCTCCTGTAAACAGTTGAAAGAATGCGTTTAAGTCATACAGGCGATTTTTAAGGAATATTTGTAGTTTGTGAAAACCGACACTTTGAAACTTTTCTGCTGAAAACCAGACAATGGATTCCTATGGAAGGAAATACAAGTTACTGGTAAGTACGGTTAGAATTACTTTTCAGGGTCAGTGCTGGGCTAAAAGATGCAGCACTGAGGTCTCTCCTGATAACCGGTGAGTAAATCGGAATTCGTAGTTCGGCTGATTTTAGAGGAATATTTGTATGTTTCAAAAATCGACACTTAGAAACTTTTTCAGCAAAAAGCAGGCAATGATATCCTATGGAAGGAAATTCAAGTTACTGGTAAGTACGGTTAAAATTACTTTTCAGGATCAGTACTGGGCTGAAAGATGCAGCACTGAGGTCTCTCCTGATAACAGGTGAGTAAATCGGAATTAGTAGTTCGGCTGATTTTAGAGGAATATTATAAAGTTCCAAAATTCCACACACAAGAATTTCCAAGTGAAACCAGTCAATGTTAGCCTATGGAAGGAAATTCAAGTTACTGGTAAGTACGGTTAAAATTACTTTTCAGGATCAGTACTGGGCTCAAAGATGCAGCACTGAGGTCTCTCCTGATAACAGGTGAGTAAATCGGAATTCGTAGTTCAGCTGATTTTAGAGGAATATTTGTATGTTTCAAAAATCGACAAACTTTTTCAGCAAAAAGCAGGCAATGATATCCTATGGAAGGAAATTCAAGTTACTGGTAAGTACGGTTAAAATTACTTTTCAGGATCAGTACTGGGCTCAAAGGTGCAGTACTGAGGTCTCTCCTGATAGCAGGTGAGTAAATTGGAATTAGTAGTTCGGCTGATTTTAGAGGAATATTATAAAGTTCCAAAACTCCACACACAGAAGAATTTCCAAGTGAAACCAGTCAATGTTAGCCTATGGAAGGAAATTCAAGTTACTGGTAAGTACGGTTAAAATTACTTTTCAGGATCAGTACTGGGCTCAAAGATGCAGCACTGAGGTCTCTCCTGATAACCGGTGAGTAAATCGGAATTCGTAGTTCGGCTGATTTTAGAGGAATATTTGTATGTTTCAAAAATCGACACTTAGAAACTTTTTCAGCAAAAAGCAGGCAATGATATCCTATGGAAGGAAATTCAAGTTACTGGTAAGTATGGTTAAAATTACTTTTCAGGATCAGTACTGGGCTCAAAGATGCAGCACTGAGGTCTCTCCTGATAACAGGTGAGTAAATCGGAATTCGTAGTTCGGCTGATTTTAGAGGAATATTTGTATGTTTCAAAAATCGACCTAGAAACTTTTTCAGCAAAAAGCAGGCAATGATATCCTATGGAAAGAAATTCAAGTTACTGGTAAGTACGGTTAAAATTACTTTTCAGGATCAGTACTGGGCTCAAAGATGCAGCACTGAGGTCTCTAATGATAACAGGTGAGTAAATCGGAATTCGTAGTTCGGCTGATTTTAGAGGAATATTATAAAGTTCCAAAACTCCACACTTAGAAGAATTTCCAAGTGAAACCAGTCAATGTTAGCCTATGGAAGGAAATTCAAGTTACTGGTAAGTACGGTTAAAATTACTTTTCAGGATCAGTACTGGTCTCAAAGATGCAGCACTGAGGTCTCTCCTGATAACAGGTGAGTAAATCGGAATTCGTAGTTCGGCTGATTTTAGAGGAATATTTGCACAATGGTGAAGGAAGGGGTGGGACCTGAAGTGACTATGTCTGCAAAACATGTCCTGTGGCGCGTTTTAAGTTGGAGAATTAATTCCTCCTCAATCCCGAGGGTCCCTAGGGGCCAACTGGCTCACCAGATACCTCCAGTATGCGCCAGAGAGCTGCGTTGCAGAGAGGTGTTCAGAGGCCACGCCCTTTTACAACACTCTGCAACGCAGCTCCGTGGCGCTTACTGGAGGTACCTGGTGGGCTAGTTGGCCCCCAGGGACCCTCAGGATTGAAGAGGATTTAATTTCCCATCTTAAAACGTGCCATGGGGCCTGTTTGAACACATGTCACCTGAAGCCACGCCTCTCCCTTCACCACTGTGTAAACGCGCCCGTGGCTGCGTTTTAAGTTGGGGGATTAAGTCCCCTTGAATACTGAGGGTCCCTGGAGTCCAACTAGCCCACCATGTACCTCCAAAAGCGCCACAGAGCTGCGTTGCAGAGAGGTGTAAAAGGGGCGTGGCCTCTGTACACCTCTCTGCAACGCAGCCTCTGAGCATACCGGAGGTTCCTGGTGGGCTAGTTGCCTAGAGACCCCCAGTATTCAAGGGAATTACTCCCTTCTTAAAACGCGCCAGAGGCGCGTTTGCAGACTGCTGCAGGGAGGGGCGGTCTTTTTTTTTTTTTTGCTTTTTCTGCCCAGGGGTCCTTGTGGGACCCCTGAGCAGACCTAGGGGTCAGGGTGTTTCTACCCTGCCCCCTTTGTGCGTTTGCGCACTTGTTTCTTGTGCTTTTTTTTTTTTTTTAATCGGCGGGATCCGCGCACCCTAAGCGCATCCCGCCGTTTAAAAAATGCTTTCTGCCCAGGGGTCCTTGTGGGACCCCTGAGCAGACCTAGGGGTCAGGGTGTTTCTACCCTGCTCCCTTTTGCGCTTACGCACTTGTTTCTGTCCCTCGGTTCTACCGAGGGACAAAATGGCTGCCAACACTTCCTGATTTGGAGTGTTGACAGCCACTTGTTATGTTATGCTATGTTAATTGGAGCTTCTAAAGCGCATATCACCAACTGGTCTCTAAGCGCTGTGAGAGAAGGCACCATAGCAGCTCCACTGAGCAGTGCGCCCTAACTAGGCCAAGATTGTGCCCCAGGCTTCTATGAAAAGGATGGTTTTACATTTTTTCCTAAAAGGGAGAAGTGCTGGTTCTTTGCGGAGGCCTTCCGGCAACTTATTCCAGAACTGGGGAATCAATGTGGAGAAAGCTCTGCCCCCTTGGAGGAGCTCAGGAAGCGAGCGCAGGATAGTAACCCAGCATCTGAAGACCGAAGGAGCGCCCTGGTACATAAGTTACCAAGCGTTCTTTAATATATGCTGGGGCCTGTCCATGGATTGCTTTATGGGCTATACATAGCCCCTTGAATCTGGTTCTCTGCTTCACTGGAAGCCAGTGTAGCTGCTGTAGTAGCGCGGTAGCATGGGCCCTCCTAGGGAGCCTGAAAATCAGTCTGGCAGCGTCGTTCATGACTACCTGAAGTTTTGTTAGCTCCTTCTCTGGAAGGCCAACATACAGTGAATTCCCGTAGTCTAAACGAGAGATAATCAGTGCAGTCACTGCCATGCGGAGTGCGGTGAACGACAGAAGGGGGCAAGTTTGCGTAACAATCTTAGCAGCCCCACACATGTTCCCACCACGGCAGAAACTTGGTGGGACATGGAGAGTTTGGCATCTAATTTTATCCCCAGACTCTTTACAACTGGGGCTGGCTTTGGAGTAGGGCCCAGCTCTTGAGGCCAGAATTGGTCACTCCAGGGGTTAGTATCTGTGGTGACAGCCAAAACCTCAGTTTTATCGGGGTTAATTTTGAGGAAGTTGGCTGTCATCCAGTTTATTGTGAACTTCAGGATGTTCTGTATTCGAACATGGGCCGAGGGGGAGTTATCAATCTGGATGATAATTTGGGTATCATCTGCGTAGTTAAAGACTTGGCACTCCATACCAGATAAAGCCGCCACCAGGGGGTAGAGGTAGGCGTTAAAGAGGAGGGGAGACAGTGCCGATCCCTGAGGGACGCCGCACGTCAGCCCACCAGAATCAGAAACCTGGTCAGCAAGTTGGATCCTTTGCGATCGGTCTGATAAGTAGGAAGTGAGCCATTGGAGTGCTACCCCTGAACACCTAGTTCCCCCATCCGCGACAAGAGTAGGCCATGGTTGACCGTATCAAATGCCGCGGACAGGTCTAGCAGAACCAAGGCACATGGTTTTTAGTATCTGCCATCAGCCTGAGTTCATCCAGAACTGCCAACATCACTAGCTCTGTGCTGTGGTGAGCCCTAAAACCAGCCTGTTTTGTGTGAAGGAGCTGATTGCTCTCTAGGTGGTGGGTGAGGGTTTTCAGCACATGTTGCTCCAGCACCTTTGCCAGGAAAGGGAGCTGAGAGATAGGCCTAAAGTTTTTAAGATTTGTTGCATCAGCCCCAGGTTTTTTCAGTAGAGGTCTAACTCTAGCCTCTTTAAAACTGGTTGGGACAAGGCCGGTTTTAAGAGATCGATTTAATAAATTGAGGACCTCATTTTCCACCGTGGGAAGTGCCATGCGAAACACCATAGGTGGACAAGGGTCCGCAGGTGAACCTGATTTGGTCCGTGCCATGAGGGGGCACAGAGAGTCGTAATTTAACTCAGGGAAGGATAAAAGGGGTGTATCGTAGGCAGGAAGCGTAGGAGCCGCCACAGGAGGGATCTGGACAGCAGGGGTTTGGTGGATGACTGCCAGGAGGTCGTTGACTTTGTGCAGAAAATAAGTCTGAAATTTATTGCAGTCTGTGGGACAACCTAGGGGACTCTGTTCAGGTGACTGTTTTAGCTCTGTTATGATCCGAAAAGTCTCCTTCTGTTTATTCTCGGCGGCCAAGATCCTGGATTCATAAAATTCCGCCTTCCTGGCTATGATGGCTTTTTTATAGGTGGCAAAGTTAGCTTTGTATTCAGCGAGAGCACCTGGGTCGTATGGTTTACGCCAGGCTCTCTCAAACCGACGTAGCGTTTGTTTTTCCTCTCTGAGTGCCACATTAAACCAGGGCGCCCCTTTACCCTTGTGCCTCACTCTCTCTCTACGAGCGGGAGCAACTTTGTCAATAGCATTCCTCATCCTAAATGCGAGGGACTCGCTTTCCTGGTCAAGGGTACCCTGCACTGAGTTTTTGGAGCTGAGTTACGCAGGATTGTAGCTAGAACATCTTCTTTTATTTTCTTCCACCCGCGTAAGACTTTCCATTCTGGGGGGAGAGGGAGCCTTACCTGCAAGGGGGATTACGCACCTGATCAGGAAGTGGTCGGACCAGGCGCAGGGACTGATATCTGCTAGGCTGATACAGGGGTCGGTGGTCCAGACTAGGTCGAGGGTGTGGCCTTTTTCATGGGTGGGGGGCCTTAATAAGTTGTCTAAGTTCCAGGGTAGTCAGAGCCTCTTCCAATTGTATGGCATGGGTATCTCTAGGTACAAGGTTCCAGTGTAGGTTGAAATCTCCTATTACCATGACATTTTGGTACCGGGAACGGAGGTCGCTCACTAACTCTGTAAAGTGCTCAAGGAATTTAGTAGAGGTTTGAGGGGGGCGATAGACCACCACTAGGACTAGGCAGGATGTCTTGAAGAGAATCTTAGCTCCCAAGATGTCTGCGCCCTCGATGTTGTCGGTGACTATTGTGTTTAACGCTAGTTGTTTGTTATATAACAAAGCAACCCCCCCACCTCTTGTGTCTCCCGTTCTGTTATGCCATAGGGCTGTGTAGTCTGGAGGCAGGGCTGCTGTCATGTCTGGTATTGAGGAATCTTTAAGCCATGTTTCCGTGATCCCCAGGATGTCTATAGAGTTGTGCTGGAGGAGTGAAAAAACCTCCAAGTTGTGTTTCTGCAGAGAGCGGGTATTTAGAACTGCTACCCGTAGTTCATGTGGGCTAACAGACTTTCCCTGACTAAGGGGGTGGTGTGTGACACCTTCTTTCCCCGCTACATATGAACTGGACAATAAGCCTTCCGCTCTTAGGATGTCTGCTACATTGTTATTTAGGAAGGGAGACCCAGGGGCTAAGGCCAAGATTTGTTCTGCTGTATATATAATGTGCGGGCCAGGGGTTCTGGCCCCTGGTCCCGGCCGGGCTCGGATGGGCGCAGACGGGCTTGCCTTAGGCGCCAATTAGCATGCAGCTCGTGATCGGGAGGGTACGCGGACCCTACTTGGCCATAGATATATAAGTGACTTTACTTTTGATTTTCTCAGGAACTACTGAACGGATTTACACCATTTAAGCAAAAGGCATGACACTGAACCAAGGGCTACCTCTTTGCCAAATTTGGTGTAATTCCGTTCAGCAGTTCGGGCTGTAGCCGCGATAAACGGTTCCTATGGAAAAATGAACGGGGAAAACGCGTTTTGGGACCCCCCTTTTTTCTCGGCCCCCGCTTGACGAATCACCCCGAGACTTTCAGGATAGGAGCGGACCGGAGCGCCCCAACAAGTTAGAAGCTTTCGCGAAGATTCGTCAACCGGCGCCAACGTTATTTCAAATAGAATGTTGCGGATTTCCTATGGAAAATAGGTCCTAACTATAACTATCTACTAGCGACCGCCAGTAGATAATCTATATTAATATATAATGCAAATTAACATAATGATCTTATACTATAGTTTTAGGAGTGGGATCTGAGGGATATAGGGGTAATGGGAGGGAAAGTGTTTTAATACTTAGGTATCAACTGGGATATTGGAGTATTAATTATGTAATCAATATATTAAAGATTTTAATATTTTTAAATTAATAATTGTAAATTATATTAAAATATGTTTTTAAAATTGGGAGCGTGAAGTAAGGGAAATAGGGGTAATGGGTGGGGAAGTGTATTAATACTCAGGTATCAAATGTGAGGCTTCAGTATTAATTATGTAATCCATTGAATAATTATTGTAATATTTTTAAAATAATTATTGCAAATTAATTTAATAATAACAAAATGAAGTTTTAGAAGGGGATGTAAGGGATATAGGGGTAATGGGCTAGAAAGTGTATTAATACTCAGGTATGAATGATGGTACCTGAGTATTAATTAATTTTTTTAATAATTATTAAAAATTAATTTAAAAATAAAAAAATTACGTTTTAGGAGCAGGATGTAAGGGACATTGGGGTAATAGGGTGGAAGTGTATTAATACAGAGGTGTCATCTATGATACTTGAGTATTCATTAAGAAATCCATTTAATAAATAGTGTAATATTTTTAAAATAATCATTGCAAATTATTTAAAAAATATCAAGAAAAAGTTTTAGGAGTGGGATGTGAGGAATATAGGGGTAATGGGTGGGGAAGTGTATTAATCATTATGCGGTGGTCACACCGCAGCCTCAGATGTCGGATGGACCACCACGACGGCCTTTCGGTGGCAAACCATCCACCATCATAATCGGGCCCTATAAGTTGTTTTTAATTTTAATAGTATAGAATCTGTGCAAGATTGTCTAAGTACTCTGAACCACCCATCAACGAAAATTGTTGAATTCTGCCCAATATTCTCTCTGACATTTCTTTACTTTTTTTGGGAAACTCAGGATTCAGAGTACCTGACAATGATTGTGACATTCTCATTTCTTTGAAACGTTGCTCTTTTTTCTAAATTTCCAAGAAATGGGATAGGTTAGGGTGGGCTTTACCAAATCTGCTGTTGCATGAATTATGCCATCCTTCTATTAAATTGTTGTTTTTGAACCTCTCTAAGCATGGTGAGTAACTGTTCCACCACTCAATTGGAAAACGTGTTTTCCTTCTGTGACCCGACTTGCTTAGAAGGCCAATCCATGTGTCTTCAAAGTAATTGAGAAGTGGCGCCAATTTGTCCTCATTTTGGGTAAAAAAAAATCCTGATTTTATAATTCAGGTTTAGAAATCATCGACACATTCAGGAGGTATAAAACACAATGCTGTTAGTTACTTACGTTCATATTGTAGTTTACTGCTTGTCATGTATTCCTCAACTAAGGATATTTTAAAAACATTTCTCCAATACGCCAAGGAAAAGGGAAAAAACATCTTTGAATTTTGGTATCTGGTTATATTTTATTAATAATATTTAGCATTTGTAATTCAAAGCCAATTATTATTTTCCTAGAAATTTTGATAATTGTTTTGGTTTTTATAACTGACAAAAATTCAGTATGTATTGAGAAATGTTTGACAGGCAGTAAGATATAAATTAAAGGAACTGTGATATTATTTATAGTTGCATGAATATTATACATTTCGGCAAATGGATGGGGTGTTGATTTAAAAGTTCTATCCATCATCCAAATTTCACCGTTCTCAAGCGTAACTGTGTTATAAAGATACTGAAAATATTTGTTTGAGTAGGTTCTCATTATCATATAGTAGAAAAGGTTCTTGATTGAAGGTTTTAGTAAATTCAGGAGAAATGTTAATATCTGAGTAGGTTCTGGGGGTTACTCTCATGGAATTACCCTCCTGTTTTTTTCGTTGTATAATTTTTCTCAAATTGGGGATTGTGGACATGCTACTTGCAATATGCTTGTGGATGTTCTGGGATACCTCCTTCAAAACTGAGGCACAGGGTTCCACGGAGATGGCAGCAGGAGATTAAGGGCCTAATTACGACTGATAGACTGCCGTAATAGCGGTGGCGGTCCACCAGCCGTATTACGAGTATGGTGGTTTGTCCACCACTGGATCGCTGCAACCGCTGGGATACTTGATCCCGTGACAGTGGCGCAGTGTTCTGAGGCTGCAAATGCTGGCGGTGCCGCAGCACCACCAAGCATATTACGAGTTTCCTCACTGCCCTCCTTTTCATGGCAGTGAGCCCGATATGAAAAGGGTGGCAGTGAGGAAACTCAGGGGGCCTTGTTGGCTCTATGCATGGGGGTGCATGCAGGGGGGCACATGTTGTGCCCCCTTTATTTTTTCACCCACTGTTTCTGCATGGAAAGAAATGCACAACATTGCACATTTCTTTCCATGTAGGAACGGGCTGCCGCGGTCTCACTGCGGTGCATGGCTAAGGCACACCTATGTGCCTTAGATAAGCACCGCAGTTGGACTTTGGCAGCAGGACCGCCCAAACTGGATTCCAATCGGAATCCAGTGGGTTGTCTGACTAGGGGTTCGGCGGTCCTGTAGTGGGGCACTGGTGTGGTGGCCCGCTGCAAACTCGTAATCAGGCCCTTAATATGCAGTACATTTTCTCTAAACTCAGTCTCCGTTGCAGAGGTAGGGTGGTTATGTCCATATTACCAAGGGTAACTGCTCTGCCTTTACAATGGGATGAGAAATACTCAACACACCTCCAATGACTCCTGGGTACAGTTAATCTCTCCCTACAATGAAGGTTACTATTATATTTTAGAATTCGATTTCCTCAGCTTGAAAGCACATAAGCAGCTGTCCATTTCTCATTTTCTGAAATAAAAAAAAAGGTTTTAGTAAAATATTTAGAAAAGGTTTCACATTAGTTGTCTGGAACTTTTGTTGCACCTATGGTTTTCAAAAACAATTATTTATCAGTTTCAATAACCTGTTTGGATTAAAATGTCATAGTTTATTGACTGGAAAAAAGTTAGTTTCCTGAACTTTAAAGAGAAGTGTTTTAAAGTTGTTGTTTTACTAACATTAATTACTTTTTTTGTAAAGAAGGTTTGGTGTGTTCTGTTGGAGATATTTTTTCACTTTGATTTGTTTTTTCCGTTCTTCGAGAACAGATGGTTCCTTGAGATTCTGTTACGAGTTACAGATGGAAAAATAATGATTACTTTTTAACGATGTATTAGGTAGAAAACTTGTTTTCTTGTTGTGCTACAAGAATTTTTTTGGGTTAATCAGTTCTTGTTGGATTGAATATTTATGTTAAAGTAATGCTATTTAATTTTGGAATAGTTTTTACCTGCGACAGTTTTTCCTTAAAGTTCTTGGAAGCTGCTTTTTCACTGGTTTCTCTTTATTGTCTGGTTATTTTTCAACTAAATGAGGTAAAAACATATAGGTATGATATGTTAGTATGAGATAAAAATGTATAATTCAGTTTTGTTTCTTAAAGTTTTTTTCCATGTTTTATGCTTGCTATAAAACATGTAAATCTGGCCCCCATCACTGTCCTGCATCACACGTGAGGTAACACTTGACGAATTAGGAATAGTAAATTTTCCCCGCAGCCACTGTTCAGCACCTTCCCTGAGGTAAGTACTTGGCGAAGATAGAATATTAAATCTGTCCCACCCATTCACTGTCCAGCACCTTCCTTGAGGTAAGTACTTAGCGGAGTTAGAATAGTCAATCTGCCCCGAGCCACTGTCCAGCACCTTCCCTGAGGTAAGTACTTGACGGAGTTAGAATAGTAAATCTGCCCCCCCAGCCACTGTCCAGCACCCTCCCTGAAATAAGTACTTGGCGGAGTTAAAATAGTAAATCTATCCCCAAGCCACTGTCCAGCACCTTCCCTAATGTAAATACTTGGTGGAGTTACAATAGTAAATCTGCCCCCCCAGCCACTGTCCGGCACCTTCCCTGAGGTAAGTACTTGGCGGAGTTAGAATAGTAAATATGCCCTCCACAACCAATGTCCAGCACCTTCCCTGAGGTAAGTACTTGGTAACACTTATTGGACTTGGAATAGTTATTGGTTCACACAGTTTCTGTATGGTTTCTTCTTGGAATACATTTTGTTTGTGAAAAAATAATAGCATTTTTGTTTAGTTATTATACAGTAAGCTTTCATTTTGATATTTGAAATGTAATTACTCTATTTATTTTTACTTACAGCTATAACAAGTTTCTACAAGTTGACAAATCAAAATGTTCCTGCAGTTGGTAGACACCTTAGAAGATAAATTCTGAAAATATTTTTTAAAATGTATTAAAATATATTAGCTATAATGTTTTTCTCCTTTAACCCGTACTAACATTTATGTTTATACTTACTATGGGCCCGATTACGAGTTTGGTGGTGTGGGAGCGGGACCGCCATGCCGCTGCCCTGCTCCCACACCGCCATACCCGTGTGTGCATGGCCCACCAAATTTCGACTTTTACAGACACTGGAGGGTGGTTCTTTGGCAGTCCCACGGCGGTACCTATGAAATAGGCCCCGTAATGGGGACATCAAAGGTAGTACCTGCACGGTATGGACTGGCACAGTCCATGCTGTGCAGATACTGGGATGCATGCACATCCCAGTGCACCCCTGCATGCACACCATGGCCTTGAGGCATCAGGGGGCCCTGTAGGGCCCACTTTGTTTCCTCTCTGACACGGTTTTCATGGAGTAGGAACCGCGATGAAATCCGTGGTGGAGAGGAAACTCGTAATATGCTTGGTAGGAACACTGCAGTCCCGCCAAGCATATTGCGGCCTCAAGACAGCTGCACTCACCGCCAGGGATCTCCGACAGAGATCCCTGGCGGTTGCGGCGGTACAATGGCGGACCGACCACCCAAGTTGTAACAGAGCGAACAGACCGCCAGTGCGGTGGTGCCTGCACCACCACTGAGGCTGTCGTAGTTGTAATCGGGCCCTATGACAGCTAGATGGCACTGTTTCGAATAGTGGCTCTGTAGTTGTCCTGCTTTCTCTCATGCATGTTGTCACTTTAGAAGGCAGTGTACCACTGATTGCAAAACGGTGGATGCCTGTTTTTATATTTTTAGTAAGGTTTAGCTATTTTCAGCAAAATAATTGTTGTAATCTGTGTTTTTTGGTGGACAAATACGTGACTAAAAGTATAATTATTTTGTATGTGTTTTTTTGATATGTATTTAACCTTCCTCAGAGACTTCGTCTGTCATCTTGGTTGGGGACAGAGTTACACATTGTGTAGAAATGCAAAATATATTACTTTTATTTTGGGTAATGTTGTGATGTTTTGTTTTGTGTTATGTTGTTTTCTATTGTACACATATGTGCTGTGCAACAGTACTTTTCATGTTTGTAAAAATATTTTTCTGTATATTTTAATACATTTGGGTAAATATATAAATTCTATATTTAGGGCCTAATTATGACTTTGGTGGTTAAGAAGCTGCTGTTGCTGTTCGGCAGTCCGACTGCCAGCTTCCCTGGCAGTCCGAATGCCGGATTATGAATACAGCAGGAAGACCCCGCCACCGCTGACATTTGCCACTACCGCAAAGGCAGGAGAGACAGAGGTGGTCAATGGAGGCGGTGCATGCATGTGGACCGCCATCCAAATTACGACTTGCCTTTCTGCCGTCGTTTTCCTGGCGGGGACAGCACCATGCACATGTTGGCGAAAATATGACCCTAGGGTGATTGTGCACTTAGGGTATGTCACTGGTGCACATACAAAGTGCTCCAATACCTTCGGGTCGGGCTAGCGTGATCACAAAATGTATAATATTAATAAAATGTACACATACCCCCAACTGGCTGGGATGACATTGTGGTTGTGTCCAGCAGTCAGTAGTGTACTCCTGCTTCACTCCACCGCCGTTGAACCGCCAGCCCTGCGGGACACTCTTAATATGGCGGGCAGGATGACACCGGCTCAGTGGCGTTTTCAGAACTGCTGCTGTGGTGGCCTGGCGGTTTAACCGCCAAAGTCATAATCGGGCCCTTAATTGTAATTTTTACCATTTACATAAAGCATGGTAAAGGTTTGCATGGTAAATGCATGCATGGTAATGGTTACTTTAATGTAATCCTATGTATGTTCGTGGCAAAGGTATGTGTAATAAAGACATGCGTGGTAACAGTATATGTGTAGTAAAGACTTTATGGTGAAGGCATGCATGGTAAAGTCATGCGTTGTTCCGTTGTACATCCCATGGGGAGGTATTGCTTTAGAATTCATTCATTAGGCGATTAATCTGTAGGGAGATTTATACATCAGAAGAAAATGTTACTTATTTCAGGAACAATATTTCTTTGGCAGATAACTAATCTTCCTGCAGGTTCCTCACCACACTCCCTCTTCTCCAATCAGCTAGTGCAGTGATTAATAATTTCCCGTGGTGTGCAATCCCATTTGCTGTATTTGCTGCTGTTCTTGCTACCGCGATTCTTCTCTTGGTGATGTGTGGAAAATGTATCAGCAACTGACATCAACACACCAGTTGGCACAGAATCTACTCTGGTATCTTCATGTATGGAGGTGTAGTCATGGATGAGTCTGCGTGGCACCACTGGATAGTGCAGAAAATATTTTGTCCTGGGAAAAGATTTTCTGGACCGGTCTAAAGCCTCAAAGCATAATTCATATGGAACGCAACCTGAAGAATATTATGTATCCACTGGAAATAGTGTTACAAAAGGTAAGTAACTTGTTCATTAGCAAAAAACTTTGATGAAGTTAAGCATCTTGGGTCAACTTGTGATCATTTTTTGGCTTTGTAAAAATCCATCCAGTAGTATTTGGAAATAGAGCACAAAACAGGTGTCAAATTAGGTCACATTTGTATAGGTATTTCAAACAGTTAAAATTGTGCTTTCGAAATCTTTATTTCTGAAATAAATGTTATTATTTGAAAAATATAAATTTTAAAACAAAACTGTGAGTATAAATTGCAATTTTGATATAGTCATGGTTAAGTTGCAGCTTCCTTTCCACAGGCACTAATTTATTAATTTTAAAAGTTACTAATAACTTAGGCGCCGTTTGACAAATATGCATACAACTTGAAAGACAATAAGTGTGCTCAGCATAGTTTTGTATAGACCTTCAAGAGGGGGAAAGTAAATGGGGGTGTCAAAAAGTAGTGTTTCTATATTAAGTCACACAGGAATGTTACTCTCCGCAGCTGCAAAAACACCTGAATAGAATTACACAAAACTCAGGGCTTACAGTATAACCTGGCATACACAGACATGTACGTAGAGAAACAGGGGATACGTGTTATGAAAATTCTTTAGTTAAATAGAATCATTTCATCCAGTTTGACCTCTTTATTGACAGGGTGTCTATTTTTGAAATGTGTACAATCGATTAACACAAAGAAGGCTGCTATTGAAGTAACCATATGGGTATTATCCTTAGAACCTCACTCTTAACACAAAACCATTACCTTTTCCCCCAAAAATATCATATCAGCACATTTTGCTTATTCAAAGGCAATAAAAATATGCTGTAAATGATCAAATTAAGGTAACTTTTTGTTTTTCACCTTAAGTATTTTCACTTTAAGGGAATTCTAAGATCAATTATTCCTTTAAGTGTGACTCAAATACATGGTGATAATTCTATCTAAATGTTCTTTTCACATTTATATGTGTAATGTAATTTATTATATGTGTCGCTGTCTTAAAGTGCTCAAGCAATCAGGTAGCTGTTTTAGGGTGCTAATAGAAACAAAAACATATCACAAATCACATATACATCACACCTATGTATATGTTTGCCCGACTTCAACCTGATTAGTTTGAAATATAACTGATAACAACATTAAACCTGCATCAGTTTCTAAAGGGGTCTCTTGATTCATTAGTTGGTGTTGTATCATTGCCTGACCACTGTAACAACGGGCATTGGGAGGATAGAGTCTGTACGTTTACAACGCACAGTCAAACTTTCACTCTTAACTTATTCATATTTGATAGATTGAATTTGTAATAACAGTAATATTGTTATGGTTTTAACTAACTGAGGCAATAAAAATCATTGATTGTTTGCTGAAAAAATCAGTTATGAATATAGAATTTTACTCACAATGGGCCATTTTCATTGGTTTAAATCTGTACGGTTTATGTGAAAGATTCTCATTTCAAAGGGGTGGTGGTTGTGCTTCAGTTGCTTAATTTTATGTATATCTTTAATGTTTGTTCATAAATTACTTGAAGATCTGGATCCAAGGGTAAAATTGTAAAAAAATTAATATATATGATTGGACGAGAAAGTATTTGCCAAAATCATAAACAAAGCCCCACACACCCTACATAATGATTCTACGTAAATAATAGCCTATGATCCCTGAAGCAATACAAATTACAAACATCACTCCTGAAAATCTAGAGACTGTTTACACCAAGGAGATTGGGGCAGAGCTCTTCCTATGGTAAAGTATAGGGATATTGTAAAAAGTTTATTAAACTTATAAAAAAGCTAAAAATATTTTAATTGAAAATATTAATGTAAACTCATTTTATATATTTATTTTAAAGTTAGTACAAAATAAAAAATGCTACAGCACTATTAACTTAATTTGGAATTAAAAATGTAGTTAATTTAAACATACTAAATGAAATTAAAATTATTTTTTAAAGATTTATTAAAAAACACTTAGAGCCTGATTCTGAGTTTGGCAGTTTGACCTGCTGGACTTCCGTTGTGGTGGTCGGTAGAACACCGCCGGTGGCATCCTGACTGCCATATTACCATAACACCGCCTGGTGGTGTTATGTCGTCGGTGACATGCTTTAGCTCATAGAAAGAACCTGAAGCATATACCAGCACCATGGCAGCGCCGCTCGCTTGTCGGTGCCCTGTGTACCATACACGATGTTGTGCATGGCACACAGTGCACGTACGACAGTGGAAGCAGAGGGGAGCACAACATGTGCCCTGAAGAACAACCTACCATAGGAAAATTCGCCCTGGGGCCCTGTTTGAGGCCCCTTTCCTGTCTTTCTGCCGACTTTTTCATGGTGGGGTCCCTGCCATGAACAGGTCAGCGGGAAGGCGGGTTGTGATCATCCCAGCAGTGCTGGCATTGGCACCACCGCCATTGATCACCGCTTTACCCACCGCCGACCCGTAGGGATCCAGGATTCCCTGCCTCAATTATTTTCTATGAGAGGGCATTGCAGTATCAGTGGTTGGCGTGTGTGGTGCTGGTTTTACTCCATGTCTGAGCTGAAGTGTATTTACTACCGTTTGCGGTCCTTTTAAGGTCTCACTTGTGACAGCGAATGTACTGCATGCGCTCTCGCTTGCGAGGGGTATTGTTTACAATAAGGGACTTGGAGCCCGCCCATTGCTTACTATTCGTTGGTTTCAGTGTCACTCTTCTTTGCTGACTCCTCATTGGCCAACGCATGCCAGGTGTCACTTCCTTTTTTTCTGTGGAGTAGGGAACAAGAACAAATTGATTAAACGTAATTAGTGTTTGTCCACTGATCTTGCCGCGATTGAAGTACGTGTTTCAGGACACTTCCTCTGTTTCCAGCTCTAGTGCTACCAATTCTTTCTGTCTTCAAGCACATTTTTGGACATTGTTTATCTACGCCTGCATCTTTTGTCTTACTTGTACATCTAAAATAAAAGTACATTTTAAATTTAGTTCCTTGTTTGTTACTTACACCCACCACAACTGTACTACTCTACATCACTTTATCTATACTACTCCATTCTACGCTACTCCATGCCACTCCACTGTACACCACTCCACTCTACTCTATGCAACTGTACTCTACGCCACGCCACTCCACTCCACTGCACTCTATGCTATTCTATGCCATTCCGCTCTACGCCACTCTGCTCTACGCCACTCCACTCCATGCCACTCTACGCTATGCCACTCCACTGCACACTACTCAACTTTATGCCACTCCACTCTAGTCCATGCCACACCACTCCACTCCACATAATGGACTCTATACACTCTAACCCACTCCACTCCCCACAATGCCACTCTACCTCACTCTACTCTAAGCCACTCCACTCTACTCTACGCCACTGCACAGTACACCACTACACTCTATGCCAATGCACTCTACTCTATGGCACTCTATACCACTCCATTTCACTCTATGCCACTCCGCTTTACTCTACGCCACGCCACTCTATGCCACTGCACCCTACTGTACACCACTCCACACAATGCCACTCTACGGCACTGTATGCCACTCAACTCAACACATTGCCACTAAGCCACTCTATGCGACTCCATTCTACGCCTCGCCATTCTGCCACTCCACTCTACGCCACTCCACTCTATGGCAGTATATGCCACTCAACTTCATGCCACTCTGCGCCACTCCAGTGCACTTTAAGCCACTCTACTTTATGCCATTATGCCACTCGACTATGCCACACCACTCCAACCAACTCTATGCCACTATATGCTACTCCACGCAACTCCAGACAATGCCACTCAATGGCAGTGTATGCCAATCCACACAATGCCACTCTACGCCACTCCACTCTGCATCAATCCTCTCCATACCACTCTACTCTACGCCACTCCACTCTTTGTCACTCCACTCTTCACCACTCTCCTCTATGCCACTCCATTCTACTCCACTCTCCACCACTCCACTCTAATCTACGCCACTCTACACCATGCAACACCACACTGCTCTACTCTATACCACTCCACTCTATGCAACTCCACTCTACACAACTCGACTCTACGCCACAACATTCCACTCTAAGCCACTTCATGCCGCTCTACTCTACTCCACTCTACTTTATGCCACCTGTGCTCCAAGCCACTCTATGCAACCCCACTCTACTCTACGGCACTCTACTCTACACCATGTCACTCTACTGTATGCTGCTCCACTCTACCCCAGTCCACTTCACGCCTCTCCATGCCTCTCTACACTGCTCCCCTCTACTCTACACAAAACCATGCCACTCTACACCATTACACGTCAATTCCACGCCCTTCTATGCCACTCTACTCCATGCCGCTATACTGTGTGCCACTCCACACCACTCTACACAACTCTACACCACTCCATGCCACTCCATGCCACTCCATGCCACTCCATGCCACTCCATGTCACTCCATGTCACTCCATGTCACTCTACGCCACATCACGCCATGTGACTCTACACTGTTGTATTCCTCTTAGGGTGTCCATAAACGGGCTTTCCAGCATCATGTACTTATATAGGCACAATTCGCCCTGCCCTTATATAGGCATAAAATCCCAGCCCTTATTTAGGCATTAAACCATGCACTCCAAATACAGGCATGGTCTCTGACATCCGTCCACCCTAACGTCACAACGAGTTCATGAAGAACAGACCCTTAGGCTGCGGGAGTTTCCCTAGCCCAGGACTATTGATTTCTTCAAGGCCTCATATATTATGCATGAACCATTATTCCTTAGGGGTTCATCCATGACGTCTTTCGCTGTCCAATTCACGTCAATGCTAACATTCCTAAGGTACTCTCAGGTGTAAATATACCTTCCCTAGCCCCTGTAAATCAGAGGAGACCTCGACTTCAGAGGAGCCAGTTTTCCAGCCTGACGCACTGAGAAGACGCTGTCATCCCTGCACGCAGAGAGTCCAGCTTCCAGTGATCTGACTTCCCTTGCGGGGTGTTGGAGTTCGAGTCTGGCAAAGAGATTCCTACCTCTCTCATTCTTCAGGTATGGAGCTGACTAGAACCTAGAGGGACTCGTGGCATACTTGGCATACTTGGCATACTAGGCATACTAGGCTTAACATACTCTTAGTATACCATAGTAAGGAATACTTCACCTACTTCATACCTCGTCCTACACCTAGGTTAGGTTAGGTACTTTGGGGTAGAACTAGATTAGAAACGCATCGTATGAGTACTCGCATTTTTAGTCTGTGTTATTCATGTAACAGTATATGTACTAAAAGATAATGCTAACGCAGTATTATTTATTTCTACTGCTCACCCTGTACATTATTTATCTCGCATACTGTCTTGTGATCGTAACAGCACATTTAACTTACACCAGAAACAAGACTGTTCAATAAACCTTTTATTGAAACGCCCGTCTGTTCTTTCTGTGTAACTTTGGAGAAAACTAAGCATGCACGACTGAGCTGAGTGAAATAGTTATCTATTGTTTCCACGACTCTGGGACACGTTCTGATTCTAAAGGGAAACACAGTGGTCATGTTTTGCGGCTGCCAGAAACTACTCCCTTCTTGTTGTCAAGGAGTTTCTAGTGGCCTCTGAGCTAGCTGGCACAAGTAATTAAGTTTAATATACTCGATAGGGACATACTGACCTTAGTCCTATGTCAAACCTATAGGATATATTATTCCAATGCGCAGAGCCTATTAGGGAAATAGGAGCTACACTACATGGCGCCCAACGGTTTTGTAAGGCGGTAATTCAACGTTCGATACTGAGTAACTCAGCCGTGCTTTTTCTCTCAGAGACCCCTACCCATATAGTCCAAAAGACGTCTGGAGTGGGCAGGGTTAAGTATCCACCAGGGCTACATAGGGCAGTACCCTATATATTAGCTGTTTGGTTTGCTCAACGTTGAAGGATACAGTGTTCCAAAATATTGTGCACCTTATCTTTGTTTCCTTGAAACTTGTTCTACAGTTTTCAAAAAACAAAATGAATGAAGACGCCGGAAACGGTGTGGCTGCGGCTAATCCAGCCCAAGCAGTAGTCTTTAACATTACAGGTTTAATTGAAACCGAGGAGGGTGTTATAGACATCCCTCAAAACTTAAGAAGAGCCATTACTCTAAAACTTATAAAACATGGCCTACCACCAAGAGGCGGTAGAGCAGTTTTCGTGATAGAGGCGCATGAATCCTTTCAGACAGAGGTATTCTATTCATGGGTAATATTTCCTGAATCCAATTCAGTAACACACATGTTTCACTTCTACAAAGAAGATGATCCACCAGAGGAATACATTCCTTTCGAGGATATAGAAATTCCACTAACATACCAAGAGCATCAGCTCTGGTTTAAAGGCGCCCTAAAACATCACTAAAACATTACCAGGCTCGGTCCACTAGGTAGACCAGGAGCAACATGGCCGATTTTAGCCGGCTACACACCTCATCCTGACATTGAAGAGATGTCAGATGAGGATTTACTTACTCAACTCACAGAGTTAATAAAAATCTACAGACAATTGGTCCAATATGTCATGCGGACTTTTACAGTCCAGCATCCATTAACAATTCCAAATCAAACCCCTCACCAGGGGAATACACTAAAAATTACACCACAGACTCTATACGCAGTCATGGGTAAAATGCCCACAAAACGTGAGCAAATTCCATTTTGGATAGCTCAAAAAATTACTCAAATCGAAGCAGTATTTCCAAATACTAGCCCGTATGAGAAACACAGAATCCTAACAATCAGTTTACCAATGGGGATCACACCACAACTGGAAGATTGCACCACTTGGGGCTCAGTCTTTGCTGCTATCTATACTAAAACACATGGCATTCCGTTCATTGCGGTACTACCTGATGTCCTAAAACAAATTCAAAACGAATACGGGGCAGAGCCTGCTCTAAATTTAGGTATGAAATTACTGAAAAATTTCGACCAGGTCTCAACAATAATATTATCTAATATTAAAGGAGAGGCAGCAGCAGTGGCGATCCGACAAAAGTTAAGGGAATTTGATGTTACTGAACATCAATTAGAGCTACCCAGAATTATAGAACAATCTTATGCAGAATTAGGCAGAGATAGTTTGGGTGGAAGACCATTGAAGCCAAAACTATCTGAAAGTCCTGAGAAGGACTCAATTAAACAAACTCCTACATCTTCTAAAAAGAAGTGGGAGACTAATAAACAAAAATCAAATGAGAAACGTTCTCAATCCCGAGGTAGGTCTCCTCAAAAGGAGCCCTCTGAAAGGAGGTATAACCTCAGGAACAGGGATAATTTGAGAAAGCCTGACAGGTATCAAGATACTGATACACGTTCCTCTCGTCCCTTTCAGATCTCATCACAGACTTCGGAAAGAAGAGGACGGTCAGAACATAAAGAAGAACGTGTGAAATCGAAAGACGACAAACACGCTCCAAAAAGTAAAACAAAACCTCAATTCTCCAAAAAGAAAGTAGCAGATCTGAAGATCAGACATGCCGAGAATACTGAGATCACAACTCAAGAACGGAGAATGGGCTCAGACAATGCTGGACAGTGCAGCAGAAATCACAATAGTTCGCCAGAACGTGAAGGAACTTCTGGAGATAGTGGACTTGAATGAGTACATCACAGTTGAGACTGTAGACACCAGGGTTAGTACTCCACAAAGGTTATATGAAATAACACTCCGGATGGAGGAAGACAAACCTAGACAGGTGAAAGCACTTTTTTGGGAAAAACTATCAAGAGGCTATGACATACTTCTAGCAGAAAAGGACTGTCCACCACAATTTGTCAGGGAGTGCCCACATGGCGAGGACATTATTATGCCTGCCTTCTCCAACCATATTCCAATTCACCTAAAATATACATATGCCAGGAAATGGGCAGTAGCCCAGGCCCCAGCATTATATAAAAATCATGTAGGCTGGGATGAGGACTCACCTCACCATAAAATACATCTGAAACATGAACCTACTGCACAAAGGCAGTACCCTATAAAGCAAGAAGCTAAAAAACAGGTCAGGGAGATCTTAGATCAACTTGAATATCAAGGGGTGATTGAAACATGCACCTCCTCAATGAACAATCCTTTGTTTCCTGTCTCCAAACCAGACAATACATATCGTCTAGTTTTGGATTACAGACACCTAAACACTTGTTCTAAAACTTTTGCAGTGCAAAATGCACATAGCTCAGCATTAATTAATAACATTGTGCGTAAAAAATATAAGACCACATTAGACATCTCAAATGGTTTCTTTTGTCAAAACATAGCACCTGAAAGCAGGTACTTAACAGCATTCTCCATAATGGGGACCCAGCGTCACTTTTGTCGACTCCCACAAGGGTTCAAGAACAGCCCAGGTTTATTCTCAGCGAGGGTAACGGAGTTACTACAAATTTATGACAATGAGGCATTGTCCTATGTCGATGACATATATCTGACAGACGATGACCTGGACAAACACTTGAACAGGGTGAGCACCATTATACTGGGTTTCGCCTCTGAGGGCTACAAGTTCAACTTTAAAAAGTCCAGAATTGCCCATCTCAATGTCCTATTTCTAGGATATGAGCTTTCAAGTGAAGGCAAGAGCTTGGCAGCTAACTTTTTAGAAAAGTGTGCGCTGCTCCAACCTCCAAAAACGCTAAAAAACTTACAATACATCCTGGGTTTCCTAAATTTTGGAAGAACATACATTCTAAATTATGCAGAAAGGGTTAAACCTCTCTACGCATTAATCAAACCTTATTTTTCGATCAGAAACTGGACACAAGAACACACAGAAATCTTGCGTTCACTTCAGGCTAACATGTTAGCAACAAATCACTTACAAACACGTGTAAGTCAATGCAATTTGGTGATCCGAATAATTTCGGGTCAATGTGGATTCACATACTTAACTTTCAATGAAGGTGAGAAAATACCAATCGCATACAAATCCCATTTGTACACACAAGCGGAAATGCGCTTCAGTTCAACTGAAAAAATTCTGACAGCAGTTCAAACCGCTGTAGCAAAAGAAAGAGCCTTAGCCCAAGGGAAACGCATTATTGTCGTAACCCCAGTACCAGCTTTAGAAGCGGTCACAAAAGCAAGCATTCCAAATGCTAAAGCATTACATCCGAGATGGATACAATGGGTTAATTCTCTTGCTGCAACAGATGTTGAATATGTTTTTGATCCCGATTTAAAAACACAAGCATTCCTGCAATATGAACAAGAATGTCCTCTGCCTACTGAAATTCTGCCTCTCGATCAGTACGAATTCATAATTTACACTGACGGATCCGCACAACCCGCAATAGGGAGTAAGCAAGCTTACAGTGAAGCGTGTGCTATCGTTAAAGGTCGCATGCGAGATGGCATCTTCAGACCTATGGTCACTAAAACACAATCTCTAGGGGATTGTACAGCTCAGCGAGCTGAACTACAAGCATTCAAACTGGCACTTGAAAGTACAGATCGAGAATTCCCCACACTAATAGTGTGCGATTTCTTTTATTGTGTTCAGTCGTATAATGACTATATATAAAACTGGCTTGAAAATGGTTTCAGAGATGCGAAAGGTGGCACAATAAAGCACAAATTGCTTTGGGAACAAGTAGTTCAGTTGAAAAACGAACTACCAAAGGCTCACGTGATCCACATACTGAGTCATCAACGTGATGGCGTTCACGTTGCAGGGAATTCATTGGCTGATGAAGCCGCAAAGGGGGCTGTGCAGACGGCTTCCGTAGCTGCGATCACTCGTTCCAAAACAAAAATAGACGGTGAGATAATGTTGGCTGTCAATGCTTCGAGCAAAGGCAGCAGTGCAGCGTTACCAAAAAAGTTTCCACTCAAGTACTCTTATGTAATTGATGCGAACAACGTTCCTTTTGCTCGAATCCTGGAGTGGGGGATAGGGTAATTCCAAACATGGAACGTAGAGCAGCCTTGATTTATGAAACACATTTGAGGGAGGGTCTGTCACACCAAGGGATCTCTAAAACAATCTTGACGTTAAAAGAGATGTACTGGTGGCCTGGAATGAATACAGAAATTCACATATTCATCAACAACTGCTTAGACTGTAAATTACAGCGAGAGAGCCACCAGACACCATGCTGCGAATGCGGCAACCCAGTGCAGACACCATTGTTAGACAGCATTAGACTATCTACGCACCTGCGTCCTACTGGACAAAGGCATTCCCACAAATACTGAATCTAGGTTCCTATGGTTATGGCCTCAGCGCTCAGCTGACGCTCGAACTGTTATAAAAGATTTGCGAGTCTTTATCGGCATATACGCAATAGGCACGCTACATTCTGACCAGGGTCCTGCGTTTAGCTCTCGGGCTTACAAAGAAGCCATGGCCAGTCTGGGCGTTGCATTGCGGTACTCCTCTCCATTCCATCCTGAGGGAAATTCGGTTGTGGAAAGGAAAAACCGGGACATAAAGCAGTCTATAACAGCTAGGGTATTAGGCTCGGGTGATGGGTGGGTCAAACTCCTTAGTGGGGTCCAACGTGCATTGAACAATCTGCCAAGAAGTTCTCTAGGGGGGGTCACTCCATATGAGGTCCTATTTGGGACAAGAATGTGGGTGCCAGACCTTGAACACATAGGCACAGTGGTGGAAAATAAACCCTTTGATATCAAAGATCGTTAGACTGTTTTACAGGACTTAAACAAATTAAGAACGAAACAAAGCAACGTCTTCCTACAGTCAACCACCATTGGGGATCAACCGGCTGTCCCAGCAAGGCCTGTCTGGATTCCAAAAGTTGGGGATCTAGTCAAAGAAAAGATTGCGGACAAGAAGGAATTTGGACCTTCTTACAGACAACCAGTACCTGTCCTAGCAGTTCAAGGAACAAGGACAGTGCTTCTGCCGCCCCTTGCTGGAAGAAAGGAGAAAAGATTTGTGTCCATCGACCTCATCAAACCACAGTATGTGGCCAATACTAAATAGTAGGCCTCGTGGACTCCGACCTAGTAGCAAACGCACTCCTCTCGCTACTATCCAAGAGGTTCAGACTGAAAGAATGATAACTATCGAGAATTCAGCTGTAACAGATGGAGGACTAAGCAACAATGCAATGGAACTCATCCCTCTTGAACACCAACTAACAGTTCGTCCAAATACACCTGTCTACACCAACGTAGCAAGTGATGAACTGGTTCCAGTGATTTCTACAAATCCTGATGCAATTCCAACAATTGATAGAACTGCTTCTGGCTATTTCATTAACTTTGATACGTTCTCAGAAGCTCCGAGTGAACCTGAAACGACGCCAGCATCATTCAAATTCAAGCAGCAAGTACAAGACTTTCTTCACTTTCTGAAAAAGACTTATTTGGTTTCTCCATGGATTGAACTCTGGATTACATCTGGACTTTTTGTTTTCCTGCTCTGGCTAGCTTTGGTAACAACTGTGAGCGTGCTTATAAGTGGCAGATACATCCATGTGAACACTGAAGGAAAAGGCGTAAACGTACTTTTGAAACCTCATAAATCTTCCCATCGTGAAGCAAGAGACTTGTCATCAGTGAACATCACAGCTGTTCCTATACAGGATGGTATAGTGTGGGACAAAACAGATTTTGAAATCTTCGGCCCGACGGAACAATTGAACATTCCACATTTGTTTAAAATTTCACTAAGTGATCTAATCTCGTCCAGTGCCTATTCTGATGATTGGGACTTTGAGACTGTAAACGACATTATGTTTAACCTAGAAAAATCTGCTGCATTTTCTAAAAATGAATATTTAGAGGGTTCATCAGACTACGAACAGCTGTATTGTTATAACCACTATGGTCATCATTATTTGCATAAAACTGCATATCCAAGAAATGTGTTTATGTTTAACCAATGGGAACATTGTCCTACACCACCATACGGTAGTTCAAAAACATTTGCTAACAAGTTTCCATATTTTTCAGGATACAATACATCTGATCCAGAAATGTTTTACTATAAAAATGTAAACAAGACAGGACTGAAAATTATGTTAACAAATACAAAACAGATTTATTCTGCATTTTTTAATGCCCAACTGTCTAGACAGGGTTTCGACTTTTGGAAAGACACAATAGACACGAAAACTGTCTGGGGTACTAAAGATTGGCAAGTGCAGGGGATAGACGCTTTATTTAGAGCCTGCATAATCCCTGAACAAATAATATTTTTGAATGAAACTGTCCAACAAACATCTTGTCTTGGACTAGCCAAGATTAAGGAGATGAACAAACCTTCTGTACCAACACCTGCCAGTGATAATAATACAAAGGCAGTGGTGACAGTTGACAATATACTACAACTCAACAGATCTAATCCTGATTGGAAAAAATGGTTGATCTGGCCCACAGACACGGATAACTGTCAGGAAAGATTCCTGAATAAAACTCAGGGCTTTACTATTAATAGGCCAGACCCAAGATACGTCCAAAGACAACATCCGGGGGTAGTAACATCATACAGTGTAGGAAAATTATGCCTCGATTGGCTGCATAAATCTACACTACAGGATGTGAAACAACACTTAACCTTACTTAAAGAGGACGCAGACCTTAGGGAATTCTTGCTTGGACCAAGAAAACCGCGTCAAAAACGTTTCATATATGCCGGCATTTATGCTGCCTATAATGAAGCATGGAAAGTATCACAAATGGAGACTGCAGAACGAATACGTGAACTTGATCGTATTAATTTAGAGAAAACACTCTCTGTGGTCGACAATGGGTTAACAACTTTGTCCTCCAGAATATATTCACTGGATGGCGTTGTATCCTCTGCTATCGACATACTAGAACAAGATTTGGCGATGTTACAACAAGGCCAGTCTCAATTACTGTTAAAAGCAAAACGACAATCGTGAACATTACCTGCGCCATCTTGTCTGGTGGAATTCTATGTGCACATAAGTTGCAGTCATTTTAATCTATCACAGCCATTTTGTACTCTGTTGGTCACCTTTGTTTCACCCTGCCCTTACTAGCATCCCTCTGACCCTCTGACCGACCTGGTACTTGTGCTGGGGGCTATAAACTCTATTTGCCGCAACAAACCTCAGCGCCACTTGCTGCCACAAACTCGTTTTTCCTCTCATCTCTGTTTTCAGGCAAACCTTTGGACACTCTACCCCTCACTGCACCTAGTTACACAAACAGGTTCCAAACACCAAAAAGACTCTTGCAACATGATTTATTGCACTGCAAACAGCAAGACTTGTTGTTACCAACAATGGGACCTGTTTTTATCAACAGAACGGACTCTTAGATCTGGCCGGTCTCACATGTTTTAGACCCTGAAGCAAGGTCCAGCTGCAAGATAAGATTGTCTGTTTGACCTGGGTGGGAAGAGAATTACTGTTGGGCTTGTGTGACAACCTGCCCGGGGCGGGGACCCCAAGCTTGTGTAACCATGTTGATGAAACCAATGCATTGTGTCAAACCTGTATAAAAGGAAGAGCCAAAGGAGTTATCAGCAGAACACCTCCCTCAGACATCCCGGTGTCTGCAGTTGACGTGATCTCCTCATGAGAAATAAACCTTTTTCTTGTCTTCCAGTTTCCAGCGCCTGCCTCATTATTTTGATAGCAAACCCAAAGTGAATTAGAGGTGGAACCCTGCACCGGGCAGCATTGAGGGTCTTAGAAGACTCGCTGCCTTTCACAAATTGGCACCCAAACGTGGGGCCCATCAGCGACGTGTGGGACCGGCAGAGAGGTCCTAACGACAGAGTGAACGACTAAACGATTGGGGTATACCTGCCTGAGAAGACCCTTGTCTGGCTGCCGATCGATTGAACTTCACCGGTTCCGAACGGACCTCTCTCGAGTGACCTGCGGTCCTGACTGGGACCTTAGAGGAACGCCGCATTGATTGTTGGAGTGAGAGGACAACCAGGCGCTGGAAGGGGAAGACGAAGAACCGTCCATACGGTCCGGGTAAGGTCGTGAAAAACGACTTAAATTGATTGATTGATTGAATAGTTTGATTGAAATACTAGTATTCCTTTTTTGATATGGAGTTATTTGCGACATTTCCCTGCTTGCAAACAACGAAGAATAGGAATATTCTCTCTCTTTGCAGGCAGCGAAGGACAGGTAGTGCAGACTTTTTGTCTAAATTGATTGATTGAGATATTCATTTTTGACCGATAAATACGTCATGCCTGTTTTCTCTAGATTGTTTGATTGTAATTGTTTTGGACCAGACCGTTCGTTAGAGGTCAGCCAGCCGGCACCGCCGGAAGGCACCCCTAACAAGGACATGTACGTAAAGTATGGATTAGCCACCGTAGCTTATAGCAAACTATGGCATAAATACACTAGGAAGGACCGGGTAAATCAGTGGCCACTGACGGGATCTTTCGATCCCGCTAAAATAGAAACGTTAGAATTAGCTCTCCACAAAAAGAAAACTAGACCAGCCATGTTTGACAGTTTTGGTTTATGGCGAAAAGAGGCAGCTCAAAGAAAGAAAAGGGACGAAGCTAGACAAGATAAAGAAACGCGAAAATCAGCTTACCAAGCCTGTAAAAGATTAGAAGAAAACTAAAAGAAAAGGAAATCGATAAAAAGGAACAGGAATCAAAAATATCAGGTCAATGCCCTGTTAGAACACCCTCGACTCTTTACCCCAAGTTACCAGCAAAACAAAGGGTGGATGATGATTTATTGTTAGGTCCCCCAATGATATACATGCCACCCCCTTACGCCCCTACTCATCCCGTAGTACAACGCCAGGACCACCAAAGTATTTATTTATGCAATTTATATAGCGCGCAAATACCCAGGGGTGTCTCGGCGCTGCGGAATAGAAGGAGGCAGCTAAGTTGGATGACTACTGGTTGAAGAGCCAGGTTTTCACTTGTTTCCTAAATATCAAGAGGGTGGGACTGGTTTTGATGTGGAGGGGAGGGTGTTCCACAGTCTAGCCGTGGCAACTGTGAAACGTCTGTCTCCCAAGATGTTTTCTTTGTGCGAGGGATAGTCAGAAGGTGGGCTGAGGCGGAACGCAAGGATCTGAGTGGGTTGTATGGACTAAGTTCTTTTTGTAGGAACTCGGGTCCAGTCTTGTTAATTGCTTTATATGCGATGCACAGTGCTTTAAATTTAGTTCGATCTTCTGATAGGCAGCCAATGAAGCTGCCGTATGACTCTAGAGATTGATTTAAACTTGGAAGAGCCAGACAGAATTCTGGCAGCTGAGTTCTGAACTAATTGCAGTTTATTAAGGACTTTTTCCTGGGCGTTTAAGAAGAGTCCATTGCAATAATCAACCTTTGACATCACCAATGTGCACATAAGAGTTTTACCGGCGCTGGGGGGGAGGAATGGTAGAAGTTTCCTTATCATTTTAAGGGTGTAAAAAGATGAGGAGACGACCGCGTTCGCGTGATGGATGAAAGACATAGTATAGCCGGAGATGGCACGATCGCCTCAGTCTCCACCGCCTCTGCTCCCACCGAGTCACCCACACCAAATGCCTCATCAAAGGATACAGTAGTAGAGGTAGGATCAAAAGAAAAAGGAGCGCCCAGGGTCCCGCGATTAAGTAAAAATGAGCGAGCAGGCATTGATAAAATAGTTAAATCCCTCATAGATAGGAAGGAGACAGAAGAGTATGTAACTGACATATGCAACTCCTATGTTGAAAACCGCAAACGATACTTTATTGTACGTCTCTGTTACCACACTCTTACTGCATATGAAGAGAAGTACCAAGAGGTAGGGCCCGAGCGGCTAGTGGCTCTCTATTGGAAGGTAGACACCGGAGATGAAGGCGACAACGATGTTACAGAACTCTTTTCATCCACACTGGAGGTATTCCGTCACCTCGTGGAACAAGGACGGATAGATAAGGACAGGACATCTAAGATAGCAGGACCCGCGGTTGGAAAACCATATAGCATGATGCCGATAAAAGAAGCTGCTCCTTATTGGGTACCTCCTAGAGGACAAGGGACTCATGACGATATGAACCATCAAGACGCTAGAGGAAGGGTGGTCTACAATTGGGTGTATCAACCATGGGACAGACAGGACATTTTGACGTTCCGTAAATCTTTACCGGATTTACGAAAAGAACCCCACCGCCTTTTACACCGAGCTAGGTACCGCTCTGGGAGCAACAATAATGACACTTGCCGACATAGACTTGTTCTTCGGGTTATGTTTGCCAGCAGATGTGTGGAAACAGATTAGGAAAATAGACCATACCGAACTGCTTGGTCATACCTGGGAACAACTCAACACACTAGATAAACAGCGGAACCCTGGTCAAAAACCGGTTAAAGCAATATTGGACCTCCCTGACAAAATAGTGCAGAAAGTGAAAACGCTGATCCCAGAGAAAAAGATAGACTGGTCCATAGTAACCGCGTGCCGCCAGAAACCACAAGAGGATGTCTCAGAGTATTTCTCCAGATTTGAAACGGTGTTCTCCGATTACAGTGGACAAGACATGTCCACCGCAACCGGACACCACTTATTTGTGCAGAACTATGTCAAAGGACTACTGCCAGATGTATCCCAGAAATTACAAGCCAGCGAAAGTAGTTGGGCAGCATCTAAACCGGCGGCCATTCTCCAAATGGCCCAGTACTATGAGCATCAGAAAAACGAAAATGACAGGGCTACAGAAAGGAAAAAGAAGGACTTGAAGGAAAGGGTAATGGTAGCACAACTCCAGGGGGCGAATACAGGAAGGGAGCAATATAGGGGAGGATACCAGCAGAATACCCCTAGAGTACAGCCACCTAGAAACAATTCATCGACATCATATGTAGGACGCCAAGACCTAGGACAGGATCAATGTGCATTTTGCAAAGAATATGGACACTGGAAAACCCAATGCCCGGCTTTGTTAGGAGTTGGTAGGGGCAGAGGGGCGAGGAAAATAGCAAGTGGACAGAGAGGAAGAGGACGTGGGAGAGGGTACACATTTGACCATCCCAAACAGAATCAGTACCAACAGACAGATTATGACAATACGTACGACTTTGCATAGGACAGCCAGGGGCAAGGGAGGGATCCAGTCGAGCTCTATGTTGATCAGCAAGGCCCTTATGTTACCGCTGAGGTCCTGGGCACAAAGTCGCCATTTCTGGTAGACACGGGAGCAACACGTAGTGCACTATCCAAACGACTGATTCCAAGGGCACCCTTGTTAGGCTCACATGTGACCTCAATAGGATTTGACGGTACGCCCTCCACCAACCCTTTGTCCTGACCGATCCCTTTTAACCTTGACAACAATAGCGTCGAAACGACATTCCTCCTCTCTTCCAACACCCCAGACGCCATTATGGGTCTCGACATTTTGAAACACTTCCATGCGACTATCAGATGCTCACCAGACGGAGTGCGTGTCGTCCTGTATGACAAACCCCAGCGCCATAGAGAGAACCCTTCTCAGCACATGTTTCCCATCTCCGAGACTGACGCATCCCTACTGGACACTTTGCCATCACACTTATGGGCTAGGGCTGATTCAGACGTAGGACGAATGATGATTGACCCAGTACACGTAACAATACGACAGAACGCAACCCTACAGAAAGTACCGCAGTACAAAATATCGCCAGAGGGTGAGAAGGCACTGACAGAGATCATACACTCTTTGGTAGAGGCAGGGGTGGTAGAGGAAGTAGTGAGCAACGTTTGTAACAGTCCCATACTACCGATTGTAAAGAGACAGGGAGAGGGAGACGGAAAAGCCTACCGCTTCATCATTGACCTGCGGGAGATAAACAAAATCGTAGTGCCACAATACCCAGTAGTTTCCGACATTACGACAATTTTGACTTTAATCCCCTCCACTGCCACCACCTTCACTGTAATTGACCTCAAAAACGCATTCTTTTCCATACCTATACACAAGGACAGCCGCTATCTATTTGGATTCACCCTAAACTCCCGTTTGTACAGATTTTGCAGAGCACCTCAGGGGTACACTGAGAGCCCAAGCATCTATAGCCAGGCGCTTAAAAGACAGTTGGACGCCATACAATTGCCAGATGGAGTGGCACTAATACAATATGTAGACGACATCCTTCTAGCAGCGGACACCATACCAATAGCCGTCACAGCCACCATCAAACTACTGCATTTTCTTGCTGAGAATGGTCACAAGGTCTCCCGAAAGAAATTGCAGTTCTGTAAATCACAAGTGACCTATTTGGGTCACCTTTATCCAAAGAAGGGAGGAAACTCACGCCTGACAGGATCCAGACAATTCTAGACACCCCTGTCCCCAAAGATCAGAAACAAGTCCGCTCTTTGATAGGTCTCACTTCATTTTGCCGACAGTGGTTACCGAACTTTAGCCTCATTGTCAAACCCCTTCTCTCCCTCCTAGCTAAAGACATCCCCTCACCTCTCCCCTGGACCCCCGAATGCCAGTCAGCCTTTAAAGAACTACGCAATGCCCTTTGTTCAGCGCCTGTCCTAGGAACCCCGGATTACTCCAAACCATTCTTCCTCTACACGCACGAGAGGGAAGGATGTGCATTGTCTGTCCTAACACAATCAATTGGTCACAAACAACGCCCTTGTGCATATTTCTCTGCCACCCTCGATCCAGTAGCCAGAGCGCTGCCAGCATGCCTGCGTGCTGTGGCAGCTGCAGCAGTATCGATACGCCAGAGCGAAGGAATAGTACTCTCCAATCCAGTCACTGTTTTAGTACCCCATGCAGTCGACACACTACTAAACCAGACCAAAACCCAACACTTGACTAGCGCCCGACTGACAGGATATGAGTTGACCCTGCTAGCACCGAAAATTACCCTAAAGCGATGCACCACCCTCAATCCAGCCACACTGTTACCCCTACCCGAAATTGATCCTAGCGTGACTCCACTACACGACTGTGTGACACTAACCGATGAACAAACAAAGAGTAGAATAGATCTCAGAGACACCGCCTTTCTAGAACCAGATGGAGAACTATGGGTGGATGGTTCGTGCATCAAACTCCCCGACGGCACCACCTCAGCTGCATACGCTGTCACCACAGCCCGAACCGTTCTGGAAACAGCCCGTATTCCCCAACGTTCAGCCCAGGCTGCAGAACTCATTGCCCTCACACGAGCATGTATCTTAGCGACTGACA
Organism: Calotriton arnoldi; assembly: GCA_963921515.1. Lineage (NCBI taxonomy): Eukaryota > Metazoa > Chordata > Amphibia > Caudata > Salamandridae > Calotriton > Calotriton arnoldi. The sequence continues at coordinate 1,888,087 of CAWUFW010000306.1, forward strand.
CGACAGTTAACATATACACCGACAGCCAATATGCCTTCGGGGTGGTTCACCATTTTGGGATCTTATGGAAAGAAAGAGGGTTCCTGACTTCACACGGTACACCCATCCTGCATGGAGATTTAGTCTCCGCCTTGACGCAAGCAGTCCTCCTCCCCAAGAAGTTAGCAGTGATAAAATGCCAAGCACATAGGAAAGTGACTGATCTCATTGGACAGGGAAATGCACTAGCATACGTTACTGCCCGAGCCACGGCAGGAGACAGAACTACGACACGAATGTATGTGACCAGGTCACAAGCTGAACGATGGACTGACGCTAGGACCACTGTAAGGGACATACAGACTACAGGCACACAAGACGAATTGACCGAGTGGGAAAAGGTGGGACTAAAAGACGAGGAAGATTGCTGGAGAACTAAAGACGGAAATAAATGGCTGTTACCCAATGCCTACTTCATCCCCATATTGACCATGGCACATTTACCAGCACACATAGGCTCCACCCCAACCAAACACCGACTGACCCCGTATGAGGTGGTCTTCGGCAGGCCTATGAGCATTTGGGCGGCACCAAGACCCACCTCCATTAACGATGTCCCGAACATATTAATGTCGGATTACTTGCATAAATTTACAAACGAGCTAACAATTATCCACCAACAGGTGCAGCAAGCCTTGCCTGACGTATACAGGGGCCCGAGACATGAAATAAAGCCAGGCAACCATGTATTGATTCGCAACTTCCAAAGAACGAAGAATCTGGAGCCTAGGTGGACGGGCCCCTGGCAAGTCCTGATCACCACCCGAACTGCCCTCCGAGTGGAAGGAAAACGAAACTGGCTGCACGCTCATCATTGCAAACGAGTCCCTCCAACCCTGGCAACCTGTGAAGGGGTGGAGGTGCAAGAGGAAGTACTCGCGAGAGACCGACCAGCTCTGAGTTGCTACCCGCAAGAAGACACCCTCGAACTATCAGAATTTCCCGACCCCACGGTGCCATCCAGGAAAGGGTATAACCTAAGATCGACGAAAGGAGGGAGCTCCAACGACCAGGCCACTAACTAAGTCAAGGTCTCAGATCAGTAGCACAGTCAAACAACGCTACCAGGAAAGCGCCAGACAAAGTCTGTGGTCCTAACAGTTGTTGAGCTCCTCGAAGATGATGGAAGAAACTGAACACCTGCAAAACCACCGCAAAGACACCAAGACTGCTAACCTGCACAGCACAAAGACAATTGCACTTGTAGCCGCATTTCTCACCTGTCTCCTGCTAATGGTCGCACTCTGGATCATTGAAGAGAATGCACCTGCATACAGAACATTGTCACCCACCATGCAACCAACCACCAAGAAAGAACACTACCTGGTATCACTACCGCCACATCTCCGAGAACGACGCAAAGAATTCTGGAATAATTCTTTCGTGCAGATGTTGCACCAGCACAATCTTGCCACCAATGCTACCAACTGTTGGGTCTGTGGGCTGTTATCACATGCCACTGAACATTCCATCCCTTTCATCCCTTCGCCCTTTTCTATTCACGGATCTTGCCTTGCCTGGATGATGCTCCTACAAGAAAGTTACAACGACAATGCCACTTCCGACGGAACAATCGCCCATTTCTACAACGAGTTCTGGCGAAACAAAACAGGAAGGACAGCCGCCCCCTTCTGCCCTCACACCTTCAATGCGACATTCCAGATTAATGTCCCCTCCAAAGAACGAGTGGAAATGCAAGTGTTCAATAATCCTAACAGAGCCACATTTTCCTACCTGAAGAAAAGAACTGCTGCAACACTGACTGTGGCCCTATCTGTGGTGAACGTCTCTGGCCTTGTATGCATTGAAGGCCGTGGGACTAAGAATGTGGGTCACAGCACCTGTAGCATTGTAAGGACTTTGAACACTGCCAACCCCCCAGCGCTTGTTGCATCACCCAATATGTACTTTGTTTGTGGAACCAAAGCCTACACCTGGCTCCCAAGAAACTGGGGGGGCACGTGCTACATCGCCTTTGTTTTGCCACCAACCTACACAGCCCCTGCAGAGCATCATCGAGAAAAGCGTTCTAAAGACATTGATCAAGCAGACTCTGCCTCATCATCAAGGATCAGAGACTTGGACAATTGGAAGTTGGCTTTGGGGCATCTTGAAGGAGTGGGGTTGGAAAATATCAATGATTCTCTTGGTCCCAGTATTGACAATATGTGGTTGTTGTTTGGGTATACACTGTATACCACCTTTGTGTTCTCTTTGCATAACTACCTTGCACCCTAAGACTATGGACAATCAGCTAACAAAAATGAGAGTAATGTATGATCAAGAGATACAGGACATTATGGAGATCGAAATAGACTGACAAGCTGGCTAGTTATGTTCAAAGGGGCCACTGTTAAAAGCAAAACGACAATCGTGAACATTACCTGCGCCATCTTGTCTGGTGGAATTCTATGTGCACATAAGTTGCAGTCATTTTAATCTATCACAGCCATTTTGTACTCTGTTGGTCACCTTTGTTTCACCCTGCCCTTACTAGCATCCCTCTGACCCTCTGACCGACCTGGTACGTGTGCTGGGGGCTATAAACTCTATTTGCCGCAACAAACCTCAGCGCCACTTGCTGCCACAAACTCGTTTTTCCTCTCATCTCTGTTTTCAGTCAAACCTTTGGACACTCTACCCCTCACTGCACCTAGTTACACAAACAGGTTCCAAACACCAAAAAGACTCTTGCAACATGATGTATTGCACTGCAAACAGCAAGACTTGTTGTTACCAACAATGGGACCTGTTTTTATCAACAGAACGGACTCTTAGATCTGGCCGGTCTCACATGTTTTAGACCCTGAAGCAAGGTCCAGCTGCAAGATAAGATTGTCTGTTTGACCTGGGTGGGAAGAGAATTACTGTTGGGCTTGTGTGACAACCTGCCCGGGGCGGGGACCCCAAGCTTGTGTAACCATGTTGATGAAACCAATGCATTGTGTCAAACCTGTATAAAAGGAAGAGCCAAAGGAGTTATCAGCAGAACACCTCCCTCAGACATCCCGGTGTCTGCAGTTGACGTGATCTCCTCATGAGAAATAAACCTTTTTCTTGTCTTCCAGTTTCCAGCGCTTGCCTCATTATTTTGATAGCAAACCCAAAGTGAATTAGAGGTGGAACCCTGCACCGGGCAGCATTGAGGGTCTTAGAAGACTCGCTGCCTTTCACATTACGTTCTATTGTTTTATTAAGCTGGACGCTGCAATCTTTGCGAGCGGGCTATGTGCCTTGGCGTTTTATCAACACAACGGCTCTGTTTGCAGAATACAATCTAACTGATAAACAGATCGAACTGGCACAAAGAGGAGCAGAGTATACAGTGCTGAGCATTGAAAAACTGGAAAAGTTACCATTCCCAGTGGCAGAAAAACCAGCTACAGAATGGCTTATTCGTGGCAAAATAACGTTACCTGTGAGTACTTTTCAGTTTCAGTATTGCCTCAGACAAATGCAAGCGGGCAAATATGAAAGGTTGGGTAAGGAATACATTAAGACATCTTGGGATTTACCGTATACATATAGATGTTGGAGTGGGGATCGTGAAGTGTTTTTGAGCGGTACACACTGTAAACGTGCACTAAGCGGTTCGCTTATATGTCAGGACATTTCCTTGCACGGGGCTTGTAATGGTTCTGTGGCAAATTTGTCTTGCCATCTGCAGGGTACACCAGCTGCTGTGATTAATCCAACGTTTGGACAACTTTCTAACGGGAGTTACCTCATGTTGAATGATCAGAGTTGCTGTGGCATGCTGCCAGGCATCCCATATCTGGTAACGGTCAACTCCAGGGTCACTTGCTGTATGCAAGTATTGTTTCCCCCAATAGACACAGTCAGGGAGTCGCCTCTATGGCCTTCGCTGAACGACTCTTTTATAAGATTTGATACTTTAAGCAGAATGAAAGCCATGCTTTTACAGCAAACAGTGCCTTTGACCTCGGCCAAAGAAACCTATGATCTACAAATAGCAAGGACTTCGGCTGAGATACAGACTTTAATACGTACAAACTGCCCTATACATTTCATAGAAATGATATCACGTGTCTTCAATATGTCTGATACAACTGGAATTGTACATGTATTTAAGAGCATCTGCTCCGGTCTGTTAGCACCTTTCCAAGCAATACTCGGAATCATCCCGAACTTTGCACATTCGGTGTTTGGTGGCATACCATTAATTCTAGCACTTGTTGCCGGAATTCTATTTCTCTTCCTGCTATTGCGCTATGGCCAGCCTATTCGCAGACATCACTCCGAGCGAAATGGAGAAAGCTCTCCTTGAACGAAAGTGCTGTGAGCAAATAGTAAAGCTTTTCGGCATGACTCGTCTACGGGACCTTAATACAACTTGGTTCCTGTCATTCAGACCAATCTGGCAAGATTGCATCTTACCTGTTCTACGATGCATGCTATGCGGTGAAGAATGCGTGTTGGACACCTGTCTAACATTTCCATCAGCAACGCCAACGGATGTCGATACTCTGCTGGACCCGATAACGGCCCATGCTCTGTGTTGTCCCCAGAGGCTTCCTATCCTGATGTCAGCATTCCTTGAGATCTCACAGACGCTTCCGGCTGCTGCTGAGGTACGAGAAAGATCTACAGGCACACAGGTAACAACGGACGCGAACGTTGCTGAGGCAACTTATGCTGGTAGCGATGCCTCCCATCTCTGTGCACTTGACCTGCTATACGAGGTGTTCCAACTGACGCCGACTACAGTGGATGATGTTTTGTCTATCGAAATAGATGATCTCATGTTTACACCAGACCCGTGAACTGACTATGATTCAGCAAACAGTGTTCCAGAGATGCAGTGATAATTTGGTCTTCATTTTTACAACAAAAAAAAAACTTGGAACTCCCAAAATTGATTTTTTTTCCCCATTTTTCGAACGAAAATGGCACTACAATCTGCTTAAAGTAGAACTAGCCTTATAGTACAGACTTGGCGGTCCTTCCACAGACATTTAGTCATCTTATGTGTCTAAAAACAGTTCATTAATTTTCATGACATGAAATGACTTTGATTTTTGAACAACTTATCGATCATTTTCTGTCACATGTAAATATTACTGCTTATTTCATTCCAATTGCATTTATTTTCGAACTTTATGCCTGAAATGATAAGCAATGCTTCGAATGTACAGTACCTTTTGCATTCTAATCAGTTTTTTAAATGCCTTTTTAAATGGTTTTATGAAATATTTTAGAAATATGCGGTACTCCATTTTAATGTTTAGCATTTTAAATGTTTAGCATTTATGTATTATCGTATACACGAAAGTGGAGTGGGTGTTGTATTCCTCTTAGGGTGTCCATAAACGGGCTTTCCAGCATCATGTCCTTATATAGGCACAATTCGCCCTGCCCTTATATAGGCATAAAATCCCAGCCCTTATTTAGGCATTAAACCGTGCACTCCAAATACAGGCATGGTCTCTGACATCCGTCCACCCTAACGTCACAACGAGTTCATGAAGAACAGACCCTTAGGCTGCGGGAGTTTCCCTAGCCCAGGACTATTGATTTCTTCAAGGCCTCATATATTATGCATGAACCATTAGTCCTTAGGGGTTCATCCATGACGTCTTTCGCTGTCCAAGTCACGTCAATGCTAACATTCCTAAGGTACTCTCAGGTATAAATATACCTTCCCTAGCCCCTGTAAATCAGAGGAGACCTCGACTTCAGAGGAGCCCGTTTCCCGGCCTGACGCACTGAGAAGACGCTGTCATCCCTCCACGCAGAGAGTCCAGCTTCCAGTGATCTGACTTCCCTTGCGGGGTGTTGGAGTTCGAGTCTGGCAAAGAGATTCCTACCTCTCTCATTCTTCACGTATGGAGCTGACTAGAACCTAGAGGGACTCTTGGCATACTTGGCATACTAGGCATACTAGGCTTAACATACTCTTAGTATACCATAGTAAGGAATACTTCACCTACTTCATACCTCGTCCTACACCTAGGTTAGGTTAGGTACTTTGGGGTAGAACTAGATTAGAAACGCATCGTATGAGTACTCGCATTTTTAGTCTGTGTTATTCATGTAACAGTATATGTACTAAAAGATAATGCTAACACAGTATTATTTGTTTCTACTGCTCACCCTGTACATTATTTATCTTGCATACTGTCTTGTGATCGTAACAGCACATTTAACTTACACCAGAAACAAGACTGTTCAATAAACCTTTTATTGAAACGCCCGTCTGTTCTTTCTGTGTAACTTTGGAGAAAACTAAGCATGCACGACTGAGCTGAGTGAAATAGTTATCTATTGTTTCCACGACTCTGGGACACGTTCTGATTCTAAAGGGAAACACAGTGGTCATGTTTTGCGGCTGCCAGAAACTACTCCCTTCTTGTTGTCAAGGAGTTTCTAGTGGCCTCTGAGCTAGCTGGCACAAGTAATTAGGTTTAATATACTCGATAGGGACATACTGACCTTAGTCCTATGTCAAACCTATAGGATATATTATTCCAATGCGCAGAGCCTATTAGGGAAATAGGAGCTACACTACAACACCACTCTACTCCACTTCACTATACATTACTCCACTCTATGGCACTCTATTCTACGCCACTCTACGTCACTCTACTCTATGCCACTCTGCTGTACGCCACCTCACTCCATGCCACGCCACACCACTCCACTGTAAGCCACTCTCCTCTACGCCACTTCACTCTCCTCTATGCCACTTCAGTCTATGCCACTCTACGCCACTCCACTCTATTCCACTCTACTCCATGCCACTTCAGCCTACGCCACTCCACTCTACTCTACACCAATTCACTCTACACAATGCCACTCTACAGCACTCTACGCCACTCTAATCCACTACGCACAATGCCACTAGCCAGTCTGTGCCACCACACCCCTCTCCCCTCTATGCCACCCCATTCTACACCATGCCACTCCACTCTTCACAACTCCGCTCTACTCTATTCCACTCTACGCACTCTACTGTTCGCCACTCCAATCTAAGCTACTCTAAGCTACTCCACTCTACGCATTCTACTCCTCTCCCCGCTCCTCTACACCAATCTCTTCTACGCCACTCTCTTCTATGCAACTGTATGACACACTACTAACTTTTAGCCTTTCTGAACAGCAGCCATGCTACTGTACAACATGACTAAAAGACATTGGCAAAGCCAATAGTTCTCGCATAGGCAAGAGCTTTTGCCTATTGCCTTTGCCAATGCTTGTTAGCTGTAGTAACTTTAGAAGTGGAGCTTGCGATTCGAAATGGGCTTACTCGTTTGTGGGTCGATGCATGTCCCTCCGTAAACATCTCCCTACTTACTCCTCCCTAAACTCCTCCCATTTAATAGTAAATATTCCCCATTTTCCAGTTACTCCAGCCTGTACCTCCCACATTTTCTACTAAAATGCAAGTGAACATGTGCGAGGATCTCAGCAGTCGGGCAAAGATCGCTCACGTAAATGATAGGAGAGACAGGGGCGGAGACCTCCCCATGTGGATTTATGAATAGCATTTTGTAGTACTTGAGTAGTACTACTAAAAGTACTAATGAATACAGTTTAAGGTGCACACATTATTTCAGAAAATCTCAGAGCCAGAGCAGGATGTACAGGGCACACCTCGCGAACACAGTGAAGCAATTTCTGCTCTGCTCTCCAGGCTGTGCTGTCTTTAAACCCTGTATTATGGCAACATTTTTCCAAATTAATGTATGAATTGTTGACAGTGCAATTTCTGATAAAAACAAATGCAGAGACCCCATCTGCTTCTGCACTGAATGGCATCATAATACGGCCCCTGTCATGTGAAGCGCCATGAAGCAGCAAAACGCTGACCGCAAGCGCTACAAGCTAAGGATGACGGCACTTCTGAGCCCGTGAGCGCTTCCTCCTTAAGAGGGAAAGGGAGTGTTGGTTCCACCTTTACAGGGCCACGCCCACCTGGGCAGGGAGTGGCACTCTGCAGGATAAGGAGCCCACAGTCCTGACTTGCACTTATCTAGGGAATCAAAGCTCGAAAAGCAGCGGTAGCCTCTGTCGGTCTGCGAGATGAGCGAGTCCGGCAACAAGCAACACGGGGCTGAGCAGGCCTGCCCGGGGCCGGGCTCGGAGCCTGTGGAGGGGCAGAGGCAGGAGGACCATGGAGAGAAGCAAGCGAGTGAGCAACAGCCTGCGTGTCAGAAGGGAGAGAAATCCCCATGTGAAAAGGGAGAGGCGCAGCCCGTGCGTGAGGCAGATAATTCTCCGTGTGGGAAAGGGGAGCAGTCTGTTTGTGAAAAGGGGGGACAGCAAACTGCGCGTGACGAAGAGAAGCAGGCTTGTGAGAAAGGAGAGCACAGTGTGTGCGAAAAGGGGGAGCAGAAATCTGCGCGTGACGAAGAGAAGTCTGCGAGTAAGAAAGGGGAGCAGACTGTGTGTGAAAAGGGGGAGCAGAAATCTGTGCGTGACACAGATAAGTCTGTGAGTGAGATAGTAGGGGAGTCCGTGTCTGAGCAGAAGAAAGCCCCAGGGAGTGAGCAGGAGAAGCCCTCGGAGCAGGGCCCAATTGATTGGAGGATGAAATGCGACAAGGCCTGGAAGCTGAGCGAAGACGGCATCCCCACACCCGAGCACCTGAACTGGAAAGACATCTTCCACAAGCGGCCCTTCGGCAGGAACTTCCTGAAAAGCTCCAACCCCGAAGGTAAGGCTGCTGGACGCCCTGGGGTCCGTTGCTGCCTGCTTCTTCGCTTCTCTCTACATTCTGCATGCCTCCTGTCTTGCTGTGACTACTTTTCATTCTCTCATGGCTATTTTCCTATAGCTTCCTTTGGTTCAGCACGCCCACTGAAACCTGATTATTGCTGTATTTTATAATTCAACATCAGCCAGGGGTTCATTTCCTTCCTTGCACTAGGGCCCATGACACACTGGCAACTCTACTGCTTCCTCCTCTCACCACCACGCCCACCTCTCATCCGCCACCCCAATCTGTAGGTTGTTGTCCAACATTGGTGTGAGCATCTCATCTAGTTATCATTCTTTGCTCTCTGGTATTCGTAGTTGAACATTCATTATATTGACCTTAAAAACGACAAGTAAAACAAATCCAGGACTAGCAGGGGTTGCTCGTACTTCCGAAAGCATCTTAAAAAAACATGTCTGCACTTTCTCTTCACACACCCCACCCTTCCCATAACTATGTCTTCCTTTGTCTTTCTTCACCCACTTCATTCACTCAATCTGCACCTTCCTTCCTTAGATCTCGGGGTCTAAGAGTGAGTAGCTCAGCCATTCCGGGTTATTTTATATTTGTATTCTGGGGCTTGCAGTTGTGTTTATTCCATTATAAAATCAGGACAACAAGTGCCTACCAGAAGGTAGAAATAAGATAAAACAAGCATTTGCAATGCAAATTGGTCTCGCATTTGTGAGAGTTAGAGCTATTGGCATTGTAAATGACAATATCTTTTACCCATGTGTTTTGGATTGGAGTGGGGTGGATGTCTTTGGTGTGGAGTGGATTTATGTGGGTTGGATTGGAATTGTAAGTTGTAGAATTGTGCGTTGTGGAATTGTGTGGTTTGGAGTGGATTTGTGTAGTGGAATTTCTACTTTGCATTCTAGGATTTGTAGTTCTGTTCAACCCATAAGAAAATCTGGACCACAAGTCCTAGAATGCAAAGCTAAAGCGTAGACCAGACGGCCTACTCGCACATAGAATTGGGAAACTACAGCACTCTGCACACATCACTGTGTTCCTTTTATGTCTTACAATATAAAGGTAGGCATTGTTTGTGGCCCAGTGGTTTTTAAAAAAGGGTATTGTGTCCTAGACAAATTGTGCAACATAAACCAATATTATTCATGAGCTAATTACATGACTATTATTGCATTGTGCTGCCTTTCAAGTTGGAGAGCCATGGTAACAACTAAAAGTAAACAGTTAATTAAATAATTAAGAAAGCATGCCAAGTGTCAAGTTGCAAACTTTAGACAAAAAGAAAAGAATTAATTATAATCAATTTGTAGTCACAGTAGTTTAGTCTGTGCAGCATTCAAATTTTTAAGGAGGGAAAACGGAAGAGAGAGAATTTTGGGTCATAATGTAATTTTTCAAAATGGTTAAACATCTTTCTGAAGGTGTTCTAAAGCATGTGTCGCGACTATAATCTTTCCGATAGCCCAGCCAAATATCCTAGTACTGTTAAAAAACAGTATGTAAGAAGGATAACAGATCTACACTCTAGGACCTGCATTTACCAGTTGTCTGTATGTGACAGAGAATAGTAATTTAGCCTGCCGAAATAGCTGTGAAGGCTAATGCCCCTTTTGCAGCATTTCCATCCTTTAAAAGGTCAATAATATGAGTACAATTGTATTGGTAATGGAAACTCGTTACCTACAACGTTGCCAAGTCGCAAAACTAACCCCAAGCGTTACATATAACAAGCTTGAGCTCTTGGCATTGTAAATGATAATGCCTTTTATTTATGTTTTGGTTTTTGAAACAAATAAAACGCATTGTCATTTACAATGCCAATAGCTGAAACTCGTGGAAATGCGAGACCTATTGCACTTTCCCTCCTTTACATCAAGGTTTGAAAATTCTTCTTGGAGGCTCTTGTTTCAATAACTGAAGTGCTCATTTACGCTAGGGTCACGAACAAAATAGTAACCTTCCACGGTAATACCACAGATATATGTTTTTGAAAAACTAAAAAGGGCAATATTATTACATTTATATATTGAATAAAGGAGGTGGCATACACAGCTCTCTAAGGATTTAAAAATATTTATAACAGTTTTCCTCCGTCTTTCGATTTGCAAAGCACTCTCACATTCCCCACTGATAAAACAGTTCAGGAGGTTGAGTTCATACGGCAGAAGGAGCGCAGGTTACAAGTGTACCACTAACATGCACGTTGAAAACGATTATTAATCGTCGAGAGAAATGCACGTTTGGTGTGCGCTATACAAGTTACACACATCAAGTTAACTTCCATTCTCACTGCATTCCGTCCCTTTGCTTGGCATAAATTATTATAAACCTGCTTTTGAAATCTCTTGGTGGGCGGTTGCAGGGCTGACTGCGAGCACTCCACGGTGTTCTAAGATCACAGTTTGGACAACGAAAGAGAAAATCCTTTGTCAACACAGTATCACATTTTATAGCGCCTACTACTCTTGGCGAGAGGTTGAAGCGCTTTAGATGAAATTGATTAGTAATGGAGAGCACCTTTATAGCTGCAAAAAATGAAAGACCTGAGCACTTACCTCCTGATCCTTTTCAGCAGACTTCTAGACTAGCCCCGGTTATTAATCTGGACCCGTCATTCCTCTATCGCTTGCACCTTCAGAGGGGGTGGAGGCAAGGACGGCAGTGCAAAAGGGAGCTCCTAAAGAGGAGGTCTGGACGGGCAGTAGAGGAGGGCGCTGAAGGGGGCAGTGCAGGAGGAGAGTGATCTGGACAATGGTGCAGGGAGCCTGGCAGGGCAGGTTGGGGCTGGCAGGAAAGGGAACGGGGGCAGATTTGTAGGGCAAAAGTGCAGAAGGGGGCGGAAAAAGGGGTGATATTGCGGAACCTCGCAAAGGGCAGCTACAACCCCCAGCCCGTCCATGCTCTGCGCGGTGATGGCCCAGCGGGAGGGACCCGATCAGTGGCCCTGGTTCACTACCGGCTACTGGACACAAATAATGCGGCTCTGAGGCGACGAAGCTTCGATGCAGGCAGAGCCCAGTCTGCTCCGGCAGCGGATTTATGAAAACTTGTGGAACTCTGTGGCCTTTGCAGGACTTTGTCTGCGGCCCCCGCAACTTTCTCAACAGAGACACCGGCACTTTGGCATAGCGCAGACAGCTGTGCCCAACTCGGCCAGGAATCGTCACACGCACGCCACCCAGCACGCGCCCTGCTCACTGACACCCAAGAAACCCATCTTCCGTTTCTACTCAGGCGTTTCTGTCAGAGAACTTTCACTGAAAACAAACAAAGGACACGAATGTTCGAAACCCAAAAGTAACGTGACAGCCATCTTGAGGTAGGCGGGAGTAGGCTGAAATCCGCATGACCTACAGAAGACTAGAACCGCTTTCTGAAACGCTTGTTAAAATATAATCCACCGCTATAAATCTCCAGAATCCAATGCTGAACAATATAAATACTAATTATTTGTAGAAAACCTATTCCCACAATTGTTAGATTAACATTAGAGGCAGAGAAAAGAATGATTTAAGGTTGTAATTAATGTTTAAGCGTAGGTTTTGGAGGATCAGGTGCTGTGCATGACGGTAGTGCAGAGTAGCCACTCCCCGGAGCAGCGCTGCCTGTGATCGGTACTGTGCGGGGCTCCCCTGCAGCCGGCTCGCTTATTTCGGTGCGCTGCTCAATGCTTGTGTCGGGGTTCTATGCGCGCAAACTCCTCCGGCTTCGATCGCTACTTTTAGCTGCTCCTGCACTTTCTCCTTCTTCCTATGCAGGGCAGCTGCATTCTGAATTCAAGTAGCCTGTGACTATTGAAACGGCCCAATCGCAGCGCCGTGGCGATGACGTATGCCTGGCTACGGCGGCCTGCGTGGTTCTAAAACAAGGAAAAGACGTGACACAGGAGAGAAGCGCGGAGGGAAGGGGGGGGAGGCACAGGAAGAAAGTAGTCTGTGCAGTAAAGGGGCCAGTAGCCGTGGAAGGACACAAATGAAGACATGTCAATCATAAGGAGGGACTAACAAGCCTACAACCAATCGGAAGGCAGCATTTAAGACCCAAGCCAATGAAAATGATGGGCGGAGAGTGGGCAGAGCTTCCACGAAGCTTCCCCACTATAGTGTATCCTGCATGTCTCAACGAGACCGCGCAAGCGCTGCCTGGGCGAGACCTAACTAGACTAGATATGCTACCAACTCATGGATTTAGGAAAACCAAGAGCTCTGCTTTCTTCTCTCTTTTGCCTTTCTTTCCAGTCTCTCCCACATATTTCGCCACTTCTTTTTCCTCACCTGGACCTTCCCTCTCTCATCCACTTTCAGCCTACTGCATTTGTTTATTCCTCTTTTAACCGCCTTCTCCTTTCCTGTCATCTACTTGCTTCTTTGCTTTCTCACATAACTCCTTCTGACTTTCTCCTTACTCCACTTTCCTCCTTCCTTGTATCTCCCATGGCTGCTTCCTTGATTGTTTCACTCGTCTGCCTTCTTCCTTGCTGTCTCCGCTTTTCAATCCTTCATTCATTCCAACCTTCAGTCACGGTTACCGGCAAGGGCAGAAGCCACCTACATTATCTCCCTGGCTTAGGTTCAAGAATCATACAATGATTTTTCAATGCTTCGTGAGGAATAACCTTTTGCCTGCTGGTGCACTCCCCATACACTGATTAAACATACATTTTAGTAGTAGTAGTTTCTTAAGACCATGTGTTGTAATTTGGCGCCCCACAGAGGCATAACGATTATTATTAGTGCAGTAAATACAGTAGTAAGAGGGCCCCGTTCAACCCAGTTGTGGCTGTCTTTTATTACCTGATTTACGGTCAGAGGGGTCTTGTTTAGATTTGGGGTTAGTCCAGACCTTTTGATTTTTCTAAAGGTAAATTAATAATATACTTACTAATATGGCTTTCAGACAGTTCTATTCGTCCAGTGGTCTGTTACCATGTCTTTCTTATTTACCTCCGCCCACTGAACCTTACCTTATGGGGCCAGGGGTCAGCCCACTTCCGCCATTGGATAACTTCATTGTGAGTCACACATTCTTCCCTTTCAAAAGGAGTACCTACGCAGTTCTCTACAGTCTCAGAAACCACAAGGGCAATGGATGCTTTTTGAGACCTCATTCTTTTTTGTTTTTAGTCAATGTTTTTCTTTTATGTTGACGAAAGCCCTGCAGCTCATCCAACCATAATGATTTACAAAAACATAACAAAACAAGCATTGACAAAGCCAACGCCAGACCTATTGGCTCTGCTAATGCCTGTTGCTTGTACGGCTTAGGATCCATACATCCCTGGTTGTCATTAATTGTCTCTGTGTGCTTGCTGTCTTACCTCGCCTTACGGACGCACTGGCACTGCTTATAGTCAGAGGAGCATGCATCAAGTGAGAGGTTTGGAGCTAGGGGCAGCGAGAGAGGAATGGCTCCAGGAGACGTGCTGGGAACTGAGGGGCTTATTTACAAGCCCCTTGCGCTGCCGGTGCGTCACTTTTTCCCGTATTAAAAGTGACGCACCGGCAGCGCAAGGGGCTTGTAAATAAGCCCCTGAGTTTTTTTTGTTTTTGCAGTTTTTTATAGCGCGAACTCGACCCGAAGGTATCAGAGCGCTTTACATCAGCACCAGCTGCATTACAGATGGACACATTCATTTCTAGGCACGGGGAGCTTAAGGGGCAGATTTACAAGCCCCCTGTGTCATTTTCGCGCCGCCGTTGTCACTTTTTGTGTATGCAGGGTGGGTGTTCCCACGCAAAAAAGCCTCGTAGACGTGATGCAGTGAAATCTACAAGATTTCACTGACCCACTTCTAGGATGCCACTGCGTCAAAGCAGGCGCAAGGAGTGACGCAGCACAATGAGGATAGGCCTCCCCACACATTGCTGGAGTTACGTCGTGCTTGCGACACGACTCCAGCAATGCGTGACTTTTGTGCCAACAGATGCGTCAGACTGACGCATCTATCCATCCTTGCGCCATGGTGCGCCGTATTGTGAATACGACGCATCCATGGTGGCGCTAGGGTTTCTCAGGGTGGCGCAGGGAAAGTGACGCATCTCTACAGATGCGTCAGTTTCTTGTAAATCAGCCCCTAAGTGATTTGCAGAGAATCGCAGGATGTTTGGGGCCCCCCCGCCAGACTCGAACCTGGTTCCTCAGCTTCAAGGTCGGCCGCTCTAGCCGTTAAGCCTGGTCCGGGAAAGAGAACCCCTGGTAAGAGAAAGTGAATTGGAGTAAAGTGGACTGCCTCAGATTCCAGAGCACCAGAGGCCCCAAGTTATTTCCAGTACAAGCTCTAGGAATAGGCCGAATTTGGAGCATTTCTAGGAATCAAAAGACCCGAGAAAGCCCTCAGTGGGTGCAACGGAGTCGATTGCACATGTCGACATCGAAGGGTTTCAGCCGAAAGGAAGCCATTACAAGGGGGAAGCACAGATGTGTTTGCAAAGGCAGAAGCAACACAAAAAAGCAAGAAGTTTGAAGCACATTACACAATTAGAACGAACAGTTTGCAGTGCAATTGAAAGAGGGGCGATCTAGGGGTGTTAAGTGACGCAGCAACCCCAACCTCCCATTATTCGAGGGCTACCACAAACAGGACCCTCACAGAGGCTGATGCTAAGCAAACTTTGACACAGCAACAAGAGAGGCGAGCACAGGTGAGACAAAGCAAGGAAAAGAAAACGACTTGGCAGGAGAGAGAGCTGGCGTGCAACAGGAGCTGGTGAGCCGTGCAAACCGCCCCGCGCAGGAATGTATGAAGCAATATATCCACGTGTTCAAGGCCAGCCCCTATAACGCAGGTACACAACTGATTGGTTGTACGTCCGAATATTGATTAGGAACGTGTGACATAAATATCATGCTTTGCACATTTTTTTGCAAAAATATCGCTCGGTTAGATTTTCAATTATTTGCTCCATATTTTAGTAAACGATATTTAAGACGCTATACTATTGTGGGAGGACATTAAGGCCACAATATTCTGGTTATATTCTGATACTGTGCCAAACTGACGCCCTTTCTTTGTTAGGCTGGGATTTTAATACTCTTGGATAGGTGGCCTACACCACTTTTGGACACTTCCTCCCTTCTCAGTACGTCTGTACACAAAGTTTCGAGCACACATAAAAATAGAGGTGGGCGAAGCGGCAAATTAACAGGGCGAGCCCAGCCAAAGCCGACCCAAGGGCTCTTGGGGCTTAGAGCCTGTAAACTAGCCGAGCCCTAAACATGTTTGCCATGTAAATCATGCAACAAACTTCACGTAAAATACGATGTAGTCTCTTTAAAATTCAAAGAAGTGTATTTCTTTATCATGTGGAAGTTTTGACATTTTACATTATAGCACTGCAGTGAGATGTACTTATTGAAAGTTAGATTTTAAACATGAACTTAAAACCATTTTGTCCCCGCCGTATCCTCGCAATTATGTCATTGGAAGAATTACGAGGCAAACCAGGTGTCACGGGAAACCTGTATGTGACCCAGATTCTTATAGGAAAAGCAACATTATAGTCTATTAAACTAAACACAATAGGCGCTTTCATATGCGTTAGTGAAGAAAAAGAAAAATCAATAAAATTCAATATTTCCCCAAGATCACACAATTTGGTTAAGGGGGGGGGAGCCGCGATTAATGCAAGTTTTCTGGTTTTAGCCTCCAAAAGGGTATCTGTTTCTCCTTTTTCTCTCAAGGGTTAATGCTTTGTTTTCACGTCTTTTTATATGAGGGCAGAGCGAGTGTGGCTGGCAGATTCCACGTGAAAGCTCGGCTCGTTATGGGCTCGCGGTTCCAAAAGGGCCTCGAGCTGCACCAGAGCCAGACTTCAGGCTCGAGCCTGTCTCGAGCTTTCAGTGGCTCGCCCACCTCTACGTAAAATTCAAAACTTAAATATGAAAGTAACAGCTCGTTGCCTTTCCAGGCATGAGACCTGGGTAGATTTCAGCTGTCTTGTGCGAGGACTGTTTGACAACGTAGTAGAAATAAATTCCACACTGTGGGGCTTATTTACAAGCCCCTTGCGCCACTTTTGCCTAATTTTTAACATGGGAAAAGTGACGCAAAAGTTGTGCAAGGGGCTTGTAAATCTGCCCCTGTGTGTGCACGCTTGCTATGGGGCCGTTTGCTATTCTAAGCAACTTGGTGATTCTAAATATGGTATAGACTCCTTATATGGAATGGACTTGCACAAAGCAGGCAAGCTCAGAAATTCATCATAGAAGACATTTCACGTGCAAGTATTACCATTTTTAGCATCACATAGTGTGCTAGGCGCTAGCATCTTGTGGGTGAGACTTCACACCCTGACACAAACACCCTGCATGTCACAATCTACAAATACGATGGCAGGACCCTGGAGCAGGCTTGTAGGGCCCTCAGTTAGGGACAGGCCTGGGATTTGTGAGTCCTGAATCCAGTGGTGTTGGTAATTAGAGATTTTAAGTGCAATCTTTGAGCATCCGAGAGACATGGGCGGGGCAAGTGTGGGACCCAAATAAGGTGCATAAAATAATGCGTGTATTGGACAGATGGCTTCATATATAGTGCTTTGGGGGCGCTACAGGTGTTTGCTTTTTGTACTCCACTAAGTTAGTACACAAGGTGCCAATAGCCCCTTCTGTTACATGGATCGTACCAGCTCAAACCCCGTGGGGTTTCCTTCATTTACATGGAGGTGTGGTCCCACACAAATGAGAGGATCCTTTGACTCTGTCTGCCCCATATGTCTGTTGGGGCAAACAGGCCATCAAGAGGCCCATTCCATTGACTGTGCACCACCCCCTCTGACCCCCATCCCTCAACACGGGGTGCCCTTTGTAAGGGTTCAAGGGGGTCCCACAGTCTGCCCAGGAATCTCCTTGTGAAATAGAGGCTGGGTCGCCGCCATTCCAAGTGCTGGCCGACTGGTGACTTCAGACAAGTGGCCCCCTTTCACTAATCCGGCTTTCATTAGTGCAGATGTGGGTTGCACCTTAACTGGAAACAGTGTGTTTGCTGTGATATGACGCACTGCCCCGGTTTGAGTATGCCTCGCCCGTAATGTGAACAGAGAACTATGGTGGCAGTGGTATGAAGATGTTCTGCACACCCAAAGACACTGGGTATGTAAACAGCATACAGATTAATGTGTGCTATATGAGCCGGAAACACTATAACACCAAGCTAGTGTGAAACCAACATGAAAAAGATGTTTTTCCTCTCTTTCTTATAGGTGATTGGCTTCCCTTCTCTTTTCCCTGTCGTGTAGTCCTGCGCGGTAAAGACTTTAGCCCAGCATGCAGGGATATCATCATCATTATTATTATTAACTCATTCGATGTCAGGTGTGTAACTTTTAGTAAACTTATGGTGGGTTTAATCCGAACCATACAGTGCTTAATTTGAGCCAGTGGTTTCCGGTGCTGACACCGACACTTAATTGTCAAAACCGGCGATTGTGACAGCCTGCCACAAGGTGGCACTGTCTGACTAATTTAGAGATGACCACAGCAACAGTTAATTGTTAATTCAATATACATTAAAAATGACTATTATCTGCTGTCCAAGCCAATCTTATAGCTGTGGGGGTCTAAAATAGTCAGAACTGTCACACTTGTAGGGATGTGATGGTTAGTAGTTGTGTTGTTACTATCATTGGCAGCATGGCACAGTCAAGTGTGGTACAAGCTGCAGTGGCCTCATGACGAGAACCCTAGCACTTATTTTTTTTTTTTTACAAATTAAGCACAGGAACCATGGCGACATGGGTCACTGCTCTACGTTTTTTCTGGGGTTCAAATCAACCCCTTGGACCCTCGTGGTTTGACTGGACCTCTCTACATAGCTACATTAATCAGGTATTTTATAATGTCAGCCAGTCATGCTCTAGATCAGACGTCTTCAACCTGTGGGGCGCGCCCCCCTGGGGGTCCGTGGCGGCATTCTCAGGGGGGCGCAAATGTTTCAGAAAAGAAGTGTAAATGAAGATGGCTGGAAGCGCGAACGTATTTATTTGTTCAGTTTCCAGGCTATCTTCATTTACATGCAGCCAAAGTGCATTAAAAAAAGCATGGGAACTGCGATTTCAAGTGCCATGGGGCAGAGGTCAGTCGGTGTGGTGCCAGGTCAATTACTGGCCTACAAAGAACAAAAAAATATTCAGTAGCTGGTTTTAAGTGTTTTCTTTTCAACTTTAAGTTAACTGCATATAAAATAATGCACACACAAATTAATCAGTGGGAAAGGCACTCCTAAAGGATGAAATCTCAGATAGTTAATGCAATCGCTGCAGATTTCTGTCTGTGTGACTGTCAGAGAATTGAATCCTACTTGGTGCAGTGGGGAATAGTGACTTTTGTTTTTATAATGCTACAAGGTCCCTGTCTTTGGCAGAAAGCACTGTATATGTGTCATTATTTTAAAATTCTGTTACACACAGCATAAGACAGGCTGCAGAAAAATGATTTAGGCCCAGAATTACAAAGACTGTCTCAGGTTTGTGTTACTTTTTTTTAAACAAACCTGACACAAAGTGTATTGGTATTAACAATCCAGTGCAAATCACTATTTGCACTGGATTGCACCCAAATGTAATACAAGGCTGCGCAGCGCCACTGTAGGGACCAGATTTACTAATGCTTTGCAACAGGTTTGCATTACTTTTGTAATGCAAACCCGATGCAAAGTGTTATACTGGGATTTACTATCCAAAGCAAGTCAGGATTTGCATTGGATAGTTTCCCAAAGTACCACAAAGTTTTGCTACATGCTGCCATGCATTACTTTGCATCAAGGGTGCGTTTCATGGGTAGAGCATGGGTGTATTTGCAAATAGGACATTAGGGCTGATATTCTTTGCTAGCATTAGAGCAGAGAGAACCCTTGCTGCAGAAGGGACAACAAGTGTAGCTATTTTTTCTGAAAGGTATAGTGAGCCTGTGTCAAGACTGGAGTGACGGCCAGGCATGGAGGGGAAGGGGTGAAAGAGGTACACGTGACCGCCTGCTAGTCAGGAATGCATATATCATTAGTGAAGCATTTGGTGTTGTATTGAGGCCCAGGAGTACGAGGGGCTCACAACTACCCCCAAATATGGGGAGCAGTGTTTGTTGATCAATTTCTGTTTTTGTTTCAAGCATTTACTCCTTTATAAGTCTGACATTACTGTGGGTTATGAGCTACAGAAAAAGTACCCCTGAAATGGTCTCACAAGTCCAAACCTCTGTGCTCAGCCCTGCCCCTCCAGCTCTTCCAGTCCTTGCCATAAAGTTTTGGAGGGGGGCCCCGACTTCAAAATATTTAGCTTAGGGGGGCTCGGTGCAACAAAGTTTGAAGACCTCTGCTCTAGATAGACATAGACTGGGAGACGTACTTCCTTGGGAGATGTATCATGAGTGGTGATTTGACAGATTTTGACTTGAAGTATAGACACCATGATTCTTTCCTTTTCCTTTATATTCCATTCTTTCGGCTTTTCTTTTTTTTAACTCACTACTAGCTCTTCATGACTGTCTTATTCTAAAAGGTTCCTCTGTCTTCATGCACAAAGTTTGGGTGAATATTGCACCTTATGTTGGACCTTACTATGATCTGTCCATTGCAGCTTTGATCTTTTCTTGGTAATATTGATCCGGTTTAGTGACGTGGTATAACTTTCACACCATGGGGCTGGCACTATGTTCATCTTTTTATTGAAAAACAACATATTTATGTATGTAGTTATTGAACTTACAGCCATGAAAAAGTAGTCTAAGGCGAAACACGTGTCGGCTGTCTTCTTATGGACAAATAATACAACCACTGCTGCACCTTTGAATTCTTCAGCAATAAAATTGGACCTGTTTCAACAGCAGACCAACACATGACTTTTGTAGTGCTCTGGGTTTATTGCTGTATTTACCTGTAATGTGGCCCCTGAAATAGTTCATTCGTGTGTGGGGGATATGCCTGTGACACAATTAAGAAGGCACACAACAAATATGAACGATGTGCAAATAATTATTGTATGACACTGATGGAGGGGGGGCAAAATTCAGAGATGTAGTGGTATAAAATAGCTGGTTTAGTATAGGTAAGTGAGCATTACATGTGCTAACACAGATATGGTTACATACTACAAATAGACGAGGCGTGTGATGGATTGGCGTGTGACGGAAAGGCGTGTATATACCTGTTTTGAGCGTTTTCTATGAGATTCAAGTTTTGGACCTCAAACTACAAAAATATAATGATCAGACTATTGTCTACAAAAATGTGCAGTTAAGTATATATAGGTAGGTATGGATTTAATAGATATTATTCTCAACACCACACGTGTACCTTGATATATATAATATCAAGGTACCTAGATGTGTGGGACAGTAAACCTGTAGTTACCAATATTTTTGTACTAAGTATTCTGACATACACACTGGTGTGGGCTGGTATACTTTTAAGCTGTTTTCAATCATGTTTTTATTGGCAAAGGTCTTATAATATGTCATAAAAGGAAACCACGTGCTAGTCCACTGAGTTAATGACAAACACAAAGGCAAATTCATTAGAATAGGGACGAAGTGGTTGAAAGGCAGTGTGACACATTCATTTAAACATTTGCTAAGCATTTCCGGGATCTTGCCCTTAAAGGATACTCGTAAAAATGAAACAATTTTTAATTCTCAAAATGACATGGGGGGGGGGGGGAGGAGGGACCGATGAGGCAAATAAAACAAAAGAATTCAAGGCAGCTCCAGTTATGCACGATATACCAGTGCAAACAAGTGGGAGTGCAATAAAGGTGTGTGAAAGAACTCACCAAACAGGATGCCACACCCAGTTATCCCAGATCCTTAACTGCTGATAATAAATGAGCATTGGCAAAGTCAATAGGCTTGGCTTGCATTTTGTGTTCTCACTAAAAATATAAAAAGCCTGCTGCTGTGGAAAAAAATGCTTTCTTGTGCAATGCATCTCTGAGAATAATAATGTAATATGTGATGATTTATTGTACTTTGGAGTTGTAAAATAGTTCCTCATTCATTTGTAATGGAGGTGCTCATTGGGAGGCAGAATGATACGCCAAACTGCCAATTGCTTGAGATGAGCGAGAACTACACTTCTGGCGTGAGCCAAAGGCCACTCTGTGGGCCTGATTCACAAAGGGGCGGAGGCCCCCCAGTCGTGGCGAGAGGCCCGCACTCGCGGTGGGATCACCGCATTGCAGTTTCTCATTGCGGAGGTCCCGTCACGAGTGCAAGCCCCCCGCCTTGACTGCCGGGCCTCCGGCATGAGTGCGGAGGCCCTTTTTGAATCGGGCCCTTTTTATTTCAGCGAATTGGTAACAATTGGCCTTGCAGACCATCACTCTGTCAAACCAGAGCTACAAATGCAGATTGGACTCTCCACAGTGGAAGAGGCATGTGAATCACACAGGTGTACATGGATCAAAAGAGGTTGTGGGCGAAAAGTGGGTCATAGTGATGAGCATATATAGAGTTGCCATCTTTATTTGACTACATGCCAGCCCGGTGATTTTTAGGCTGCTGTTTTGTTTTTAGCTTTCTGGCAGTGCATTTGAGCCATGCAGCTCATATATTGTTTGTATCTGATTCCTTACCTTGGAATATTCCCAGGCATCATACTGTATCCAGAAATATTTGAGCAATCCCCCTTGCGCACTAGTAGGGGGCAACGTCCGGCTCTGCATGGTTTTATTGGCGATATCCGCGCTGGAAGTGACATGCATGGTAGTTATATAGGTGCCACCCCAGTGCGCTGACCTCAGGTCCTTCTTTTCCGTGCCATCAGCGCAGGTCTGGCTCAAGCTCCCCTCAGTCAATTTTTGACTGACTTTGACTTTTTGTTGACGATGAATGTGCATTTTTGTATTATTTTCAAGATGTTCCTGGAAAAACCAGCCGGGTTCAAACCTTGTGACACCTGTCATTGACAGATGTCGGTGACAGACCCTCACTTGGTATGTCTGTGATGCCTTGAGAGGGATCACAACTCTGCGTCATGTACGGAATACAAGACAATGAAACCTTAGGCCATCCGCAAGTGAGCCATGAAGCTTTTGGCCGCTCGTCACGCGACTCCGCGCAGCTACAGGCCTTGTTCGCGTAGGAGGTCTCGGGACCGCTCCCGGAGTCACTCATGTTGGTCCTCGTATCACTCCAGGACTTCTTCTGCTAAGTCTCAGAAGAAGAAGTTGAAGCACTCTTTGACTTCTCCGTGTTGTTCCCATTCTTTGAATGAAGTGGGACAATGATGCCACAAATCCCAACCTCACTCGCAGGTGGTCCCTCTACAGCTGGCATTGGAAATTGGGTCAGCTCCGGGCTTCCCCAAATTTCCTGGAGGTGAAGCGACCCCTGCCCAGGTCAGAGTTTTATGAGGCCATGGGCCTCATTTTTGGGTGGCCGAACCTCTCTGGAGCACCTTCGGGTCCCACGGGTTTGGGAGGGTCGGTCGTTGGAGCTCTGCCGGTGGGTTTGCTCCTGTTGACCTGCTAGAATCCATTGGTGGTTCCAGATTGGGTGCGACATCGCAACCTCCTCTGGGGACTGTACCAATGGTGCCATTGCCAGCGCCACTGCCAAGATGTGGCGCCGAACCCATTGTGATTCCTGACTCCAATATGGAGCCGGACCGGTGCCGGACAACATTGGTTTCGGTGCCGACCAGCGCCACATGGCCGTAATTGGAGACAGAACCCTATTTCCCTGAAGGGCTCATATAGGAACACGAATGGAGGAGATCTGAGGATCCCTATTCTTACACTGATGCCCTAGCTGAGTCCATGGCCGATGACAACTGTTATGAGGATCTGGCATCAGCCAGTGGTCTGGATACCTCACCAGACACTGATTCTCTCCTCCCACAGTGGCCACGGAGGAAGAGGCTTTCTTTGTGATGGTGATCCACAGGGCGGCTGAGGTCCTGGATCTACAGCTGCCCCATTTTCAAGTCAAAACAAATGTTTTGACAGAGGTGCTTCAACCGAGAGTATCCCCATCAGACTCCTTACTACACTTCATCAAAGCCCTCACTGTTTTCCTGATTGGGGCCTGGGCCAAGCCCTGCACAGGGCTACTGCTGACGGGCAAGATGCAGCAAAGTTCAAAATTCGATGAGGGTTGAATATGACCGACTCAGTGGGCAGAGCCACTGTTTTTTCAGTGGCGCTTTAGCGTCACCCCTGGTTAAGGAATACTGGCTTTTCAGGGGATGTCCAAGCTTCACTCATGGACATGCCCTTAGCTTAGATGCATCACATCTCTTTGAAAACAAGGTGGATTCAGCCTTGGAGAGACTCCAGGATAGTGCCACTGCTAGGTCGTTGGGGCTCTCTGTGCTCCCCCCCCCACCCCCAAAAAGCTGCATTCCGCCTTATGTCCCTTCTGTTGTTACGGTAGGTTTTTCAGCCTCTCTCTTTGCCACCATGGCCAGCAGGCTCAGTCCTTTTGTGGCCGTGGAAGCGGCTCCCGCGGTGTGGAAGTAAGGTTGGGGAATACCAGTAGTAGCGGGAGTAGGGGTGCCATGCAGTCAGTGGGGGAGGTCGTCCTTCTTAATATGCTGTAGGAATTGTGTTAATAGGGTCGCCCAGTGTGGAGAAATAGGCTGTTTTCGTAAATGTCGCACTTCTTTGTAACGAAGGACATCCTCCTCCGCTGTTGCCCATTTATGCACTGCGCCATACCAGGCCTCCAGTGTCGGGGCTGTTGGAAAACACCACTGTAAGGTGAGTGCACGTTTAGCAAGGAGTGCTAGGGAGGCAAAATGAATGTGTACTTTATGTTGCTTATGAAGTCTGAAGATGCCCAGTGAGCACGCTTCCCAGGTGTGTATATCAGGCAGTTCCGTGACTTTTCGTAGAGTGTCATGGACAGTTTTCCAGTAGTGTTGAACGGCTGGGAAGGATTGCAACATGTGCATTAGGACTGCTTCTAGCGCCCGACAGTGTGGGCACGTCGCTTGCACGCTGGGGAAATGACGGTTTATTTGAGCTGGGGTGAAATATGCCCTGTGGAGAAGAAAGAATTGTATGTTCCTGAAACTAGAGTTCAGAGAAACTTGTCTGGGAATTGTGTCCATTCCTTATCATGCAGCACTCTCCCATAGTCATCCTTCCATTTCTGCCGAAGCAAGTCTAGGGGGACCACAGATAAGTCCTGAATGGCTTTGTAGAGCCAGGTAATGAGATGCTGGCCATTTCCCATTGTAAGGATGGTCTGCACAACTGGGTGGATGGTAGGTTCCGTGTCCGCAGTGCCCCAATGGACACGGCAGGTGTGAGCTATCTGTATGTGGAGGAGGCATTAGCCGGGGGGAAGGTTATAGTCAGATATCAGCTGGTCGAGCGAAAAGAGATGTCCATCTGTAAACGGGTCGCCTTTGGTATGAAGTGACTTAGCTGTCCAAGGTGCCATGTCTTGGTGTGTGTAAGTACTGAGGAAGCGTGGGAGACCTATGAGGGGAAATTGCGGGTGCATCAGCCGGAGTGCTCTTTGCTAAGCGGTATGCGCGAGATATGCACGTACGGGCCACTGCCACTTGTAGTGGCTGCACAGGGGGAAGCAAGGATTTGGGGAGTAAGAAGCAGCAAATTGTGGATGAGTGAAGGACTCCCTCCTCACTGCTAGTCTCTCACATATATCGTCCGGCGGTCCATCGTAATAGCCATTGCAGTTGAGCTGCCTAAATAGTAGGCTTCAAACGAGGGAGCACCCAGACCCCCATGGTCTACTGGTAACTGCAGTTTCCAAAGAGCAACTCAGTGTCTTGAGGTGCCCAAAATAAGGTTGCCTAATAGGGTGTTCAATTCCCTGAAGAATTGACGCGCAAATAATATTAAAAAATAAAACACTTACCGGCACTGCGTCCATCGCTCTGGACCTCTTTTTTTCGCCTTTGGAACTGGATGCTGCAACTCCCTTGACCAATCTTGGCGCTGCTCACAGTAGGAGAGCAGCGCCCTGATTGGAGGGAGCAACCTGTCTTGGTGCTACACAACAAACTGGAGGCCTGCACTTACTCTCAACCGAGCTGCCTTAAGACCGCTGGGTTGAGAGCTTTAAAGTGCGCATGTGTGGCTGACCGTCTCAGGATGGCAGGCCAAAGAGACATGCACACTTTAAACAGTGCACAGACAGCCCACCCTCCTCCCTGCTGCTGGTGCCACTCAGCAGGACCGTCCTGTCCTGATGCTCTGTTCGGAACGGGTGGATGAAAAATAAAACGGTAATAAATTACCATTTAGTTTTTCATCTCTGGAGCTTTAGGGGGCATTTAAGTGGGGCGATGCTCTTCCGCTCCAACAGAGGAGCCGCCCCCGGTCGGCACGGCATCAGGGAAATCTCTCTGACCTGGTCCAGATATTGGAGGGGACTGCAAAAACCTGCAGTGGTGGTTTATGGACCGTGATTCATTCAATTGCAAACCTCTCTTCCCCACCCAGAGCTCACAGTGGAGAGAGACTCATCACTCCTGGGTTG
Source organism: Calotriton arnoldi (assembly GCA_963921515.1). NCBI lineage: Eukaryota > Metazoa > Chordata > Amphibia > Caudata > Salamandridae > Calotriton > Calotriton arnoldi. The sequence continues at coordinate 1,914,260 of CAWUFW010000306.1, forward strand.
GGGCAGCCATCTGGGAGAGGTAGAGATCAGAGGAATCTTGTCTTCTCTGGAGTCCAAGCTTCATATCAACCTGCTGCAGCTCCAGGCGATCAGGTTGGCACTGAAAGCCTTCATTCCTTAGTTCAAGGGAAGGCTAGTGCAAGTGTATATGGACGACACCACCACCATGTGGTAATCTGAACAAATTGGGGTGGGTGGGGTCGTGGACCCTTTGTCAGGAGACCCTTCGCCTCTGGACATGGCTGGAATGCAAGGGCATTCCCCTAGAGGTTCAACACCTGGCGGGCTCTCTGAACACCAAAGCAAACTAACTAAGAGCAGACAAAATATGCCTCGCGGATCACAAATTACATCTTCATCCGAAGGTGGTGCAAGGTCTCTTCTGACATTGGGGAGAGCCTTGGTTAGATCTATTTGCCACTGTCGAATGTGCTATGTCAACACTTCTGCGCACTAAAGTTTCCAAGGCGGATCTCACTGAGAGAGGCATTTTGTTTCAAGTGGAGCTCAGGACTCCTATACGCCTTTCCACTGATACCTCTCTTCTCCAGAGTTCTCAAGAAGATGAAGAACGAGTCATCTTAGTGGCCTGAACTGGGCACTCAGAGTATGATATCCTGAATTCCTGAGCTTGTGCATCTGTCCTCCAGTCAGGTTGCCCATTCGGGAGGATCTTCTATCGCAGCAACAGGGCAGGGTACTGCACCGAACCTGTCCACTCTCCACTTTCATGCTTGGCGATTGAGCAGTGACAGTTGAAGGTGTTTGATCTCCCTCCTGAAATAAGTAATGTCATTCTGGCAGTCAGGCATTCTTCTACCAAAACCATCTATGCCTGCTGATGGGACAAGTTTTGTGGCATGGTGTCCATCTAAATACGTTCTCTGTCTGCACCCTTGTCTGCAGTTCTCCATTTCGCTCTATCCCTGACCCGGCAAGGCTTTGATTTGGGCACTGTGAAAGGATGTGTCTGCCATTTCTACCTTTCTACGGTTGCCGAATCAACCTTCCCTGTGTAAGTCACCTGTTGTCACTAGATTCCTTAAAGGTTTGCAGCATATGTTTCCTTCAACACCCTTCATTATGCCCCAATGGGACTTGAATTTAGTTATCATCTTCGCCCTCCATCGTTCCTAACGATCAAAACTGTCTTCCTTGTGGCGATAACATCTGCCAGGCGGGTTAGCGAATTGCAGGCACTTTCAGTTAATCCTCAATGCACTTCATTCTTTCCAGACAAGCTGGTTCTTAGAACTCGAGCATCCTTTTTGCCAAAGGTGGCCACACCTTTTCACGTTGGGCAGAGCATCACTCTGCCTACCTTTTTTCCCCATCCTCATCCTCCTAAAAAAGAGGAGAGACTCCTCCTCCTGGATCCGAAAATCCCATTATTGCCACATATTGATTGTTCCAAAGAATTCCAGGTGAACAATCTACTCTTTTTTGGATTTGAAAGGGCAATGAAAGGGAATGGCACTTCAGAAGAGAAGCTTCTCTAGCTGGATAATCCTCTGTATTAAGATCTGCTTTGCAATGGGCAATAAACAGCCCCCTAGGGCTTAAGAGCTCATTCCACCAGAGCTACAGCTGCGACCACTGAAGTTTCTAGAGAAATCTCAGTCCTGGACATTTGTCAGGCAGCTCCGTGGGCATTTCTGCCTGAACAAACACAAGTGCCTCGACAGTCAGGTCTGCCGAGATGTGCATTTTGCCCGTTCAGTACTCCGGGACTTCTTTTTTTAAAACAATCTGCAGACCCACCTTCAGGGAGAGATTGCTTTGGTATCTATTCTAAGGTAAGGAATCTTCAGCTAGAAGTCTCTATCAGCTGAGCAAGTTACTCACCTTCGGTAATGCTTCATCTAATAGAGACTTTATCTATCTGCAGATTTCTTACTGATCCTCCCTTCCTCCCTGTTCTGTGAACTGTCTTCTCACAGTCAGAGATCCTTTTGGAACTCACAGGCACACTAGTCCTCCTCAGCTTGGCTCCGTGCTTCTGGTGCAAAAATAATAGTCAAGATCAGAGGTCAGCGCCCTGGGGTGGCTGTGATGAGTACCATTGAGTTGAGTAACAATAAACATCTGTTCTCTGGGGTGAAAGCGTAGGTGTAGTCTTGTGCAGTTTTTGAATTTATTTTTTTATGCTCAAACAGTGGTCAGCAGGTTGTAGGCTATTGGATTAGTCAAGATTTCTGCTCATGAGCATGATGATAGTTTGTAGTTTTTGTTGGTATTCAAGGCATGGAAGATGCATCGTAGCCTTTTTAGTGTGTAAAAGGCGCTTCTTGTGACCTCGTTAGGATGTGGTGTCATGGAAGATCCAAGTCCATGGTTATTCCTAGTTTTCTCACCTCTCATGATGTAGCTGGCAGGGCATCAGTTTTTTTAGGGCAATATGTCTGCAGGCTAGTGTTTATGTTGTTGTCCACAGGTCATGATCTCTGTTCTTCTGGTGTTGAACTTTATGTGGTTACGCCTCATCAGTGCATCTAAGGTATGGAGGCAGTTGTCAAGTTCTGACTTGTAAAGGACTTTGGAACCATCTATTTTTAGAATGATTTGTCTATCATCTCCATAGTTGTAATACATAAGACTGAACTAGGTAGTAGTCTATGTAGGGGATTAGGATGATGTTGAATTAGAGAAAAGTGATAATGGAACCTTGAGGGATGCCACAATATTGGGTGTGAGGGGCTGAGATGAAAGATAGTTGGAATACCAAGTTCTTTCTGTCTTTAAGGTATGAGGCAATTCATTTTAGACTGCTTCCATGTATTCCGTTATCATTTGAGGTCACTCAGTGCCAGGTCCCTGAGTTGTGTGTTTGCTCGGGTTTGCCAGGAGTGTTTGAATGCCACAGTCTCTGGAGCTACATTTGACCATTGGGTAGAGGTGGTCTGCAGGTGTAGGTTCGGGGGAGGTGTTTTGGGTGTGCTACACCCACTAATAAATTAATGTTTTGATATATAGTGGGGTACAGGTGCTTTCAGTCGGGTATGGTGAGGTGTTTGTCGGATTTCACCAGGAATGTTTACAGACACAGACTAAAAACGCGCGCACACACACTCTCCTTCTCTGTTTGGAAAGAGAATGAAAGACATGTTGGTTATTTCACAAAATAATGTGTGTTTTCAGTTAATACCCCTATCAATCCACATTACTCTCCCTTTCCACAGCCCCTAAAGTCTCTTTTGTGCCCCCTGCTTGTTGTATAAAGCATTTTAACTACATGGTGTATATTTACTAAGATTTTGTGCTGTGTTTGTGTCACAAAAGTGATGAAAATCGACGCAAAATTTTTTCCCCCCAGTTTACTTTCCAGCGCAAACGTAAATTCACTTGAAAGTAGTGCAAAGCAGTGCATAGAGCTGAGAACGCAAAAGAGAACACACCAAGAAATCAAATGGTTTTCCAGCTGGAATGTACACAAATAAACAGAAAGATGGCCCACTATTGTCTCCTAGGATGGCCAACTTCAAGCATAAACACAAATTTGAAGGATGTGTTCAAACCACATGATTCCAATTGACCGTATTCTTGAGCAAAATTTCCCCCTCACCCCCCCACTGGCATGACAACTTTCTGAACATCTTGCATTACAGGAGAATAAAAAATAACCACTGCAATCAAACTCTATGGAAGACCAAGTTTCTTGTAGGCACATGATTAAGGCGTTAAAAGATTTAATTATTTCTCATTTTGTCCCAACCCGGACATATTTCATGACAGAAATAGCCCACCCAGGCTACCTCAAGGGCTCATTGATCCTAGATAAAGGGCAGGTGTTATTCAAAGCACCCGCCACCCAGCTCCACTTGAAGAGATGCTCCTTCAAATCAGTAGCCTGAGGATGGGTTACAGGACCGGCTCCCATGTCTTTTACTCAAAGCCCCCCCTCGCCCTAGAGAAATGACTGTATCTTTGGGATTCCCACATATAAGATCAGAATCAAGCCCTACTGCATCAGTCACCATTGACTTAAATACCCTAGGACCATTCGATTGTTGGATCGGTGATTCCCAGTACTCGGCAACAGGGACAACATCAATCCCTTACTTTAGGAAATATTCACAATTCTGAACGACCAAATTTGTGATAACCAAGGATCCAAAGGTGACTCTGGAATAGGGGGACGGACCCGACAAATTAATAGTTACATTTATAATATAAACCAATTTTACGGCATCAATCTCTTTTTAGGAATTTAGAATAGAGCTTCTATTTACCAGAGGAGACTTGTACAAGCTAAAATCCAAAACAGAGCGTTCTGCTCCCCCTGGGTCCTTTGTGGAGGGCCTATCGGAGGAATCCATAATGGTTCCCTGTCCCTTTGACAAAAGGTTTTTGCCCCATGGTTAGGCCAGGAACGAGTGTGCAAGGCAGATGCTGCTGTGGTGCCAGGATCTGCGTTTCTCATACTTGGTGCATTAGACGGAAAACAACCTTAACAACGCGATCAAAACACCGCAATACATTTACATCGCTGCTTTTACAACGCAAGTCGTTACAACGACTTGCGCTGGATGGCGCTATAGACTAAGGAATAGTGTGATTTACTATTCCAACACCTTCCCTACTGTACGTAGGCTGGAGTTGGAATAGAAAATCATACTGGGGCAGATGTATCAAGGATTGCATTTGCGATTCCTTAATAGCGAATTTTAGCGAATTGCTATTAAGGAATCGCAAAATGCTATGTATGTAGGAATCGCAATAATAATTGCGATTCCTTAATATTCCTTAATTGCAAATTGCGATTCACAATTAAGGAATACCTTCCCATTCATTCCTATGGGCGTAGAGGCCCATAGGAATGAATGGGAAGACATTCTCAATTTGCGAATCGCAATTAGAGAATCGCAAATTGAGAATGCAATTTCAAGGGTGCCAGGGTGTCCTTTTGACACCCTGTTGCACCCCTGAAATATGTATGTGTGCACATGTGGCGCACATACATGCCCTAAGGGCATGTATGTGCACCACATGGCACTTTGAAAAATGCTAAAAAGTGCATTTTTCAAAGAAATCGCAAATTACCACCAACTTGAAGTTGGTGGTAATTTGCGATTCCTTAAGGCCAAATTGCACTTTTTGGTGCTTCTACATTGGATTTAAGGAATCGCAATTTGCGATTCCTTAAATGCAATTGCAAAATAGGGAATCGCAAATTTTGCGATTCCTTATTTTGCAAGGCAGTTTTGCCTTAATACATACCACTAAGCAAAATTGCGTTAGCAAACGCCGAAATTCTGCGAATTTCGACGTTTGCGAACGCAATTTTGCTTGATACATCTGGCCCACTATTCCTAAGTCCAGCGCCCTCCAGCGCAAGTCGTTGTAACGACTTGCGTTGTAAAAACAGCGATGTAATGTACCGCGATCAAACTGATCGCGTTGTAACATCATACATCCGCATTAGACACCTTGTAGCCCTTATTTGTCCCTCCGAGGCGGGGACTATCCATTTGAAACCACCCAACTGGATTGCTAACATCCCTACAACCTAACTCCGGCAAGGGCAGGGGGATCACACTTCCCGTTCTCCCACCCCCCCCTCTTCAAGGAGGCTCAGCCATAACGTTGGATATAGATGCTTCCGGAGGGGTGAGGGAGGACGGAGTAGGAATAGCCGGCACTACTCTGGTTCTCACCTCCACCCCAACAAGTTCATCACACGGAAGGTTCTGGGTAGTAGGAGCAATCTAAGTGCTACCTTCAGGAGGGAATTTCAACAACCCCCCAACCCACGAACTCTGCATCTCAATATCCATGGGGAAATGTCGTTTTTTTGTTTTCTGTTTAAGGAATCTTCTTATTCTTTTATTGTTTCTTTTCTTCGTCATACCCTTCTGACTCCTTGCAGAAACTCCACTTTACCTGGAGGTAATCCCTGCTTGGCACACAATTTGACTCAGGCACATTATGATACAATTCCATCGATGTACCAGCAAGTGCTGGCTCCCCTTCCAGCCCCACACCTGACTGCACAGGTGAACCATTTCCTTTCCCAGCTTTTTTAATGCCCTTTTTTTAATCCCCTTTTTAACATTAGGAAAATCTCTATCTTAGCTTTACCAATGGAGGAGCACTGATCCGGGTCCGCAAATAACATACTTCAACATAGCTCTTCATTTTCACGATTACAATCAGTTTTTGGGGTAAGCATATGACGTACTGGTATACCAGCTTAAACAGAAACATCTCTTAACCCTTCTAAGGGCACAACCATTGTGGACTTGTGTTTCACAATATTGTCCTTAAAGGGATTTACTGCTGATTTTAACTTGTAAAGGCCAAACTTATTTACTTTCTGTACTTCAAACAAAACTGCAGACATCTTTTCCAGTACGTGATCAGAACTTAGTACAGTTTTTTCCAATAAAGACAAAATAGAAAATAGGATCTTTTTCAATGCAAAATAGGATATCAGATGGAGCACCATCCCCTCCATTGTCTGTATTAAATTGCATAAACAATCAATCAATCAGTACTTGTTAATCGCAGCTACTCACCCGTGAGGGTCTCAAGGCGCTGGGGGAGGGATTGGGGGGGGGGGGTTCTCGTAGGTGTTCAGAGATGTGGCTGTGGCAGGGGATGTTGAGGACCAATCTGGCTGCAGTGTTCTGCACGTTCTGAAGTTTCCGGAGGAGTTTCTGGGAGGCGCATGCGTAGAGTGCGTTGCCGTAGTCGAGTCTGCTGCTGATGAGTGAGTGGGTGACCATCTTCCTGGCCTCAGTAGGGATCCATCTGAAGGTCTTCCGAAGCCGGCGAAGGTTGTGGAAGCGTTGATCTGGTGGTTCATGGTGAGTGAAGAGTCCAGTATGATTCCGAGGTTTCGTCTGTGGTCAATGGGTGTAGGGGGGGTTTCTAGCTCAGTGGGCCACCAGGAGTCTTCCCAAGCGGAGTTGTTGGGCCCCAGGATGAGGACTTCGGTCTTGACTGTGTTGAGTTTGAGGCAGCTCTCTCTCATCCAGGTGGCGACGGCCTTCATCCCATTGTGAAAGTTGTTTCTGGCGATAGTGGGCTTGTTGGTGAGGGAAAGAATCAGCTAGGTTTCATCGGCATAGGAAACAATGTTAAGTTCATGGCTCCTGGCGATGGCTGCGAGCGGGGCCATGTAGATGTTGAAAACTGTGGGGCTCAACGAGGAGCCCTGAGGCACTCCGCAGCTGATCTCTGTGGGTTCCAAGAGGAACGGGAGAAGTCTGACTCGCTGTGTTCTACCGGTGATGAAGGAACGGATCCAGCCCATGGCTTCGTCATGGATGCCAGCGTCGTGGAGTCTCGTAATTGGGGTGCAGTAAGAGACACATGCGAAGGCGGGCGAGAGGTCGAGGAAGATGAGAGCTGCGTTTTCTCCCCGGTCGAGGAGAGAGCGGATGTCGTCGGTGGTGGAGAGAAGGGCGGTCTCGGTGCTGTGGTTGTCTTGGAAGCCAAATTGAGAGGAGCCCAGGATGTGGTTGGCTTCGATGAACTCAAAGAGTTGGGCGTTGATGGCCTTCTCGATGACCTTGGCTGGGAAGGGGAGCAGGGAGATGGGTCTTAAGTTCTTGAGGTCTCTCTGGTCGGTGGACGGCTTCTTCAGCATGGGGTTGATCTTGGCGTGTTTCCAGTCATCTGAGAAGGTGATGGTCTCGATGGAGCAGTTAATTTATGCGGCGTAAGGTCCGAGGGGGCTCTGGAGTGAATGCTCTTCATGGTCTTGAGGGTGTCGTCTGTGGTGAGCAAGGTCCAGTTTAGCAGGATCTGGTGAGGGGCAACGTCATCTCGTGAGGTCGTGGTGGGAGTGATGGGCAGGTCTTGGGTGTCGAAGCTGTTGTAGATCTGCTTGATCTTGGTGGAAGTATGTGCCAAGTTTTTTTCAGAGGTCTTGGGAGGGTGGGACTTCTGTGGTCACGCTGTGGGGTTTGGCGAACTCCTTGATGATGGCGAAGAGTTCTTTGCTGTTGTGTATGTTGGCATTGATTCTGACCTGAAAGTCCATTTTCTTTGCGGTTTTGAGGAGGGTGTGGTGTGTGGAGGTGGCGGATTTGAAGCTGCATGGGTTTCCGGGGTTTTGCTGTTCTTCCATCTCTTCTCGAGCTATCTACAGGTGCGTCTGAACTCGTGGAGGGCGGGAGTGAACCAGCTGGCTTTCTTGGAGTGTTGCTTGCCGGGAGCTATCTTGAGGGGCACCAGAGTGTTGGAGCAATTGGAGAGTCATCAGTGGAGGTTACGTGCTGAGGTATTGGCGTCTATGGATTTCGGCGGTACTCTGAAGGAAAACTTCATGATATAATTCAGAAAGTGAACCCTTCAATGCAGTAGAATTACAATAAAGTGGAGATAGAAATGGATGAAGAGAGCAAGAGGGGGGAATTGAATTGGGTACACCCCATATATCTGAGATTTTTCGGGGAGGAACCACAATCGGGAGGGACCCCCGCTCTCCCCCCCTCCATATTCAGATCGATGTCAATGTCCGGGAGAGTGAAATCTTCACCAATCACCACCTCTTTGCAGACAACTGTCCGTGCGTCTTCACAGGTTTCACTTCTCGAAGAAATTTCTGAAGCAGAGACTACACATAGCCCACTGCAGTTGCCACCCTCCAGAATTAAGCTTGGAAAACAACAGTCTTTCAAAATGCTATTGGAGGGGTTGCAGGGCATTGACTGAGCAGCAGTAGACAACTCCACAGCAGACGCTGAAATAACAGTTGAAGGCAAATGGACCAAACCCTCCTGAGCACCGTCAACCAACGATACCCCAGTGTCAACACTGGCCCTCTTAGAACATCCATGGGCCAGGGAGGAGGCCATAACCAAGAGTGATGAGACAGTGGGACCACCACTAAAGCCTTTCGACACTGCTTTTGAGGCAACTTTGGGCATTTTCCACAAAAAAACGGTAATAACTGTATAGTATTTAAAAAGGTGTTACTGGGAGCTTCTAGCGCAGCAAGTAGATTTCCTTACTTTTGGATGTTGGCTAGGGGAAAGAAGGAATTTCTCGCCCGGAGGGCAACTTTTTCAGAGTCATCCTATTTTCACCCAAGTCCGCAAAGATGCTGCTCATATGCGCTGATCAAAGACTCACAGTAAAAGTCACTCAGCAGTACCAATAAGACACTTAGGACCTGACTTAGATCTTGGCGGACGCGTTACTCCATCGCAATGGTGACGGATATCCAGTCTGTCGAAATATAAATCCCATAGGATATAATGGGATTTATATTTCAGCAGACGGGATAGCCGGCATCATTGTGACGGAGTAACCCTTCCGTCAAGATCTAAATCAGGCTCTAAATAACCTGTGTCAACTATACCACTGCCAAAAACAGACGTGGCGATATACAACAGGCAGTAGATGGCAGTGGTAACAATATTTGCACGGATAGGGATGATAAAGAGCGCGCAGCAGGAGAAGCCCCGGTGGCAAGCAGTGGGTTGGCAATAGATGAAAATGTGAATATGCGTGCACAGAGCAGGCTCCCCTCCAGGAGGCACAAGCCGCACCGCCCAATGCAGGCTGCATCCTCACCACTGATGGGGGCTTGCGGCCTAAGCCTCTACTGCACACCAAAGTGCACACACTAAAATGCCGCTGCAGCACAAAATCCCAATGCCCAGCTCACCAACATTGCCTTGCGTCACGCCCAGCTCACCAACATTGCCTTGCGTCACTGACACCGACACTGCTGTCTGCTTCCTGTCTTCCGGAGTGAGGAAGAAGATAAATGCCACAACTGGCAGATGAAACAAGCATTTGCATTGCAATGGGTCTCGCATTTACGCGAGTTTGAGCTATTGACATTGCAAATAACAATGCCTTTTATTTTTGTTTTCGTTTTTAAAACATAAATAAAAGGCAGTGTGATTTACAATGCCAATAGCTTAAACTTGCGTAAATGCGAGACCTATTGCATTGCAAATGCTTGTTGATTAATGTGTGTGGGGGGTTGCTTTCCACAACCTTAACGGTTTTTAAGGCATAAAGTCGATGATTTTGGAAGCATACTTCACCGAATAAACTTGGCTATTGCAACATGTTGACAGTAAAGGCACAGAGCAAAATTACCGAATCCCCGTACGTCCCAGCACCCCCGATAGTGGCGGAGGCGGGGCACCCTGTTAAACCCAACAATCACACAGTTTACATTTCACCTGCCAAAAAGAGTCCCCTCTTCAATACAAACCCAACAGACACAATACCTTCCCTGGATGTTTTCTAAACTCCCCTCTCTCTTATCTTTCCCCAAATATTGGCATGCACGGTACACGTTACACACATGAATTGTATAATCAGATCAACCAGCGGTTCCACCTGCCAGCCACTGGAAAAGAAACAGGAGATAGGTGAATAAATAAAAGCTGAAAGGTCCTAAATTATTAACGGTTTCAGCAGTTTCCAAATAACCCCGTTCTTCTAACACCCCCGCCCCGCGCCCATTGCTCACTTCGGCGCGCGGACTGGGAAGAAATTGCCCTTTTATTTGCCACGTATGGCATTCCTTTGAGTCAGAAGGCGGCCTGTGGGCATTAAAGAGTTAATCCTACCTTTGTGCCTCCTGAACAGCTCCGGCAGGCAGATGATAAACATGATACCCACTGCAGTGAGGAGTTTCGTGAGCGTGGACTTGGCGCCGGCCCTGCACATGTCACGGTGTATGCGGCGGCTACTACGAAAGCACAGGGATGAAGGGCTGCTTAAAAAAATCAAAGTGCGCGCCTAAAATAAAACAAGCACTGGCGACAGCGGAAAATGAGGAAGTGGTGCTGGACGGCCTGCCATCCTCTCCGCCTGCAGCGTGGGTGGCCCAGAGTTGTCAGCCGATGATTGAAGGAGGGCCCTGCGTGGGAAACCCCCAGCCCAGTGCCCATGTCTGTAGCAGTCTGCGCTTACAAAATAAAAGTAAAAGCACGAATGGCGCGCTGATTAAAAGCGCCCGCGAGTGTTGTGTACCAGAGCTGTCGGCCGGATGATTGAAGGCGGGCCCTGCGTGGGAGACCCCTACCCACTGTCCCTGTCTGTAGCAGTCTTGAGGCTAACAAAATGAAAGTAAAAGCACGCTGAAAATAACAAGCTGTCGCCATTGCACAAAGGCAGCCGCTTGTTTATATTTGCATCGCGCTTTCACTTTACAATAGCTGCCGCCCCACCCCGCGAGTGCTGTGTGGGGCGGCAGCTATTGTAAAGTGAAAGCGCGATGCAAATATAAACACGCGGTCAACCTTGCCAAAATAGTGCCACCGACTAATGAAGGAGAATAACGCCGCAAGTAAACGATCCAGTCCTGATGGGCGGTTCCAAAAAGAGACAGGGCGGTAACAAGGAGGGACTAAGAAGCCTCATTTTCAATCGGAAGCCAGCATTTACCATGGATGATGACGCCAGCCAATGAAAAAGATGGGCGGGGCTTCCACTCCACTTCTAAAACATACCCTACTACAATATGCCTCGCAGAGCGAGCAGCGCATGCGCGCTGCAACGCTAGGCGAGACCTAAAAATGGACAATGAGAAAATGTTAATAAATGAAAACATTTTTAAAAGATATCAAGGTATCACAAATGTCCAACTTGTGTTACGTCATTTACATGATAGCATGATTTTAAGCTCTAAGACAGCGAAGCTCAATGGTTCACAGTCGGACCCACTCATTGGATCTCCTCAATGTCCCCAGCTAAGGTTTGTACAGAGTACTGCTATTTAGAGCTGGCCTATCAGTTAAAGCTTCCTCTGAGGATGAGACCACGGTGGCTTCAACAGTTTGCGCCTGGGAAGCGGAGTGAAGATGGGAGTCCAACACACACTCTTCAGTGGAGGGAGTTGGATGATTCATGTTGCGATGTAAGTGAGCACGAGAGAATCCATAGCTTGATCCTTGTCAGAAGTCCAACGCATCACTCTTTCACCCATCTGACCAGGCGAGAGGTACAGGTCTGCAGAACTGAACACAAACCTTTTCCAACAGCTAAGGCTATATTCAACTAGGCTGTATTGTCCTGTTGAGTCCTCCCTAGCATTGCCAGAAATCAAGTAACGATTAAAAATGATAAATAACATACCATGCTGGACAGTGGGAGGTAGCTTCCTTTGCCTTGAAAGAGGTCTGCTCCCCAGCACCATGTACAGCCTCGGAATACATATATGTGTGGCCTAGAAACACCAGAATAACACTGTTACCTAATGTAATCGCAGGGCCCATGGTGCCGACAAAATGCAGGCCACACACATTCCAAAAGGTATCCCCTTCGCTAGTACAGGAATCACTGCTCACTGGTCTAGACCTCTCACAGGTTTGAAAAGTAAGGAGAGGATTATTTCATTTTAACACCCATACGGGTCCAGTAAAAATGGATATCAAAACTATTGTGGGCGTTACTGACACCTAAATGCCCCTCCCCCGATAATGATATCTCATGATACAAATTCAACAAGATCTCTTTAACACTATGGAACAACTAATCATCTACTGGTGCCAGGAGCTTCGTCCTCAGGCCCACTATACGCCACTGAGCCTGACCTGAAAGAGGCCTGACTCTTGCTATGAGAATGTTGTGTCAAAACAGGAAACATTCACCATTTACACAAGCACACGGCTGAGCAGGGAAGTAAACAGGACCCAGAACTCAGCGGAATCCCAAAACTATATTGCAGAAAGAGTAAAAATACAGAGACTTCATTTAAGGGATGATGGATATGTGCAATGCCCGACATCAACATTATGCCCAAAAACCAGTTCTTATCCGGACATAAATTTCTCGCTTGCCTCACTGAATTTAAACGTCCTAGGGCCTAATTTATGTTTAGTGGAACAGGAATTAATTATGGTAAATTTTGTAGATGTTCAAATGTGTCCGAATGAGATTTTACAAAGGTAGATAGACCGACAACGAAGGACGACATGTAACAACACGATACGACACAAAACTGTCAGCAAAAGCTGTAACAACTAATCAGACCTCGAAACAATAATTGCCAAGTCGTCTTATTTAATTCATAGTAAACCAGAACAACATGCTGCATGACTGGCATCTTCCAAAAATCATTCTTACCAGGCGGCCAAAGCAGCCAGCCAGAGCCTAACCAAGGCAAGTGCTGATCTCAGTTACATTTGAATAGGTGAAAGAACAACATCCGCATTTAATGCAATAAACACTGAGGAAGAGCGGTAAGGAAACAGCCCTCAAATAACAAGTTTCACACGAGCCTACAGTGACCGCTAATGACCAGGGTTGTGCCTCTGCAGAATTGGAGTCATGCATTTTGCAGTTGCTAATGTCACCAGTCGCACAGCAGAGAACATCAACAGCTTCCAAGCCCGGTCACAAGACACTAAAAACAAGCATTGGCATAGCCAATAGGTCTCACCTTTGGGACCTTATAAGTGTTTAGCCATGCAACAGTTGATGTTGTTGCACCAAGGATATTGTGCTGCATAACTAAATACTTATAAGGTCCTAAAAGCGAGACCTATTGGCTATGCCGCGAAGGCATGGCTAAGGCGGAGTTAGGCGCCATCCGTGTTGCTGTGATATAGTAACTGTATCTGTATGCTATCATGCCACAGATTGCTTTGTACATAAAGGACGGCAGACTCGTGCAGAGCTTGGACGGGCGAGTATGTTTCCACGTACAGCGTACAACATGTGATTGGCGCACTATATTCCAACTTAGTTCAAATCTGGATTCTGCTGCTGTAAAAGGTGCCGGATTTGTAGAACAAGAGCCCGAAGGACCTGCAGGATTCTGACGGATGGACTACCGAGCTGCCCAGACTGGCGAGCTCAGAGGCCATGCATGAGCATCCATTGCTTGGCCTCCCTGCTGAAGTGCAGAGCTTGTTGTGATGGTGGTTTGGGGGATAGAATGAGAGGCAGATGATGCTCCTGGTTCTGTAATTAATCTGATAACATTTACAGTCACACCCTAAAGGGAAAGGGGGATAAAAAAGTGCCCTGTTCACGCCAGTGAGTGAAAGACTGGTAGAGCTGGACAAGAGGTAGTCAGTCAGATGTCAGGCAGGAGTTAGTCTGACTAGCAGGACTCTAGAGTGATAGTCATAGTTCAGTCAGTTTGGTGAATTCAGATCTAAGTAAGGTCTCTGAAAGGCCTCTGGAGTGAGTTATCTTTCGGACATGTGACTTCGAAAGATGGGTAGCGCAGGTATCACCTTGACCCTTGGCGGAAGGCAGGCTCTCTTAATTTGCTTGCTCCAACCAAACTTAGGGCAGTATCCATGCCATGAGTGATATAGCGCCAGTGCTGAAGTGGGTGGTGGCCTCCTAAAAAACGTTTGGGTACCTGCACTTATTTATATTTTATTATTACGCACTGAGGTCCATGAATTTCATGGGGAATGTGAAAGAGGACGAGGCGAGTGGTCCGGTGGAGTGGGCAGGAGAGGGTCAGGTGGAATGGGCAGGAGAGGGCCAGGTGGAGTGGGCAGGAGAGGGCCAGGTGGAGTGGGCAGGAGAGGGTCAGGTAGAGTGGACAGGAGAGGGTCAGGTGGAGTGGACAGGAGAGGGTCAGCTGCAGTGGGCAGGAGAGGGACAGGTAGAGTGGGCAGGAAAGGGTGAGGTAGAGTGGGCAGGAAAGGGTGAGGTAGAGTGGGCAGGGGAGGGTGAGGTAGAGTGGGCAGGAGAGGTCCAGGTGGAGTGGGCAGGAGAGGGCCAGGTGGAGTGGGCAGGAGAGGGTCAGGTAGAGTGGGCAGGAAAGGGTGAGGTAGAGTGGGCAGGAGAGGGTGAGGTAAAGTGGGCAGGAGAGGGTCAGGTGGAGTGGGAGGGAGAGGGTCAGGTGGAGTGGGCAGGAGAGGGCCAGGGGAGTGGGCAGGAGAGTGTGCGGTAGAATGGGCAGGAGAGGGTGAGGTAGAGTGGGCAGGAGAGGGCCAGGGGGAGTGGGCAGGAGAGGGTCAGGTAGAGTGGACAGGAGAGGGTCAGGTGGAGTGGGCAGGAGAGGGTCAGCTGCAGTGGGCAGGAGAGGGTCAGGTGGAGTGGACAGGAGAGGGTCAGGTGGAGTGGGCAGGAGAGGGACAGGTAGAGTGGGCAGGAAAGGGTGAGGTAGAGTGGGCAGGAGAGGGTGAGGTAGAGTGGGCAGGAGAGGGCCAGGTGCAGTGGGCAGGAGAGGGCCAGGTGGACTGGGCAGGAGAGGGTCAGGTAGAGTGGGCAGGAAAGGGTAAGGTAGAGTGGGCAGGAGAGGGTGAGGTAGAGTGGACAGGAGAGGGTCAGGTGAAGTGGGCAGGAGAGGGTCAGGTGGAGTGGACAGGAGAGGGTCAGGGGGAGTGGACAGGAGAGGGTCAGCTGCAGTGGGCAGGAGAGGGACAGGTAGAGTGGGCAGGAAAGGGTGAGGTAGAGTGGGCAGGAAAGGGTGAGGTAGAGTGGGCAGGAAAGGGTGAGGTAGAGTGGGCAGGAAAGGGTGAGGTAGAGTGGGCAGGAGAGGGTGAGGTAGAGTGGGCAGGAGAGGGTGAGGTAGAGTGGGCAGGAGAGGGCCAGGTGCAGTGGGCAGGAGTGGGCCAGGTGGAGTGGGCAGGAGAGGGTAAGGTAGAGTGGGCAGGAGAGGGTGAGGTAGAGTGGGCAGGAGAGGGTGAGGTAGAGTGGGCAGGAGAGGGTGAGGTAGAGTGGGCAGGAGAGGGTGAGGTAGAGTGGGCAGGAGAGGGTGAGGTAGAGTGGGCAGGAGAGGGTGAGGTAGAGTGTGCAGGAGAGGGTGAGGTAGAGTGAGCAGGAGAGGGTGAGGTAGAGTGAGCAGGAGAGGGTGAGGTAGAGTGGGCAGGAGAGGGTGAGGTAGAGTGGGCAGGAGAGGGTCAGATGCAGTGGGCAGGAGAGGGTCAGATGCAGTGGGCAGGAGAGGGTCAGGTGGAGTGGGCAGGAGAGGGCCAGGTGGAGTGGGCAGGAGAGGGTAAGGTAGAGTGGGCAGGAGAGGGTAAGGTAGAGTGGGCAGGAGAGGGTAAGGTAGAGTGAGCAGGAGAGGGTAAGGTAGAGTGAGCAGGAGAGGGTGAGGTAGAGTGGGCAGGAGAGGGTGAGGTAGAGTGGGCAGGAGAGGGTGAGGTAGAGTGGGCAGGAGAGGGTAAGGTAGAGTGAGCAGGAGAGGGTGAGGTAGAGTGAGCAGGAGAGGGTGAGGTAGAGTGGGCAGGAGAGGGTGAGGTAGAGTGGGCAGGAGAGTGTCAGATGCAGTGGGCAGGAGAGGGTCAGTTGGAGTGGGCAGGAGAGGGTCAGTTGGAGTGTCAGGAGAGGGTCAGGTGGAGTGGGCAGCAGAGGGCCAGGTGGAGTGGGCATGAGAGAGCCAGTTGGCGTGGGCTCTTCCATACTGCCTACACGTAGAAGCCACTCACAGTTTCCAGCCACGAAAAATACCCGCTTAAACCGAAGCTTTTTAGGTTAAAAAAAAGTTCACCAAGTTGCAATTTTATGCACTTGGCGATTTCACACGATCCCAGCAGTGGTCTGTCTTCTAATGGACTTATTCCCGTGGTGTATAAAACGCACACCGTCCATGCAGTTTATGCAATAGCAGTGAAGCCACATCTCTACGTTAGGCCAGATGTGGGAATCACACAGAGGGCTGCTAATGAAGTCGGTTCCAGCGGGCTCCACAGTTGGCATGCACTTTCTTTGAAAGTACGGTGCTTATTTCTGTATTAAAAATGAGTTAACACCCGCGGATTCTTGGGCCACCTTTCCAAACTGAGCACAGAACTTTCAAGAAAAGCATCTTTAACATCTGGTGAAGTCATTTCAGCTTTAACGTCTGGTGAAGTCATTTCAGAAGGAGTTTGGCGGCCGCGAAAGTGAAAGTAATGGCCCGGAGAAGTCATTTCAGAAGGAGTTTGGCGGCCGCGAAAGTGAAAGTAATGGCCCGGAGTAAGAGATAAGAAAGGCAGATGGCGAAGTAATGGCCCGGAGGAAGAGATAAGAAAGGCAGATGGCGGCTGCGCACGTGCACGCGAGCGTGCACTCAAGCTTCAGGCCAAGAAAAGCTTGTGGGTAGCACGTTGAAAAGCCCCTTACTAAAAGTCGAGCAGCAGCGCATGCGCTGCTCTAGGCTCGACCTA
Source organism: Calotriton arnoldi (assembly GCA_963921515.1). Lineage (NCBI taxonomy): Eukaryota > Metazoa > Chordata > Amphibia > Caudata > Salamandridae > Calotriton > Calotriton arnoldi. The sequence goes on from CAWUFW010000306.1 coordinate 1,931,293, forward strand.
AAAAAAAGGAGGCGAGTGCTCTAGGCTCGACCTAAAAAAAAGGAGGCGAGTGGTGCGCGCGCGTGACGGCAAAAGGAAACAGGCTGGCGAGTGGTGTGCGATGTGCGCGCACCATGACGAGAGAGGAAACCCATATGGCGCCTCTGCTCGTCATTGTGCGCGTACCCGCACGCTCTAGGCAAGCCCAAAAAGATGTGGTCGCATTTCTGAAAGCCCACTGACTAAATGTCTCGCCCAGACCAGCGCAAGCGCTGGCTCAGGGCAAGACCTAAAAACCACATAGGCACGCCGAGCACAAGAGCCTCAGGCAGCTCTTCTGAGGTTACTAAAGCTGCAACTTAGTTTGACTGAGCATAACTTGAAGTCACAATACGTAAAAGCTGAAAGTCTGCCAGCCAATCCACCCAGCACTTTAAAAAGGTTATTTGCCACGTATGGCATTCCTTTGAGTCAGAAGGCAGCCTGTGGGCATTAAAGCATTCATCCTACCTTCGTGCCTCTTGAACAGCTCCGGCAGGCAGATGATAAACATGATACCCACTGCAGTGAGGAGTTTCGTGAGCGTGGACTTGGCGCCGGCCCTGCACATGTCACGGTGTATGCGGCAGCTACTGCGAAAGCACAGGGATGCAGGGTTGCTTAAAAAAATCAAAGTGCGCGCTGAAAATAAAACAAGCACTGGCGACGGCGGAAAACGAGGAAGTGCTGCGGGACGGCCTGCCGTCCTCTCCGCCTGCAGCGTGTGTGGCCCAGAGTTCTCAGCCGATGATTGAAGGCGGGCCCTGCGTGGGAGACCCCTACCCACTGTCCCTGTCTGTAGCAGTCTCGAGGCTAACAAAATTAAAGTAAAAGCACGCTGAAAATAACAAGCTGTCGCCATTGCACAAAGGTAGCCGCTTGTTTAAATTTGCATCGCGCTTTCACTTTACAATAGCTGCCGCCCCACCCCGCGAGTGCTGTGTGGGGCGGCAGCTATTGTAAAGTGAAAGCGCGATGCAAATATAAACACGCGGTCAACCTTGCCAAAATAGTGCCACCGACAAATGAAGGAGAATAACGCCGCAAGTAAACGATCAAGTCCTGATGGGCGGTCCCAAAAGGAGACAGGGCGGTAACAAGGAGGGACTAAGAAGCCTCATTTTCAATCGGAAGCCAGCATTTACCATGGACAATGACGCCAGCCAATGAAAAAGATGGGCGGGGCTTCCACTCCACTTCTAAAACATACCCTACTACAATATGCCTCGCAGAGCGAGCAGCGCATGCGCGCTGCAACGCTAGGCGAGACCTAAAACGTTTGGGGGCAGAGCCAAATGCTCCCTCCTCTGAAGGACACTCCTGTTGGCCGCTGCCAAAACCGTGGACTGTGGCTAGCTCGTGGCTTGTAGCTTGCCGACTGCAGCAATCAAAGGCCCCCTCCGGTAGAGGCCTGGAGAGCTTTAAGAAGCCTGAAGATTGGCTGCGGGGCTCAACTCTGCGCTGAACAAGAGTTCCTTAGGGCTCAGGACACAGGCACAGAACTCGGACTCGGGCCCCCAGAAGCACAGAGCACTCTTGTCAGTTTCCTCCACTCTCTACTCCGCTACACTTCGCCCAGCAGGGCCTCGCCCTTGGGGCATGAGGCGCAAAGCCCTGGAGCACGGACCTCACTGACTCGCTCCACTCGCTGAAACTGGCATCTGACTTCAGAAGGCGTGGCAGCAATCAGTCGATGTTCACTGTAAAACTAGAATTGCCCAGGCCAATGCACAAGTAGCCCTTGTTCGGCAAATTCAGGGCTTTATCTGTGTCCCTTATTGCACAACACAGGTAAGGCTAACTCGAAGGATGTCTGGGGCATCCTTTACTTAAATTCAGACTAGAGTTGCAGGGAGCTTCGGAGAAAACGAATAAAGCTAGATTTGAGAGTAATAAAGCACCTCTGACTCAGGCAGCCACAGGCACAAATACATAGAATAGGGCTCCATGTTTCTTTAGGAACAAAGAAAATATACTACCACTTAATCACCAGGAATCAGTTTTAACATATGTACTGTAGGGACATTCATTGGTCATGATAAAAATCCACTTTGAGGCCTTTTTAGGTCAAAGCCTAGGTTTGCTAACGACATCGTCGGGACATTCAGAAAGATTCCCTGGGAATGCATTCCGCCAGTTGTTTAAAATTGGCTTTGTGATTTGTAACTCACATTAGCTTGCTTTCTATTTGCTGACTCTATTTGTTTTAGGCTGTCCAGCTCAAGTTTGTTCCTTTCCCTGCCCAAACCTTATTTACTGTATTCGTCCACCAGTGCTCGATTTCTGTAAACAGGCCTATAAATCTTGTTCTTATGTTGTCACATTTGGTGTGCATTCAAAGACAGAGGTCAAATGTCAGTCTCTGTCTTCCAGGGAGCTGGGTGTTCACTTTTCTTTCTCTGACTGAGTGAGAGGATTTATGTGACAATCATGTTGCCTTCGGGGAGTACTTGAGGAAGGCTGTACGATGTTATTTTTTTCCAGCACAAAACAAAATTTAAATGCCTCTAAATGAACTGTGCAGATATTTCAGAATTAGACAAGCCCAAATGAAGCACTTTGTTTTGTTAAGCCTGAAGTGTGGTGGAAACAATATTCAAAAACAAATCAATACACTACGTGATGGCATTTCCACACATTGTTTGTGCGCTGTATACTTTTAGCAGTGAAACTGTATGTGTGCGCAAATGTAATGATTTCAATTGAAGTTGTATTGTCTGTAATGGAAGTGTGCCACCACACCATGCATATTCCACTTTACTCCACTCTACTCTGCACCACTCCACGCTACTGCACTCTACTCTGCACCACTCTGCTTTACACCATGCCAGTGCACTGTACTCCACTTTACGCCATTTTGCGCTACTGCACTCTACACCACTTCACAATACACCTCTCTACTCTGCACCACTCTACTCTATGCCACTCTACTCTTCGCTATTGCACTCTACACCACTATAATTTAGGCCACTCTACTCTCTACAGCCCCACTCTTTGTCACTCCATTCTATGCCACTCTGCAACACTTCACTGCACTCTATACCAATACACCCTACGCCAATGCACTCTACTCTTTACCACTTCACTCCCCTACACTCTATGCCAATCCACTGTACGCCACTCTAATCTACTCTGTACAACTGCACTCTTTGCCACTGCACTGTACACCACTTTACACCATTACTTTATGCCACTCTACTCTATGCAACTGCACTCTACCCTGCACCACTCCACTCTGTGCCACTTCTCTCTAAACTACACTGCTCCACTCTATGCCCACTTTGCTCTACTCTGAAACCATCTACTCTACACCACTGCACTCTGTTCCATTCCACTCTGCCACTCCACGTTATGCCACTGCACTCTACGTCACTCTACTTTATGCCATTGCACTCTACGCCGATGCATTCTACTTTGCACCACAGTAGTATATGCCACTGCTCTCTATGCTTCTCTATGCCACTGCACTCTACACCACTCTACACCACTGCACTTTGACACTCTACTCTGCAACACCACAATCTCTGCCACTGAACCCTACACCACTCTACTCTGCACTGCTGCACTCTACGCCACTGCACTCCGCAGCACTCCACTCTGTCACTATACGTCAATCCACTCAACGCTTCTCTATGCCACTATACTCTACTCAGCACCACTCTACCCCACTCTACTCTGCACCACTCTATGCCACTCCTCTCTACGCCACTCTACTCTACTGCACCCTATGCCTCTGTATTCTATGCCACTGCACTCTATGCCACTCTACTCTGTACCCCTGCACTCTACTATGCACTAATCTAATCTACGCCACTGCATTCTGCGACACTGCATTGTACGCTGCTGAAGTCTACGCCACAGCACTCTATGCCACTATACTCTGCAACACTCTATGCCACTGCACTCTATGCCACTCCTCTCTACACCACTCTACGCCACTCTACTCTACATTACTGCACTCTATGCCTCTGTATTCTATGGCAATCCACTCAACGCTTCTCTATGCCACTGTACTCTACTAAGCACCACTCTACCCCACTGCACTCTATGCCACTCTACTCTGCACCACTCTATGCCACTGCACTCTATGCCACTCCTCTCTTTACCACTCTACTCTACACCACTGCACTCTATGCCACTATACTCTGCACCCCTCCACTCCGTACCACTGCGCTCTATGCCACTGCACTTTACTATGCACTAATCTAATCTACGCTACTGCATTCTATGACACTGCATTGTATGTCACTGAAGTCTATGCCACTGCACTCTATGCCATTATACTCTGCAACACTCTACACCATGCACTGTACACCAGTCCACTCTACTGTACTCTATGCCACTCCACTCTACGCCATTGCACTCTACTCTGCACCACTCTACTCTGTGCCACTCTGCACCACTGCCCTCTGCGCCACTGCACTCTATGCCACTCTAATCTGCATCACTCCACTCTACACCACTTCACTCTGCAGCACTCCACTCTACACCACTGTACTGTATTCCACTGCACTCTACGCCACTCTATTCCACACCATTCTACTCTGCATCCTTCTACGTCCCTGAATTCTATGCCATTCTGCTCTGCACCACTATACTCTACGCCACTGTACTCTATGCCACTCTACTATGCATCACTGCACTCAGCACCACTGCACTCTACTTTGCAACACTCTAATCTATACCACTGCATTCTATGCTGCTGAAATCTATGCCACTGCACTCTAAGTCACTTTACTCTTCAACACTCTACGCCAATGTACTCTATACCAGCCCACTCCACTCTACTCTACATCACTCCACTGTGCGCCACACGGCTCCACTCTATACCACTCCAATACACGACACTCTACTCCACTCTTTGCCATTCCACTCTACAATACTCCATGCCACTCTCCTCTACACCACTAAGTTTTAGCCATGCAGAACAGCAGCCACGATGGCGTACAGCATGGCTAAAACACATTGGCAAAGCCAATAGCTCTTGCATAGGCGAGACCGATTGGCTTTGCCAATGCTTATTTCTTGTTCTGGTTACAGGCCAGTATCTGTGGTGGGTACCTTTACCACTTATGTCACAGATTCCAGTTTCAAAACTACCTTACTTCCTTGGCACATAACTCTTCAAAGGCAACTAAGGCTTTCGAGACCTACCCCAATAGGCGGTAGCAGGTTTTAATAGGGTATGACACAGAAATCCCACAAAAGTAACTTCAATCATCAGCCCTATGTATGACTTTCTTTTTTTTTTTAAATGTATATTTCGACTTAGGAGATATAGGGGAGATAAAACAAAGCGCAGGAAAAAATAACAATATTGTACAGTTTTTTGTGGCAGAGTTATGGCCCCAGTTTCATATATGGCTGGCGTTGCAAAGTGCTATAACATAGGCATTTATAGGCGATATTATCATATGGGGACTCTGTTCGAAAGTCTTTGGGGCTCAGTCTCATTCTCGGGTTTTGTTTACAGACCACGGTCAGTTACACTAGAGGTGCCGCACACAATGTGACAATATATCAAATATGCAACAATAAGTCTGCCATTCATTCTAGGTTTTTTTGCCCTTTGATGCAAAAGGAGATAGCAATTTGTAGATCAGACAAGTACCCAGGTGACGATCCCTAGCATCAAGACAGGGCCCCTAAAAAAGTGGCCTCACGCAGCTTTTTAAAAATCTTTCACAATTGTATTTACAAAAAAAGCACCAGGCACATTTTGCTTCTCTTTTTCAAATCGCCTTGGGGTGCATCGAAAGCACGTCACAAGGCTGTGTCACTCATCTTACCCAGGGGCCACAGGCGCTCTGAGTTGGACTCTGTCACAGAATTCCGTCTTCAATATCTGGAAGAGGGCAGAAAGCCCATAGACTTCGGTCGGGACATTTTCACCCCCAAGAATAAAATCTAATTTTGACAAAAAAAGTAGGTGAATCCAAGTAGAAACAAACGCGGGCAAAGCCAGTAGGTCTCGGTCATGCAAGAACTATTGGCTTTTTAAATGTTTTTTTTGTAGCCCTGCAGCATGCTGAAAGTAAAAAATAAAAGTACTATGGCGTAGAGAGATAGGCACTTTTTAGGTCTGGTGTAGCAGCACAACTGTTGCTTTACCTCATGTGAGCAACAAAAACAAGCATTGGAAATGCAATAGGTCTCACATTTGTTTGAGTTGGAGCTATTTGCATTGTAAAATGGCAATTTCTTATACCTATCTGTTATGGAGTGTATGTATGTGGTCTGTAGTGGAATTATGTGGGTTGGATTTGAATTTTTTGTTGTGGAATTGTGTGGTGTGGAGTGGATTTGTGGAGTGGAATTACGTGGCATACTGTGCAGTGGAATTATGTGGATAGTAATTCTGTGGTATTGAGTGTACTGGAATTATGTGGCATGGGAGTGTAATTATGTGGAATGGTATTTTGTGTTGTAAATTATGATGTGGTATTTACTTTTATATCCCCCCCGGGTGATTAGCGCGCTATAAAAATGCTGATTGATTTTAATATATTTTCTCCCAAACTCAGATCCACTGGTGAACAGTAAAATCTGGACCTTGACAGAAAATCTGCCCCTCAGTGTTATTAAACATGGTGCACTAGTGTAAAAAGGTGATAGGTAGCAAGTCTCAGGCTGACTAGAAATGCACAGTTTAATCCCTTATTCAAGATCAGTGTTTAAGGCTGCATGGAAAGCAATCAAAACAAGGTATTGCAGTAGTTATCCCCTGTTCTGCACTCGTCAATAAAGGTTACTCATAACCAAAGTTTTAACCAATGTCTTGACTGATTAAAGACAATGAACAACCATTGAATAGCAACATACATTTCCGACACATGATAATGTTCCCCATCATACAGCTAGCTGTGTGTCTAGCGAAGCCTGTGGATTATACATGGCAGTAAAAAACACAACCAAAATTAGTTAACTTGTCAGCTTCTACCTTGTAAGTCTCCAGGCGTCGGAAACATTAACTAAATGATCATTTTTAAAATTACCTTTAATGCTCATTGCGTGATTCCAGCTTTTGCCAAGATTCCAGAGCAGAAAAATTCTGTAGCAGTCGCCGGGCACAGGGCAAGAAGGAGGGAGGGGCAGGCACCAAGGGCTAAAGGCGTGGGGAGGGGGGGGGGCGGGCGTGGGGGGTGTTGAGAACCAAATGGGAGAGAATGAAGAAAGACCGCAACAAAACAAGCACGTCTCCATTTTCGGCCCAGTTGTGATGATATAAGTAAACGGTATTTGTCAACCAGTTTCTAAAATAATTTTGCGGCACTGTTGCAACACTAAACTGATTGTATCTGAAAATACCTGCGCTGCTTAACAATTGTTATAGTTTTAGATGACAGTTGGAACAATTCTGCGTGGCTTTCAAGGGGATGTATGAGTGGAGATGCAATATTCACAATATCGAAGCACTGTCACTTTTACACTTTTCATGTACAAGCACTGGCAATTCAAGAATAGGTTGTAAATACCCATATGTCACTGCTAGGCTACTATACTCATGACATACTGGTAGCACCATTTCTCATCTGTTTGACAATACTGATCCTATGCGAGCGCAGGCACGTCTCGCCTGTGTTGTAATAACGCTTCGCCATGTTGCCGAAAAAAAAGAGAAAAGTTACGAGCAGAGAGAGATTACTCAGTAGATGAGCAGCCTTGGGGCTGGGCTGCCCTCCCGCAGGGAGGGGTTATAGAGGCAGGAAGTAATAATTAACAAGTAACCGAGACAAGCAAGGAATTTGAAAAGCTAGAAATGAGATGGAATTCAGAAAATGGCCAACAACAGTGCGCCGGGCTCAAACTTACCTGGCCACGTTTTGTATGCTTTAATGGACAGTGCTGTTACAGAGCATGTTTGTAAATGGGTGGGAGCGGGACCTGCGAAGAGGCAGCAAGACCAAGGAGGGCAGCAGGGGCGGTGCAAACGAGGGCAAGGAGAGGGAAGTCTGACTGTAAAGTACTGGTAGGAGAGAAGCGAGTGAACATAAAAAGTTGTTTGATATTGAGACACACTTTTTATCCCTTAAAAGGGTTCTTACAAATGTAAATGGTCTGTTAAAAACGAAAGACACACGGAGCAGCAGAGCACCCCAGTCGATCAGAGCACAACAGTTGGTCTTTTCCAGCTACCTGCCGTAAACTTAAAAGGGGCAGAGTGAAAGCCACAACAATTAATTCAAATTAATTCAAATTGCGCTCCATTCCAAGCGGAGCCTGGGAGCTGCCTACAGTTGTTGCCTTTCTGCTTAGATTAGTTTCATCAACACTGAAGGTTTCTGAGCGCTCTGCAATATTAAGGTTTCAAAGTGACAGTCATCGCTGGTCACAGTGGCAAACCTTGAAACTAAACAAAGGTGCGTACTAGATAACGAGCAGAGTGTGAAGAAAACCAGCAGTAAAAGACACTGTTTAACACAAAATAAAATCTTACAACCGAAGCAGCACCATGCAGCAACAACAGCGGAAAGAGGGAGTGGGAGGGAAGATGCAATAATAAAACCGCGCCGCAGCTGAGCATGCACCCACAATGTATCATGAGCAGGAAAGGAATTTTAAACAAGCATTGGCATAGCCAATAGGTCTCGCCTTTGGGACCTTATAAGTGTTTAGCCATGCAACAGTTGATGTTGTTGCACCAAGGGTATTGTGCTGCATAACTAAATACTTATAAGGACCCAAAAGCGAGACCTATTGGCTATGGGGAGCACAGCCGCCCGGAGTGGCAGAGAGGCAGCTCGCGAAGACATAACATGGCGCAATTAGTCGCCTCAGGCTGAGGGGTGTCGCGGGGAACTCTACTGAGGTAAGATGCGTGGCTGAGAGAGGGTTTGGGACATCTCCAGGACTTTTACCAAACTCAAGTGGGAAGGGAGAGCGCAGCATATGGCTGACATCGGTAGGGGGGGTTCGAGTGCTTGGCTTGGAGGGGTAAACATGATAATGTGTATTTAAGTAGGCTGCAAGTTACTGCTCGAGCAAACGAGGATGTCTGCAGGCACCTAGCAACCTGCAGTGAATGCCAGGGCCCCTGGAAACCTGACGCAGGGCGCTCTGTGCGCGTGTTGTTACATTCCCCAGTCGCAACAGACACACGGATGCAGATGTGGGTCATAAGCGACGCAGAAATGACTCGGGCTGTGCGTTTTGGGTTCCGTCATTGGAAACGCCGAGAATGTGCAGCCTGTAATCACTCAAAATTTCTGCAACTTGACTCTCCACATGCTGAAGCCACGTTTTCAAGGTCTTATCTGCCATATGGCTCCCTGTTTGGATGATTTATTAGGTGTTGAAAGCGCACTGATAAATTTTACTGCATTTCCCTGAATAGGCAACCTACAGTGTCAATAACAAAGCTCCAGGCCGCTTTAATGAAAACTGCAAGCACCAAAGGGTAACCATTTATTTACGACTCGCTATTTAGCGTTACTGGGGCAGGATTTATCTCCCCTTCTCACGCACTCTGCAGAAACCAACCCTGGCCAGCAGAGAGACACTCCGCAGCCATGGAGTTGCACAGTCGCAGGTATGGTCGTAAAGCCGCAGCGATTACTATTTCTGCAGGACAAACTTGATTGACCTGTTTGAACAGCTAGCTGCAGTCACATGTTTTAGTCATGAAACATAAATCTGTGGCACTGGCGCTCGTCCTGGGCATGTTTTTGGGCAGAATGCTTGAAAACACGGTTTTCTGTTTGGATTTTGACCTTGAGACTGGGAATCGTTTAATCTGTATTTGTGATCCTAAATGATGCTTTTACAAATGCACTGATGACGTGTAATCTCACGTAATGCCTTAGAAAATAGACAAAGCATAAATCAATGAAAATATAATTGTTCCTTTCTAATGTACTTTGATGGCGTAAGCACCTAACGCTGCCTTTATATGTTTTATATATTTATATTTTTTTATAGCGCCCGTCGGGTTTCAAAGCGCTGTGAAGTTGTTGCGATAAAGATGAGCAAAAGAAGCGTATGGCGAAAGTTTTAAAGCTCTATACAAAAGGAGCGTATAGAGATGATGGGACCCGCTCACTTATAAAACAAGGGAGGGCGAGGGTGAGACAGGCAGGGGAGCGAGAGTAGAGAAATGTCAACAAGCGCGCGCGGCCACGCTAATTGGAAACAGATGGCCCCTGCGCGCCGCTGCTCGCTCCCGCAAGGTGGATGCCACCACAAGCACGAGTGCTTGAAAAGTGCAGACCGATTCCAAAAGGTCATCTCCTAGAGCAGCGGATGCGCGCTGCGCTAGGCTCGACCTAAAAAGAATCCCCCAAGAACAGATAAACAAGCAAGGTGTAAAAGTACAGTTATTAGTCCCAACCAACCAACAAAAGGAGGGACAAAGAAGGACTGACCACTAGGAAGCAAGGATTTTTAAAGGACTCTGAAACAAACAAATGAAAAGCAGAGACGGGCTTTTAAGCCCACAAAGTAAGTATATAAAGTATATACTAAAGTATATACAAGAGGTTTCGAACGCTCGACCTAAAAAGCGTTCAGAGTACTCATGTGAAAGGGGGGTTAGGCTCAAATCACATGCTGGTTCTTATGCATATAGGATTTGCTTGTGCATACGTTGTGCGCATCCACTTAAAAAAGTGCTTCTATTGCATTTGTTTGGCTTGTGGTAAAGTTTATACTCTATACATCATACAGAGTTGGTGATGGTGGCAAGGCAAGGATCATGGCTGTAGGTTTGTGTTTATTTTGAAATGTTACGACAAAGACAATGGGCCTGGTGTACTTATTGTTATTACTCTGTATGATAGTCTGCAGAGAAGGGTTTGTTATGTGGAATCTCACACATTACTGTAGTAGGCAAGGGTTTTGGTTAAGCCCCCCCCCCCCTGAAAAACTGTGGCTGTAGAATATTTGCACTGTGGGAATCTTTGTTAGGCTATTTTAGAAGAGATAGTTTTTTGCTTTGTCAACTGTCATTTTGTATACATTTGTAATGTTATGGCTCTGTGCCTCATGGTAGCCATATGGGAAAGTTTATACAGTAGGACTGATTTGGTTGTGGTGGCAAAGCACAACTAACAGCTCACTGGTGTGCGTAGAAAGGTTATTACCAGATGCCATAGGTCTGGTCTTCTTATTAGGAAAAGTTATGACCAAGTCCGTAAGCCTGGCTTATTTATTGTGAAAAGCTTTTGTTAAAGCCAGTCAGCCTCTTATCAGTGAACAGCTTTTGCATTGTGTTACAGACTGTAGACAGATATTTTGTTACACGTGATCTCACTGTTTTCAATCGCAGGCAAGGGTTTTGGTGTTGCTCACTCACTGACGAATCCTAGGGGTAGAAGATTTTCACAGTGGTGATTCTTGTTAGGCCCTATTGAGAGTGGTTGTATATTGTTTTGCCAACTGTAATTTTGTACATATTTGTAATGTTTTAAGTTTATGTATGATAGTTAACAGCTTATGCACATTTCAATAAGCTTGTGGTGATTATAGTATCAAGCCAATTGTAAAGGCTATAGGCCTTATAGGTTCAATAGGAAAGGTTATGTCAGATTTATTGGGTATAATCTGTTTATAATAAAAACGTTATGACATATGTAACATCTATGCTAAAGCCAATAGGCCTTTATGATTGGATTGTTTTTGTACTGTGTTTAAGCCGGTAGTCAGGTATTTTGTTACATGAAATCTCAGATTACCTTTGTAGGGAAGAATTTTAGTGTTGGTTACGCACGTTGATAAACCCTAGGGTTAGAGGATTTGAATTGTAATAATTCTTGCTAGAATCTCTTTGGAAGGCCTGACAGGCTTAGCTATCTGCCAGGATCTTGTAATTAAATATATATATAACCTACTGGCTGTTGCCAGTAGGCAGTTATAGTTAGGACTTAGTTTCCATAGGAAGAGCGTTTTTTTGTTTTGCCAATAACTTTGGCATTGTTTGACAAGTTCTCGCGAAACTTTAAAAACTACTATGACGCTCACTCCAGCTGCTGTCTTGAAAGTTTCATGGTGATCCGTTAAGTAGGGGTTGAGAAAAAGGGGAGGGGGGGTCCCAAAACAGGTTTTCCCCATGTTAGTTCCCATAGAGATTTTAGACACGACTACAGCCCAAACTGCTGAACGGAATGACACCAAATTTGGCAGAAAGATAGCTTTTGATCCAGAAAGCAACCTTTTTGTAAACCGGCATAAATCCATGCAGTAGTTTTGGAAATATTAAGGTAAAACCAAATTTGTATGTATAGGGACGTGGATCCTCCAAGGATCCGACAGTTCCTGTGCTCAAGTCTGTTTGGCTGCCAACACTTCAAACCAGTAAGTGTTGGCACCCCAAAAAAAAAAAAAAGAAAAAAAAGAGAAACGGGCAGGGTAGGAATACCCTACCCCCCCTAAGCCTCGGGGGGGGGGGAGTATCCAGCAGGGACCCCCGCCTGGGGCACAAAGTTTAAAAAAAAAAACTTTCAGCAAGAGTCTTGCTGTATCCGCGGCTCCTGCTGGGAAAAAAAAAGCACAGGCTCCCGCGCTCCTGTAATGTTGGACCCACAAGTGGGCCAGGTCCTGCGGCCTTGAGCAAATATATAAAGGAGGTCCTACGGCTTATGAAAGCCCCAGGGATCGCCACCTCCTGGCGCAAATTAAGTTAAATGAATGCAGGGGCTCTCGTGGCCCCTCTGCAGCCCCGGGGAACACCACTTCCCCGGAGCAAAACATAAAATCAATGCAGGGAGTCCTCATGGATCTCCCGCAGCCCCAGAGACCGCCACCTCCCCGGGGCTGAAAACAAATAATGTGGGGGTCTGCTGCGGACCCTGGGGATAGCCCCCTACCCGGGCAAAAGTTTACGATGGAAGGGGGCCACGCGGCCCTCCCCGTGGACCCATTTATGGCCCTGAGGACCACTACCCCGAGGTGACCACCCTCGGGAGGTAGCTGTTTGCTTTTAATTGGTGTGAGCTGACAGCTCTCACCAAGCAAAAGCAAACATAACTCCGCTTTTTGCAAGCCAGAGCTGTCAAACTGCTCCGGCTTGCAGAAAGCGGAATTTTCATCTGTTTCCCTGCACGCAAATAAGCGTGCAGGGAAACAGATGAAAAATTGCTCTGGCAGACAAGGACTTGCTTTTCAGCAGCCCCCTGCCTGCCAGAGCAGTGCCGGCTCCCGCAGGAGGCGTGGAGTCGGCTGGGACCACAGGGGTCTTGAGACTTCCCCCCCCCCCCCACCCGCGGTCCCATTGTACACTTGGTGCCCTAGGGGCACCCAGGTGACATAGCTGGGCCCCGGGGGATGAGTTCCCTAGGGCCAAAATTGGCCCGGAGAGGGGGGCCGCATGGCCACCCTCCCCTAATAAAATATTAGAAAAAAAAGATCAGACGAGAGCAGAAAGAGGCACAATAAAGGTCAGGAAGAAGCAGAATAAAGGTCAGCAATGAGCAGAAAGAGTCAAGATAAAGGTGAGAAACCAGCAGAAAGAGGCAAAATAAAGGTGAAAAATGAGAAAAAAGCCAAATAGAGGTCAGAGAAGAGCAGAAAGAAGCGAAATAAAGGCCAGCAACGAGCAGAAAGAGGTAAAATAGAGATTAGAAAGAGACAAAATAAAGGTCGGAAGTGAGCAGAAAGAGGCAAAATAGAGGTCAGAAACAAACAGAGGCAAAATAAAGGTCCGAAACGAGCAGAACCCACCCAGGTACTCATGCACCCACTCACAGAACAACTCAGACACTCTCACAGCCACTTGCTGACCTATTCAGATACTCATGCACCTACTCACAGACGAACTGAGACATGTACACCCACTCACAGATCCAATCAGACACTCCAGCACCCACTTACTCTCTCGCCCCACTCACAAACCTACTCAGACTTGTGCGCTGACTCACAGAGCCACTCAGACTCACACACCCACTCATGCACCGACTCAGACTCTCAGTCACACACCCAGTGAGACACTCACGCACTCTGTCACACATCCACTGAGACGCTGTTGCACTCACTCACACACTCATTTGCAAAGGTTGCAGGTTACAGTTAGGAAATAGAATTTCAAAAACCTTAGATATTCACTCAAAAAACTAAAGGTTACAGGGACGTTATAGTTAGGCTCACATTTCACTCGTACAAACCAGTGAACTTCAGCAGTTATAGTTACCTGAGCTAACTATAACGTGTGGCCCGGCAGTGCACTGCTTATGACCTCACCTATTACATCACTCATGACATGGTCAGTGACATCACTGATGACATCACTAATGACATCATCCACAGAAGCACTCACCCACTCACACCCATATACAACTTCCTACACCCACTCACACACCCACACAATCACTCACATACCAATTCACAAACCAATACAAATACTCACCCAACCACTCTCACATCCATAGAACCAGACACCCACTCACTCACTCATACAGGCACTCACACAACCACACAATCGCCCATAAAGCTACTCATACAACCAGTCACTTACCCGTACAGCCACTCACACACCCACTTATTCACCTACACATCCACTCACACACCCACCCATACAGCCTCTCAACACAGCCACTCACTCACCCATACTAGCACTCACACACTCCCTCATACACCCACACAACCACTTACATACTCATTCACACATCCATACAAGCTCTCACACATCTGCTCACTCACCCATACATCCATTCACACAGACACTTACTTTACAATACAGCCACCCGTACACCAACTCACTTAACCAAACAGCCACTCACTCAACCAACCATACAGCCACTTACACAGCCAGTCACTCATTTATATAGCCATTTAGACACACACTCGCTCACCCATACAGTCACTTATACCCTCACCCATGCATACAGCCACTCACCCATACAGCCACTGACACACCCATTCACTCACCAACATAGTAACTCACTCACCCACACAGCTACTCACATACCTACTTAAACACCCATACAGCCACTTGCACACCCACTCACACACCCATACCGGCACTGAGACACCCACTCTCACACGGATACACCCAGTCACACAGCTCCTCACATAATATATGTTAGAAATAGTTTCACTCAGTAGTATAGAAAGTATACTATTTTAACTTGGGTAGGACGTTGGTATATATGTTTAGCACTCATAAACTTTTTATAAATCACGCACACTCACTGGATGTCACCAGTGATGTCATTTGAGATGTCACTGATCATGTCATGAGTGATGTAATATATGAGGTCATAAGCAGTGGATTGTGGGGGCGTAAGTTATAGTTAGCTCAGGTAACTATAACTGCTGAATTTTACTGGTTTTGTACAAGTGAAATGTGGGCCTAGTTAAAACCTCTATGTAACCTTTTGGTTTCTTCAATGAATTGATAACATTTTTTTAAATCCTATTTCCTAACTATGACATCCCTTAGACCTTTGATTTTTTTTCTTCAGTGAATATGTATAGATACGTAGAAAGCCTTTGGGCCAGCCCTCTACCTCCATTGGTCTGTCTGAGGAGCATCATTTACACTCTACTTCCATCCATGATGGCATACTAAATGTGTAGTGGTTCAGTCCACATCAGTCATTCTCTCTCTTGCCCAGTAAATGGCAACATTTTCTTATCACCTGGAAGTGAGTGTGCTTCAGTGTCAGGGCTGTTTGGCCACTCCTTTAGTTTTCAGTTTTTTTCCTTTTATATTTGTCTTTTCACTTCTTTGCTTTTTGTTTTTTAAAATTAATATTTATCTTAAGAGCATACTATAGCGCCCCATGCAGTGCTAACATGCCGCTAGCTTGCTGCTCATTTCAACTGCAGTGCGCCGCATCTTGCATGGCTACTCAGTCTAAGCCAGTCAACCATTATGAGAGGCTTCTTTCCATAGTATATAATTGTTTTACCATTCCAAGATGGCCAACACACTGGTTCTAAACGTGGCTGACATACAGGAACTTTAAAACAGTGATACACTATGTACAAAACCACTGCAAGACAGACACCCACTGCTATGTTTAACTTCAGTTTTGCACACATTTGCCTGCTGGGTTTAGGTGGCAGCATGTTTTTTCTACTTGTAATCTTCTAATTTATCTTGCATATGTTGTTGAGTTTGTGTGTATTCTATTATGGTTGGTCCAGAGGTTGAATACAAGAATGACTCAATAGATGGGTGAATGAATGCATGAGTGTAAACATGAGAGAAAGAGTACATATATGATGACTTACTGAGTGCCTAATCCCATCAGTGGCACAAGAGGCACTTTAATTTGTAAGCCAGACTATTGTATTGCCAGTATAGCTGTATTCAGCCATTGGTTGCTCCCTATATCTCCAGGGTAATGAAACCAAATCCAGGGGCAAAGGCCAAGCCTGGCCTACACCCCACTGACTCCCACAACCCTGAAACCCATTTGGCCTGTTGGATAGCATGCAAGCAAAAATACATTTCCAGTTCCTGATGAGGCGTTCGTCTTTATTGGCTGAGTGGCTGACTTTGTTGAAGGTAATGTGTGACAGATGTTCGAATATAGGAGTGGTTTCTTGTTGTTTAAGCAATGGCTTAGGTGTGGGCATACATGAGTGTCTTCAAGAGACATACATATGTGAAAACGTTTTCTTCATGCGTGAGCAACGCAGTGTGTGTGTTTGTTTAGATTTGTAAGCTAGCATTTGCTTGTGTTTGACAGTGGAGTAATGAACGGATGAGTTATCATATTCCCTCCATGAAGGTTCCATTGAATCGCTACTGAGAGCGGCATCCATAAAGAAAATACCATATTGCATTAGCTTACAATGCATGAAGTAATATTTAGGCTTTTGTGTAGCGTGAACCAGGTAAGGCGCCTGGGTCCCTTGTGGACTGCGGACACCTACACTTAACGTGCATATTGCAGACTAAAGTACATCTTGGCGCTGACCAGTCAGAATAACGCCAGTGACTGTCGTCAAGCTTTAGTAATTAATGAGATAGTAGTTCACCCTCTCCAAAAAACAAAATAAAGGGGGCATGGCTTTATTCTGATGAAATGGCTGTGGAGGTTCAATAGGTGGGCACCCAACACATGAAGTTGTCCACCTCTCTAGGACTTTGCAGATAACGGTATTCGTTTTCCCAAAAAGTGATAGTGGATACGCCGGTAACATAGGAGGAGTTGGCCGTGCTTGATAGTGCACATAAAGTTAGAGAGCTTTGCACCCTAGTTAATGCAAATTTTTTGTTTAAAAAAAATATTTGTAGTGAACTCAAGATTACCATGTTATACGTCTTAACTTGAATATATATGAATATATAGTATAAAGCCTGTCATATCTGACAATCTTTGTGAGGCTTGTAATTCATTGGATATGTTCGCCAATATATGGGCAGGTCACAGCATATGCAAATGATAATGAATGCTTACATCTTTATGTCAATTATGCTATGACGTCATAGGGTTGTCAAGTCTGAGGGGTAACCTGATGTGCCTAGGAGGGCATTTTGAAATTAATTTGAGAATCTAGGGCCCGTTTGGCCAAGCAGGGCACTGGAAATTTCCTCCGGAGGCTGGGGTACAGAGGGTTATGCTCCGCATCAGATGGTCTTAAACAGTGGTTCTTAACCTTTTGACTTCTGTGGACCCCCACTCAATCATTACTGGTATCTGGGGACTCCACTGAATCATTATTGGAATCCCAGGACCCCCAGCCTAATCCATTTTGATGATTTGAATTGCAAAACAATACAAAAACGAGCATTCATGTAACAAATATAAACTAATGGAATATTTGATTAAATGCACAAACAAATAAAAAAAAAAAAAGTTTTAGTTTTAATGGGAAGATTAGCACCTTTTAAAATGTATTTGCAGACACCCATCGTACATACTATATTCTGTTTGATGCACTTGCACTGCTCCTGCAAATCTATCCGAGGATACAAACTTAATTTTTAGCCTCCAATTCAAATTCCTTCACATTTACAGAACGTTTTTAAACATTTCAATTTTACATTTTGCTTCTTTATTTATGTACACTTTATTAATCTGTTAATAATATTCAATTTTCTGAGCATTGATGGAGCCCCTGAGTAGGTATCTCAAACCCCAAGGGGTCCCTGGACCACAGGTTAAGATCCGCTGGTCTAACAGATTGCCGTTTTTTAAATCGACAGTTTGGCAGAAGTACACACTTTTCTGACAGGCCCATGCGTGAGTGTGAAATATTTGAACACTTCAGGAATTTATTCTCAGAACTGACTTCAACAATTAACCTGTAAAAAAATCGTCCTGGAGTGGGATTGACTCATTTGATAGAATATCTAACTGGAACCGTCACGTTTGCCCGGACTGCTTTAAGATCCTAATGCTACCTGTGAACCACCAGAGCCAGTAAAGGGAGTAGAGGGAGTGGAGGCCGAGGAAGGCGTGTAGCGGCAGCAGCAGCTTGTGCCACAGGGCGGGGCTTAGAATTCATACCACTGTTCCTCTACAATGGACTTTGAACTGGTGAGCCTGGTGAGACTAATCACAGGAATTGTTGATTGGTTGGAGGGGTTGTGTAGGCAAAGGGAGTATGTTTGTAAGTGTGTTATTAACTGTATGTTCCTTTGTACACCAGGCCTTTATGTTTCTAACCGGTTTGCGCAAAGAGCTCCCCCCACCCCCCACGGGGCCCGTTGGGCATTGCAGCGCCGGCCCAAGGAGGAGCTGCACGATGAAGAAACATGACACCCATTTGGGTGTGAGAGGGCTCTTGCTCCTGAGGAATCAGATCTGATGCTTCAGGCATTTCCCTGACCACTTCTTCTCCTATTAGGAACTGCATACCCTTTTGATTGCACAGATTCTTATTAGCAACAACATTAACTTTCTCTCTCACTCCTTTTCCCTTTTTTAGGTTTATCAACCAATCAGCCGCCCCCACCAGGCCCAGTCGATGTTCCACCCCCCAGGCAGCCATTGGAATCATATGGTAAGATGTTGAGTTTGGACCACAGCAAAGGACAGGACTTCAGTGTAAAAATCTGTAAATTATTTTTTGGCATGACACCATTCTTACCCACTAACTCATTACACAAGCCACAGAACAGAGACCTAGCCAATGTTGTCAAGAAGTTAGCCACTGCTTACAGGGCCAGTAACTCTCCTGATGACACACACAAAGACAAGATAGGCCCAAACCATGCCCCAGAGATCCGAACAGTCTACATAGGACACTACCCACAGAAAAGAGACTGAACAAATTCATGTAGTATACTAGCCAATGGGAGGTCCCACTAATTTTCTTTGGGTCACAGTCCAGACAGCCAAGGAACCCCTTAGGACAGTGGACATGATGCAGACCCCCAACCAATCCCACAGCGCAGTCCCTAAATGTTTATTTTTTATTATTTTATGTATAGCTTAGGACACCATATAATTATTTGTCACACACCACTTAACTTTAAAAGACAAAGATAGCTTGAACTAAATCTAATGCAGTATTATCTATTCTATTTTCCTAATTTTTGTTGTGCACTAAATAGTTTCTTGTGGTCCTAGGGGACTTTAGCGGCTGGAAAGTGAGCACAGAGCACATCCCTGTGGATACGAGCCGGATCCCTCCTGGAGTAGTGGTATGTTATCTTCCAAACTACAGGTAAGTCGAAGCATAAATTAAAGTTCTACCAAGAAATACTAAACAGCATGGGATAGACTTCAGGAGATCATTTTTGGAAGTCCATAAAGAATCAGCTAGATTTGGAAGCAACAGTGAGACCATGATGTGAAGAAGTACATGAATCTGATGTAGGGGTAGCCATGGGTAGTAGCAGCTACCATTTGCTTGACCTTTGGTACACATTGGCATTGTAGGTCTCAGGAGGTTAGGAGAAAAAACTCTAAGAGCCCCGTTTACATTCTGTTGCATCAACTTGGCAATTGGGGAATTTCCATTACAAAATCTGGAGAACATGATGCTTAGCAGATTAGGAGCGGCTCGCCCACAAAAGTGATTTGAACATATGTTAACCAGATCTATCTATGACCGGCATTTTCTCACAAATATGTGGTGAGATTTTTTCAAATTGGTTTTATTTTTTTCTCCACCTCTTTTGTGTGCTGTAACCATGGCTATAGTAGAACGTCAGATTTGAGCATATTAAGCAAACTATGGGTTGGTGTATTTCCTTAAACACTACTTTTACAGTGAAAGGTTGATGGACAAATACGTGTGTGCTACTTTGGTGGTGGGGTCCAAGTGGGGCCGAAAACAAATAGAGCTGGGGCACATGCCCCATCTAGAATCTTCTGGCAATGCACCTGTCCAGGCTCTGCCCTCCATGTTTTCTGCCACTTTCCAGAACACTAATGGTGAATAATAAACTAAAATAGATTATTATTCACTGTTAATGTGACAAAAACTGCTGACCTCTCTGAGAACAAGGTTCAAGCAGCCTGAGGCAGGCAGAGACATCTGTCTAATGGCTGGCGCAGGCACATAGAGGTGCTTGCACCTCCCATCAGATAGATTGGTTAAGGCTGGTGAAGGTCCAGCCCTGGCCTCCGGGATCTGCCCATTACTGACTGTAGCATCACTTGGAAAGGTGGATCCTGGCACTTTAGGCTTAAGCCCTGCAGTGCCCTGGGCTACCAGCCAGTCAGCCTGTCGTCCTAACCTTTCCCAACTTGTCACAAAGTTAGGAAAACATGAGGTGAAAAAAGAAAGAGGCCGAATTCTGGAACCCATGACTGAGCAGATTTGCGATTTAGTTTTTGACACAAGGGTCACCTGTGGTATTACAATGACATCAATTGTAAAGTTCTAGCACTGGTATACTGTATATCATTTTTGGCCTATGGGGGCACCCATAACAAAATGCTGGCCCTTGCACACTAGAGATCATTTTCGACATATGGGGGTACCCATGAGAAAAAAATTCAGATGTTGGCATAAGTGTCACACGTGAGAAAATGCTGGCCCTCATACCCTAGAAATAATTTTTGACATAGGGTCAATCGGGGTATTTGGATGACATCAACGGCACAATGGTGGCGTTTTGAATGTAGTTTAAGGCACGTGGCACATGGCACGTGGAGGGCATCTATGATATATTGCTGGCCATGGCACAATTGAGGTCATTTGTGACATATTGGGGCACAAATAGCACATTTGGGGTTACTCGCGTGTAACATTATGTTTCGTTGGATTGGCACACCATGAAAGGACATAAATATTTAATGAGTGCCTTTTCAGAACAGAACCTATGTCTTAGCAAATTTATGTGAAAATTGTGCTTTAAAATACACTATTTGACCATATTATTTTTTCTGGGAGCATGGAGGGAGGACCCCTAACCCTGAACTTCCCTAAAGGGAGTTGTGCGCGCTCGCTACAAATCCGGGGCAAGTATTACACCCACCACTTTCAAAGATCACCGGCTACCCCTGCTGAGCACACTGGGTTAATGCATCCAGTGATATAAAATATTACTTCATAACTAATCACACTGCTGCACAAATATGAGTTGAAGACTGAGCTACTGCTGTGGCTAAGAGAGTCAATGACTGTGTTCAGTAGTTCCATATGGGAGAGTCAGTAGCCCTCAGTGGAAAGGCAGAATAGCACCAAAAGCTCGGTAATGGACCGTATTTGTGTTTATGGAGCGTGGACCAAGTGCAGAATAACAATTTGCTTTTAGCACTAAAATCCTTTCACCATTTTTGTCTCTAATACCGAACACTTAGTCTGCATTCTCCACATCAGGTTAATGTATATGATATTGCACAGCTCTAGCATGAAGGAGCAGTAGAGTGCTGTACAGAGAGCATTTTCACTGTAGGAAGATTATCTGCAGGGTGAAGTGGCGGACGCAGGACACTGTGGTGTGTAGATCCTGTTGAGATAAGATTGCAGAAAGTAGGATGATGTGAGGGAGTAGAGTCAGAGAAGAGGGTTGGAACATGTAGATTGGACAGTTCACCATACACTTGCTGTTTTATGTATTTGTATCAACAATATTTACACATTTTGCCAGGACTGGTACACAAGCTGGCCTGCATGTAAATAGGTGAATGGTATCCTGACTTCCCTCTCTCTCCAAGCTTCCTGCTGGCAGTGCTCCCTGACTGCATGTCCTGTATCAGTTCCTCCTCAGCACCACTCTCTAGCAGTATTCCCTCTCTGCGCCTCATGCACCAGTACCTTCCTTTTTGCTCTACTGTGCAGGTTCTCATTGGCACTTCCTCCCTCTTTTCGCCTCCTGATGGCATTGTTCTTTAACTGTATGTCCTGCATCAGTGCCTCAGCTGCATCTCTCACTGGCAGTGTCGCCCCCTCTGTGCCTTCTACAAGCGCTTCTCCCTATCTGCTCTCCTTGCCACAGTCTACACCTACACTCCTTTCAATGGCAGTGTCTACTCCCTGCTGCTCCAGCTAGCATTGAACTGCTTTTTGACCTCATGCAAAGGTCTCCCTCTCTGCACCCCTGGCTGGTGGGGACTACCTTTGCCTTCTGCTAGCTGGTGGGGTCTACCTTTGCCTTCTGCTGTATAATCTTCCCTTCTGCAACCCAAACTGGCAGCGCCTCCCCACAGAACCTCCTGCTGCCAGTACTGCTCTATCTGCAACTTTTGCAGCAAGTATTCCCTCCCTGTTCAACTCTCGCTTGCATTGTTTTCTTCTCTCCACCTCCTGCTGACAGGAGTCAATTCCCTAAAGATGCAAAAATTAACTGCTTCTCCTTAATGTATACCTGTCTGTATTCTACATTTTAAAATCATTTGATATTAAGTCAAATGCCTCTTGACGAGCCGCCCTGCAGTCCCTCCAGTTATAGGGACTGTTGAAACAACATCTTTGGTCGCACTCGCCTTACTGCTTTGGTGCCTTCTTGCATAGCAAAAAAAACATACGTTTATGGAAATATTCTTTTTTTTATGGTGCTATACCTAGTCCATCTTTCTTCCTTTTTCAAAGCTTTCCCTTTTTCTTTATTTCATTTTAACATTTGTCTCGTAGAATTATTTGTTTATACAATCTTCGTTATTTTCATTCTTGAGATTGCGTATGTATAACAATTTCCGTAATTAATTTTCAAACCATACTAGGTTCTTCCTCAGGAGTTATAGCAATTTCTGTATAACATACAGCATCATTAACCACTCTACCTGAAACAGTGATTGGACCATGCTGCATGTGTCCCAAACCAACTAAACAGTCTCACCACCATTACGGTCTTCCTTCTTTCCATGATTATTCTCACCATTCTTATCATGTGGTACTTAAATCTTCAACTTCAGTCCCTACATCCCTGCCAGTTTTTCAGTGTGCCCTTCCCCTCAAATAATTTATAATCACATTTTAGCTTTTTGAGTATTTCAAATACCTTGGTACACGAAACAATTAATTCAATGGGCAGTTCAAGGAGAAATTGTTTGCAGCTGCCTTGATAATTTCAATTGTCATTAACTGTAGTGGCTGTATTTATTTTACCTCCCTCCACCCCCCCCGCCCCCCCGAATCCTCTCTCATTTTCCTTCCCCCCACCCATCCCCCATTAGCACTCTTCCCTTGTTTCACTACTAACCACCAAGCGACCCATTTTGTGTGTTTCTTTACAAAAGGCCGAATTTGCTTCAGCGCCACTTATTTCCCTACGCTGCTTCAAGCCTCCATCTCTTGTGTTCTGTTATATTGCTTGCATTGCCGAAGATCCCAAAGGCTCATCTTATACTTTCAGGGCGCTTCTTTTCATTTCTCATAGTCAAGCGTTGGAAACTTCACTCATTTCTGTTCCAGGAGAACTATCTTATTTTCTGTAAACTGTTAAATGCGGATGTTTACAGTTTCACTCGAAGTTGATTCCTCTAGTGCTGATTAGTAATAATGCCAGGACAACCCCATGCATATATTATGGTACTCCACAAAGTCTGCATTCATTCATTCATTTCGTATTTGCATAGACAAACACCTCCCCTTTCCTCAGTCAGCGTCTCTGTGCACCTCCCTTAGTTAACCTAGCAGTCGTATGTCTCCATTTCGCAGAGATGACCTCTTCTTCTCTCTCCAGCTGACCTATCTCTCCTTCTATGGCTGACTTTTCAGTTTCTCGTTCTCCCAACTTGCAGCTTTTAGATCATAGGGGATCTCATGTGCCAATCTGGTCTTTTCTTTTACGAATCGCTGCTTTCAGGTGTGTTGTCAAATTATTAAATTGAAGTGAACAAAGGTATCACTTTCAGAATTCATTAAGTGGATACACAAAATGCAAGCCTGGAACATTTGCCGAAAAGAGTAAGTCTCCCATTGGCTGACCTCTTTTAGCATTTGACCCTCTCACCCATACCATTTACCATCTTTATGACTTTGTCAGCTCCTCTTGCACCTTCAACTGATTGTCTATCCTCTCCTCTTGTGAACATCCTCTGCACTTATCCAAACTCACCCACCCTGTACATCTCTGCATACATCTCTCAGTTCAGCTCATCTCATTTCACTATCTTGGAAGGCCTACTTCCATTTACCATAGGCATCTCATCTCTGCACTTTGTCCAGTTCAACCCCTCCCACACCTGACATTTATGAAACTTCTCCACAAACTATTTCTCTTCCAGGAGCCGCATTACACATGCGGCGCATTTCCCTTCATTGCGCCTGGCGTACCTTTAAAAAGGTGCGCCCAGCGTAATGAAGGAAAATGCACCGCTTTATAGGAATGCGCTGCCCTCAGGGCAGCTGCAAACTCCTGCTGTCCTGGGGGCAGCCCATTCTCATGAAATACGGAGCAGCTGCTTTACAGCCGCTCCTTGTTTCACTGTAAAGGCGGCAACCCGCCTGCACTTTTAAAGGGGAATAGAGATCCCCTTGCAGGAGGGTGCAGTCAACCGCCTGCAATTGGATGTGTGGGGGGGGTCCCTTTACCCCCTGAAGAGGGCTGCCCCCAGGAGGCCTACTGACAGTGCACCTCCTTTAAAGTGGCGAGCTGTCTGTGCGCCTCCTGAGGGCTTCTTTGCCTCTGCGCCAGCGTCGGTAATATGGCGCGGGTGCAGAGGCAAAGGGATTCCCTCATTTGCATGGGACACGCTTTATGTGCGCCAGTGCTATTGGTATTACAGAAGGGGCCGCAAAGGCGTCTGCAGCCCCTTCTGTAATACCAATGTGCCCCTGGGCTCGCAAAGCTGGCACAAACACCCGTTGCACCCCCAGGGCCCTTTATCTAATACGACCCCTGTTCTCTTTCAAGGATTGTCTCCGCTTGCCTCTCACCCATGTCCATGTCTCTGAGCAGCACCTATGTTAACTGTCCTTCTTTTCTTCTTCCTTGCAGCTGGTGTGTCAAGGAGCAATTGATCGACCTGGTATCTGAGGGCCTTTGGGAAGACCTACTGGATTCCCTTCAGCCGGAGATCTGCGTCTTGGATTGGTAATGTCTTCTTCAAAGGCAGTGCATGCATATTTTTAAGGACTGCTGATTCCAGAATGGCTCAGACTACAGAATAGAAATATGCTGGGTCCACACTGTTAGAATTAACTGATAGTAAAGACCAGGCTTTGACTTAGGTCATGTCAAGGTCAGATCAGTATCACATGGTCAAGGGGAAGAGTGAAAAGTTGTCAACCAAGATCGGTTTAGAGGTAGGAGTGATCATGGTCAGCTTGAGGAGGTTAGATATGAGATATACGATTAGGAAGACCTGTCCAAGTGAGACTGGCATGCACATCTTAAGTGATGAATGTCATGATGAATTTTTAATGATAAATGCCCTTTATGACAGGTATTGTTAACTGGGGTGGCAACGTTTCCTTCCTGGGTGATGACCTCACATGCGCCCTGCATCCCTTAATCCTGTGCCATCCAACCATCATATCTTTTCTCTGTTTTTCCACGTAAATCAGATCTGTTGTCTGATATGGGGACCTATGGGCATTCCACCTTCTCAGCAGGCAGGTGGTTGCATTCCAGCTGAACACTTTCTATTTCTGTTTTGAAATTAGAAAAGGGACTCATTGTGCACTGTTGGAATGGGAATCTCCCCTACATGTTAATGATGCATGTACTCCTGCCCTGAGACTGCCCTGCCTGTTATTTTTTATCAATTTGAGGTCCAGGATGTTCAGTGACCTGGAGATGCACAACAATCATGCCCTCATAATAGTGGTGGTGGAAGAGTACCATATTTTTTAATTTATATTTTGGCCAGAACGTTTTCTTATTTTTTAATTTATATTTTGGCCAGACCGTTTTCTGTCTCAGTGAGAGTGCAGTGTATTGACCCCTCTCATGTGAAGGCCAGAACTTGGCACTGACATCCTGTGTGCATGTGTGTATGTGTTTGTGTGCATATCAAGTGTGTGTGTGTGTGTGTGTGCTGTGCAAGTGTAACACCTATTTGGTAACTGCCTGAGTCTGAGTACTGGGAACAGTGGGAGCCATGTTGAATGCTCTGGTTTAGCATGGCACAAGGTGGAGGGTTGAGAAAAGCTTCTCAGACGGGAAGTGGATTGCCTTCATTCCTGTGACCGTATGGTGGTTACCAGACACTGAAATGAGAAGGATGGAAACAGGATGTCTTTTAGAAGCTCCATGAAGTTCTTGTTTGCAAAGCGTTGCTGCTTAGTCGTTCCTGAGCGCTGCCATTTGGTAGATGGTAGTGCTGAAGGGTGGGGTCAGGGTAATAAGGTTTCTAGGTAGCACTTGCTCTTTTGTCTGTCTCTGATTACTGCTTCAGGAAGGCTGATGACAGCCAGGTGCAGAGATCTCACACATGGTTGTGCCCCTGTTTGGGTACTCCTGTTTGGAGCCAGCCCAATTGCTACCTGATGTGAGAAATATCACTTTCCATAGTGCATAAGGGCTGTGTACACAGAGTATCTTGAAAGGACATTTGAAATGGAAGCAACCTAAAGCGGCTATGAGACCTTAGACAGTGGCGCCATATCCCCTGCCTGGTAAATGTGTATAAAAGTGGGATGCAAACCATCCCACTTTGTTCCAGTCCCAACATGTTCTTGATCAAGGAAGGGAGTTCTCTGCAGAATACTCAAAGAACGTATGTGTCTGGTGGCAGCTGGCCTCCCAGAGGTGAGGGAACATCACCTGAAGTATGTTCTGTCTGGTGTAAAATCTGAAGATCTGTGTAAATAGCATAGAAACCTACCTGCTAAGAAAGGGAAGTAGTGTGGCTGTGCTTTCAGGATAAGAGGCTGTCCAGGAGGAGAAGCCCATCATGATTACATCATGTGGAGAACCAGGAGATAGGTGAAGTGTGAAGAGTTTAAGCCAGAAGTGCCCCTTCATCAAAGAGGCCACCCGATCTCTCTGCTCAGTTCCCAAGTGAACTGTGTCCTGATTATACTAGAACAAAGATTTAGGTCTCACCTGGTAGTTTGCTGTGGGCTTGAGATATTCTTACTTCCGCCGTTGGTGAAGAAACGTAAGTGAAAGTCACACAACTGCTGAAGTGGAAAGCCAGGATCGGCATGAAGACCGCAACTGCCACAGAGACATCCTCACTAAGGAACTCAGCTGGGAGGCTGCAACTGTTATAGTTAATCACTGGTCAGCAGTCACTGATGAGGGGCACCACTGCTAAAGAGAGGTGTGAATGTGCAGTCCTGCCCAGTGAATCAGCTCAGTGAACCGTGACTCCAACAGCACTGCCGCCCAGACCCCAACAAAGAAAGGACTAGCTCCATAAGGGTGGGTGCACATGCCATGTCCTCTGTGCAGTCTGTAGTGCAACGCAACCAAGAGCATGTAAACACAGGGTTTAGCTTGCATATGGTGCCAGAGGATGATGTGAATTATTATGACCTTCACACCGCGTAAGAGTTTTTAAACCAAGGGTTGAAAAAACACATTGAACCCAGTTGCTCCAATAACGAGTGAGACTGCTGTGAGTTATCTGCACCTGTGCTCAATCCTTGCCTACTGTATATGGAACTGTAGAGGCATGCTCTTGACCATCCTGAGAAGCAGATGGGTGCTAGGGAGAAGGGGGTTGTAATGCTTTACTGTTAGATGCAACTGATCACAACCTTTAATAACACTCACTTAGTTTTGTGTAGTATTTGGGCTTGCAGTGTGATCAAAAGTATTTTTCCTTGAGCACTGGGCTGGACTTTACCTTATTGTGTATGTTGGGTAAGTTCTGAGCTCTTGCCCTTCACACTACCTCCCTGAGAAGGCTGTGACTGCCCATCCTTGCTACCCAGAGAGTCAAGTGCAGAAAGTTCTGGACTTAGTCAGGCTTCCAGAGCCCTTGTAGGGTGCACCCCAGCACACCGATGGCAAATTACCTTAACCATCATGGTTGGTGCCCAGTATCTCCTACATCCCTTGTGGCCTCCAAAACGAGGTTTGACATGCACTGCCCTGTTCCGTGATGGCATGTTTCTTCCAATCAGAGCAGTAGACCACAAATTCCCTTTTATGACCAGTGCCTGAAACAGTAAGGGAACTAACTGTTTTTCATCATTAATGATAAATATTTTTGACATTGAGGATTGTCAGTGACTTCTTTACATTATTCACTATTTGTCACCTGGATTTCCTCAGTGTTTTTCATTATACACATATAAATCTAAAGGGCTCAGGTTGCTTTTTAGGGTGAGGGATGAGCTGGAGAAGGGTACTGAGTGAAGACAATTTAAAAAGTTCACGTATTTCCAGCATTTTGGGTCTCACTAACACAGTCTCAATTGCCTTTAACTCCAGGTACGAGGACAGCAAACTGCATCAGTTTGTCTATGAGCTGCATGTGAAACTCCTTGGAGCAGATAAGAGCACAGTGATTCAAGAGTTCTCGCTAACACCAGAAGACAGCATGAGCGGAGACTCTACAGGATGGAAGAATGTAAGGAGGCAGCCTGGGATACTTAGGGGCCAGTGGTTGAGCCCTTACACATTCAATAGTGATAAATAGATACAGAGAGATCTCTTTCACCATCAAAGAGATCCCCACAGTATGGTGTAAAAGACAGAAGGGAATTATGGTCCACAGAGTTTGCCCTTAATGCATTGTGTAACCTGTATGGAAGGAACTTGTCCATTCAGAATGCCTCCACTTAATAATACATCAGAGAAAGAAGGAATATGTGATCCATCAAGTAGTTTCCTCCTCACTGAGAACAGACTCAAAGGAGTGAATGTTTATGCCCGTCACATGGTGTTACAGAGATAGGATGGTTGTCACTCTGTGCCTATTTTAACAGAGACTAATGATCCATCAAGGATTTCAGCTCTCCCTGCTGTAATAGAAAGGAATAATAGTTCATGAATTCCGCCTCCCCACCCCCTCATCTGGTAGTCCGATATATTGACAGAAGACACTTCTCTACTTGATGGTGTTTGCCCCTCCTCATTGTGTAAGAAAGAGCTGGAATGGGATTTATTGTTCAAGTCCAGACTTCAGAATAATTTTAAGACCTACCCCATCTCTTTTTCATAATTATTTGTAAAATATTCATTACCAAAGGCTTAATGTCTGCCTAGAGGCTGGGCATTCTAGTTAGTTAAATTCCCAGGAATCACAGCAGTCTTCAAAAGGTTATAAAATAACTTAATTTTTCTATAGCCAATATAAGTTAAAGTAGACCTTACTCTCAGTACTTTGTAGAAAATGAAATAACTATAAAGTCAAACTGTTAGGTAATCTAGCTGAGACCACACCATGTTTCAACCAACCAAGCCCCAGATAAGGTTCATAGTACCAAAATAGACCATAACCGCTTCATATCTTGCTATAGTCTATCGTTCAAGTTGTTATTGGTGTGCATACATGACGTCGATGTTCACATTCTTCGTCATCCTGCAAGGCGAGTAGTTGTGTAATTTCACTCATGCCCAGCCTTTGAATGATTGTAAACAACCTGTCTTGCATCATTTGCAAAACATATCCCTAGCTGAAAAGAATATATTTATAATTTGTATATAAACTATATTAAGGCCAGTCAGGAAGCATTTATACTTTTTAACTCACTGTAGGCATTTCAAATCAAAACGAAGTTTGGATGAATTAAAATAAGTATAGTTTCAGATGGACTCACTGTATGCAGCCACTAATGATTATGTATTTCAGTGTGCACACAAATGATCTTTTTATACTATTTGTGTTTATCAACTAGTATTAAAAGCTACTAGAAAACCAAGCTATGGAAGACAGAACTTTAAAATGTGTTGAATTAAATTGTGCCTCTTTACCAAAGATTGTCAAGAGTTCCATTGTGTCTTTCCATGTGTGTTTGAATATATGAAGAGTAATCCACAACATGGTATCTCACGGGGCAAAAGGTGCTAATTTATTAAGTGTGCACCATCACTATTGTTTGATGAAGACAGAAGTGATTTAACTTCTGCTTAGTCTGTCCCCATCGCATAATATAAGATGGTGCATTCCTCAGTCTTTTAAGATGAAGTACTGGGAAGGAGTAGTTGAGTTTTTAAAGTCTTAAGGAAGAGACTCCTTGTGTCAGTGAGCTTGACACTCCACAAACTTGTGACACAGTCTCACTAACTCTGTTTGCCATTTGTATTACATACTTTCCCTTTGCTTAACAATGGCTGACTGAATGGCCTTCAACTTGTGATGCAAAATGTCCTTCTCCAAATCTCCACACCTCTATGTTCATCTGAGTCCTTGCTCCCTGAAAAAAAATCTCAGTTTTTTTCTCATCCTCTTTGATCCAATGTCTTATTGCGCATTTTGTGTTTTTTTTTTTATCTTTCAAGGTTTCCCACGTTTTCAAAGCATATGGCCCTGGGGTGCGCCACGTCCATTTCCTGCACAAGAGTAAGGACCTCTTTGTGGTGGGATTTCATCGCACCCGCTTGACAAACACAGCTGTTTTTGTGAAATTGAGAGAGTGACCAAGCCTTTGTAGAAGAGGAAATGGAACCTTAAAGACTGTTTGTGCCTCTCTATTTATAAAGAACCTGCCTTGAACCTAGTATGTGTTTTGTGTACTATGCAATAAAAATATTTCCAAAGACCAACAATACAGTTATTTAACTGTTTCATTGTAGATTCTGTGACAAGAGGTCCCAATATGACTGCTGGCCATGTTTGTTCATGTGCATCGGTCATTTTTGAGGCACTTTCAGCATGTATGGTTTGCCAATCTGAGAGCTAGTAGATGGTCTTTCTGGTTATGCCTTAGCCATCCTTCTCTTTGCTCTGGATAAAATTGTGGTCCTTCCAAAAAACATGCATAGCACGCCAAGAAGCATCTTCTATACTGAAAGAACAAGAGCTACATTGATTTGTGGAAAAGTAAATTTCTTTCTTTTGTTACCCTCAGTCTATCATCGTCAAAGTGTCTGTAAATGACATTGTCTTAAATTCCTCAGTGATTATCAAAATATGTGGCCAGCTTGCATCATTGTGAAATAGAGGCAGAACATCTTACTACTGAGTAATTATTGTACAATGTAAACGGCAGAACTCACTGGAAAACGCGTGTCCCTGAGAGAACTTACTAAGGCTCTGTTTACAAGTTTTTCATTTAAACACCGAAATTTACAGAACTAAAAAAATAGCAATTCCTCGCAGTGAAAACCGAGCTATTAGGAGTGTTTTACTCACCCTGTGGAATAGCATTTTATAGAGTGCAGTACATTTCTACAGCTGATTATTATTGCATATGTTAAACAACAAGTATGTTTTGTTTTTTTATTTGGTGCTCTAATATCAACATTCAGGGCCCGATTCCGATCTCGCTCGGAAAACCCTCCGGATCTGAGTCGTATGGAGGGCTTTCCGAGCGAGATCGGAATCGGGCCCTCAGTGTTTACCGGATCCGATAGATTGCTCATGCTCATTTCAATCACAAATCGCCATTTTGGGTGTTCCGCACAGTAGAGGCAGGATTAATCACCACGATGAATGAGAGATCTCAAAGGAACAAAATTATACTTCAAAATAATTCTTACAACCTCTGAAGGATTATTGAGGCCTCCATGTTCCAGACAGAGGAAAACCTCATTTTCAGAGCTCATATTTACAGGCCTCACTGCCTGCAGAATTCACTAGCATTTTGTGGTACAAATTATTCTCCACATCTGATAGAGTGGGACAAAGCTATATCATGGACCCCAGCAGTATACGCAAGTACATTTTTAGTGATGCTGAAGGTATTTCGAATGAGGTCATTAAACATCATGACATACTCACAAGCGATTTGACGTTAAAGACGCCTCCAAAAACAAGCACACAAATTTGCCAAAAAATTATGAAAAATAATAATGCAGTATCATCTTCTGAAAGGGAGGAAGAGGATGTAAGATAAAGCTACCATGATGACCACAAAAGACATGTAAAGGGCATTCTGTCTAATAAACATGAAGCCTTGACCACAGGACGAGGCCCGCCCACCCAAGTTTATACGAGGCCCTGGGAAGGAAAGTTACTCTCTATACTAGATGTTTCCGTGATAGAGGACATTGCTGGTGGAGCTGATATTGGGGCATTAGACACTGCAGGTATGTGCTTATACTACATAAAATATATGTATGTGTACAAATAAAATTTGTAAAATTTAGCAAGGAAGACCTGCATATTATGGGCCTGAATAAGCGTGGCTTAGTAAACTGAAGTATGGGTGGTAATTGAGTTACCCAAAATCTTGGAATTATGATTTTTCAGTAAAACAAAAACCCCTTTAGTTTTCCCTAAGTAAATAGGTGAAACCTGTCAATATTTACCTGTGGAAAAATGTCTTGAAAATACTGGTACACGCAGAATGTAGTACTTACTGCACATATATTTACATCTCTCAGTATGACCAGGTCTTTTCTGTTGGCAAACATTGCCTGGTACAATCTGCTGATATTTACTTTGGGAAAACTGCTGGTGTACGTTGATAAACAACAAACTTGTCATTCCGGCATGCGCAGTAATAAGATTTATGAATTCTAAGCGTATTTGTGTTGTAATGGGATGCATGAGAAATGCAATCTGTGAAGGCATTTAAACAGGGTATGATTGACGAAGGTTCGTCTTTTATTTTGCGTATAACAATGAAATACAACAATATGGCCATACAATGCGCAATAATTTATAAACAATGATTTTTATTAATAAAGATTTTTCAAATATTGGCTCTGACCATTCATAGATGTCTCAATGACGTGATGGCCTTTCTTTGCAGGTGATTCACATTGTGAGGGCACTGAATGTTTACGACCGCCATGCTCAACCACCATACAAGGAACCTTGGCAACAACAGGCATCAAGCTCCAACAAGTGACCCCCCTCACAAAAAAAAAACACAAACAGCAAGATACGTAAATCTGTACCATCAAAAAGTATCCATGCCTCTCTCAGATATTTCAATAACTTAGTAAAACTACATCTAGAACTATATTAGTTATGTGCACTGGCCTCGCTACAAGTATACTCCCCGTTGAAATTTTGCTTGAAACAGAGGCACATATCATGCCTTCTAATGTAATTCCTATTCCATGTGAATGGATGCAGGAGACAGTAGAAACTGTGGAGGCAATGGCGTAATCAGATGTCCCAGAATATTTCAGTGCACCACATATAAATACCACAGGAGCGGACACATGCCATCTCCCATGAGGAGGACAATCATCTTACGAGATCTACAGACTGTCAGTTTAGACCCTGAGCCACCAAATGGTCCAAATCAAACATCTTTAATCCCTTTGCATTTCACAGACTAGGAAAGTTAGTAAAAAGGCAAGACATGACCCTGTCTCAGATGGCCCAATTTGCAAAAAGAAACAACACTATGCCATCCACCCCACCATCAACTAGGGTTCTCCAATGTCAGTCCGGGAGGGTCAGGTCCATGCTAGATTTTTAGCATATCTACTTTTAGATAAATGTATTTATCCTAAAAATCAGGCATGGATCCAGCCCTCCAGGACCGACATTGGAGAACCCTGAACTAGGGCACGGCAGACGGAGATAGCACAAGCTGCAACGTAGACTCCACTAAGTAGAAGTGAGTCCACTCCGCTCGTCCTCCAAGGGAGCCTATCATGGCTCCGAATAAGGTACCATTGACCCATAACCAGCCAGCGTACTAACTGATGCACTGAGAAGAAGGGTAAATGCAAAACTTCCCCTCGCACGTCACACAACAGTGACTTGCAACCCTGGTCCTGAAGAAAGCCCTCCGACCCAACCGGGCACCGAAGGGGCTGAAACATGTCGACCACTCACGCTTCTGATACAGGTGCTATAGAACAGTAGCCCTTCTATCCACGCACCACCTATGTTTTTAACCTTACCCCATCCCTGACGGAATGAATTCGAACCAGAGGAAGGGAGGTAATTTTAAATTCACCTCACTCTCACCCTCACCATTTCTGATCACTACTGTGAATAACCAGTTGTTCTCCCACCAGGTGGAGGAAAGCATGACTAAGAGCCTATGATGATGCTGTTCACGTAACCGATTGAAGCGGACAACCAAGATATACCGCTCCTACGACTATCACGTGAATGAGGATTTTTAGACGGTTAGAATCCCAGACCCTGGTAATAACAGGACAAGTGATCCATTCTCCCTTGATGAATTGTCTGTCGTTTGGAAGCCGAATGGATCTCGGCTTCTCTCTCCCCCAACTGATTATAAGAACCCTGAACTAGTACATCATAATCCTTAAGGTCTTCAAACCCAAGCGGTAGAGAAGATTAGCAAGTATGGCTAAATGTTTGCCAACTCCTGGAAAGCCTAAACCCAAGAAAAAGGAGTGGACAATATTTTATTATTTTTACGTTGATCACTGCTGTTGCAGAAGCATTTTGTTTTGCTTCTTTACATTGCTTAGAGTAACGAGGTAAATTGATCATGAGTATTTTAGGCAACAAAAAAACAAAAACTAAAATATTTACAAAAAAAATATATATATATATATATAACTATATGTTAAATTGCTGTCAATTCAGAAAAACAAAGATTTATGCTGCATGCTTGAAGTGATGGTTTGTTGAAACTTTGTGAACCTATATCATTGCATCAGTGTAAGTTTCAGAAAATCATGGACTTGTGCTAGCGGAAAAGCAGTTTGGGAATTATATAATAGCAACAGCCCGTGTGTCACCTTTTATAGACTACAAAAGACATAATTTTGTATATGTATATACTGAAAAAAATAAAAGTTAAAGTGACGTTATAGTGAGGTTTGGTAATTGGATCTTACGTTTCATTAAACCCCGCTCTGTAATTTACTGAAAAAACACAAAGGTTAAAGGGACGTTACAGTTAGGTCTTGAAATATGATAACTAACTTTTAAAAATACAGTAAATCGCTAGTTATATATTACTGAACTAACTATAGTTTGTGCGAGTATCACTGATAACATCTGAAAAGACATCATTGATGATAGCCGTGAGCAGTCAACCTTCAGCCAACCCCCACACTGTGCACGGCAGAAGGCTGTGCATAGATTGTGATTGGGTGCCTGTGGCGAAGTTGGGCACAGGGCCTGTGCAGCCAAGGGTTGGCGAAGAAATTCACTGATGAAATCTCAAATGACATCATTGAAGACATCATCTAGTGATTGTGTCTGTGTGCTACATGCTTTGTGGGCTGAGAGTAATTGAACAAGTGAAAAATCAGACCAGTCCTTTAAAACTAACTAGCAGATAATTTACATTATTGTTACTATTGTGCAATAGTGATTCCGTTTGTGTGAACTCGCCCACATTTAGTAGATTTCACGCTCTTTTTACTCGTATTCACTCATCTCAGAAAAAAACGCTTCGAATAATTTTAATGGGTTTACGTACTTTTGAAAGTTTGACCATCAATGCAAAAACTATTTATTAGTAATTTTCCTTAATTGTGATACCCACTAAAACAAGTCACAAGACTTAGAATTTACAATGGAAAGGTTGACGTGTGCATTAGTTGATGATAAGCCATCTTCTGAAAGGTGCATTGGACAACCATCCACTGTTTTTTAAAATACACTACACACCTTGCTGAGATGAGAACAATGGCATACAATTTTAGACTCATGCTTAAAATGCTGTGTGTTAAATTGTGTAAGTGGTAATCCCTACATTGCACTTACTTGGCAAAATGAGCAATTCCTCACAAACTTGACAGAGGAACTGCATCCAAACATGAACACATTATAAACCTTCATTTAACAGTTTGTCTATAGCTCTGTATAACAACTTTTCCACAGGGGATTGTGGCCAGCAGTGCACAAATCGATAATTTTTTGTAAAAACAGTCTTGGACTCTCAGATGTTTGGTGACAAACTTTGCTATTAAGGCAGACCATGTTTTCAAACATGCCTTTGCTACCCACAAGAAGGGATGTATTACAGATAATGTCCTGAGGGTGCAACAGACGTGTTTGCCCACTTTTTGCACCCCAGGGTACTATGGGGCACAGGCGCTTGTGCAGTCCCTTCTGTAAACATGATAGCATTGGTTCCTATATAGAGCCAGCGTTCTCTTCAAAGGGCATTTCCTTATTTCCATGGGGATGCAAACATGTCCTTAGGAGGCCCACTGAGCGTGCACCACAAAAAGGTGTTGCACTGTCAGTGCAGCCCCTAAGGGCAGCCTTCTGGAAGGGGGAAAGAGAGTTCTATGGATCCCCCACATGTCCCCCTGCAAGCGGAAGCAGTCACTCTGTGCTCCTGCATGTATGGTGATCTATAACCTCTCTTTAAATTGCTGGTGGGTTGCCTCCTGCACGGAGAAACCTGAAGCAGCTGCTCTGTATTTTACTGACTGCAGTGCACCCAAAGCAGCGCTAGTTTGTGGCTGCCCTGAGGGCAAACCATTCATCATAATAAGGTGCACTGTCCCTGTTTACACCTGGTCCACCTGTTTAAAGGTGCGCCATAGCGCAAACAAGGACTGTGCCCTATAAGTAATACAGGCCCAAGTTTGTTCATCCCTTACCTTGTATTAGAGGCAGTACTGCTTGCGCCCAAATGTTTACTGGTAGGTAAACCATGCACCATACCGTTGCTACGCACAGTCACACTTAGCTAGAGTGTTTACCGTATGACTATTTTATGCACCAACATGTATAATCATATTAATTTTTGCCTGTACATGACTGTAGACTGTAGATGTATATATTCAATGATAAAACCAAAGGTTAAACCTTTGTTATAGTTAGGAAAACCTTAATTGTTTCTATACAAACAAAACGTAAACAACACAAACATTAGAAATTCTAAAGTTATAGTTATACCTTAGATTTATTATTTACCACCACCTTTAAGTTACTATAACTTTATTTATTTTTTCTATACAAACCAAAATGAAACTACACAAAGTTAATGAATTCTTAACTTATACGTATACCTTATATTTATAATTTACTGAACACCTTCAAATTACTAGAAGTCCTGCACATCCGTACACAGTTTTGTCACCTCACTCGCCACACTACATTAACTGCAAATCGTGCCTTTTCCATGCACTGGTTATACCCCTGTGTATTACATCCCTTATACCATGTGAAATCATAGTATTGATATTAACACATATGACATCGCAAATCCCATTATTTGCTAGGACACAGTGCATGGTAGAGGGGTGTGTAGTACAGTGTCAAAAAGTGGTATACAGTGGGGTAAAGTGTTGTGCAGTGGAGTAGAGTGAAATGGAGTGGCATAAAGTGGAGTGTTGTACAGTAGGGATACGTACAGTGGAATAGTGTAGAGTGGCTTACAGTGGAGTGGTGTTGACTGGAGTGGCATAGAGTTAATTGGCGTACAGTCGAATAACATTCCATGGAGTGGGGTAAAGTGGAGTGGTGTACAGTGGAATAGCGTTCTGTAGAGTGGAGCAGCATAGAGTGTAACAGCGTAAAGTTGAGTGGTGTAGAGTGGAGTAGCTTAGAGTGCAGTGGTGTTCAGTGGAGTGAGGTAGGGTGTAGTGGCATACAGTAGAATAGAGTAGAATGGAGTGGCGTACCGTGGAATGGTGTAGACTGGAATAGCATATAGTCTAATGTTGTATAGTTGAGAGGAGTGGCGTACAGTGGAATAGCGCAGATTGGAGTGACGCAGAGTGGTGTTGTTTACGGTGGAATAACGTGGAGTGGCATACAGTGGAATGGTGTACAGTGTAATACTGTAGAGTACAGTGTTGGAACAGTGAAGTGGCATAGAGCGGAGTGGTGTACCGTGGAATAGCATACAGTGGAGTGTTGCATAGACTGGAGTGGTGAAAACTGGACTAGCGTACAATGGAATAACGTAGAGCATTGAAGAGTTAAGTGGAGTGTCATACAGTGGAGTGGTGTATAGTAGAGTGGCGTAGACCAGAGTGGCATATAGTGGAGTGGCATAGACTATAATAGCATAGAGTGAGGTGCCGTAGAGTGGAGTTGCATATAGTGGAATAGCGTAGAGTGGAGTAGTGTACAGTGCAGTGGGATACATTGGAGTGGTGTATACTAGCTTGGAATAGAGTGGAGTGGTGTATAATGTAATAACGTAGAGTGGAGTGGTGTATACTAGAGAGGCTTAGAGTGGAGGGGCATAGAGAGGAATAGCATAGAGTGTAGTAGCATAGAATGGAGTTGCATACAGTAGAATAGCCTAGAGTGGAGGGGCGTACAGTGAAGTGGCATAGACTGGAGCGTTGTATAATAGAGAGGTGTGGAGTGTAATAGCATAGCGTGAGTGGCGTAGAGTGGAGTTGGGAAGAGTGAATTGGTGTTTGGTTGAGTGGAGTACAGTGGAATATTGTACAGTGGAGTGTTGTACATTGGAGTGGCACAGTGGAATAGCATAGAGTGGAGTGGCATAGAGTAGAGTTGTGTACAGTGGGAAAGTGTTGAGTAGAGTGGAGTGGCGTACAGTGAAGTGGTGTTGGTTGGAGTGGCATAGAGTCAAGTGGCGTAGAGTGGAAAAACTTACAGTGGAGTGGTGTGGAATGGCGTAGAGTGGAGTGGGGCAGAGTGTAGTGGTGTACAGTGGAATAGCATTCAGGAGAGTGGCGTAAAGTGTAGTGACATACAGTGGAATAGGGTAGAGTGGTGTAGACCTGAATAGCATACAGTGGAGTGCTGCACAGTGGAGTGGCGTATAGTGGTTTGGTGTAGAGCGGAGTCGTGTACAGTAGAATAGCGTTAAGTAGAGTGGCTTACATTGGAGCGGCGTAGAGTGGAGTGTCATAGACTGGAATAACATAAAGTGTAGTGGTGTAGAGTGGAGTTGCGTACAGTAGAATGGCATAGAGTGAAGTGGCATAGAGTGGAGCGGCATAGAATGGAGTTTGATAGAATGGAGTGGTGTTGAGTGTAATAGCGTAAAGTGGAGGTGGATAGACTGGAGTGGGTAGAGTGTAGTGGCATACAGTGGAATAAGGTAGAGTGGAGTGGTGTACAGTTGAGTGGCGTAGACTGGTATAGCGTATAGTGGAGTAGCATACAGTGGCATACAGTGAAGTGGCGTAGGCTGGAATAACGTAGAGTGGTGAGCCGCACAGTGGAGTGGCATAGACTGGGGTGGTAAACCCTGGAGTGGCTTAGAGTGGAATAGCATACAGTGCAGTGTTGTATAGTTGAGTGGGGTACAGTGGAGTGAAGTAGAGTACAGTTGCATACAGTGTAATAGTATAGAGTGGAGTGGGGTGGAGTAAAGTGGAATAGCGTAGAGTTTAGTGGCATAGAGCTGAGTGCTGTGGAGTGGCATACAGTGGAGTAGCGTACACTGGAGTGGTGTAGAGTGGAACAGCATTGAGTGAAGAAGTGTAGAGTGGAATGGCATACAGTGGAATAGTGTAGAGTGAAGTGGCGTAGAATAGAGTGGCTTACACTGGAGTGGTGTAGAGTGGAATAGCATTGAGTGTAGTGGTGTAGAGTGGAATAGCATTGAGTGTAGTGGCATACAGTGGAATAGCTTAGACTGGAGTGGCGTAGACTGGAGTGGCATAGAGTACAGTGTAATAGCGTAGAGTGTAGTGCAGTACAGTGAAGTGGCATATAGTGGAGTGGCATTAAGTGAAATAGCGTAGAGCGGAGTGGTGTACAGTGGAAAAGCATAGCATGGAGTGGTGTAGAGTGGAATACCTTAGAGTCTAGTGGTGTAGAGTGGAGTTACGTATATGGGAATAGCGTAGAGTGGAGTAGCGTACAATGCAGTGGCATACAATGAAATGGGGTATACTGGCTTGGTGTAGAGCGGAGTGGTGTAGAGTATAATAGCGTAGAGTGGAGTGCCATATGGTAGAGTGGCATACACTGGAATGGCGTGGAGTGGCATATAGTGGAATAGCATGGAATAAAGTGGTGTAGAAAGAGTTTCGTACAGTGGAATAGCATAGAGCGGAGGGGCGTACAGTGGAGTGGCGTAGACTAGAGTGTCATAGAATGGAGTAGTGTAGAGTGTAATAGCGTGCAATGGAGTAGAGCAGAGTGGGGAAGAGTAGAGTGCAGTATAGTGGAGTGGTGTGGAGTGGAGTACAGTGGAATAGCATACAGTAGAGTGGTGTACAGTGGAGTGATGTTGACTGGAGTGGCATAGGATGAGTAGCGTAGAGTGGATAAACAGTGGTGTGGAGTGGAGTGGGGTAGACTGTAGTGGCGTACAGTGGAATAGCATTCAGTGGAATGGTGTAGAGTGGAGTACAGCGGAGTGAGTTAAAGCATAGTGGCATGCAGTGGAGTTGCATACAGTGGAGTGGTGTAGACTAGAACAGCGTACAGTGAAGTGTGGCACATTGGAGTGGCAGCAAAGACTGGAGTGGCAAAGACTGGAGTGGCATAGAGTGGAGTGTATTGTGGAGTGGGGTAGAGTGGAGTGAGGTAGAGTGTAGTGGCACACAGTGTAATAGCCTAGAGTGGAGTGGGGTAGAGTGGAGTGGCAGAGAGTGGAATAGCATAGAGTGTAGTGGTGTAGAGCTTAGTACCATTCAGTGTCGTGGAAGGCAGTGGAATAGCATGCAATGGAGTGGTGTACAGTGTAATAGAGTACAGTGTAGTACAGTGAAGTGGCGTATAGTGGAGTGGCGCACAGTGGAATGGCGTACAGTGGAGTGGCGTACAGTATAATGTACAGTGAAGTGGCAGAGTGTGGAATATCTTAGAGTGTAGTGGCATAGAGTGCAGTTGCATATAGTGGAATAGTGCAGAGTGGAGTAGCGTACAGTGCAGTGGCATACATAGTAGTGGTGTATACTGGCTAGGCGTAGAGTGGAGTGGTGTAGAGTGTCATATAGTACAATGGCATACACTGGAATGGCGTGGAGTGGCATAGAGTGGAATAGCATAGAGTGAAGTGGTGTAGGTGGAATTTCGTACAGTAGAATAGCAGAGAGTGGAGGTGTGTGAAGTGGCGTAGACTGGTGTGTCATAGAATGGAGTGGTGTAGAGTGTAATAACATGCAATTGGGCATTTGAGAGTGTAGTGGCATAGAGTGGATTTGGGTAGAGTGGAGTGTTGTACAGTAGAGTGGCATTGATTGGAGAGGCATAGAGTTGAGTGGAGTGGAAAAATGTACAGTGGAGTGGTGCAGAGTGGCGTGGAGTGTTGTAGAGTGTACTGGTGTATAGTGGAATGTGTTCAGTGGAGTGGCGTACAGTGGAGTGAGGTAGAGTGTAGTGGCATGCAGTAGATTGGGGTAGATTTGAGTGGCTTATAGTGGAGTGACATAAACTGGAATAGCATAGAGTGGAGTGACCGTGGGATTGACTGGAGTGGCATCGAGTGGATTGGTGTAGAGTGGAATAGTGTACTGAGAGTGTTGTAGAGTCGAGTGAAGTGGGGTGGAGTGGAGTAAGGTAGCGTGTAGAGGCGTACATTGTAATAGCATAGAGTGTAGTGGCATAGAGTGGAATAATGTGGGGCGTAGGGACGTAGAGTGTAGTGGCATACAATGGAGTAGCATACACTGGAGTGATAAAGATTGGAATAGCATTGAGGGTAGTGGTGTAGAGTTGAGTGTAGAAGAGTGGAATAGTGTACAGTGGAGCGGCATATGGTGGAGTGCCATACAGTGTTGTGGCATAGAGTGGAATAGCATAGAGTGGCATAGAGTAAGGTTGCATACAGTGGAATAGCGTAGAGTGAAATGCTGTAGACTGGAGTGGTGCACAGTGGTGTGTTAAAGACTGGAGTGGCATAGAGTGGAGCAGAGTATAATGAAATAGCGTGGAGTGGAGGTGGGTAAACTGGAGTGGGTACAGTGTAGTGGCATACAGTGTAATAATGTAGATTGGAGTGGTGTACAGTGAAATAGTATAGAGTGTAGCAGCGTGCAGTGGAGTGCCATAGAGTGGAGTGGCATACAGTGGAGTAGTGTAGAGTGAAGGGGTGTAGACTGCAGTTGCATATGTGAAATAGGGTAGCGTGGAGTGAATGAATGAATGAATAAGTTTATTGTGTGATTACTTATAATCATTACAATATAAAGTTAAAAACATATATCATGAATTAAAACAGAATCAAACTTTAAAATCGTAGCAGCGAGAGGGTGTGTACGCAGCCGATGCTGACTGTGTGGTTAGCAAATGAGGCTAAAATATCACTATAGTTCATTTGTTGAGTTCCTGAGGAAACGTGGTCCTTACAGAGTGGGGTTCTGTTATAGTGGAGCATGTCAAACTATTAGTCACTCTCTCCGTGTACCATTTTTTCTTTCAAGAGTGAACATGCTTGATTAATGAATTTGCGGAAATTGGCCATATTCTTCACTGTATCCAAGGGGTAGAGCTGGCAGATGGCATCCCTTGCTGTGCGAGTGCCCAGTAGGAGGAGTGTGGGTCTGAGGTAAATTCGGCGGGCTTGCCGCAGAGCGGGGCAACATAGGAGTATATGTGCCAGGGACTCCCTTCTATAGTTGCATAGACAACACTCGGTGATATCTGTAAGCGATTTCCAGGTTGGATATAGTTCTTTTATGGGAAGCTGATGTAGTCTTGCGCCTAAGATCTGATATAATGCCTGACTCCCCACGGCCTGCGTGATGTGGCGCTTGGTCGTTTGTAGGACTTGTGGAAGGCACAGAGTTTTGTGGAAGTCCCTGGCAACAAGGAATTCCATGTCCAGTTTGCAGGAACAGAAACGCACTTGCTTTTTTATAGTTAATTTGATGACGGCATAGTTGATTATACTCGGGTCCCAATTCTCAGTGGCTAGCTGCAATAGCTCCTTTGCTGCTGAAACGGACCAGGGATTGTTTGGTTTTGTGAAAATGGTTTTATGACGGCCTTCATGGAGTTAGCTGGGGCCATAGTTGCCAGGTGGTAGTATTTTGCTAAGGTGGCCAGCTCTTCTAATTTGTTTTGCTAAAATAGCCAGCTCTTCTAATTTTTGGGGAGTGTGGAGTGGTGTACAGTGGAATAGCACAGAGTGGAATAGCATACAGACGAGTGGAGTAGACTGGAGTGGCGTACAGTGGGGTGACATACAGTGGAATTGCATGGAGTGTAGTAGTGTAGAGTGTAGTTGCGTCTAGGAATGGCGTAGAGTGGAGGGGTATACAGTGAAGTGGCTTAGATTGGAGTGTCATACAATAGAGTGGTGTGGAGTGTAAAAGTGTACAGTGTAGTGGTGTAGAGTGGAGCTGCGACAACTGGAATAGCATAGAGTGGAGTGGTGTAGAAAGTAGCGTCATACATTGGAGTGGCGTGGAGTATAAAAGCATACAGTGGAGTGGCGTAGGAGGGAGCGTATACAGTGGAATAGTGTAGAGTGGAGTGGCATAGAGTGAAATTGTGTACAGTGGAATAGCATATAGTGAAGTGGGATACAGTGGAGTGGGTTAGACTGGAGTGGCGTACAGTAGAGTGGTGTACAGTTAAATAGCATACAGGGGAGTGGTGTAGAGTGTAATAGCGTACAGTGGAGTGCCGAACAATGGAGTGGCATACAGTGGAATAGTGTAGAGTGGAGTGGTGTAGAGTTGCGTAAATTAGAGTGTAATAGCTTAGAGTGGAGTGGCAGAGAATGGAGTGACAGAATGTAGTGGTAGTTTAAACAGACGAAGCATGAAATTGTGTGAATAGATGTAGATGTGATAGTGCTCTTCAAATTGTAGGGGTGCATTATAATCACGAGTAGTTTGCACCTGCGAATATTTTTGTGTTGTGTTAACATTTGATCATTAGAATGTGAATGTAATAACG
Organism: Calotriton arnoldi; assembly: GCA_963921515.1. Taxonomy (NCBI): domain Eukaryota; kingdom Metazoa; phylum Chordata; class Amphibia; order Caudata; family Salamandridae; genus Calotriton; species Calotriton arnoldi. The sequence goes on from CAWUFW010000306.1 coordinate 1,975,293, forward strand.
TGTAAAGTAATGTGGTAGAGGGATTTCCTGCAACGTGAAGGAATTAACATTGTAACTGCGCTTTGAATGGAAAAGTTTTAATGCTCTTTTTACAAATGACTAATGAGAAATTAATCTACTGTCATATAACGCATTGATATAAAAGTGCACAGTAATAATGTTCATGTACATCTATGTTTAACGAAGATCTATGGTGATTCTTATGTTATCCGATTTTGTAGGCCTCATGTGTATTTCTCCGTGGCTCTCATAACTGAAGCATTTGCGATGTTCATGTGTATGTGGAATCTTTTTCTTTCTCACATTTCTGTTGCAGGTGGAAAAATTATTCTTTGTTAGTTAGAATAACGCTTTTGTTTTAGGAGTTCGGCACAGGGAGGAGAGGATACATTTGAACAAGGAGTGCTGATAATGCGGGACGGTGTTCTTTCTCACTGGAGAAGGCCTGGGAATCAAGGTCATCAAGCCAGAGGCTGGGAGTATCGAAACTAAATGGAAAATCACCTACAAGGAGGTGTCCAGCTGGATGAGGCGATCGGATGATGTGAAATGGATGAGTCCTAGGATTTTGGTGTTGGAATTAGGGACAGTGCCCCGGGGGTTGAGTTAGGAGAGGAGATTCGACGGAGAGAGAAGGAGCATCTTAGAACGAGCTCTGTAGCTTTATGCTACTTGACCCATTCAACGTGAGTGCACTTCTTAGGAAGTCTTCACGCGCTGACACCTTTTCCTGAACTTGCCCGGGGAATGCTAAGTAGGGATGTCCCGTTAGTGGTAGTGTAGGGACAGATTAATGATTTTTACTTACGAACCTCCAATGAGGACTAATCTTGATGTTGGGACAATCATTGCCTGCGTTCTGATTTTGGAACTTGTCATTCTTTTAATGCTTCAGAGATTGAACTTTGCCCGTATGTTTGGCTTTGTATTACTTCCGATGTATTCCTACAACCTTATCTTGAGGTGTTTGTATGTCGAGTTATTTTTGGCTTTGTAATAAACTAACTAAACGGAGAACCTGGAGTCGATGATTCTTCTGAGTCATGATTTATTGGGACTCTGAAATCTGATGTGACAAATTATTTCTCCCCTCTACACTTCTAAGCAGGTACCAACGGTCTATCGACCGGGGGTTCCAGAATATATCCAGAAAAGGGAACCCGGCCCCATCAGTAGGAATATAGATGATAGAGTGCAAGTGGTAATTTCTTGGGGTAGATGTAAATATTTTAATTGTGAAAGGTATAAGTGTTAAAATACTTAGTTATATATTGTTCTGTAGTTTACTGTGGTAACTTCACGGTATACTGTGGTACATGGCAATCACAAAGCAGCATATCATTGGCTAAAGGCTGTCTTTACAAAACGTAAAAGGCAGCCATGTAGTTTGAAGGATATTTTGACTGCATTTTGGTTTAGGGCCTTAGATATAGGTAAGTAGTAGGTTTTATTGTTGTTCCCTACCTCTATTAAAGTGGTAATAGGTAGTGAAATGTATTTGTTTTTCTATATACTTTTTTTTTTTCTTTTTCATTTTCAAAAACCTTTATTAAAGGCAATGAATAATGAACACAGCGTGATGCCTACAACCCTGGCCGGGACGGCAGCGTAGAGACTGACAGAGTCATCAGGGAAATCAGCATAGGAATACACAGCAAGTTGCCTACAACCACTTCGGGCCGGCCGCGTAGAGTCAAATATTGCACGCAGGCTAAACAAGTTGCAGAAGGGCCTTCCAGCTGAGCGAGGGATGGGATTATGTAGTATAGTCAGGGACATGTAAGCTCAGTGTTCAGGGGCCCCGGGAAGGTGCAATCAAGAGTGAGGGGTCGAGAAGCGTGGTCACACCCCAACGGGTGTATCTGCCCCCAGGCATCCTTTGATAGGCTTGTTAGCCCACTGTGTCAGATGTACTATACGTTAGAATGCGTGCGTGCTCCTCTGGCCAGGGTGGCGTTAAGGAAAAGGAAAAAGAGAAAAACAAGTAACAACAATTAAACAGAGGCGGTACAAGCTGCGGCGTGGTATGTGGCATGGGACGTCCAGTGTGTTACGTGCACTAAAAGGTGTGGGGGGTTGGGGGGGGAATCAGTGTCCGGTGCATCCGGAACCATTCGCGGACGCTGAGTGAAGGTACCGATCAATCGTTGGGAAAGAGTTGAAGGGCCCTCAGCCTCGGGGGTCTAAAGCAAGTGAACTCAATGCGCATTAAGTAAGAGATCAGTGGCTGCCAGATGCGTTGGAATTTCTTTTCAGTGTTTGCGATATTATGAGAGAGTCTCTCCATTGCCAATATGTGCCAAACATTGACGAACCATTGGGCATCTGAGGGGGGCGAGTTTTGTTTCCATGTACACGCTATAAGCTGGCGCGCTGCTAGGAGCAAGTGGCTTATGAGGGCCCAGTCTGCCCCGGTCATTGCCGCCAGTGTAGAGGGACGTATACCTAGTATTACCACGTGTTGCAAATGTGGGATCGGGTACCCCACGATGCCCTTAATGTGTCCCAGGACTTTCTTCCAAAAGGTGGTTATCACCTGGCAAGACCACCGTATGTGATATAGAGTGCCTTCCTCCTTCCCACAACACCAGCAGAGGTTGGGGGCTGTGCGGTAAATGGTAGCAAGACGAGAAGGCGTGTAGTACCATTGGAGCATTAGCTTATATGCGGTTTCCCAGGAGGTAAGGCTACGATACGTTTTGGGGATGTCCTGCCATAACTTATCCCACTGTTTGGGAGAGATCCCTCCCGGGGTGGCGTCCTGCCAGGCGGTCTGATATTTATAAGCATGCATCGGGGTCGAGTGCTGCAGCACCTGATAGGTTTTAGAAATTAGCCCCCGGGTGCCCTCAAAGGCCCTCACCAGTTTCTCGAATAGGGTGAGGGGGCGTGTTGCCACCGCACGGATCTCAGGGCCAGAGAGCCAGTGCCTTAGTTGCATGTACTGATGTCGCGCCGTGCGGGGCAGCGCATATTCGGATTGGCATGTGTCAAATGTTTTAATGTCATCCCCTGCAAATAAGTCGCGAATCGTCCGACATTCCCCAGCACTCCATCTACTGAACGCCTGTGTTGGGAGGCCCGGGTGGAATTCCGGATTACGTGCGATGGGGGTGTTCGGGGACGGAAAAGAAGTCAGCCCCTTTTTAACCGCAATTTTATCCCAGATCTCAAGGACTGTTTTGCTTGGTGCCGCGACATACGCACTTCGAGGTCGGGCGTGTTTAGGCAGCCAAGCAAGGTCCCACAATGGCCGGCACGCCACTGCACAGTCCATGTGGAACCAATGCTTCTCACTCTCCCGCATGACCCACTCGGAGATGTATCGCATGAGGGCTGCCCAATAGTATTCCTGTAGGTTTGGGCATGCCAGGCCTCCTCTATCACACGGTTGCATCAATAGTGAGTGCGTTACCCTCGGCCGTTTCTCATTCCACACGAAGGCACGCAGGTCACCCTGGAGCCGCTGGATGTCCACCTGTGGGATCGGGGTTGGCAGTGCCTGAAATAGGTATAGAACTCGCGGAAAGATGTTCATTTTAATAATATTGATGCGTCCCAACCAGGAGATATGGAGGGGCTTCCACCTCTGAAGGTCGGCTAGTACTGAGCGCCGGAGGATCACCCAGTTTGTGCGTGACCATGAGGCGAGCGTGGGGGTGATCTGAAGCCCTAAGTATCTGATGGAGTCTGCCGTCCATTGAAAGGGGGTCAGGCCCTGTAGCACACTAGCCTCGGGGGCTGGGATATTGACGTTGAGGACAAATGATTTAGAGAGATTGATTTTGAAGCCGGAAATCGCTTCAAAGGTATGCAGGCTTTCAACCACACATGGGAGCGAAAGTTCAGGTTGAGTCAGCGTAAGCAGGAGGTCATCAGCAAACAGGTTGATCTTGTGGACTTGGCCCCCAAGGATTAAGCCCTTGATCTCCTCTAGCTCTCTCACTCGGATGGCCAAAGGTTCCACAGCTAGCGCGAAAAGCAGGGGCGAGAGTGGGCACCCCTGCCTCGTTCCCCGGTGCTGTGATATCGGTCCTGTAGCACGCCTGTGTACCCGAATGCAAGCTGTTGGGGCCACATACGATGTCATGATCTTCGAGATAATGTCCCGCCCAAGGCCGATCTTAGTCAGCACGGTGCGGATATAGGACCAGTCTACCCTGTCAAGCGCCTTCTCCGCATCAAGCGAGAGAAGGCACATGGGGATATTCAGGCGTTGAGCTTTTTCGACAAGGTGTGCTATGTGGCAGACGTTGTCCGCGCCCTGTTGGTGGTGGATAAACCCTACCTGGTCGGGATTGATGAGGCCAGGAAGGTAGGGGTCGAGGCGCGTGGCTAATATTTTGGTAAAAATCTTGGCATCCGTATTGAGCAGGGCTATCGGGCGGTAAGAGGAGCACTGCGCCGGGTCCTTGCCTGCCTTAGGGATAAGGGAGATCTCGGCCATTGCCATGGTGGGGGTGAGGCCCGTGTCATCCGTGAAGGAATTATATAGACGCAGGAGGTGTTCCTGCATTTGTGGGAGAAAGAAGCGGTAAAAAAGCACAGGTAGCCCATCCGGTCCTGGGGCTTTGCCCAGGGGAAGACTCTTAACGGCGGTACAGAGTTCTTCTGCTGTGATGGTGCTGTCTAGGAGAGATGCCTGGTGTGCGGACAAGGGTTCCCACTCGCAGTCCGCGAGGTAGTAGTGGAGTCTCCCAGGAGAGGGGTTTTCCCGAGAATAGAGTCGCTGATAGTAGTCTCGAAACACCTCGGATTTGTCCTTTTCTGCTGTCGCCCAAGCAGTGGCACCTGTCTGGATTTTGGCTATGTGTGTTTTCCCATGGTGCTGCTGCAGTTTACGAGCCAGCAGCCTTCCCACTTTATCCCCCCTGCATAGTATTTCTGCTGCAGGATCAGCAGAGCACGCTCTGCATTTCCCACGTGGTGATCATGCAGCTGACCACGCAATATGGCTAGCTGCCTTTTAATACGTCGGGTAGGGGCCTCCTTGTCTGAACGCTCTAGGAGCTTGATCTCTGCGGTGGGTTTAAATTCTACTAGTTTCGCTTCCCTCTGTCTAGCAATGGCAATAGACGTTATCGTGCCCCGGATGGCTTTGAACCCATCCCACACTGTGTGTAGAGATATCTCGGGAGAGGTGTTGAGGTGAAAGTATTCCGTGATGCTCTTACGTATCTCTTCCACATCTACTGGATCCCGTAGCAGATGCGAGGGCATGTGCCATCTGGGCGGGCAGGCTGGCAGAGAGGACCGATCTTCCCAAGTGAGTTCGAGATGAGCGTGGTCAGAGATGGAGATATCCGAGAGTTCTGCTGAGCGCAGGCATGTAAGGAGGGATGGTGTGACAAAGGCGTAGTCCATGCGCGAATAGGAAGTGTGTACATGCGAGTAATAGGAGTAGTCCCGTACGTCCGGGTGTTTGTACCTCCAGGCGTCTACCAGGCCCCATTCTTCAATGTCCCTCTTGAGGTGTGCCGACATTGCCCCAGTGGTGTGAAATGTCGTGTTACTCCTGTCAAGAGTAGGGTCCCAGACCAAATTGAAGCTATGTTCCCATCCACCCCTTTGAGCTGTTCAGCTAGCACGCGCCTAATGTACACGTCCTGGGCAGTGTTTGGAGCATAAACATAAGGTAGCGTCAGCTGTCGATTCCCCCGCTGCAGCTGCAGTTTTAGATATCGGCCCTCCCCATCCCAGGTCACACGGGTTACGGAGGTGTAGTAGTTGGCCTTGCACAGTACCCCCACTCCCAGGGTCTTAGAGGGGGCATATGCCCAGTATCGGTGGGGATATTTCGGATGCGCCATGCGGTGTAGGTCTGCCTTCATCAGGTGGGTTTCCTGCAGCATTATAACGTCTGGGTCATGGTGTAAGATGTAGCGCCATATTTGCTTGCGCTTGTTTGGGGAGTTTAGACCCCGAACATTTAAGGAAAGTAGTTTAGTGTCCCCCATGGGAGGTGAATGATTAGGGGGGGCATTCCCAAGTTATGTTTTGTGTTCCGTTTTGACAGGCCAATATATATTGTGTTATAGGTCGGAGCTACCATCCCCGCATCCTGTGTGTGCCTTTCCGCTGGTTTCAGGCCTAGCGAGCACCCGCCCCCCAGACCCCCACCCATGTAAAATGTCAGCGCATGTGAAAGGGGGCACCAGCCTGCCCATATCCCCTCTCCCCCACCCACAGCCACAGTGGCACCATTGTCATTGCTACGGGTGCCGCCATGTGGAATCGACAGAAACAACCAAGTTAACATAAAAACCAACAGCGGGCCAATTGGGCCCAGCAAGACCTTCTCGGACCGCGGAGACTGGCACCAAGGTGCTCTGATCCCGCTGGAGGGGTCGCCCTCTTCAGGAGAAGGTTCAGGGAGATGGGTCATCAGGGGTGTAGTTGGAGTGTCAAAGTACATTCCCGGCAGGCCCCGCGTGTCCCTGGGGCCCGTCAGTTACCTCTATAGTTCCTGGGCAAAGATCTTGTCGCCGCCGTTATTGCTGATTTGGCATCGCTGCTCAGTCAGGACCAGGACCTCCTGTATCGGATATGGCGTAGATCGGGATGGGTCGCCCTCAGGGAGATTCAGCAGTGGAGTGGGGAGGGGCCCCTGCCAAGCGAGCGAAGGTGGTTGATGACATCTTTTTTTGCCGCTTGGGATGATAGTTCTGCTTGCTGTTTATTGGTGTGGCGCTGGGGTATTGTTGTCCATCCGGGCTGTTACTTGCATTTGGTTCTTCCGGTCGGTCACAGCAGGTTCCGAGTATGTTGCAAGCAGTCACCTCCATGGTGTTCCATCTTCAGACAGAGTCAGCAGTCGAGTGGGCAGGGGAGGGGCCCCCGCTGAGAATGCGCAGGTGGTCAATCACATCTTTTTTTGCTTCCTGGGAAGATATTCCTGCATGTTGTCTGTTGGAACGGCTTGGAGGAACTGTGGCCCATCTGGGCTTAAGATTACAGCCTGAGGCACCCAGGTGGGAAGAGCTGTCATCTGCTGGGGGTTCCTCAGGCAGACCCAGCAGTGCTTTGGCCTCCGCCAGCGAGTGGAGCGAGCGGCTCCTGCCCACCCACTGAAACAAGAGCGCGAAGGGGTGGCCCCACTGGTAGCGGATGCCCTGCGCTCGCAGCTTGTCCGTAACGGGTTTGAAGTCTCGCCGCTTACGGAGAGTGACAGTGGAGATGTCCTGGTAGAGCTGGATCGCATGTGCCTGATACTTGATCTCTGTCTTGTTGCGGGCCGCCTGCAGGATTGCTTCCCTTTTGGTAAAAAATGTTACCTAGTGAGGATATCCGGCCCGCTACCTTTGCGAGCCGTGCCCACGGAGACTATGTGAGCCCACTCCAGGGCTGACGGGGAGGCATCCTCATCTCCTCGGACCATCTGCAAGAGCTCCAAAGTGAACGCCACTATGTCTGCGCCCTCCGCGCCAGTCGGGACCCCCCGAATGCGAATATTGTTGCGGCGGCTCCTGTTTTCAAGGTCTTCCTGCTTGGTCTGCAGCTCAATGTGTTGATCTTCCAATGCACTGATGCGCCGCAATAGCATTTCATGGTCCTCTGATCTAGCATCAACAGTCCGCTCTAGGTCGTCCACCCGGTCCCCAATCTCAGTTACCTCTCTCCGGATGTCACGGAGCCCCGACTTGAATTCCTCTTTGAGGGAGGAGATATCAGTGCATATCTCCTGCAGGAACCGTTCCATGTATGCTTGGGTGACTGGCGCCGATGGCTCCCCGCCCATCGGGGCCGGGGTTGGAGCCGAGGACTGCATGGCCACTTCCGGCTGGGGAACTTTGTGCCACAAGGATGTTTTCGGGTTTTCTTTGTTCGCCTTGGTACGTGGTATATCAAGAATCTGGAGCCACTAGTGCGTGGGGTCCCACGTGCGAGATCGCCGCTGCGCTGAAGTTCGTCCACTCGACACACTGACAGCAGGCCATAGTCACAGTACTCTCTATGTAGCACTCTCACATGTCTCAGGCCGCCATCAGTGCACTAGAAGCCGTCGCGCTCCCAGTGCGTGGTGCAGTGGCCGGTCCTCCCTGCAGCCGCATAGTACAGGGACCCCACCCCTGCTTGCTGGGAGAGGGCGAGTCTGCCTCCAAGACCCCCCGTCTGGGCAACTTTTGTATGTCAAGAGAGAGGGGACCCGCAATATAGCCCAGATCGAGCCCAGTATAACATGCGGTGCGTGGGTCTACTATGCGGCAGTGATGAATGATGCAAGCTGTGTCCCGATGTCAGCGGGGGTCTCAGGGCCTATTCCAGGCTTACTCAAGGGGCCTCCACGCAGTTCCGCCTGTCCCAGCTCTTGCAATGATGACCGCCTCACCTTTCAGCACTCTCATCCGCTGGGGGGCCCCTAGGGGAGCAGGTGCGAGCTTACCCCCGGTGCGCCAACCAAACTAATTGCAGTGTCTGTGCAACAGGGGAGGGGGTGTGCTCATCACAGACTTGAGCTGTGGTGATCGCTGAACTCTCCACAGTAGTTTTAGGGCCAAGGATATAGGGTCCAGGCAGTGATTATGCAGGTCGCAGCAAATGCAGGAGGAATCCCGATGCTCCTGCGAGCAGCCGCCGGTTCCCAGAGCACAGACACAGGCCTCGAGTTCCGGCCCTAAAATGGTGGCCCGCGGAGCTCGCACAGTGGTAGCTGCTCTAGATCAGGTGTGTTGCAGTCCGACGTGACCCGCAGGTCCCAGGAGCAGGACCCACTGCCCCAGGTGGTCTCCTCCAGGAAGACAGATGCAGGCTTACCCCAGGGGCACCATTTAATTAAGCCGCTTGCGTCGAAACGGTGGGGGAGGGGACTGGCGCGCAGCCCGTACCTGTTCTAAGACGGACACCAATCCCCTCTGCAGCCTTTCCCGGGCTCAAGATATCTGCTCAGGCGGAGATGCGGCTCATCCTCCAGGCAGTCTCGACAGGATCCTGAGGGCTTCCGAGGTCGCGGAAGGCTGCCGACGCTCCCCGAGCCTGACTACGATCTCCGGGCTGCAGCCGCAAAATGGCGGTCGGAGTTCACCGCTCCCCGAGCCGTTGCCAACCGCCGGGGATCCAGTCATCCGGGGCACGACCGGCACACAGGTAAGCCCCCACAGACTCCGTGTGCTGACACAAGCACTCCAGACCACCCGCACTGCTCCGGTGTGCTTTGTTTGCTGTACAGCGGGCCCCGGGGAGACGGAGCACACCAAATGCACGTCTAGCTCAAATGCTCCCGTGGACACGCCCCCTCTATATACTTTTTAAACAGTGTATGGAGAACCTCGTTACTAGTAACAAAGTATTGTCGTATTTACAGGGAAAAAAGAAATATATATATAATTACAAATATGCTGTAGTATACTCTATTAGTGAAATGTAGTGTAGTACAGCGTATTTATAATTTATTTTTAAATGTACATTTTGTTTTTCATTTTTTTAAGTAGAGCTGTAATTATTAGGTATTACTGTGATACTCCAAGGAATTGTTTTCAAAGAATTAAATATGTAAAAAAAAATGTAAATACACTGTAGTACAAATATGGTGTAGTACATAGTATTTTTAGATCGAGCTTCGATTGACCTGTAATATCTCTTCTGCAGGGTTTGGCACACCTACGGATTGCCATTGGTTGTTATCTGTGGCAATCAGAAATACTGGCTTGGTATTGGTGCATTTGTGTAAATGTCCCTCCTTTGTGTTCTTAGCTCCCTCCCCGGCGATTTCACTCTGAGAACATTTTAGTTGGCCGTCACACTGTACAGGGTGTGATGGCCCCTCCTCCTCGCTCTGTAACTTGTTTTAGTTTGCCTGCCCCTGCTCGTGTTTTTGCAGGCCTCCAAGTTCCAAAGCTCTCAGCACTGGCTACCCCCGCCTCACTCAAAACGCACACACTGAGGAATGCTGACTAGATTTAAAGTCGTAAATTGAAGTTATGGCAGAGCCAAGTCACAAGCTATCTCTTCACTACACAGCAAATGGTCTGCCGTCCCAGTGCTCCGTGACTCAGCTCTGCCATCATTTCAATTTACGACAACACGGAGATCTGCTTGTTTTTGGTAACCAGCGGAGCACGCTAATGACGGCCTTGCCTTTCTTTTCTCATTTGTTTACTTTTGTAGGAATGGTGGCCCCCACGCTTTAGCTTTACACATCTTAACTTAAAGCACGGGTGCCTCTATTGCTTCCAAAGTATATTAATAGAAAACAAAAAAACGTGTGAGCACACGTTTTTTTTCTATTTCTCTACTTTTCTGCTTTTCTGTTATCTTCCCATTTGCTTTCACTAGTCCCTTGTAGTTTTCAAAATGGCCACCTCGTTTCTGCTCGCATTTGGGCCCTATTAACGATTATGACCCCACCCACCCCCTCGTCCAAACCGCACTTATGTCTCTTTCTTCTTCTCATAAACATGTTGCTTACCGCGGCTCGAATTACAATGACTGCAAACTCTGCTTTTGCATGTTTTACTTGAAATCAGAATATTACCACAGTAAGCGGCTCTTGCCTCTGTAGTTACCTGGGTTGGAGACACCCTCTAAAATGTTTATTTCTCTCTGGGATTGGTTGTGCCAGTCTAACCTTTTGGGACCTGTTGGCCAATGTTATTTGTTCCCTTACGATCCTGTTACGCTTTGCTATGTTCTATTTGTTGGTGTACCATCTGCCTGCTTGGTTTCAGGGGTTGTATGAACATTTATTAGTGCAAACTGGCAGCGGTTCTACGGTTTCAAAGTTACACACTAGTTTCCCGATTTAGACAGTGGAATTCTGTTTAGTTTGCACTTTGAGATGTTCGTAAGGGTTCACACTATATTTTGTAGAATGTAGCTTGTCACCTATGGTGGACGTTTTCAGGTTTTTGGTTTCTTTGCGTCACTAAATAATTAGGGCAGTTTCATAATACGTATTATTTTTTTTGTTTACCTCCTTTACTAAAATAAACGGGTATGCAGTTATCTTTAATTCGTTGGTGAGTACTACAGAAGTTTGTGACTCCTGACTCTTTGATCTATTATTCTCAGAATATTGGACTGCTTTATATATTTTTTAACTTTGGTAAATGGCTTTCCTTTTTCACAAACGTACATAACTTTCATCTTTGCTGTTGGGTATTCTGACGGTATTTATACCTTTGCAAATGGAAAAAAAAGTGAAAAACATTGTTAGCGCTAACATTAATAAATGCGAGACCGATTGCATTGCAAATGCTTGTTTAAGTATTGTGGCACTTCCTAGGTAGTACTGCGGTACTCTGTGAATTTCTTTTTAAATATATTTAAACATAGAAATAATTTTTCCTACCTATTACCACTTTAGTAATGTGGTAATAGGTAGGGAAAAATATAAAACCTAATGCTTTCCTATATCTACACAGCCAAAATGTACTTAAAACAACATGGCTGCCTTAAACTTTTATAAAGGCAGTCATTAGCCTATCACATAATGCCGTTATCACTATTTACCGCTGTACTTTTGCGAAATTTCATAAAACTGCGGTCACAGATATTGCTAAGTTAAAATGCCTTATAACTTAAAAAATACTTACCTCTAGTAGCAAAAAAAATCATCTGCACACCATAATCTTTTATCCTGCCACATTTCGTGGAAATCCTATCTGCCATTTTCACACTACTTCGAATACAAAAGTCTGTGGAAAATGCATTGGTGGAAAAAGACGTTTTGGGACTGCCCTTATTTCTTTGTACCTCTTTGACCAATCAGCGCAAAACTTTGCATCCTCCAACAATGTAGAAAAAGCTATAGCTGTGGAATGCTAAGTGGAGATTTGTCAAACGGGGGCAAAGTTATTAGCGAGCAGAAATCCAAGGAATTTCTATACCTGGGAATCCTAACTATAACTACAGAGTGGCTACCACCAGATATAGATATGTTTGCTTAAAATATATAGGTATGTATATATGTATATTTAGATATATATACACATACATGCATACAGTCAGATTTAAACATTTTAAGCAAGCAACACTGCTTTGCAATGAAAGATAATGGGACAGATTAATGTGTATGGTGAAGATGAAGTGTCTCTTTTCAATGTATCACCTTTTGGCACATTCAACAGCTGTGGGGTTGAGGCACAAGGAGGAACCAGGATAAATAGGCCCCATACAGCCCTCCCCCTCTAGAGACACCAATGGATGTAAGGGTTTGTGGAGAAACGTGAACAAGAATATCATGAATGATGTAATCAGTGATGTAATGTAACATCATGTCATGAATGATGTAATATGAGAGGTTATAAGAAGTGGATGGCCGAGGTTCGCTAAACTATAACTGGCTAATTTCAGTGATTTTTTTTGGGGTGGGGGTTTATACATACTTTCCTATCTCATTCCAATACCTAATTATAACGTCACTTTAACGTTTGTTTTTCTTAGTGAATTTGTACATATTTCCTTCCTTACCCAAGGATGTTTAGGACCTCTAGAGAAAAAATACATAATTGCCGTTCTTTTAAAGGCACAGGTGGTAAATGACAATAGGCATTGTCATGTGTGCACAATTATTACATACACAGAGTATACAATCATAAGAATAATACATCTGAGTGGCCATTTTAAAATGAGTAGTTTAGGGGGCATGGCTAGCGCCCACGGAAGATGGCAGCTCCCAAGTGATTCTCCTCGGGACGGCGCGGGCGCCGGCAGCACGACAGCGCTTCTTGCTTCACCTGACTGCTGAATTTGGCGCTGCAGACATCGCAACGGGAGAGGGCACCTTAGGTCGGAGCTGTCCTCATTTTAATCTACCTGGAAACCGTTGTTTTTCTGCAACGTGGTTTCCGCACAATGCTGTCCGCCATTTTCTAATGACGGGACTCCTGCTACGACACTGCTAGTAATGTGGCGGTCTCACAGTCAACTGGTTAAGGAGCTCAATATCTTTCATTGCATGAATGTCAAAGGTAATTTGAACCTTTATCATCTTCACTCCTTCTCATTGATACTCTTCAGTCTTTACTGTGTGACTTTTTTGACACTGCTATTTGCCATTTTGTGGTGTTGGACTGCGGCATAGCTCTCTCTACGAAGTGCATACTCTTCTTCACCCTCATTTTAATGCACTTGGGAGCCGCTGTTTCTCTGCATTGCGGCTCCATCATAATGCCGCCCACCATATTCTAATAACGAGATTCATGCTACGACGTTGCTAACAAGTAACGGTCTTTATGTTAACTGGCTAAGTTTTATGACTCTCACAACACAAATGCTGGAGGTAATTTGAGCCATTATCATATTCACTACACCTCATTGAGAGTCTTTAGTCTCCGCTGTGTGACTATTCTGACAATGCTGCCTGTCATTTAGTAGTGTTGGACTGTTGTAAGGCTCTCTCTGTGAAGTACGTACTCCTCTCCACCTCTCAATTATTCATTTTAAGCTTTCTCTTCAGCCCTCAGAATTAACGATAATGTGACCTTTTTTCCACCCTTTGGCTATTGACCCACATGCACTGTTAGGTAACTCCTATACATGGTTGTGCAATCTGAAGAGCCTGTCACTTCCTTCCTCCTCTTATGGACAAATTGAAGAAAGCAAAATCTTCACTAGCGACCTCTGCCCATAAATTCATAACTCACTCAAATTTCTTCTCATACCTTGCGACAATTGAAGATTCCATGGTCTCCTTACATAAGGATGCTTCTGCAGCAGGTTGTAATGGAGCATCTGGGAAGATATCAGCCAAATGTGTAAAAACAAAGATCCGCCTTCTCCTCCAAAATCATTGTCGGATGTATCTATGGACCTTCTTCTAGAGGAGATACGTGCTTTACGCCCCTTCATGGAAGAAACTATCGCTAAACTACAACACCTAAGTGATAGATGGTCACGCATGGAGGAAAGGCTTACTACTGCTGAACAAAACATTTCATCATTAGAATCAACTACTCTTCAGGTGAATACTCTTCAATCTCAGGTGTTGTCTCTTCAGAAACAACTTGAAAACCTTGAGAACAGAAATAGGAGGAATAATCTTTGTATTTATGGCTTACCTGAAGGCTCAGAAACTATTGCCTTCTTTAAAACATTTCTTCCAAAAGTTTTGAATCTACCAGATGGTGCCCCTCTCAACATTCAACGCGCTCACAGATTAGGACATATGCCTGCATCTGCTTCCACTACGAGAAGACTAAGAGGAGTTATACTGTAGTTTTTTTTAGAATATACTGATCTCATTAAGGTCCTGTCTGCAGTTAGGTTCATGAAGCGTGTTTCATGGGCAGGCAACTCTTTGTTTTTCTCCCAAGATTACGCAAAAAGTACAGTTGACAGGTGTAAAGAGTTCCTTGCATTGAGACCGGATCTTTGTTCTCTTGGTGCACGCTTTGGCCTCTTTCATCCCTGCTTGTTCAAAGTCACCTACAACAATAAGACTGTCATTTATGAGGAACCTATTAAACTGAAGAGTTTTCTTTACGCTTGTAGGATGGACACCATGGATACCTCTACAGCGTCCACCACTTGACTCGTTTGATTCTTGTATCTTTATATGCAGTACTAGATGTTTTCATGCAATCTATTCCTACACAACTGTTAGAAGTGTAGTGTTGTGTTAAATGAGTTATTTTATACGAACAATTTCTTCTCTCCCTACAGTCATTCTTCCCCCATTTTGTGGCTCCCTCACTTTTCGTGTCGTGTGTGCTCCGGCTCCCCCCGCCTTTCCCTATGGAGTGTGGACGTGTCATCTGTTCCATGTGGCCTCATCCCTCGCACTTTTCTATATTCTGATTCTATGTAGGTATGGTCTGCTCTTCTCGCTTGAATCTATCACTGTCTCTCTTCTTTTTTCAATCTCAATTATCTTCCCTTTTCGGACATCTTTTGTACTCCTACTCCTGCTACATTCTCTCTTTTTCTTGTTCTTTTCAACCTCCTATTTCCAGTGTACCATTTTTTTTATGTCATCTTATCCGAACTGGTTGTTTTTTGGTATAAGATGATATCCTCTATATATTATCTGGTTTGTTTCGTTGTAAATTCCATATGAGCGTTTTATGTCCCTGAAAATTGTTTCCTGGAATGTCAGAGGCTTAAATTTCCCTATTAAGAGACAGCGTGTGTTATCGCATTTTTCTAAACTTGATGTTAGCATAGCCTTAATTCAAGAATCCCACCTTACAGCATCTGAATCGTTAAAACTGAAGAGAAATTGGGTGGGTGATGTTTTCTTCTCACCAGGGGATGGTAAAAGAAATGGTGTTATAACTTTGTCATAAATCACTAAGCTTGTCTACCAGGAGTCTGACAAAGAAGGAAGATGGTTGTTCACCAAATTATTGATTGGGAAAACTCCAGTTTCTTTGTTTAATGTATATGCCCCTACCAATGGTGATGCTCATTTTTGGTCCAGTTTAACTCAACAACTGGTTAATTACCCCGAAGACAATTTTATTTTTGCAGGTTATTGTAATCAGGTTGTAGATCCTTTTCTTGATCGCAATTCTACAGTGTCTTTCATTCCTAACAAAGCACATAAATGTTTTTTACAGACCATTAAACAGAGGAATTTAACGGATCCTTGGAGGCTTTGCAATCCTTCCTTAAGAGAATACACTTATTCTTCCCCTCCACATCAGACTCAATCTAGAATAGATCATATTTTTATATCATACAATGTCTCTCAATACTTGCGTTCATCTGATATTGGTCCTATTCTCATATCCGATCATGCCCCTGTGTTGATTCAGCTGGATATAATTTCCCAACCTATGTTACCTAAGCGATGGCGTTTCAACATCTCACTTCTTTTAGATTTTACCTTCACCTCCTCTTTTGTTTCTTTTTTTCATGAATACTTTCATTTCAATAAAACTGATGATATGTCCTTTCACATCATCTGGGATACATTTAAAGCAGCTGCTCGCGATTTCATTATCAGGTATGTCTCCAACAAGTGGAAAAAATCCTGTATCTCCACCGCTGAGCTCCTAGCAAAATAAAAAGTCTGGAACATTCCTTTTACACTTCTTAATCAAAACAATGCTTATCAGAAATAATTGGTGCTAAAATCCAATTTAATAAGGAGTCTACAGATAGTGCCTCATTATATTTACTGAAGACCAGTGCAAAATTTCACGGGTAAACTGTTGGCTAACTACCTCAAAATTAAACGAAATAAACTTCATATTGAATCCATTATTGATGTACACCAAACGCCAAAATATAAAGACTCTGAAATTTTAGATGAATTTGTACAGTTCTGTAGGTCACTATAACGCCAGAGAATGTTCCCTCAGACTCTGATATTTCTCATTATCTCTCTACTATTCATCAATCTTTTGACCTATTGGAATCAGACGTGTCCCAACCGGAATTGCATAATGCTTTGAATGCCCTTGAAAAAGACAAAGCCCCAGGTCCAGATGGACTTAATCGAATTTTACATACACTTTGCTCAATTACTTCTTCCACATTTGCTCACTCTTATAACTTCCCTTCTACATTCGCGTGGACCTTCTGGTTCCTTTTTAGAAGCTATAATTCGTCTCATCCCAAAAGATGGAAAAGACTTGCATTATTGTCAAAATACAGACCTATTTCTTTAGTCAATGTTGATTATAAAAAATGTTCTAAAGCTCTAGCCATGCGACTTGAATCCTATCTTCCTCATTTACTAGGTAAGGAACAGTCTGGTTTTGTGAAAGAGCGTTTTATCACGGATAACACACGATTATTTTTCAATATTTTATCAAAATCTTCGTATTATCCTGACTCCCTCAGAGCGATTGCCTTAGATGCTGAAAAGGCATTCGATCGCGTATATTGGCCTTTTATTTTTCACACACTTAAGTGGTTTGGCTTCGGACCTAAAATTATATCCCTTATCTCTCTACTTTATAATGATCCTAAGGCTGCTATTTTTGCAAATGGTCTCACTTCTGCTTATTTTATCCTACATAGGGGTGTTGGGCAAGGTTGCCCTTTATCCCCCTTTCTTTTTAATTTGGCACTAGAACCATTTTTATCCAAAATTCAGCAAAATCAACATATTCATGGTTTCACATTTAACACCTATCAAATTAAATTAGCAACATATGCTGATGATGTTCTATTGTTTCTCTCTCAGCCTCAGTCTACTCTTCCAGCGTTTTTAAAAGAAGTTGACTCCTACAAGTTGGTTTCTGGATATAAGCTGAATAATGAGAAGTGTGAAATATTACCTCTTACTAAATATACTTTTAAGGAAGTTTTTTAACATCCAACTTCACGTGGTGTCCTCAACACATTAAGTATCTTGGAAAATGGTTTACCCAATCTATTAAAACCTCAATTTCTTTAAACTTTGACAAATGCCTAAATAAATTAACTCTACTAAGCATGAGATGGCATCCACTGTATTTATCTTGGTGGGGTTCACTTGACACCATTAAAATTATGTTAGTTCCTATCATACTTTATACTATTTCCAAAATCCCTTTGCCTATATCACTTAAATTCCTCCATAAGATTAATTCATTACTTTACATCCTTTTTGTGGAACAACAAAAAATCTCGAATGTCTCTGTCAAAGTTGTCACGTCCAAAATCAGAAGGGGGTGTCAACTTTTTCAAATTCCATAAGGCATTTTTATTACGTCAAGTTTCTCGATGGTTTTCGAACTCCTCACTGGATTCTCCACTATGGGTTGACCTTGAAAACTCCTTTCTTTCCCCTTTTTCTTTTCAAGAATATTTGTCTTGTAACCCAAACCACAAACGATGTCTACACCGATCCTTAAACACTCCCTTAAGATACTTGATTCTGTTCTACATTCAACCCCTAGTGATCTTAATACCTTTCTTACTTCCACTATTTAGCACAATAAATTCATACTAATAAACAACAAACCCATATATTGGAAATCGTGGAGGAATAAAGGTTTACTTTGGGGTTACTGACTTTTTGAACGGGATACACCTCTTTCATTTCCACAAGCATGCCATCTCTAGCACCTCCCTATTTCTTCTCAAAGCAATTTACAGGTTCTACAAACCGCAGTAGGTACTGCATACAATCATTTCCAATCTTCTCCTCCTACTTCTTCCTCTTCTTCAGATTTCAATTGGGATAAATTCCTGCGCACATATCCAAAAGTGTCTAATATTCACTTTCATTTGACATCCTCCTCTTTAGACAGAGTCAAAACAAAGGCAGAATTATCCTGGAAACATGATTTAAATATGGTATGGTCCATCGTCTCTGGAACAGGATTTGGACAAAAATTAGGAAATCCTCTAGAGCAGCAAACTCCACACAAACTCTTTTCTACATCTACAGTAGACTTTTATTATCTCCTGTGTCCTTACATAAAATGCACTCTGAACATTCCGACACATGCTGGTCGTGTCCCTCTGAGCATGCTGACTTAAAACATTTACTCTTTACTTGTCCATTTGGGCTCAATTTTTGGACGCAAATTTAGAATCAGATTAATTTAATTTTCTGTACTGCAACTCCCTTTTCATTTGCTAACATTTTTTTGGGAAGTCTTTCTGATGACTGGGATATATGTCCATCTCAGTTACGTATTTTGGACTTACTGTTATTAGTTGCATTCCAGCAGATTATGAGTAATTGGAAAGACTCGACTAAATTATCCTTTCAAAGGTGGTGGTATGCTGTTTGCCATAATCACAGGTTAGATACCACTTTTGTTTATCCCATATCTCTTGCTATGAAACGCCTGAACTTATGGTCTCCTATAATACGATTCCTAGATGCTAGTGCGAAGCGTTCTTTTGCTCTTACACCCTCTCAACAAGAAGTTCTTCAGCCTCCTTGACTTTTCCTCTATTGGTATTAATACTGTTTTGATATGTTTGTTTTTATCACTCAAACAATTCTATATATATATATCATACTATGGGGCATATTCTCAAGAACGTGTGATAACTACTGCAAAATCAGCTTACTGCAACACTTCACATCGCAGTCCATCGCGGGAAAATAACGCTGTGTTAACGTGGTATTCCCAACACGGCGGTACCATGTGATAGTCACACGATAACGCGTCAAATGAACGCATTAAAATCAACGCAACGCCACAAAAATGCGAAACCCCAACGCAAAAATAGTAGCGATGACGCCAATCGCGATACAAAAATCTGCGAAAACCAGCCACAGGCCTGCAATTCCCACGCGTCATGCGGGAAAATGCACTATAAAAGTAGAAAAAAAACATACAAACAAAAGCCAAACAACAGCGAAGCACAATGGAGGCATCCGGAGCAAGTACAGAGGACAACCAGAACCCCACAAGCCCCCCGGAGGACCAGCCTGTGACCTCTGGATCAGGGAAGGGCAAGGACAAGAAGAGTAGGAAGAAGCGGTTCAGTCCGCAGGAAAACAGGATCCTGATAACGAAGGTGATAGAACACCATCAACCACTGTTCGTCACCTCCACTGTGTCACTGGCAACTAAAAATGGAATATGGCAGACCATCGTGGACAAGGTGAATGCAGTCGGAGTGCTGAGGAGGACAATGGACGAGTTCAAGAGGCGCTGGAATGATGTGAAGCGCAAAACCAAGCAGAAACTCGCAAACAACCGGAAGGCAGCAATTCAGACTGGAGGTCGGAGTCCAGCGCCACAGGAGGAGCTGGACGAGATGGAGGAAATGGTGTCCACAGTCATCAGTGGGGAGACGGTGGCAGGAGTTGGGGGACCAGACACTGCTCAACATGACCGGACACAACAGCAACAGGGTGAGTAACGACCAGGGACTGGGGGGACGGGGGGAGATGGGCACAATGGCACACATGCACAATTAAGCATAGCACATCTGCGGACAAACCATGCCCCAGACCCCCAACTCCCACCAAGAGACCAATGCACACAGGTATGCAACATCTCAGCACCGCATAAGCACAGAAGCCCGAGGCACACCGCATGTAAGAGATAAGGGGCAGCTAAATCAGAGCTGCAGGGCGACTCCCCAAAATGCGGCACACACACATTACATGCAGAGCACATCAACATTGACAACGATGTGGTACAAACCGCAACACGTCCACAACAGAACAGAGGACACAACTGGTGCTGCATGTGCGTAGAAACTGGCCAATCACATTTGGCATTGCAGGGAAATGTGAGTTGACAATGTACAAGTACAAACACACATCCGTGATGTAGTCGGAATGTCCACTGTCCCTCATCAAATAGGCAGCTCCCCCCAAACAGTCACAATGTACACTGTCATGCAGTCTGAATGTAAACATGTACAATGCGTCAACATACATGTGAACACAATGTTAAACTGCATCTCCCCTTCACATTGCAGGGGGAAATCCAACACCTCCTGCGGAGCAGTCCCAACCTCTCTTCTCTGATGACGAAGAGGACCACCACACCTTCGACTCCGACGCCCTCCAACATCTCGTGGAGAGCCTCCGCAGCCCACTTCCAGGAGCAGGGCAGCCCAGCTGCCACGAGGAGAACCCACCCCCTGCACAGAACACACAGCAGGCAGCACCCACCACCACGGCTGCCTCCCAGGACCCCCACGATGAACACATGGCATTCCAACGCCGTGTGTTGGGGTGCCAGGAGAAGCTGGCTGAACAGGTGCAGGTGGGGTTCGACCGCATAGTAGCCAAACTAGACGCCATACGTGGGTGTCTAAGTCCCATCAGGGACCACTCACAGTCCCTAACAGACTCCCACAGTCCGCTCCATGCTCTCCAACGGACCATGGCTGACATCGCTAGAGTCCTGACTCTGCGACAAGAACGATTGTCTAGTCAGAGTGCCTCCAGCGATCTCGCCCGGGAGTTGGGACACATGCGGAGGATCATGGAGAACATGGAGCGGACGCAGGCGGAAAGAGCGGCTGCCACGGCTGCACACCAGCGAGAGGTAGCTGGGTCCCTCAATTCCCTAAAGACCCTCCTCATGGCATTGCTGCCACAAGGCCTGGCGCTGATGCATGCTGCTGCTACCACCCCATCCACATCTCTGGCCCCTGATGTGTCAGTGCCACACAGTGCGGCAGACATTCCACCTCCGGCCCCTGAGGTGTCACTGCCACACTGTGCTGGAGACAGAACACCACCACCCACATGTGAGGCACATGCAACAGCAGAGGACGAAGATGCGGATGAATCTGCCTTCGTGGTCAGAAGGACGCAGTAGCATTCATCTCCGCCATGTGGCCTGTTTCTGCTTGGTTCTGCCCTCTGCATCATCACCTTCCACTGTCCCCCAATGCACTCTGCGACACTCACCTTGGACCTCAACATGGACTGCCATATTCTGTTTGGTCACCAATGACACAGCTATCACACTGCGGACTGAACTCCTCCTCTCCTGATGTACCTGTCATTCCCTGAAGGACTCTGGCTGGCCCTCCATGGGCCAGCAATGTAAAGTGGGGTTGGCATGGCCCTGTACTGCTCCAGCTGCAACACTCCACTGAATGTGCAATAAACATTCATATTTACACAGATGTGTCATGTCTATGATCTTTCAAGTGTGGAAGTATGGATGAATGTAGGGTCAGTGATTCCCCCTTACGTCCATGTTGCTCATGTTGTGGGACTTTTGTCACAGGGTGACACATTGCCGATTGCGGTCCGGGTGGCGCCGACACTACAACAGAGACACATCCATTAGTCACTTCCTTGTCCAGCCCAGGACGGAACCACGCCCAGAGTCCCGGGGTCATTGTTCACACCCATACGCTGTACTGGCATACGCCAGGACAGCCCACTCAGCTTACGCACACGGGGGGACAACAACACCACATGTCCCAGGTCTTCACTGTAGGGATCTGCAGCTAACAGGTCTAGTTGTCAGCATGCCACAGCCACTCCCTCATGGCTGGTGTACACCCACACCACACCCATCCAGCACAGGCGTCACAGGACATGTGACCCTGCCAATAAAAAGGGCCTGGCGCACATGCTGGACGCCATTTCCACTCTCTAACTGGGTGTCTCCGTGTAGTTCTCATGTATGCATGAGGGCCTAGGGCCCTGACACCTCACATTGCCCAGTGCCGGGGGTGACATGATGGCGTCTGCACCACGGAACTCAATCATTAAGGGTCCATGGCTGACGGTGCACAGACTTGGTGGCACCGGATACACTGCGGCAGGCACAGGCACACCGCTACGGGACGGTGTCTTGCGGTGCAGTGAGATAGGGGCACCTAAAGTGCTGAGCGGGTGTGCAGCCTGCGATGATGCGCCGTCCTGGCGGTCCGGACTGGCAAGGATCAGTGTGAGCCCTGCTGGACCGCAGTGTAAGCGTGAGCCAGCGGGCAGTGCGGGCCTCCCGCCACGTGGTGTTGCCTCGCGGTTCACAGAGTTAGTGGCACCTCAAGCGCTGAGCGGGTGTGCAGCCTGCGATGATGCCGTGTGCACTGATGTGGTCTCTGCCATTGCGAAATCAAGACCCAGAATCAGGTGTGTGACCTGGTGGCCCGCGGTGCGGGCGGCATGATGTGGAGGGTGCCATGGTCGCGAGCCCCGGGCTTGGAGATCCCACCGGAACGTGGTGGGCCCTCTTGGAGACACGCCGGTGGCGGAAGGTGAGCAGTGAGGCCTGGTTGCGCAGGGGCGGGCAATCACCGCTGGGCGGCGGGAGGGGCTGGGGTGCAGCAGCCTGTGTGCGCAGGGGCAGGGAAGCGATGATGGCGTGTGCAACTGTATGGACTCTGCCATTCATGTCTCTGGACACTGTTTCAGATAATGGACCTTCGGGACTGCAGTGTATACCGGCACGTGGTTGGAGACACACCGGTGGCAGCAGGTGAGCAGTGAGGCCTAGGTCCGCAGTGTCGGCACTCTCTCACCCTCTCTTTCTCTCTCTCTCTCTTTCTCTCTCCCGCTCTCTCTCTCCCTCTCTCTCTCTCCCTCTCTCTCTCTCTCTCTCTCTCTCTCTCTTTCTCTCTCCCTCTCTCTTTCTCTCTCTCTACCTCTCTCCCTCTCTCTCTCTCCCTCTTTCGCTCTCTCTCTCTGTACTTTGATGGGCGCATGGCACACCTTCTTATCCAGATTTCTGTTTTGCAGGCTGTGACTTACAGAATGTCCTGAGAAGACCCGCCATGCCTCTTCAGAATTGTTGTTTTTGGTTTATTCTGTAATAAACGTATTATTTGGATATTATGATATGAATGTATGATTTCCCTTTTTCTGACCACACATGAATGTTAGCTGTTGTGATTGTGCGACTTCAGGCGATTTGTTTGGTTCATGATTTCGTGGAGTTGATGTGCAATATCTTTGTCCAAAGGGGGGGGGGGGTGCCCGGGGTGGGGCCCCGGGGGGTCCTGGGGGTGGTGGCGGTGGGTGTTGTTGACCTATTGGGGCTCCGGGCTGCATGATCGGTTGCTCCAGGGCATCTGTTGTTCTTCATGTGTGGCTATGGGCTGTGCTCCCTTGTCTGGTGCTGGTTGTCGTCCGACTTTACACCAGGTAAGAGCAGGTGTTAATTTCCTGCTGCTAACACGCCTTATCGCATGTTTTGTGATCTTATCGCCGATCTGGCTGGCTATCCTAGGCACACTTTCTGCAGTTGTCCGGCTCAAAGATAGAATGGCTTATTTTACCACCTTTTTATCATGACATTCTTTAGTTGAAACAATTAAGATATCTGGTTGACCAAATTTAAAGTACGTGAATTTACCATGCAAGATACGTTTGTAGGTCTAGGTGTTTTATGTGTCGCAACACTAAAATGTGACCAAGAGATAAACAATAATGAAAGCGCGGGGCTATTACTGTATGTAATGTGTAACGATGTCACTTTGTAACAGGAGAATTTGCCACAATCCTGTCATATGCTTCACTTTAACAGGATTGGGCACATTTTCTAGTCTAAGTTAAGGTACCAACTTTGTGATATAGATTAGATACGCATGTAAGATAACTATATAAT
Organism: Calotriton arnoldi; assembly: GCA_963921515.1. Taxonomy (NCBI): domain Eukaryota; kingdom Metazoa; phylum Chordata; class Amphibia; order Caudata; family Salamandridae; genus Calotriton; species Calotriton arnoldi. The sequence goes on from CAWUFW010000306.1 coordinate 1,999,160, forward strand.
AATGTGGTGCTTTAATATAGACCATACATTCACATCTGCTTGTTTGTCACTGCAAACCTCAAAATGTTTGAGACACTACAGCAGACTACATTTGAAAATCACGATGGATGCATTCATTTTAATCATCAACCATACCTGCCATGCCATGAACGCGAATCGAGGAAAGTAGACTACTTTCAGAGGCAATGACTCTTAGGTCCTGATTCTGAGTCAGACAGAGCGAAATTGCTGCATGGAATTTTGCTCCACCTGATTCTGAGTTGGTAGGTTTTTTCACAAGTGTTTTCTGAGTGTGGGAGAACCATTCCTGGGTGTTCCTGCCAGTAATTCCGGCTAAAAAATTTGCATGAGGCTTTGGCTGCAGCAACAGGCAAGACATTTTCCCCATTTTTGCCTTTTGTTTAAAAAAAAAAAAAAACCTTCACTTTCCCTCCCTCTCATCCCCACCCGGCCAGAGCAGGTAGTAAATGTATCTGTTAAAACCCCTTGGAATTGGGATTCCATGTGGTTTTACAACCAGAAAATCAGTTCCATACAATAATTCCCCATTCCGTGTGGTTTTACTTGTAGTTACACAGTACTATTGCGGTTTTACTGCATGGTAGCTGTAAAACTGCATGTGATTTTACTGCTACCCTAGTACCGTGCAACTAGTAATCAGGCCCTTATTATCGCACCCTTAGATTTTGAACTCCCCATGTTAGCATTGATAGAGCGCCATGTTATCGAGAAATTTGTGGGGTGCATCATAATCACCGTTAGTTCGCACCCGCATATATCCAGATATATATCAATGAATGGCCAGTAAGATGTAGTTCTAAACCACAGTTATTAGAGTGAATAGAAGCATAATTGTGCTATTTTAATCATGCAAATGTAATGCTTAATTGAAACGTGTTTAATATGATGCATAAAATGAATTAGCCCATGTATAACCGAGATGCAGTAGTTTAAACGTGTACCATAGTAAGTTGCACGTGTAGTTCCCTTTTCGCATATGAAATGTAATGAACCAATGCTTATAGAAGTGATTAGGAATTGTGTGTTTAAATTGTGTAAAGGCCTGACTGCATATACGTCAAAGAAGGGCCTGTCCGTTCCTATGTTAGCTTATTTTGTAGGCCGAGAAGGTGTTCTCTTGGAAAGGCTCTCTGGGCACCGACGATAGAATTAATTCGCACAGTGGAAAGTTTCTGTTGAATGTATTTTCTGATGCAGGTGCGCATGCCTCGTTAGTGAAAGACTGGTTCTTTGTTTTAGGAGTTAGGATGGTGGGAGACACTGAGATGGGAGTATACTGGAATGCAAAAATGATACTTTCAGCGGAGAAGGTGCCTGGGACCCAAGGTCACTGTAACCGTCCTGGATGAAGTAAGAGTTTCTATGGAAAGGTACAAGAAGGAAGACCTGGCCGAAGAGGCGTGAGAAGGACGTGTTCTATTGTATGTGGGTTTTGTATTAGGGATAGTGCCCAGAGGGAGCAGAACAGGATTGGCGGTAGAGGAGACCTGAGAGAAGGGCGTAAGAGAGAGATCTAGTTAGGAAGGAGCATCTTATAACGAGCTCAATGCTAAGTGAGTGCACTTCTTAGGAAGTCTTCACAGCTGACACCTTTACCTTTTCTACTCTTGCCTGGGGAAACTCGTTAAGTAGGGATGTCACTTTAGCGATAGAGTAGGGACAGATTTAACGCTTTTCTTCCTATTAGGTAGATGAAGAATAAAATAGAGATTGGAGCCGTCATTGCTAGCTTAATGCTTCTGGAGCTAACGATTCTTCTTATTCTCAGTCGGATGAGACTCCTGCGTAGGATGATGTTTGTATTAGTGACCATTTATTTCTTTCACCTCGTGTTGAGGTGCTTGTATGTGCAGTTATTTTTGGCTTTGTAATAAACCCCTAAAATTTGAATTCGGAGTCAGTGGTCTTTTGAGCCAAAGTTGAATCCTAAATTGTTGTACAGGCGAGTTGAGTTATCTTCCCTTCACACTATTCAGCAGGTAAAAAGATCCTGGCGACCTGAGGATTCTTAGTGATGGTAAGATAAGATAAGAATCCCGCTTTATCAGTTGGTAGCAGAGTAGGATGGTTTCCTCTGATAGTAAGGGGAGATCTAGATTAGGATAAGAGATTACTTGCCCCACAGAGCCCGAGTGATGGTGTTCCAGTGGATTGTAAGAGGAGGACGACGACGGTCGATGAGAACTGACAGAGAATGATGGTGCGGCGAAGTAGCAGTTCATGGTAGCGTGAGTATGAACAGGGTGATGCTTGTTAGATTGCGGTGTTGATTTGATTGTGTGATGTCTTGCGGAGTTGGAATGAGAGTCGTGTGATTGAGGATCGGACCGTGAGCGCGCGCGGGGCCGAGAGATTTGATTTGATATCCCGGGATAAGCGATTGTGGTGTAGAAGACACCCAGAGTTGAGATTGTTGACCAGAGGTTGTGGGAGTCATGAGACGTTGTTGATTAACCCACAGAGGATAGGGAGCATATGTGCGAGTGCGTGAATAACCGACGCTGGTCGGAGGTTGTTGTGTGTGAAACATTGAGTGTTTGGATCCTATCGATTGTGCCAGATCTGAGGTCAACAGTTTCGAGATACTGTCCGGTCGTTTGTGGACAGACAGTCAGAGAGGTGATTGTCCGGTCGTTTTGTGGACAGACAGTTACTTCAGAGTGTGATTGAGACGCGTGAGAGGTAAATTGTAAAGGAGGGGAACTGCTGCGAGCGGAGGAAGAGTGACGTCAGACAGTGCCGCGCTGCGATAGGTCGGTTGGTGTGAGTCGCGCTGGTATTGGTGGACTTGTGTTTTAGGAAAAACAGCGGTTCAATTTGGCCCGAATGGGTCCTATACAACCAAGTGAAACCCTCGAGAAGGTCACAAGGTAAGGCTTTTTGGGGTAGACAATTAATCATTAAGGGAGCACGAAAGTAGTAGGGGAACATATGTAGTGTAAAATAAACATTTTATTTTACACAGACATGATTTGACGACAGTCAAGGTAAACAGGTGCTCACATAAAGTGACAGGTGCGTAATGTGACAAGGTGCAGTGAACTCTAAAAACATTACATCACATTGACAACAGAGTAGGAACTTTGCTTAGGTTAATACAAATGAGAGAGTTCCTGTTGTAGAAGTCGACGGCGTTTCGATCTTAGGGACTTAAGATCATCATCAGGACAATAATTGAGCAACCTGAACCTAAAGGGGAACAGAGTGGAATTACGATATGTCCCCTACATTTCAACTACTAACAGCGTGGGCGTGCTCCCAGTGCGATAGCATATCTTAATTAAACGCTGGCACACAGTGAAGTGAAATAGACCGTTACCTATTTAAAGAGGGCCAAGTGAGTAGCTTAGGGCCCTATCAATTCCAGTGGCCCCTAAAGGGAGTTGCGCGCATTATATCAATTAACAATGAGTGGACTAACTATTGCACTCATACATATGTCAAACTCAGAAGCGATGTGCAAACTTACTTCCTACAAGAACCACTGAGGCATGGGTGTTGTAGAACCGATCTGTGATTAGTACAGTGTTGTATTTCTTGCCTTGAAGTGCGTCTGGGGAAGATATGGAGTGCAGGATTAGGGCTCACTGATATCGAATTATTGAACATAAACAGCTAAGTGAAGATATTACTCACATACTATTGAGGGACCTACTTCCAGCCGGAAGCAGTGCAATCTGCGCAATACTGCTCTCATGCAGGGCGGGGACCAACTACTGTAGGAGTGGAGGGAGGCAGCGTTAGAATATACAGTATAATCATGTATACAGTGGAGAAGCCTATATACAGGGATCAGGGCAACTCCATATGGTGCACTTACAATTGTGGGGGCAGGGTATTCAAGCCCGTTGACACTGAAGAGTTCGGTGGGCCTCAAGGGTGCCCAGAATATTAAAAGGAGGAGGCGCGGTTACTCTGTGGGCATGGAGGTCTGTAATACAGAAGGGAATTAATAAGACCGAAAAACTGTGATGAGAGGGGTGCCCGAGTTGTAAAGAGTCTACTCACCCTTCTCTGAAACGGCACTGCGAGGAGCCGTCAATATTACAACCCGCCCAGCCTGCTAGGGAAAACACAAGTTTAAGCCCAGGAGACAGTGTGAGGGTGCCTATTAGTGAGACAGGGGAGGAAAAAGGGAAAGGAATACTCACGAATGCGGCGCTTCAAAATTGGAGCCCCATTCTGAAATTAAGAAGTGGTGCCATTAGCTGCGCTTAAGATAGATGAATAGCCACTACGTAAGGGGGCCGGAGGACAAGGCACTTACTATTTTGGACTTCCAGCGGGTATTGGTGGACTGACATCAAGAAGTAAAAACGAAATCTTGTGCGCGAACGGAAATCTGTTTCATCATGAAATGTTTTAAAGTTTTACGAGAACTCTGTAGAGGTGATAGACATGTGGTTACTCGGGGTGGAGAGGAAGCCCCTCCCGAAGATACGCCAGCACATTACATGGCTAAGAATGTGGGATTGCATACTATAATTTGGCTTGAGAATTGGCATACAATGACACAGGGAGAGGGAGAATTGACTTTCCCACGCTATGGCACTTTCAGGTTGGAAGTGTTGTACCAGCTAAAAACCGTAATGTCTTCTTTACGACCACTGCCCAGACCGACACAATTTGAGGCACTACATGCATGGATTAGGGCAGCGTATGACAGAAAAAGAGACAGAAGTCAGGAAAGGGTGAAGAAGTCGATCAGGGCATTTCAAGATGCGAGATGGGACGCACTGGAGAAAAGGTGGAGAGTGGAAACGATTGAAGGGGATAGATTATATCCATTGTTAGAGAAAACGGGAGATACGCAAGCAAAGAGTGTAGAGGAAGATGACAGTGACACGGACGACAGCTTGTTAGAGAGACTGCTGTCAGAGAGACCACCTCCATTGAATCCAGATTATAGCGAAGGAAAGTCGACTGTGGCAGGAGGGAATGCCGAGTTACGGAATCAGACAAATGTGAGAGTAGTGGGAAAAATCTCTACAGGAACAGAGGGACTGGGAACGCAACCTTCAATGGGAAGTGTGAGGTTGCCGGATGCCCTGACGGTACCGGTTACCATTGGTCCTATAGTATCCGTGTAAATTCCAGATCGAGTAAGTGAAGGAAGTCTATCGCAGATGACAGGGAGAGAGGGGATCAGCGTTGGAGAGAATGGTGTAGAGGGGGGAATGGTCCACTCCCCAAAGCCCATAGAAGCGAGCACACCATTGCCAGCCACCGCAGACTCCTCTAGTGGACAGGTGGATGTGAGACCAGTAAGACCCGGGTCTTTGGTCGAGTCCAGATCAGACTTGAGAATGTGGGTACCACCTGTGAGGAATCAGAGTGATCGGATGGCAGGAGATGTGGAGCAAGACAACTCGGGAAACAGACCAGTTCCTAGGAATACGATAGAAGAGAGCAAGCCACGAGAACAAAGCAGCGATTATGATGAACAGAATGGTGCTGTTTGTCGAGAAATCTTGAGGGGTGCCATGAGGGCAAGGATGTTGGATGTAGTGAGGTTGAAGGCAGAGGTAGATGAAATGATTAGCGGGAATCTGCCTTTGGAGAGAATAGAGATCTATGAGCCAGACGAGCTGCTTTTCGTAGCAAAGGATGTGACTCGTAAAGCAAGGGCCGCACAAGAGAAATTGACAGAATTGGCAAAGAAATATGAGGTGGATTTGAATAAAACGAAATCGTTGCAAGGCTCTCATAGGTTGCAATACAGTGATCAAGAGCTGGAAGAGAAGGACCTGATTGTAGGGATGCGCATATGGGTCATGCTCAATAAATGGGAGGAAAGGTGGTCTAAGAAAAAGATTTCCAAAAAGAACGTAGGAGAGACGCCGCCTCCGGGGGGGGGACGACGACAGGAGTAGGGAACTATCCTTTACGGGAAATACAGAACGGAGGGTACGTGCATGTGCCATGGAGTAGAGGTGATTTGGCTGCATTCACAAATGATTTTCCTCGGCTGAGGGAAAAGCCAGTAGAGTGGTACAAACAGGTTGACCGTTTTGTCAAAATTTCGAAGGTATTGTGGATTGATTTGAACACCTTGTTTGATATTGTAGTACCCGGAGACTTATGGTCAGCTTGTAAAATTGCGGTTGAGTGGCCGATTTCTGAACCCGAAAGGGATGCTGTCACAAATGGTCCGTCGCCTATAGTCATGAAAATGTTTGAACAAGTGATTACATGGTTGAAGTCGAAGATCTCGCCTCAAGACATTGATTGGGTTAAGATAGATCGAACTGTTCAGGAACCAAAGGAGACAGTGCATGAGTATTATGAAAGACTCTTGCAAGCTTTTAAACAGGATAGTGGATTAGATACCTTAGACCCCAAGGATATGGGACAGTTTATCTCAAAGTTTGTCCTACGATTGAGACCAGAGGTTAGTCTTATGATACAGCAACATTTGATCTGTTGGCAGAACAAGCCGGTGGATGAAATCCTGCGGTATGCGAGGTACTGTAGTGATGAAGTAGACTCGAAGCACCGGAAGTTGAAGGACAAACTGATGCTTGTTCAGATGCAAACTGCTCAGGTCCAGCCTAGCGGAGGGACACTGGGAAGAAGACAGGGAAACAATCAAAGGAACCAGAATGGGCAAGGTCAGGGAAAAGGGAAGCCTGTAGATCCTAAGACGGGAATGGATGTGGCGACATTGAAGAAGACCACTGCGTGTCATCTTTGTCACCAAATTGGACACTGGAAGCGCGAGTGTCCCTTGAACCCAGCTAATCAGGTGCAACAGGAGGTAGAAGCGGTTCAGGCACCCGTGCCGGAGGTAGTTAATACTGTGACGAGGCCCAGATCGATGAAAGGGGGGACGTTTAACCCACAGGTGCAAGTTCCCCAGCCGCCGAGGATTTCACAGGGAATGCGAACATACCTGAGTTTGAGCACACAACCCTGCAATCCTTGAGCAGACGCGTGCGCCTCTTACTGGTTTTTAATCAGGATAGTGACCATTGTCATTAAATAGTTTTGGATGGATCACTATCTCCTGTTTTAGATAGCACACACTACACATTTTCACATCTACACTCACTAGGGCCCTCACTCGCACCTCACCTAACGGCTAAGAAAAAAGATCTCCGCCAAGAAGGCCCCATCACGGGTGCCGATCGGGTATTGCAGCGCCGACCCGATAAGGAGCAGACCCAGTGATGAAGCATGACACCTAGCTGGCTGGGTGTGTGAGGGTCTTTTTCTGAAAGGAGAAAAGAGTTTTTCTGACCTTTATGAGCACTCACATGCTCTCCTTTTCACCCACTGATCTGTAGGACTCTTCTAGGAACAGCATACCTCGTTTTGTTGTAATGCGAACATACCAGCAGATGCCCCTTTTCGAAGGGTATGATGAGTACAGCCCAGACCCGTTGGCCTGACGGTACCTGAGGGGGGAGGAAGACTGCACACTTGGAGCAGTCTTGGAGGTAGACCAGAGAGGACCTTTTGTGGAGGCAGACATTGATGGTTATCCTGCCACCCTTTTGGTTGACACTGGTGCTACCCGGTCTACTGTAAGATCAGCAGTAGTCCCCAACCTACCCCTCTCGGGACAATCGATCCAAGTTGTTGGAGTGGCAAACAAAAGGATAACTAGCCCATTGACCGAACCGATTCCGGTGAGAATAGGCTCTTTCCGAGCTAGACATCAGTTTGTGGTGTGCGATTCAAGTCCAGTCTGTCTGTTAGGAAGAGACCTGTTGTGTAAGTTAAATTGCACCATTTATTGCACACCTAGGGGAGTCGAGGTTCAGACGAAGGATGATGATGCCACCTTCAAGGTTGCGAATCAGCACTTGTGCACAGAAATGTACCCTGTTGTGACAGTGGAGGAACTGCCACTAGATTTGAGAGATTCTGTGTCACAGGAGGTGTGGGACTTCACGGGAGAAGAGATCGGACTGTTCAGAGGGGTTGAACCTGTGCAGATTCAGGTCAAGCAGAATGTCGAATTCCCTAGAACGCCCCAGTACAACCTGTCAACCGAGACTATTGCAGGGATTAAACCTGTAATCGAGTCCATGATCAAGCAAGGAATTTTGAAGGAGGTAAGAGGTAGCCCATGTAATTCACCCATCATGGGGCTACAGAAACCGAGTGGGAAGTTCAGGATCGTGCAAGACCTGCGAAAGGTCAACACGATAGTTGTCCCATGTTGTCCAATGGTACTGAATCCATCAGTGATACTGTTTCCGATCCCGTGCGAAGCTGAGTGGTTTACTGTGATTGATTTGTGTCAAGCATTCTTCTCGATACCGCTCCACGAAGAAAGCCAATTTCTTTTTGCTTTCCGGCTGGAAAATCGTGTGTTAACGTGGTGTCGTATCCCTCAAGGGTATACCGAGAGTCCATTGATCTTTAACCAGATCCTGAAGAAGAATCTTGAAAGTCTCGTACTGCCACAGAACTCGGTTCTCGTGCAGTATATAGACGATCTGCTCGTTGCCTCAGAAACAGAGGACGCTTGCAGGATAGACACGATAGCCCTACTGAATCATTTGGCAGAGAATGGACACAAGGTGTCTCCAAACAAGCTACAGTACTGTCTGAATGAAGTGCAGTACTTGGGGCACAGGATAGAGAAAGGCAAGAGGAAGGTGTCACCAGATCCAGTTGAGGCAATAATGAACATGACTGTGCCTACCACTCAGAGGGAGGTCAGGATGTTTCTGGGAATGGTCGGCTATTGTCGCCAGTGGATTCCCAATTTTTCCTTGAACGCAAAGCCTTTGCAGAGGCTCACGCACAAGGATGTGAGTGATCCGGTACCATGGGACAACGAATGTTTGATGTCAATTTTAAGACTGAGAGAGGGTTTGTGTTCTGCACCAGCTTTGGGAATGCCTGATTACAACAAGGCTTTCTCACTGTTCTGTTGCGAAAGAGAAGGTTGTGCATTAGCAGTCTTGGCTCAGAGCCATGGAGGTGTTCGTAGACCAGTTGCCTATTTTTCAGCTACTTTAGATCCAGTAGCTTCTGCGTTGCCCGGATGTCTCAGATCCGTTGCTGCAACAGGTGTCCGCGTTGAAAGGTGTGAAAGCATTGTAATGGGTCACCCTCTGACAGTTCATGTACCACACTCTGTTGAATTGTTAATGACCAGGACGAAGACCCAGCACCTAATGAATAACAGGTTAACGAGGTATGAGCAAGTCATACTCGCCGCAGAGAATGTGACTCTGAAAAGGTGCTCTGTCTTAAATCCTGCGACATTAATGCCTATACCGAATACAGATGATGAAGATTGTGAGGACCATGATTGTCTCGATGTGACTGAACTATGCACCAAACCGAGACCTGACATTGTTGACGAACCACTGACCGACCCTGATGAAATTTTCTTTGTTGATGGTTCGTGCCTAAGAGACAATGTTGGTCAGTTGAGAGCAGCGTTTGCTGTATGTACCATTTCAGGAGTGGTTGAGGCTGCTTGTCTAGAAGGAGTACGTTCTGCACAGGTAGCTGAAATCATTGCCTTGACTCGTGCCTGTTTGGCTGCTGATCAAATTCGGATCACGATCTACACTGATAGCCAGTATGGGTTCGGTGTGGTTCATGACTTCGGACAGTTATGGTCACAGAGAGGATTCATGACATCATCTGGTTCGCCCATTAGGAATGGGGAATATGTGAGACAGCTACTAGATGCATTGCAATCTCCGAAGGAGATCGCAGTAGTGAAGTGTACTGCGCATGGGAAGGGAAATGATTTTGTCTCTCTGGGAAACAATTATGTCGATGAAGTTGCCCGCTTTTGTGCAGAACAAGGATGTATATTCACAGGGGGTTACACAGGAGAGAGCCAAGAAGGAACCGAGCTCAGCATGATGTTAGCCATGGCAGACACTTGGGAGGAGCTCAAGCGACTGCAGGATGAGGTTTCAGATCAAGAACGAGACGGGTGGGTTAGAGCAGGATGTGAAAAAGGAGATGTTAATGTTTGGGTTTCCAGTGATGGTCGAGCGGTGTTGCCAGAGAATCTGTTGAGCCCATTGGCAAGACTGATACATGGTGCGATCCATCTTGGCAGAGATGCCATGGTGCGTGTGTTTTGGCAGACATGGTATAACCCACGACTCCGTGCAATTGCTGAAGCAGTCTGTCAGAGATGTGTTACGTGTCAACAGATGAATGCTGGAAAGAAGACTGTGGTCACATTGAGTCACATTGGGAGGTCAGGAGGACCCTTCAATAGGATGCAGCTAGATTTCATCGAGATGCCCAAGTGCAATGGGTTGAGGTACATTTTGGTGGTGGTGTGTGTATTCTCACGGTGGGTGGAGGCTTACCCAACACGTAGGTGTGACACCCTCACAGTGGCTAAGTTACTGTTGAGGGAACTCATCCCGAGATTTGGTTTTCCGACCTCTTTGGAATCAGATAGAGGAACACACTTTCACAGTGAAATCATGAGGTTACTTTGTGCTGCATTGAATGTTGATCAGAGACTACATTGTAGCTGTCGACCAGAGGCTTCTGGGATAGTGGAACAGGTTAATGGTACTTTGAAAGCCCGAATGGCAAAGGTGTGTTCATCAACGTCTTTGAAGTGGCCTGATGCCCTGCCGCTTGTGCTTATGAGTATTCGCAGTGTCCCAGACAGGAGAACCGGGTTATCCCCTCATGAGATCCTGATGGGGAGGGCGATGCGATTACCAGCAGTGCCAGCTACAGCTTTGATAAACATCACTGATGACTTGATTCTCGATTACTGCAAAGGACTAGCTGATGTGGTCCGTTCTGTATCCCAGCAGGTGCAAGCTGCAGCTGTTCCGGCCTCGAGTGATCTGTGCCACGATCTGTGTCCCGGAGATTGCACAATGTTGCAATTCAAAAGCACGTGAGGAAGAGCTGTCTGGATGTTCGGTGGCGAGGCCCGTACCAGGTAATACTGGTGACGAACACAGCAGTGAAGTGCGGAGGATTGCCGAATTGGGTGCATGCTTCCCATACCCGCAGAGTTTCAGCACCCTCAGAAGAAACAGCTCCTCTTGTGAATGAAAATCCAGCTGATGTGGCAGGGCCACATGAGAGGACAAGTCAAGCTGTGAGGGCCGCTGATGCAGCTAGTTGTGCACCGGAACAAGCTGAAGAGGGTTCCGACGACCAGAACCCCGACTTTGACTCGGATGCCGGAGGTGTTGCAGTGGGTGGAGTAGAGTCAAATTCAGCAGAAGAAGGAAGTGGTGCACAGGGTATAGAAGGGGAAAGCGGAAGAGCGACCAGAGCAGAGGAGGCTTGGCCTGAAAGACAGAGGAGACTGAATCTAAGGTTGGCCCCCGAAAGAGATCTTGCTCCAGTGTCTGAAGTGTCTGAATCGGAAGCAAGTGACGAAGAGCAGGCTCAAGAAGATCGGAGTAGGTCGAAAAGAACGAGAGTACCTTGCCAGAGATACGCTACCCCGGAGTGGACCTACACAGTTACTGATGCCGGGTGTAGTGAGCTCAGGGAGGCTGAGGTCCGTGCTGGTGGTCAGCAAGAGCCCGAACGTGGTGTTGGAGGTGTTGCTGTTGGTACCAGGGCTCGAAATCGAAGGAGTACTGACCCTCACGGTTCCGAATCCCCCACTTCTGAGTAAAGTCCGACAATTGGTTTTGCATCGGCTTGAATTTCCGTCCTTTGGGTCTGAGCCACCTTCACATGAAATGATAATTCTTCGTCTTGAGCTTTTTTCAGTATGTTTTAGAAGCAATTGGAGCTGATCTTATTTTGGACTCAGAATAACTTGTTGTAAATAGAAAAGTCTAAAGAAGAAGATAACCTAGGTCCAAGTGGAAGAAGAATAAACTTAGGGACTTTCCACAGAAGAGAACGAAAACTTAGGGAAGTCTTTTTCTGGACTATGTAAATAAGGAACTGTAGCTGATAGGGGGATTTCCAGCTGTTACGGAGTTGTTCGAACTGGTTAAGCAAGTCACGTGTGAAGAAGACAGAGACTTTGAGTGTTCGTTGCTGAAACCAAGAACTATGAGAACTTTTCGAGATCATGGAGGCTGGAGATCCACACCGTAGATCCAAATTGATAGTAGGCACATTTATAGGGGGTGTGATAGTTTCTATAATCATAGTAGTTGCAGTTTCATATTTAGTTACACACGAGCTAGCAGTGGGGGGGTGCAAGGGACTCCTACACCCACTACACCTAGCAAAAAGGAGGGAGGCATAGGAGACGAAAAAGCTTTGCTAATAGAACAGAGTCGTAGGTTACATATAGATTTGTCTAGAAGTGATTTTAAGCTTAATGCATACGCCAAGCTGTTATATGAGTATGTGGATGCGATGGATGCAAAAGACTGTTATGTGTGTATGCAGCTGCCAGCTTCAGTGGATGAGGGTATTAGATACCACCATCTTCCACTGACTTATGGAATTTCGTGTAGCTTGTTGCTTAGTATGTTTTATGGGAGAGGTCACTATGAGTATTTCTTTTCCAACTATGACGCCGTGCTCTCAGAGGTTCCTGCTCATAAACATTTGAACAAGTACGATTATTACAAGGCGGAAGATAGACTTGGAAAGTACTTCATACCGACTTCAACCTTAGATACAGCTTATGCCCATAGACACAATTTAACTTGTGCATTAACAGAAGTAGAGAAAAAATTTGGAGGTCAGGTAGAAGATAGATATAGAAAGCTAACACAGACACGGTATACCGGAGATAGTCCTGTAGATTGGACAGACGAAGAGAGATTACACCGCACAAAAGGAAGTTATGGCCCTATAGCATTGGATATAGTGCAAAGGGGGAAGTTGTGCGTGAGACGTGTGCAGACCTATTATGATAAGGTCTCTGTGGGACAGAGTGAGTGTGATCATGTTTTCACTATGGAAGAATCAACAAAGAATTTCCTGCAAGGTCCTGTACAAGTGATACCTACGGTGTATTTCGTGTGCGGAAGGAATGCTTATGTGAGGTTGCCAGCGAACTGGTATGGTACCTGTTACTTGGGAATTATATTTCCAAAGATTTACCATGCAGAGGATTTGGAACTTTTGGAAGGTGGAAAGCATTCGAGAGTAAGAAGAGGTGCGAGTGCAGGAGCGGTAGTAGGAGATATCTTTGGAGCAATGATACCAAGTTTGGGAGTGATCTTGAATGATGTGAAGATCCGGAGATTGGCGACTGTGGTTGATGAATTATCAATGAATACAGCTAAGTCGTTAATACTTGTGGATGGAGAGATGTTGTCGATAAGGGCAATGGTTTTACAGAATCGTCTTGCTTTGGATGTCCTATTGGCAAAAGAGGGCGGAGTCTGTAAAATGTTGAAGGTTCAAGAGTGCTGCACTTATATTCCAGATAACAGTAAAGATCTGGAGAAATATATAAGTAACATCACTACGATCCATCATGAGATAGAGGATTTGACTGGAGAGGGAGTTTGGGAGAAAGTTGGCAAGGGATTTGGTCAAGTGGGAAGCTGGTTTGCGAATTTGGGAAAGGGTTTCCTTGGTTATGTCCTGAGACCCCTCATTATCGTTGTGGTTTGTGTGGTTTGCTTGTGGGGTCTTATCAGAGCATACAAGTGGTATAAAGCAGGTAGAGTTGAGAGGGCTTTGAGAGAAAATGAGACGAGAATGGCTAGACTGCAGGACAGTCACTATCGAAATATTAAGAATCTGGAGAGATTCCGACAGGGGAGAATGGCAACAAGTTCTGTTTATGTTGGTTCTTTCTCCAAGAGAGTTGTAAAAGGTGTGATGACAGGAGTCATCAAAGGGGGGAACTGATAGAGCGCCATGTTATCGAGAAATTTGTAGGGGTGCATCATAATCACTGTTAGTTCGCACCCGCATATATCCAGATATATATCAATGAATGGCCAGTAAGATGTAGTTCTAAACCGCAGTTATTAGAGTGAATAGAAGCATAATTGTGCTATTTTAATCATGCAAATGTAATGCTTAATTGAAACGTGTTTAATATGATGCATAACATGAATTAGCCCATGTATAACCGAGATGCAGTAGTTTAAACGTGTACCATAGTAAATTGCATGTGTAGTTCCCTTTTCGCATATGAAATGTAATGAACCAATGCTTATAGAAGTGATTGGGAATTGTGTGTTTAAATTGTGTAAAGGCCTGACTGCATATACGTCAAAGAAGGGCCTGTACGTTCCTATGTTAGCTTATTTTGTAGGCCCGAGAAGGTGTTCTCTTGGAAAGGCTCTCTGGGCACCGACGATAGAATTAATTAGCACAGTGGAAAGTTTCTGTTGAATGTATTTTCTGTTGCAGGTGCAAGGACGCATGCCTCGTTAGTGAAAGACTGGTTCTTTGTTTTAGGAGTTAGGATGGTGGGAGACACTGAGATGGGAGTATACTGGAATGCAAAAATGATACTTTCAGCGGAGAAGGTGCCTGGGACCCAAGGTCACTGTAACCGTCCTGGATGAAGTAAGAGTTTCGATGGAAAAGAACAAGAAGGAAGACCTGGCCGAAGAGGCGTGAGAAGGGCGTGTTCTATTGTATGTGGGTTTTATATTAGGGATAGTGCCCCGAGGGAGCAGAACAGGATTGGAGGTAGAGGAGACCTGAGAGAAGGGCGTAAGAGAGAGATCTAGTTAGGAAGGAGCATCTTATAACGAGCTCAATGCTAAGTGAGTGCACTTCTTAGGAAGTCTTCACAGCTGACACCTTTACCTTTTCTACTCTTGCCTGGGGAAACTCGTTAAGTAGGGATGTCACTTTAGCGATAGAGTAGGGACAGATTTAACGCTTTTCTTCCTATTAGGTAGATGAAGAATAAAATAGAGATTGGAGCTGTCATTGCTAGCTTAATGCTTCTGGAGCTAACGATTCTTCTTATTCTCAGTCGGATGAGACTCCTGCGTAGGATGATGTTTGTATTAGTGCCCATTTATTTCTTTCACCTCGTGTTGAGGTGCTTGTATGTGCAGTTATTTTTGGCTTTGTAATAAACCCCTAAAATTTGAATTCGGAGTCAGTGGTCTTTGGAGCCAAAGTTGAATCCTAAATTGTTGTACAGGCGAGTTGAGTTTTCTTCCCTTCACACTATTCAGCAGGTAAAAAGATCCTGGCGACCTGAGGATTCTTAGTGATGGTAAGATAAGATAAGAATCCCGCTTTATCAGCATATGACACTGAATGAATTTATTTGTGATGCATTAAAGAAAACGTGCCCTGGGACATGAGTGACATTTTACATCTACAGGTCCTATATTTGTGATCATCCTATGTTTTTTTAAGTACATTAAGAGCGGACTACTCATCTGCATACATAAAACACAACCCAAAGCTATAAAAGCAACTCTGGTTTTGGAGAAAAACTAATTTTTCATGGTCAACAACATACAGCCCGACATGCACAATCAACTCACTTCCAAGAACCCATATTTGGGTCTTCATTCGACATCAAACATCACACTATACTCAAAATAACTCCAAGCATCATTGTTCTACTCTCCTCTACAAATGGTATGAAGATTAACTATTAGTGTACAGCTTGATGTATCAGCTAGCACTATATTTTTTTACACTACCTATATAGTATTGGGGTCAATATTCCTTGTTTATCATACAATTGAAGCTGTCATGTATCTCCCCAATTGATGTATCAAGATAACTTTATATTGCTGTACACCATTTATCGCTTGTTCTTCTTTTCTGTTTTTCTATTGAAAACATCTAATAAAAAATTATTTGGCAAATGGTCATACTCGGACAACACACAATAGCAGAGCACTCCCTCACCATCTTGTGCACACCACATCACCAAAGGTATATAGTAGGCAAAGCATTGCCAAACTAACAGTACTTTAATGTACCACAGCAACACACACCCTTGAAACACAGGTCAAGCTACGATAAACACAACACACCTTCACATGCACAACATTGTCTCATGTAACACACATAAGACCGACCTGGGTTGGCATGCATTCATAAACAGTACTATACTCTGGCCAGTCAATGGACCACAGAATGTCTTGAATGTCTTATTGATAAAAATTAGATAGGCCCTTTGGCATACCAACTCGTACACACATAAAAGACATCAAACATCTCCCTAGATCAAAATCATTTACTTTCAGCTAACTGACACAAACTTACACTCTGAACAATATGTCTACTAACCACCCCAAAAACACATCAACTAAACAACAGACACTATCAAACAATGGTCCTTCCAATTTGATTGATGATCATCCCAGATATGAGCAAAAGCGCACACAGTTAGAGAATAGGCAACACTGCCATGGAAATGGCCTGTAGCACTACACAAATGTGAATAACAACATAATATATAGAAATGTGAATTTGGACATATCACTTTTTTATCTCTAGTAGACAAAACACCTGCCCCTCAACTCCCTTTAAATATGGGGATGTTCCCTTTTTTTCTATCCCGGAAAGACCCTCTGGGAGTAATTTGATCCTGGAAGGCTGCCTGCGACCCCATCATTTTAGTGGAGACCCTTGACTTAACTCCCCTCTTGAAGGATCTCCCACTATAATTTACGATTCCCACCTTCCTGAAGGGATCTCATTGATGTTACTGCACATGCTGAGTGGGCATCCATGTTTTTTTGGCCTGCTTGGCATTTGGGTTTCTTTTTCAGAAACAACCTCCTGAA
Source organism: Calotriton arnoldi (assembly GCA_963921515.1). Classification (NCBI taxonomy): domain Eukaryota; kingdom Metazoa; phylum Chordata; class Amphibia; order Caudata; family Salamandridae; genus Calotriton; species Calotriton arnoldi. Next base: position 2,015,797 of record CAWUFW010000306.1, read on the forward strand.
GAGGGGCCTAATGTGAGGCAACAGTAACTTCTAGTTGCCTTCCAGGCAACTTATGTTCATGTGTGATGACAGTAATCCTAGAACCTCAACATGGCAATAACTATAAGTCCTTAACAAAAATATCAGTTCCAGTACTGCCAATGGCATTCATGAATACCTTACTTTCATTTTGCCAATACTGCTCCATTTCAAACACATTCCTCTTTTCTTATTTTAGAGACTTTGGCAACATGTTTCACACCCTTTGATATCCTACTTTCTTTTGTAAGCTCAGGACAAGTATGGCAATTTACCAAATCTACCCATATGTTCCACTTTAAAACCCTATTTTGTTAACTTGTCCATCATTAGCACACTTTTTTTTAATGATTCTTCTCCAGTGCATGCCCAGGCCCCCCTACAATGCCTTGCCAGTTTTTTTTCTCAATTTTCGTTGATTGTTCCTTGCTTTTTGGCATTCCTATTTTTGTTGAAGGGTTGGGCTTTAGCAAGCTGCTAATCTCGTTGCACTGTTTTACTTTAGCAATTTGCAGTGGTTTTGTTATGCTAGATCAGAATGGTGAAATTCATAAATTCACAAAGCACGACCAAAATTCTCATTGTTGCAAAACAGTTTTCAACAGTTTCTCACATAAATGTTGTGGTGTTCCATCCAGTATATGAAATGAGGGCGATCCATCTGGATCCTGGATTTAGCAACTGTTATTGAGCTGGATGAGTCGTCTGGGCTGGCCCGAGTGAAATATACTGAATTTATCCCAGTGTAATTTGGCAACACAGGGACACGTTCAGCGACGCCAGCACATTGTCTGTTTCCGTTTGGAGCAGAAACCTGCAGGTGGTGAGGGTTTTTACTTATTTCGCTTCCAGATGGGCCCAACACAAAAGCCTCACTTGAAGGGCAATCAGCACTCCTTTTGTTGGATACTCACCCTAGCTGGGAGCTATTTGAAGCTTAGCACCTAATGCTAGTGCAATAGAGGGAAACTAAGGCACTCAGCTTGCTATCACTTTACAAGTGACTAAGAGAAACGTACTGTTTTTTTAGCAGTCGTGGCTGCTGCCTAAAAGCAGCAGTGGGGAGGGTGGGGGCGAATGGGCAGGGGGAGGGAGGGAATCAAGTAAAAAAAATCACTTACCTCCTGGCCAGCTAGCTGGTAGCCGCCACCGCCGCCTCTCCTGTGTCCCGTCCCGTCCTCTTCCTGGCTTCTTGTGAGAAACAGGAAGCAGAAAGCACCACGGCTTCCACTCTCCCCACAGCCAATCACAATGCTGCAATGCAGCTTTGTGATTGGTCTGAGCGCCGTGAAACAGTGCTCAGCCATGGGCTGGAGGGATGGGCATGTTCTATATGCAGGCTGTAATGCAGCCTGCATGGAGAACATGGAAGTGCGCATGACTGTTTTGGGTGGCCCGCGAGGGCCGACCAAACAGTCATGGCGCACAGGAGTGTTCTACCACTCCTCCCCTGCTCTGCAGCCCCGCCTCCTCAAGCACGCTGCCGCAGCAGGAGGACAGAATAAAATGATAATAACATTACATTATTATCAATTAATTTTTTCCTCTCTTTTGCTGCTTCCTGGCAGTGGGGCAACGCTCCGCAACCTTAGCGGAGGATCCACACTGTTTTTGAGTCTGTTCAACCCCTATATGTAAGAGATATGTGTGCACTGTAAAAATGTCAGATGTATCTTTCTGCATGAGTATTTAGCATAATGATGATATAGATAACACTACTGTATTTATTTATTATTAGCACTGCTCATTCCAATGTAGATTGTCAGAGTGCTTTACATTACACACATATTTTATACAGAGACAATACACGTGTGTAAATAAATGTACAGGAAATATTACATAATACAATAAGGGTTAGAAGGTGTAAGATTCACATATCATCCATACTGGTAGGCATTATATGTTCAGGGTGTTTTTCTTGAGAAACAAAAATGCAGTATTTAAAACTTAACACAGTGGTTGGTATTGTCCGTTCTAGGAAAATTTACCACTCAAAGAAACCTTTTAGCAACCTTACAATAACAAAATATTGAGGAAAAAAGTAACTTTCTAAACCCGTACCTTGCAATTTGCATGCAGCTCCCTGATGCTCCTGTTCTATATTAGAAGGATTGTATGTAGCTTATAAAACTGCAAGTAACAGAAGGACCTCTGTGACAAAAGCAATAACCCACTGAGCTATCCACATAAATACAAAGCTGTGAACTACATGTTGCGTGTTCTAATTTGCAGCAGGCACATTAATCCTTTATGCTAATTTATAATGACTTAAAACTGTAGCTAGAAAAACACAGATCTCTTCACCAAGTACACTAACAATCAGATTTATCCTACTGTTTTTATTATCCCCTTAAAATTGCTGGTCACACAAAGATCTCTGAAGTAGGTGCCTTAACCCCATAAAATATTTTAAAATGCAGCCTGTTTGTAACCAATTAAGTAAGCCAGAAAAGATTTACTGTCACATTTGTCCTTGTTGCTTATTTCTTTGCAGCAGAGTTTAAAAAAGAATAAATGTATAAGTTGACTGTCAGACTATGCTGTTCATGACCCTTTCCCCCTTTCTGCTGCTACACCTTGACCCCCAGATTATGGGACCCCTTGGTAAATTGTTTCCAAATACAGCACTGGTTCCACCACAACACCACTTTGCAAATCAAAGAATGCCTTCAACCATTTTACTGCTTCCTGAAATCTACACGTGTTCACATGTCTCCATTTGTTTGACACACAGAACAACTGGTCAAACTACTGACCATCTTACTAGTAAATTGAATTAACATGCTACCTACCTCTTTGCTCTGTAAGCTTGTCTTCATTTAGGCTTTTAAAAATGTTTTTGGTTTCTAAATTCTCTAATGAAATGCCATGAGAAATAATGTTCATTTTTGGTGACTGAAGAAACACACTGATCATATACTTACCTATGAATATATTCTTAGCACCGACTTGCCAACTGATGCTCTACATAGTCATTGCTACATGATCCATGACACAGCAGATGCCCCATACGGAGGAGTGTCAAAGGTTCGTACCTGACACCAGGTGCCGAAACATGAAGGCATGCACTTGCATAGGGCACAGCTGTGTGCTTATTTTATCCGACTGAACTTTCTAAAGTGAATACATTTAACTCAGAATTCCTATGTGGTAGTTATCGCTGCAGAGGGAACAACTTGGAAAAAGACAGATGCAACTGATGTCCCCAGTTTCTGAGCTGTCTGCAGCGCATGCACTAGCCAGTCCAAAAGCTAAAAAAAAAAAAAAAATAGTGCAAACACACAAAAAAACAGGTACTCTTTGCTGGTCTGGATGTGCTAAAATTTCTCATGATACAGACCCTGTGAAGCCAGGCCTGAAATGCATTTGGGTGTTGCCGGAATATGCTCAGATGGCATACTGGCTCGCCAGCTACAATTTACTGCAGATAGTTTTCTTCCTGACGCTGTTTCTATGTGTAAATTTCCGTGACACTTGATGTTCCTTCATTACACCCTGGTTATGTGATGGGCACATCAGGCACCCACCTGACTATGTGCCCCTGAACCAACAACAGTGGGACACATGCTGCCAGGTACTCCGTTTTTAGGTCTCGGCCAGACAGCGAATGCGCTGTCTTGAAGAGACATGTTGTTTACAATTCAGTGGGCTTCAGCCCACCCATATGCTTACCATTTGTTCGCTCCAATGTTGCTCTAGTATTCATGTTTGTCCATGGCATGCATGCGTCATGCCTCTATCTCTTTTTGGCCCTCCCCCAGTGCGTGGACCAAGTGCATGTGTCCATCCACTGTTCCTGTTTTAGGAGCTATTTGTTTCCTTGTCTTTTAGGGATCCCCGTAAGTGCTTGTGCTTTCACTCGCTCTGTCTCCTCCCACCCACCCCAAACCCTGCTGCTTCTTTTTCTTTGCAGATCGGCTTTATGGTGTTTGATTATTATTAGCAGATCAGCTTTATTTATTCACCTCCTCACCTGCCCTCACAACGTTTCTGCACCATTTTGTGACTTGCTTACAGTGTCTCATTATTAAAAAACAGAAACTGAAATAGAAACCGACATTCCGAAATTAACAAATGCAAATGTTTCACTGAGGCCCAAGGCTTTTAAAATGACGCTTCACAAGGCATGTTGTTTAACAAGCGAGGTGCCACCCACATATCCTCTTTTTTTCCATTTGTTTAATTTTCACTCTCCCACTTCACCCACCATGCACCTCTCATTCAAACATAATTGCCAGCTTCTGGCAGATAAGTCGCAACGGATCACACTACAGCTCAAGCAGACAAAAACAGGTGTGGTGTTGGGGGCAGGGCACGAGCCTGGGAATTGGCAGGCCAAGGAACAGCTGTGTGAGCTTAATCTCCCCTATAAACAGTGCTTGTGTAATACAACTAGTGCTCATGGAAAGCGCTTGGACTTCGGCCAAGTTTGCTGTATTTAAAAAAAAATACAAAAATACCAAAGGAACAGGTAAAAACAAAGCCTTAACATGAGGAAAGACAAATAAATACTTATTTCCAAGCTGAGTTGTATGAACTGAAACCAGAAAATCTGAATAAATCGTAGATTCCCCAATTAAAACATGTGCTCTTCCCCAAATATTTTATTTCACCAAAACGTTTTTCTTCATTTTCGCGCATGAAAGCTCTTTCTAATATGTGAGTTCATAATACAGCACAGGCTGGGTCATAGCACTTTTTTACATGACTTTTAGCCATGCTGAACAGCAGCCGTGCTACTGTTCAACAGAGCTAAAAGACATTGACAATAACTGTCTGATTAGCTAGCTTTATTGGCTTTGTCAATGCTTGTTTATCATGCTCACCCAGAACAAGGACTAGCTCCAATATCAAAGATCAGTGGATCTTAACCTACTCAGGGGGTCAGCGACTGCTTATTAAATTTATAAATCTGTTAACAATAAATAAGCAAAATGTTAAATTGAAACATTTTAAACATTCTGTAAATGTGAAGGAATTTGGAGGCTAAAAATGAAGTTAGTATTCTCAGATTGCTTTGTGGGTGCTGTGCAAGTGCATCAAATAGAATATAGCATGGACGATGAGTGGCCTCAATTGAGTTTAGAAAAGCTCCGACCTTCCCTTTAAAATTAAAATAGTGATTTTTAAGAATTGTTTATGAATTAAAAAAAATATTTAATCATTTGTGTATTTGTTTGATGAATGCTGATTTCTGGATTTTTTTTAATGTATTTGTATAGTCTTGTGGCTGAAATCATCAAAAATGATTAGGCCGGGGTCCCCGGCTTCCAGTAATAACTCAGTAGAGGTTCCTGGATTCCAAAAATGATTAGTGGGGATCTTTGGGTTCCAGTAATGCCTAAATGGGGGTCCACAGAAGTCAAAAGGTAAAGTTCCACTGTTGTAGAGGATTTTTAATACAGGCATGTGGCTGACTCTGCTCCCCTCCAGTCAGCCAAGCCATGCTGCTAGTTTCCAAGAATAAATAACCATTCAAGGTGTAATTTGAAAGGAAGGAGCAAAGATTGAAACTTTATTCTTCTCACTTGACGAACCCGCAGAGACATGAAATACACCTCACACAGCACTTGGCAAGTGGCCCTTCATTTTACATTCGATGCCACACCTATATCATACAGTGTCACTACTCACAGACTCATTGCACAAGACAGCACAAAACAAGGCTGTCGGGTGTTAATATCACATCCATCTGAGGGATACGACAGGGCGTTTTTCATAATTGACGGGAAACAGTAGCATTTCTTTCCAGTAGAGCCGCAGGCACCTAGGAAGGGAGGGTTGGTGCCAAACTCACCACCAGTTGCCTTACCACATAAATTAAAAACAATATCTTTCATGATAGAGAATAGCTGGCATCCCCAGGAAAAAATTGGAGCAGCCTAAAAACCAAGCCTTTGCTTTCTGCAATATATAACACATTTTTAAAGAGAAAAGTCTTTAGAGTTAGGTAAATAAAAGTAAAAATAGTAAAGGGATTGTTCCACAGTACTGGAAGGTGCTGAAAATTTAAACACATTGAAAAGAGAAATGAGAGAAAGGCCAATTGGCTTTACATGGTGGGACCAAAGAAGGACTAACATCAGCTTCAGTAGTTGTTGGGAAGGGAATGTCCCGTGCATGGGATACGAGTGCCCCCTGACTTGATTGCCGAACTGCATGCAAATCTGATATACTGTCTTTTATTCTGGACCTGGTGTCACTCTAACCTGAGTGTGTGAGTTGAGGCTTGGGCCTGTCCCTAGCTATGTCCTGTCCTGTGACCTGGAGCGGCACACCAAGCCCTCATTGTGCGCTGTGGACTACTTTCCCCATCCTGGGTATAGCACTTAATGCTGTGATGGCACCATACCATGCTTTTAGAGAAAATCAACAGTGTGACCAGACCTTTTTACTTGTGCCATTCTGGGTATATGCCTCTAGGCACACCTGTGTAAAGTTCTGCTAATATGTATATGCCCATACCCTTGTGTTGACACTCTCATGTGTGTCTTGCGCATGCATATGTGTAGTGTGTGTAATGTGTGGTCATAAGTTTGCTGTATGAGTGAGTCCAAGTAAAGAAGGGCAGCGGGAACCACTTTGGATCTCTCTGGTCTGGATTACAGAACAGGAAGGAAGGCGAGGATGGTTCTCTCAGACTGTGGTGCTGAATTGCCTGCACTCCTGCAGCCGAGTGAGGAGCTCCAGACACTAAGGTAAGGAGAGAAACACAAGGCTGCCTTTAGAAATTACATGAGACATTTTGTTGGCAAGGAGCTGCTGATTAGTCTTCTTGGACACTGCTGTTTTGTGGATGGATGGTATAAGGTGTGAGACTGCAGACTCTGTTATGAGAGTTAAGGATGTTTCTTGATGAGACCTGTCCTTCTGCCTGTCCTTGATCACCATTTCAGGTGGACTGATGGCAGCGAGGTACAGAAACCTCACTCCCCTTTGCGCCTCTGTTGTGCATACTCCAAGATGGTGACAGTGTTGGTGCTACTTGCTGTAAGAAGCATCACTCTATACAAAAGCTGTGTCTGGTGAGTAGCCTTAGGAACTTGAAAGAAAACCTCCCCAAGCAGGTTTTATAGTTTGAAACAGTGGATTTACAACCCTTGGGAAGAGGTTATGTTCCATATAAAAGTTTGAGACAGTCGAATCATATACTTTAGGTAGAACCTATGTGTAAAAGTTGGACTCAAATCACCCTACTTGTTCAATATACAAATCCTTTATAACCAAGGAAGAGAGCGATCCACTGAGCACACAAAGGACTGCTTTGCAAGCAGGACTGGTCTTTGACTGATGGTGAGGCTACCAGAGGTGAAGGTACATCACCTGAAGTCTATATTTTCAAGTGGAAGAGATTTGGATCTGCCCTGAAGCACCTTGAAGCCTGCCTGCTGAGAGAGGGAAGGAGTCAGCCTGGCACTGCAGGAGGAGAGACTGTCCTGGAGAAGAGACTATGAGATGTCCAGTGAGAGCTTACTGCAAGAGAGCAAACTGAGGAAGGTTCGTGTTTCCTTTGTGCCCCCTACTCACCCAGTCTCCCATCCTGGATCCTGGCAGGAACCGAGGCACTGTGCTATTCACCAACCCAGTTGGGGCTGCAACTGCATCATTGTTGCAGGCCCGGACAATGACTGCAAGTTTGTGATTGCTGTAAGCCCGGATGGAAGCTGTCCCTGCAGGATTGCTGTAGGGGAAGACAAGAGTTGCAGCCGTGTGTTTGCCGTAGGCCTGGACGCTGGTAACTGCGAATTCATTATCATGCATTAACTCACAAAAAGGGGTTGGATAATTTCAATAATTTTTACAAGATAAATTTGTTCATGGACTAGCAAAGATATTAGTCAACAATATTAGCCAACATGTATTCGCTACAGCTGTACAGCGGGAGTCACAGGGCAATCCTGACCTGTGATGTACATTTTGACATTGTGAAGCCTTGGGCTGAAGAGGCCTGATGCGGTCAGTAAACACAGAGAGGAGTAAGTGGGATTAAAGCCTTCGGTTTTAATGAGGCTACAACTAGTTTGTGTCCTTATTCCTCAAACACTCTTTCATAATCCCAATAGCCCACATGAAACCATCAAGGATGAGTGTACCTTAATAAAGAACAAAAACAGCAACTATTTAAGAAAGAAGGCCTGAAAAGAGTGATTACAGAGTCAGAAACAAGAACTTCCGGGTCAGGCCGAGAAGCCAGAGAGAGGTTAAGAAAAGAACAATTATATGGCCATGGAAAAATTGTTGGAAAAGGCCTTGTAATGGTATTTGTTGAGTTTCGTTCACCCCTCACCTGGTAATAAAATGGTTCTCGATATATTGTTTTCCTTGTCTGCGTGCATATTATATTAGTTTATGCATGCATAGTGGTGGTCCTGAAGATATGAATTTTGGGCCTCATTTACAAGAAAGTGCCGCAGCGCGGTACAACAAGCCCTTTGGCTGCACCTCGCTGCGGGCACTTTCAGAGCACAGGGATGCGTCATATCTACAAGGATATGATGGATCCCTTTGCTCTCCCCTGCGCTGGCGCACAATTAGCTGCCATGCGCCGACGCAGGCACGTTTGCACCATGGTGCAAGGATGCCTGTGTCACGGAGATGATTGTTTATGTGCAGAAAGGGGTTCCTTCCTGCACATAAACAATTTGAAATGGTATTTTTAAACTTCTATGTGTGCTGGACACAGTTTTGTCTTAAGCTTAACTGAGACCAAAAGTCTAGTCTCAGTTAAACCTTAGACCAAAAGTCTAACTTTACTACTCCTAAATGCCCTTTGTGAATACCGAAAGTCGTAAAGTTAAACTTTCATCTCTGTTTACCTTTGTGAATGGGGACATATATTTTTAGTATGCATTTGTTTTCTAAATGTGTCACGAATACTGCATTTCAGAGCACGATTGTTTCAGTGGCGGCTCCTCCGCTAAGGCGGAGGAGCGTCGCCCCACTGCCAGGAGCAGCAAAGAAAGGAAAAAATATAATGGTAATAACGGAATGTTATTATCATTTTATTTTGTCCTCCTGCTGCGGCCGTGCATGAGGGGGCGGGACAGAGCTGCAGGGGAGGAGTGTTGGAACACTCCTATGAGCAATTACTGTTTGGTCGGCCCTATCGGGCCGCCCAAACCAGTCATGCGCATTCCCTGTTCTCCATGCAGGCTGCATTACAGTCTGCATGGAGAACATGCCCACCCCTCCATTGGGGCGTTGTGATTGGCTTAGGGGTGGGAGCCTGGCTGCCTGCTTCCTGTTCCGACCTGGAGTCGGACACAGGCGAGCATCTTTCATTTCTCTTCCCTTAGATTTGTTTACCCAATCTGTTCCCTCGCCCATCCATCCCTCATGTTTCCATTCCTGTCTCCTCCCTCGTCCCTCCCATCCTCTTTCCTCAGAGATTTCGAGTTATCCTGTGCCAGCTATAACTCTTGTATTCAGCAGTCCATTTACTCTACCTACTCCCATTTTGTTTTTTTGAGTCTCCCTTCCCTTTATGTATCCATGTATCCTTTTTTTCTACATCTCACCTTATTCCTCCATTATTGTCCTTGTCCTGTTTTATCTTCATCATTGTCCAGCTCTTCCTCTTGCTGCCTCTTCTCTCAATGTCCTCCACCTTCTCTCTAACATTCTCACTTACCTTCCTATTGATGGTCTTCTGCTGGAGGTTTTGAAATTGCCTTATGTGAGTAGTAAGTAGCCTCATCCTTATACAACGTTGGTGCATAAAGCAAACATTAATAAAAGCAAACTTCTCTGTAAGATTCTGAAAACATTGACCCATGATCTTCTACTGATAACCACTGGGTTTTTTTTTTTACAAATCAGTAAATACTGAAAACACTACCGAAATTGAAAACAAAAAGAAAGTAACATAATAAAACATAAAAAATCGCATTTTGTCTACAGCAGGATATATTGCAATCATTGGTGTCTTACTATTTATGAGATGTATAGGTGGGTACATGCCACAGGGATCTGGCATGATTCATTGCATGAAGATGTTTTGCAGACCATTCATTTCTGTAGTGCGACATACATCAGCGCGTGTCTGTCAAAAGACCTGTGTATATTGTAGGTTAGTCACAGAGTGGGCTGGGCCGGTGAGTCTTGCTGCTCCACCCCACGCTGTGACGAGTTGGGACAGGCGAACTCTCGCTGATTGACACACTTGGGAAGCACAGGCTGCAGCCTGCAGCGCCCAAATGTAGTCAGTCAGTGAGGGTGTGACACACCACGGGGCGGAGAGGTCCTATGCTCAGGCAGGTCACAGAAACTAGGGCTGAAATCAGACGAGACCTGAAAAACCTGTGACTGGGCACATGTGCAATGTAGCCCCCACAACCTTAATAAGAACCCCGCCCTGCCAGTGTGCTATGGCTGTATTATGTGGCCCCAGGAATGTACAAGAAAGTCTCTATTAGTGTGGTTTATATTGTTGACAAAGCCAATAGGTTTGTTTTGTATAATTATGTGCTCACCCACTGACAAAGCCAATAGGCTTTTCTTCATATGTGATGACCCCTTGTCAAAGCCAATAGGCTTTCATTGTATATTGATGTGATCATCCTTTGACAAAGCCAATTGACTTGTTTTCTATATTGATGTGGTCACCCCTTGACACAGCCAATAGGTTTGCCTGTATATATAGATGTGGTCACCCCTTGATAAAAGCCAATACGCTTGTCTTCTATATTGATGTGGTCACCCCTGAACAAAGCCAATAGGTTTTCCTTTCTATAATGATGTGGTGACCCCTTGACAAAGCCAACAGGCTTGCCTTGTATATTCATGTGGTCACCTTTTGACAAAGCAAATTGGCCTACTTTTTATATACTCATGTGATGACCCCTTGAGAAAGTCAGTAGACCTGCATTATTTAAAATGATACTACTCTATGTTGTGATGAGTGCTCTCACTGGCTGGCTGTGCATGGATGGAATTGGCTGCCCCCTGTGGGGTTGGGCGCAGGGCTTGTCTGCCTAATGCCAGAACAAAGGTAAAAGTGACATTATAGTTAAGTAGGGTAATAAGATGTTACTTCAAGGTTGAGAAAACCTCAGAAATTCACAGAAAAAAAACTAAGGTTAAAGTAAAGCAGTTAGATATTTGTTGCAAAAAAGGTATTTCAATCAGCTTAATGCAATTCATTTGGAAAAAAAAAGATCCGCAGCTTTAATTATGCTCTGTGACCTGCCTCTCACATTGGCTACTCGACCTGGCAGCTAGAATTGTGATGTCAGAACTTGACTAAAATGAGCTATTACAGTTGGACAGCTAGGCCATTTCTACAGGCAACTAGACACATCACAAGTTGCCTCTAATAACGATATTAGCGACAGGCTTTTATCCAAGCATAGCAGGCTTCCATCTATTACAGCATAATTACAGCTGCAGTTTAAACAATGAGTATAACAACTGACATTTCCTTATTTTGATCTGTTTTTCTAAAATAAACAGTGAGCACCAGAAATTAGATATTAATAGTAACATATTTATTTTTTACAAGCTATAGGTCATCGCAGGAAAGATAGTCTGGCTCTGCATGCATCAACACATTCTCAGCTACAGCATGTTTTAAACTGACATATTAAACTAATTCTAATATCGTTTTAAAACTGATTTCTAAGTGATTTTTGTTGTGTTTCATTTTGTAACACATATTCAACATTTTTTTACATGTTTGAAGCATCCTATCTCTTTAATATGAAAGAGGAAGACACTAAGGGCCTTATTACTATGTCTGGCGGACCGTATCAGTATTGGATCCACCCAAACATTGGTTGAGGATCCGCATGGGAAGCATCCTGAAGAATGACTCCGTAACTACGAGTTCCGGAGTCACGCAAGCCGAACAACGACTTGCACGAACAACGACTTAGCCTGAACCACGCGTGTACGTGGTTCAGGCTAAGACGGTCTAGTGTTCGTGCAGGGCGGAGTTCAGAGGAGCATCGGACAGGAACAGGTAAGAGGTTTTGGGGTTAGTTTTAAGGGGTGGGGGTTTGGGTTAGTTTTAAGGGGGTGGGGGATTCGGGTTATTTTTTATGGGCTTGGAGGGATCGTGTAAGATTTTAGGGGGTGGTAGGGGATCGAGTTAGTTTTTAAGGGTTGGGGGTTCAGGTTAGTTTTTAGGGGCTTGGAGGGATCGTGTACGTTTTTAGGGGGTGGGAGGGGATTGAGTTAGTATTCAGGGGGTTAAGGTTAGCTTTTAGGCGCTTGGAGGGATTGTGTTAGTTTTTAGGGGGTGGGAGGGGATCGTGTTAGTTTTTAGGGGGTGGGAGGGGATCATGTTAGTTTTTAGTGGGTGGGAGGGGATCGAGTTAGTTTTTAGGGGGTTGGGGAGAATCGAGTTCGTTTTTAGGGGTGGGAGGGGATCATGTTAGTTTTTAAGGAGGAGAGGATCGAGTTCGTTTTTAGGAGGTTGGGGAGAATAGAGTTAGATTTTAGGGGGTTGGGGAGAATCGAGTTAGTTTTAAGGGGGTAGGAGGGGAATGAGTTAGTATTTAGGGGTGGGAGGATTCGTGGTTCAGTATGTCGTGGGTCTTTACTTAGTGGTTTAGATTGGGTCGTTGTTTAGAATTCGTGGTTTAGGCACTCGTGATTAAGGAGGTAGTGGTTTAATCATACAACCGTTCCGCATACCTAATTACAATGCGGCCACACACGGTGTGGTCGTAAACTCCCATTTCCCTATGGGAGCTTGTGCTGCGGCCATAAACCGTCCGTAGCACAAGCTTCCATAGAGAAATGGGAGTTTGTGTGAATCCCTCCGCTGTGTGGCAGGCACCTCATGGTGCAGGGATTCACAGGGAGGCACCATAGATGCCCCCTCGGACCCCAACCGGAGGCCGCAGGGTGAAGGGGGTCCTGCTAGGGGCCCCCAATGTCACTTCCAACAGGCTTTCCGTGTCGGAAAGCCCAACATGGAAGCCTGTTGGAAACCGACATTGTAATCCCAACGGCGGAAACGGTGTCAATTGGAATTACGTGCCGGTCTCCGACAGGCCAACGGGCTCCTTGAGCCAGTCGGAATCCAGTCGGAATGACCGGCTGGTTTCAGTTTCGACCGCCTGCATTGTAATGCAGCGGTCGAAAGAGAAACTGCAATGAGGCTCGGAAAGCCGTTGACCGCAGGTCAGAGGTTTTCCGAGCCTCATCGTAATCGGGTCCTTAGTATTTAAATGGTGTGTGGGACGGGTGATGGTGTGACCTTAATTCTAAGGAATAAAATACCCTCTGCAGTACATTAAAAAGATATTGCAAATCACGTTGGAGTTCTGTGACCTTATAAAAGAATTTCAGCCTCGTTCTTCTGTATAGTCACAAAACTCCTCAGTAACTTGCAATATCCTCATAGTGTGTGGCACGAAGTACTTTATGCTATCCGGTATTATTATTGCTAATTTTAGTATTAGAAGTAGTAGCAATAGTAGTAGTAGAAGTAGCAACAGCAGCAGTAGTGGTAATAACAATAATATTACTGTTAATAATAATAATAATAATAATAATGATATTAAGTGGGGAAGCATACACTACATAAAAAACGAATTATTATAATATGCATAATAAATTATATATATATAATCTCTAATCAATGGGAATGATAGTAATAATAATAATGATCACAATAATAAATTATTTTATGTGTTTGTGTGTGTCACCACGATTTTTCCAGATTTAATGGTACTAACTAGGCCTTCATACTCGCCCTATAATTTCAAAATGTGAACAGAATTCAGCCTGTCTCTCGCTATATTAAGCACAAGAATAGTCTCCTTGTGGTGTCAGTGACTAGAGAGGTGGGGGTCAGAGGAGCGGTTCTGCCAGAAGTGGCAATAAATATTGTTGCATGCAGTAGCTTGCACTACCTGTGCATAATATGTCCGAGAGGCGTTTTGCCAAGGAAGGTACAGCGACTCTAAGAACCCCAGCTCCTTTTCCGTTCCACTCTTTGACTCTGTCTTCCCTTCGCTTCCAGCCATAGTCTTAGTCTTACCTTTTAGTCATTGCACCCCTGTTTCCAGCTATAGACGTGCCCTTGCCTTGTCCCTGTCTCTGATTTGATCCACTGCTGGTCTTCTTTTCCAGGGATAACCCTCCACACCCCACAGCACTGTCCACAGGCAAAACTCTTTCAATGGCTTTCTAAATAATCTTCCTCCGTCACCAATTCCACTCAATGTGAACAGACATGACACTGAGCAGTAGGCCATGAAAACTTGCGATTTATTGCAGAACACTACAGGGGACATGAGTGATTTGCTTCCTTTCTGACTGCCACCTGAGACTAGATGGGCAACACAGAGCCAGGAAAGACTGATACAGAACTGGGATATATTTGTAGAGAGCCAGAATGGACAAACAGAGAGCCACGACGGACGGGTGTAGATCCAGGACAAAGAGATAGACATCAAGCCAGACCTAAAGGACACAGAGACACAGAGAATGAAATGTGGTGCTTACACCGGGGTAGCTTCTTCCTTTTGCACAAACACCAACGCACTTTGATTGAACTGTCTTGCTGTCATTGTAAATCGGCTGTGATTGTTTATTTATATTGAAATGTTCCATTTGCATTGTGTGTTTGTAATTGTCTAGTTTTATGGTGTACTTTTATGATCCACAGAGATCGAAATAGAGTCATTGATTGATTGATTTCATAAATAAGATTTCTGCCATGCCTGTCTTTCCTCTCCCAAGACTCTAGACATTTACTAAAGGCATGCAAAGAGGGACTCTGCATCCTCCGGGCAAGATGGCTGACTCATGATGGTATGAAGGCACAGCAGCATGGACACTCCTCTTCCGGCCTGGATGGTGTTGGCATTGGCTTATATGGAGGATGGTCTCTGGATCCTCTGGACAATATTGTGCCAGAGGTAGACGGTCTGGACTGTTCCCATTGGGCACAGGGTCAAGACTGATTTGCATATGGCTGGGTCCAAACTGGGGTGGCTTAGTGGGCAAAAGAACGATGGATTTAACCCAGATCTTTTGACTGGGGGAGAATGTTTGCATTGTCAGCATTCCGTCCATCATTTGTTTGCTGTAACACTTTTCGCCCTAAGTGGGATGGGTATGCCCAGACGTGGGTCCCTTGCTCACTGCGCCACTGGATTCAAGCTAGCCTGGCTGAAGAAGGGTGACAT
The DNA here is from genome assembly GCA_963921515.1 of Calotriton arnoldi. Taxonomy (NCBI): domain Eukaryota; kingdom Metazoa; phylum Chordata; class Amphibia; order Caudata; family Salamandridae; genus Calotriton; species Calotriton arnoldi. Next base: position 2,030,958 of record CAWUFW010000306.1, read on the forward strand.
ACCCTGAAACCGGTCCCAGGATGCTTGTTTTCGGTCCAGGGAGGACCTGGCCTGGCAGTTCGGTCTGGACTGTTCCCATGGGGCACAGGGTCAAGACTGATTTGCATATGGCTGGGTCCAAACTGGGGTGGCGTAGTGGGCAAAAGAACGATGGATTTAACCCAGATCTTTTGACTGGGGAGAATGTTTGCATTGTCAGCATTCCGTCCATCATTTGTTTGCTGTAACACTTTTCGCTCTAAGTGGGATGGGTATGCCCAGACGTGGGCCCCATGCTCACTGTGCCACTGGATTCAAGCTAGCCTGGCTGAAGAAGGGTGACATACCCTGAAACCGGTCCCAGAATGCTTGTTTCCGGTCCAAGGAGGGCCTGGCAGTTCGGTCTGGACTGTTCCCATGGGGCACAGGGTCAAGACTGATTTGCATATGGCTGGGTCCAAACTGGGGTGGCGTAGTGGGCAAAAGAACGATGGATTTAACCCAGATCCTTTGACTGGGGGAGAATGTTTGCATTGTCAGCATTCCGTCCATCATTTGTTTGCTGTAACACAGAGGTAGAATGGAAGCTTGGCAGGAAGGACTTCCTCGTGGAGCTTTGTTTGAGGTTCTTGCTTATCGAAACTCTCTTTACCTTGGTTTCCTCCCTGTTGCCACACCACCTCTCCTGAATTTAAGCTAGTCTTTTGTCCTTAGAAGGTTTTTCTTGATGCAGCATCTGTTTATTGTGATTACTATATGAGCTGAGATTTCTCGATGCTCATATTCCTGCATATCTTAGTTAAGTAGTTCTTCCATGTTTCTGCAATTCCTCTCAATGACCTTCTGGCCCTCCGCTGTTCTTGCATTTTGGTTCACCCGCTGTTCTCTTGGGTTCTGGTATGTACTTATTCGATAGTCATTGAGCTTGATTCAGTGCAGTCACTGTTCCTTGCAGTGCAGCTGCTGGTAAATGTTATCTTTTTTGCAGATTTAGAATTTTTGTGTACCTGATGTTCTTTGTGGTGGTAGCAGGTGTTGCAGCTGCTTGTGTTGTCTGTTTTCACTGTGGTCCTCAACAGTTTCTGCATGAGGTACATCCCCCATGTTCTGCCTCTAGTTGCACTTGCAGTAATAGGATGAAATTGCGTTGTCCCAGGTCCCGAAGAGACCATTCTTCACATCCTGCAGACGGTATTGAATGCCGCTGGTGAAGCGACGCATGTTGCCCTCCTTGGCCTTCCTGTCCCAGACGGTCAGCTCGCAGCGCGTTGCCACCACCAGGGATGAAGGGCGTTTGTTCCAGAGCTCTGGCATGTAGGGCATGTCATCACCAGGACGGGCGTCCAGGTATTGGCCTCTGCAGCACTTGTCATAGTAAGGGCTGCTGATGTCGAACATGCGGGCGCAGACCTTCTCCCCTTCAGCATCCTTAATATCAGCTGGGTTGGGGCACTGGGCAGAGGCCAAAGCCAAGAAAAAGGGCAGCAGGAGCACAGTGAGCTGAGCAGGCTTCATCCTTGATTTGGAGTGCTGACGATTGATGGGAGAGACTGCCCCTTATATATACTCCTCTTGGTTAGAGAGGCTGAAGGTGCACTCCCTGTAGTTAGAAGTGACTGGATGATTAAAGACGACTTTCTTGGACAGGAGTCAACCTAGACGATGCAGATGGTGTTCTTGTTATCTCTACTGTACAAATAGAGAAAAGCCATGAGATATGGGCTTGGAACATTCCCAAGAGGTGTTTAAATACAGACGGTAGAGAGATAAAGGGAGCTCAAAGTGATACAGAGGAAGGTGAGCTCTGCAGGTGATCCAAGGAGTCAAGAAGGGGAATGAGATCATGGAATGCTTAAAGGGGTACAGGAGTGAAGTGAGGCCAGAGGGCATATATAGTGTTGTAGGAGTGAAGTGAGACCAGAGGGCCTCAAATACATACTGATGGTAAGAGATGCCTGATGTTGTTCAAAGGGATACAAGCGTGAAGTGAGGCTAGAGTGTGTTCAAATGGATATTGAAGTGAAGTGGGGCCAGAAAGTGTTCTAAGCAATACAGTTGGAAAGCGAAGTCAGAAGCCGCGGCCCGTGCAGGTAAGCGCGGTGGGGCGGTGGGGCCAGGTGGGGTGGATTTCGACGGACGTTGACAAGGGAAAATTAATTATTTATTTAATTTTCCCTCGTCATCGTCCGTCGAAATCCCACCCCACCCGGCCCCACCACTCTTACCTGCATGGGCCGGGGCTGGAAGTCAGAGGGTATTTAAACGTTTACAGGAGTAGGTTAAGGTCAGGGAGTGCTCAAAGGGGATTCAGGAGTTGAGTGAGGTCAAAAGGTGTTAAAAGGTGTTAACATCAATGCAGGAGTAGAGTGAGGCTAGAGGATCTTCAAAGGGTTATAGTAGTGGAGTGAGGTCAGGGTAATATCAAATGGATACAGGAAGAAGGGAGGCCAGAGGCTGTCCAAATAGATACAGATAAGGAGAGATGCTAAGGTGTGCTTATAAAGAAATAGGTTGGTGTAAAACCAAGATGCTGAGGATTCTTAGAAATATATGCGTGGCAAGTGAGTCTTAGGGCTCTCTTTATTAATTTACTCCTTTCGAATGTAGTTATTTCTATACTTAAATATGTTGTTTAAAGCAAACAAGGCTCGCAAGGTTGTCTACTCTGAACTTGGGACTCCTGTGACTATCAAGAAACAGGTTTTGCAGTTATAACACAGTATCTAGAATACAGTTACAGAGGTGCTGACTTTGCAGATTTATCACAGCTCCAATGAAGGCTCTTGAGGAATTGAGACCAACTGTAATTGTTACAGAAGGTTGAAAAAGTGTTGCTCGTCCACAATGGGTCAATGTTGGGTATGTGGGTAAACAAGGGCCTAGCTTAATTAGACTTTATTCAGTGGAGGTATGTACAGGATATCACAAGAGGAAGTGAAGGAGAGAGGATGTAAAGTGTGATGCAAGCACTGAAGCTTTATGTGAGTCGAGGAAGGAATGCGGTAGAAGAACCGTCAGCGAAGAAATCCATCCATCATAACTATTATGAATTTGAGGGAAGAGGAAGACATTGAGAAGGGTGCACAACCCGTGGCAACTCAGGACCAGCCGCGGCCCGTGCAGGTAAGAGCAGTGGGGCCGGGTGGGGGAGGGGGGTGGATTTCGACAGACACCGACGAGGGAAAATTAAATAAATAAATAATTTTCCATCGTCGTTGTCTGTCGAAATCCCCCGCACCTGGCCCCACTGCCCCACAGCTCTTACATGCATGGGCCGCGGCTCCTCAGGACCAGATTTACTATTATTACTACAAGACAGCAAGACAAGTTGCTGCACTGGCTCAAATGGAGTGAGCAGGAATGCGCCTTCTTCACTAATATGTGCCGCATTTGTCCTCTCCGCGCTCCAGCCATGGAATGCCTTCACAATGCAGAGTAATACAAGCCAGCGATTTGCTCTGCCTTGTGTTACTCTGGATTCCCTGAGACATGCAGAGCCACGGAAAGTGGCATTGCGTGGCTTAAAAAATCTCACTGAAGTCCTTGCGTTGTCTTGTTCCCCCTTTGGTGATGCAATGCAAGGTCTTCGTAAATTTGATCCTCAGTGTGAAAATTCTAGCTTCAAAGCCAAAATCTCACTGGCAAGTCCACTGTATGACCAAAGGAATCCACACTTTGCTGTTAGGCCATACATGATCACAGGAGAAGGAAACTAGAGAGGAGATGAGGGAGACGGGAAGGTGATTAGTCAAGTGACTTCGGAATGAGAAGGCAGACAGTTAAACCATAAGACAGCATAGAAGTCCAAGCCTTAGGTTTGGGATCAGGACTTTCACCCTCATGGATTGTCAGCAGCACATTGCTGACAAAAAGTGCTCACCTGGTGGTCCATCAGTGACCAACTACCTAGGGACAGCACCTGTTGCGCCAGTTTAAGACAATGGTAGAGTCCGAGATAACGAACAGACTGACGGCTGTACTGAGGAAATTTATGTAGTGTTTTATGTCACTATAAGGTCCCTTCTAAGTGCTGATGATTGTAGATGGAAAAGATGATCCACGAGAGAGGAAAACGAGAAAACAGTATAGCCTTGTGTATTAAGTTGTCTTCTCCAAAATATGTGAATCTCACAGGCATAGGTGCTTTGTCAATAGGGGTGTAAGGTGCAGTCGCCTACCATATTTCAGGGAGAGAAGACAGAAAGATTGACAGATATAACCAGAGTTATGGATTTTAGAAGCAATATAAAATCAGTGCAAACTACTACAGTGAAACTTTATCATTGCGGTCAATAGGAAAAACCACTAGAGACAATCTGTCACTTGCAGGTCGAGTTGCGTGGAACCCTTGCGGGATAAAGATGATGCGGGTCCCAGCTCCAAGCCATGACAGTCAGTTCAATTTTACTTGGCCCGAGGAGCCCAGGTGCAGGGTTGTCTTGGCTTTCCCTGGTGCTGAACGGGAGCCGTGGGAGAGGTGCTTTTACTGGTGAAATGGCGCTGCTGAATAAATTGTACCTGCTCTGTTTAGCTAATTTTGAATGATATCTATCTACCATATAATGTACCAAATTAGTATATTAAATGATGCTCATAATAGAGTTGTGAAAGGACAGTTTGACGGAGAGTCCCCTACAAGGAGGACAATTTGAGGGAGATGGGACGTGGTAAAATTGACAGTTTGTGAGTTAGAGTCAGCTTTTTCTACAGATGTTCTCCTTTTGAGGTTGATGCCACTAATAATAGCAACCATTTTCAAAGACCTCTGTTGCAATAACCTAATGCATTAACTCATCTCTCTTTCTGTCAACTCCATGCCCAATGCCAGCACCCCTCTAAATGACTTGAATGCTTGTTTGGAAAACCACAAGAACATCCACACTCTTATGAAAACACACAATTGCAAGCCAAAACCTACAGCACCCTGGTTCTCCAAAGTTCTCTCAGACAATAGATATGACAACCACAGACAGGAAAGGTAATGAATGAAAACAGAACCCCTGATGACCTCATGATAGTGAAGTCCACTACTCAGACAGCTTATTGCACCATCTAAAGCAAAGTACTATACCAACCCAATCAATTAAGCTACCAACAAAAGCTGAACACTTTTCAAGACACAGAAGCAGTGCATCGAAACCCCTGCCTGCCCCACCGATCTCACACTACACCGATCAAGTGCATTGCCTTGAACCTCTTCTGCAATAAAAAAATAAAGATCTGAAAGCACATCGACAATACCAAGCTGCTGTTCCTCTTACACCCATCACTTCTTGTAGCACCCACAATGGTCGTCCTCTAAAATCATGTCTCACACAGATCTCACTTACATACTCAACTCCCTCAAAGCCACTTCCTCTGAAAATGATGTCTTATCCTCACCTTTATCAAAGCCCTCTCTGTGGATGCTCTCTCACCCTACTCACAATGCTCAACACCTTCCTCGCTCGAAGCATATTCCCAGACGCCCTCAAGGCAGACTAGATTCTCCCACTCTTTACTACTTTGGGCCCTGATGACCTCAAGAACTACAGCCCCATCGCTCACAAACCCGTCACTGGCAAGGTCATTGAAAAAACAGTCTATGTTCAACTCAAGATCATATCAATGCAAACGATCTATTGCATGACTAACAATCTGCTGCACGGAGACCACTGCCTTACACTTCATGGATGATACCCTCTGGACAGCAGATGAAGATGAGCCCCACCACTTTTCAGCTATTGTCAACATAGTTGACCTTCTAACCCTCATCCACACCCCGAAGTTTCAAATAGGGTTCACTGGTAATATACTTTACTCTCCTTCTACCTTTCCAATCTTCACCAGTTTGTTCACATGGGCACCTCGATGGTTTCAAACTATCCTTATCACCAGCAGAGTTCTCCAGGGTTCCATTGTGTTTCATTCAACTTCTGCATTAGCTACCTGGGGCTCTACTTAGAGATAACAGCATCAAGATTCACTAGCATGCTGACGATACACAACTCTATGTGAAAGTCGCCTCTCTCCAGACATACAATGCCTTAAACACTGCCTGCACCTCATTCAGACCTGCATGTCCAACGCTCAAACCACCCAAGTCCAAATGCCAGCTTTTTACCAAGAATAACAAGCAAGATATAGTGCAAACCAGCGCCAATGACACAAACCTTGACATTTTCAAAACCCAACTTTCACCGAATGCCGGGTCACGTGTATTTATCTTGGACACCAAGTTCATCCTCAAGAATCAGACTGAAAAACAAAGATGGCTTGACACTATCTCTCTCTTCTAAAGAAAGTGAAACTATTTCTTCCAGAAAGCAACATCAGGACGGCAATTTAATCCCTCGTACTCTTGCATATGGGTGGGGGATAACGGTCTGCTGTATGGCCTCCCAGATTCTACTCTGGCACCCCTTAAGAGCATCTTACACTATGCAACATGTCTTATCCAAACCCTAGATGCAATATATCACATCACTCTCATCCTGATAGAACTCCATTGACTCTCCTTGCTGACTCACACCATCTTCAAAGCAGTTGTATCATATACAAAGCCATTATGTCCAGCATCCATGATTATCTTGCAGAAATGCTCACCATCAATGGTGGATCTCGGTAGACCCACAGCCAGGCCGCCATAAGACTGGAAACTAAGAAGTGCAAAAGAAAAAACAAGGCAGTAAGCATTTTCCATCAATATGCCCAGAAACTGGAGCAACAAACTTGTATCCATAAAACGCACTCCACCGCTGCTCCAACCTTGAAAAAAGTTGAAAATTCAACTCTTTAAAGAACACTATTTCATAAAGCAGTACAATCCAATAACCAGCTATCTCTCTTATCACTCACTGACTGTATGCTTGCCTTTGACAGTATGCAGTGATTCACTGCCTTTCAGACAGTTTTGCACTATATAAATACTACACACGAAGATACATAGAAGACTACACCACATGGCTCTGCCTCCAAAAGGCCAGTAGATCCTTGCAGAGTCTGTCGCATATGGCTGTGTCTGCCCAGACCCTACTGGTCTTTCACAGATATAGAACCGCAATAATGTGGTCATAACAAGTGTGATATAAATATGGTGTCTTAAATATTGTTGGCAAAAATACCACCCCACTAGAGATAACAATAGAAAATCTCCACCAAAATGGTATATTTCTGTAAACAATATTTTGTTGCTTTATTTATGTCAGACAATATTTCTTTACACAATTTTCTGACATGCAACCCTTTTGGAAAAGACAGCATGTAGAGTGGTCCCTGAATGTCGCTCCGGGTCAGACTGGATCTGACCTGAAATAACATCCATGTCTTAAATAGCTAAACCACCATATTGGTGCCCTCATAGAGCCTGGATCAGGTGCCAGCTGCTGCCGGTATGGGAAATGTGCCAAGATACACTGGCACATATCTAGTACTCATTACTCACACCTGGAAACAGGTCTAATTTTCCTGGCCAAGCTCCATGGTCTGCTATTGACATAAGCGCGCTTGGCCTTGGGTGGCATCTGTTACACACAGTACTTTCTCAAGTGAGATCAGGCTGCCCCCTGACACCCACCTGTCACACCACATGTATCTTTTGCCACAATCCTGGCTGCGTTCTCCTCTCCAACATCCAAGTCCAGCTCTTGGCCTCTCATAGGCACATTGCTGGCCCCTGTCTCTGCCTTTCACAGTTACTGGTCTCTTTCCTGGATCACGCACTTGTGATCAACAGATAGGTTTCTCACAAACACAACACAGTGCACTGTCACCTCACTGGCGCCAGCATCATCAACAAAGCGTATGATGGGAGCAAGATGACAGTCAGTTAACAAAGAGATGCTGAAATGAAACAGCAGACTTAAAAAAACATTGAAGGTGGTGAGGGGATGGGCTGATTTAAAATCTTTGTCTGAGTCGGCCAGAACCATCAAGGCTTTGATCTTTCAGCTTTCAAAGAAGGGCTCAGAGAGAAGCACACCTAGCTTGGAATCAGTAACATCTGGGTATCAGGACAGAAATGGTGCGTTTGACCTTCACAATCCAGCCAGCTTCCATTCTACAGGTACTACTTTATATGGTACCTCTCAGCTGTCCCCACAGGCACATGACACTCACTCTCACTCACTCACTCACTCACTTTCTCACTTGAACTACCTTGATGGCTAGAGTCATTTATTAAGTGTATTAGCAGGTATGTTTGCTCAGTTGGTTAAGGCTCCCTTTGCAGAATTTTGTATGCACTCCATCACTGGTAAAATAACTTCAGGTGGTTAATGTGCCTGCTGGAGAACAGTGTGTGACTAATCTATAGGTTACAGGCAGTTTAGTGGGTGCCTGCATTTGTTGCAGACATGCAAGTGTAACCTACAGGTTACAAGTTCCAGTCCAGCTAATAAAGCCCAGTAGGCTATGAACCTGCTGCGAAGGTCTGCGTTTGATGCACAGGAAGTATGTTTGAATAGAACCAACAGGGTAGCTTAGCAGTGAGCTGAATGCTCACTGCTGACATGTAAAGTGATCTGCAGGTGATGAGTATGAAACTCACCCTTCCGTTCTTACGAGGCTGATAAATCGGATAATAGTAACACCTCTTATTTGCAAAAATTGAAGATATCTGGTAAGAAGCACTATATAAAAAACACGTTTTTACATAATGCTTCATTAAGTCAGTGAGTGATAGGAGAGATAGCTTTTTATTAGATTGTAAAGCTTTGTGATGTAGTGTTCTTGAGATTTCAACTCTTTTCAAAGCTGGACCAGCGCTAGGTTGGTCCTTATAGATACAGGAATGTTGGTCCAGGTCCTTGGTATATAGGTGGAAAAAGCTTATTGCCTTGTTTTTTCTTTTTTACACTTCTTAGTTTCCAGTTTGACGGTGGCCTGGCGGCAGGTGCTCCGAGAGCTACCAGAGATGGTGAGCATTTCTGCAAGATAAGCTTTGGATGCTGGCTGTTGCTATTGCGTTCCCCCCCATTTAGTATGCACAGACTTTTTGGTTTTTTTGATCATCAGATTTTGGACTTTTTACTGTGAGTGATTATCTCTACTGGTGTCTAATCAACGGTAATCACATGGTAAATGGACTGCTCGTGTTTACTGTCAGTGTCCGCCTTTTAAGGCAAGGCCCCTGTGATACAGCTAGGGTAAGCGGCACTTGGCTGGTTACATGTGAACACGTGTGCACATGAGCATACACACGTGCGGGCTGGGCATGTGAGAGCATTGTACGCAGCCTGGTGACTACGCATAGACAGCCTGGCGCAGAGTGGAATCTGCAGGGTTAGATGTTGACCTTGGATAGGCAATACAATATTCGTGGGCACTCAAAGGTAACGTCAGTATAATTTACTGTTTTGTGTGCAGGGACACTGTATTATAAACTTGGGGGAAATCTGCCTGAGAGTGCAGTTTCACTTCCCTTAGGCCTACAAAGTCCCATAAGATATGAAACTGGGGTGATATGTGCACCCAGTTTGAATAAGCAGGTCCCAAGATCCTACATTTTTTTTTAGAAACTGTTTTATTAAGTTTTTCATCCTATATAACACAAGGTTACATCTCTGTTGATCAAGATACATTGCAGGTGATACATGCATTTGACTTATGATTACACCGTTTCTATTAATGTATGATAGATCTATCATTCTAACCAGTATCTAGTCAGTGTTCCGCTGGTCCGTAGATGACTTAGTTTCGATCTATTGTGTTGTATCCTTAATACATGTATCTCCTGTACGTTATATAGTGTTTGCGTCAGAATAGTGCAACCATATTAACCTAGGGGAGTGAAACTGAACTGGGGCCATACTGAATGAATGAAGGTGCAAGATAATGGACGTGGAAGAACGATACTGCGAGCATATATTCACTCTGGCGCGGAGAGCATGCACGGGTTATAATTGTCAACGGGGCTCGGTGGGGGGCCACTCCTGGGTTTACTTGCTCATGTCATGCGTGTTGCATCTATTTGTGCGGGTCCACGTACTCATGTTCGGAGTTGGGTGCAACCAATGGGCTCGGTTGGGGACGCGGTGATGGTAAGGGTGATCTTGTGTGTGCTGGCGCGTGTTTAAAGGTATGTAAGAGTGTCGGCCATTGCATAGAGATATGGCGCTTATGTATGCCCCGGGCTTCCTCATATCTTAGAGCATCCTCTTCCGATGCTCCCCAATTAACTACCGCTCCCACCCAGGCTGCCAGTGGAGGTCCTGCCGAGGTTCTCCAGTGCATGGCGATTCCACTTTTTGCCAGTAAGAGGGCCAGGTACGCGAAACGTGTCTCGACTTTGTGGTGTTTGTGACGCTTGAATATGCCGAGAGCGCAGGCATCCTGGTGACAAGGTCTGTGAGCCTTGTTACTTCACGCAGCATGGTGTGTATTGCGTTCCAGAAGGTGTGTATTATTATGCAGTCTCATAACATGAGAAAGAAATTCGCGCCGGGGGCGTGGCACCTAGGGCATGCAAATTGTGCGTTCGGGTAGTATCGTTGCAAGTGCTCGGGTGTTAAGTATGCACGGTCCAGGACAAAAAATGGTATGTTTCTAAACCGGGAACTACAGGACACTTTCTTCGGGTATTAAAGTGCTTGTTCCCACTCCTTATCATGCACCGGTTTCTGGAATTCCTCTTCCCATTTTTCCCGCAGGGTGGTGAGAGACACCGCTTTTAGGTCTCGAATGGCCTTATAGATCCATGTCACTATATGGCGCCCGGGACCCATCTGCAGAATGGTATGGAGGACCAGGTTCGTTGCGGGTTCTCTGTCTATTGTGTGCCAGGTCTGACGGCAATCTGCCACCAGTTGCCCATAAAGAAGGAACTGACCTCTGGGGAGATCCGTCATGTCCACCAACTCATCAAAGGTAAGTAGGTGACCATCTGCAAACAGAGAACCTATCCCTGTGAGTGAGTGGTCTGTCCAGATTTGGAGGGCTCACGCAGTATAGTGTTCCCGATCTTGTGAAAGGCCTGCCAATGGTAGCAAGGGGGTATAAAGCGGAGTCTCATGTGACATTCGGTGAATGCGTTGCATGCAATTACACACCACTGTCACCAGCAAGGGGCGAGTTGCTCTTGGTCTGGATCCTGGCAGTAGCATATGCCTAAGTGCTGGAATGGGCATTGGTCCTGTAGCTGTATTTGTCTCCCCTAATATAAGTGTCCCGCTGTCCAACGCGAGAGCCACTGAAGCTGGGCTTCTAGAAAGTGTGCCTCGAATGACAGGGCTCCAAGACCTCCTCGATCTATCGGCAGCTACATTTTTCCCAGGACTACTCGCCTGCGTCCGCTGTATCAAATTAGGGTGCACAGGAGAGTGCCAAGCTCTTGGAAAAAGGCGCGAGGAAGGATTATCGGGAGATTGGCAAAGTGATAGAGCAAACGCGGGACTAGCACCATTTTAGCCACCGCTATTTTACCTGTGGGGGTCAGAGGTAGGGATCTCCAGAAATTTACCGAAGACTGGGCGCCTGCTAATGCTTTACGATGATTGCCCTCATATATGTCCCGCGGGGAGCGGTATAAGCGCACACCTAAATAACGTGAAGCGCTTGCACTCCATGCAAGAGAGACTCCTCCAACGCGCACCTCCTGCGGAGGGAGATCAGCAGAGAGCGGGTATATTGCGGATTTCGCCCAATTAAGTCCCAAGATCCTACATGCACACTTTATGGGTTGTCCAGAATTTTCATATTTCTGTTGCTCAGCTCAGGATCAGAATCCAGGCCTTGTTGCCCCCCTTTTGGCCCAAGTTAATTACTCTGATGCCCACCAGAGGGAACAAAGGCCTCATCACTGAGCAGGAGTAGTTTACCATGCTTTACTCAGCTACTGAAGAGGAAGGGTGGGGTAGAAAAGCTGCATCTGTATTAGTTGTCACACTGTACCAGGGTTGCGACAGCCCAGGTCCAATGAACAAAGGAGAAAGCCTAGATAACTGACGTAAACACAGATGGTGCCCCCCTTTGAAGTTTTGGTGGGATTGTCCCTGGCATTGATGTTAGCTGGAGGTGAAGCTGAAGCCCCCAGAGGAGATGTGAACAGTGACTTTTGACAGCACTATCTTGAATTGTTCCAGCATGCTCTACAGGAGGGCTGGAACAGGGGTGGAGGGGTGATGTGGCACCCTAATATTAGCCAGGGATGCCTGGCTTCTAGAACTTTTCACTCCCTTTAAAACTCTTGCTCAAGGGTGAGTTGTTGTTGCTGGAGCTGGACACTGGAGTTGGACGGTGGCAGCAGCCATGGACAACTGGAAGGACAAGCCCCCCTGATGCCCTAATGAACTAAGGACTCTGGCTACAGTTGACACCAGGACCAGCGTACCTATCTAGAACCAAGGAAACTGGTCCCTTTGCATCCCCTAAGGGCCAGTTGAGGGAAGTCCTGGACTTTACTGCCACCCAGATATCCTGCAAGAAGGCCAGAAGGCCATGGGGTCTGTGGAGTACAGAGGAGGAAGCTAGCGCAGGGAGCCAGTGAAAGCAGCTCCCTGCAAAGCATGCCCTTTCTAGGCCAGGTGGCTTTTAGAGCGTCTGGGAGTATGGTTTGAGCGCAGGAGATGTTGACAATGGTGAGGAGTGTGAGAGAGCTTCCACAGAGAGAGCTTTGATGAAGGTAAGGGTAAGATCTGTGAGAGACAGGACTTTAGAGGTCAACCATTGTGGGTTCTACATGAAGCAGTGGGTGTAAGAGGAAATACGAGCTTGGCAATGTCAATGTGCTTTACGATCTTTATTGTTTTTGCTGCAGAATAGGTTCAAAGCATTCCACTAGTCTGTGGTGGGTGGGATAGGATAGGAGTGATGTGATATATTGCATCTGTTTTTTGGATGAGACTTGTTACAGTGTGCAGGATGCCCTTAAGGGGTGCCAGAGCAGAGCCTGGGAGGTGATAGAGCAGGTAGTTATCCTCAGTGCAGATGTAAGAGTACGAGGGCTTGAACGGCAGTCACATAGTTTCCTTCTGGAAGAAATAGTTTCATTTTCTTTAGAAAAGAGAGCTAATGTCACGCCATCTTTGTTTTCAATGTGTTCCTTAAGGGTGAGGTTGGTGTCCAGGGTGAATACACGTGACCTAACATTCAGTAAAAGTTGGGGTTCGAAGATGTCAAGGTTTGCGTCATTTACCCTGGTTTGTATTATATCTTGCTTGTTATTCTAGGCAAATAATTGGAATTCTGTCTTGGTTGGGCTGAGCTTCAGGTAAGCATTGAGCATGCAGGTCTGAATGAGGGGCAGGCAGTGTTTAAGACATTGTATGTCTGGAACAGAGGTGACTTTCAGATGGAGTTGTGTATTGTCAACATACTGATGAATCTTGCTGCTGTTTTTTGTAAGTGGAGCCACTGGCTGCTAAATGTAGAAGTTGAATGTGACTGGAGACACAATGAAATCCTGGGGAACTCTGCTGGGGATAGGGATAGTTAGAGACCGAGAGGTGCCCATGTGAACATACTGGTGAAGATTGGAATGGTAGAAGAATCAGTGAAGTATATTGCCAGTGAATCCCATTTGAAACTCCAAGGTGCGGATGAGGGTTAGCTGGTTGACTATGATGAAGGAAGCTGAGAGGTCCAGCAATATCAAGCGGTAGGCATCATCTTCATCTGTGGTCCGGAGGGCGTCATTCATGAAGCGTAAGATAGTGGTCTCCGTGTGGCAGCATGATTTGAAGCCAGATTGGTAGTCATGCAGGAGATCCTTAGCACTGATGTGATATTGGAGTTGAGCATAGACTGCTTCAATGACCTTGCCAAGTACAGGTTGGTGGTCGATTGGCCTGTAGTTGACAAGGCCATCAGGGTCCAAAGTAGGTTTCATAATTAGTGGGTAAATCTAGTCTGCTTTGAGAGTATCTGGGAGTACGGTTTGAATGCAGGAGAAGTGTGAGAGAGCTCCCACAGAGAAAGCTTTGATGAAGGTAAGGGTAAGACATCATTTTCATAGGAAGTGGCTTTGAAGGAGTTGAGTATGTCAGTGAGATCTGTGAGAGACAGTACTTTATAGGATGACCATTGTGGGTGAGACATGAAGCAGTGAGTGTGGGAGGAACAACAAGATTGATTGATGTTGTCGATGTGCATTTGGACATTCTTTATTTTTTTTGGCTGTCGAAGAGGTTCCTTGAAAAGTATTCAGCTTTTGTGGGTAGCTTGATTCATTGGGTTGGTATAGTACTTTGCTTTAGCTGTTGCACTGAGCTGTCTGCATGTTGCACGAATGGACCTATCATGTATCAGTATCATGAGATAATAATTTTTTTGTTTTTCATTCATAATGTCTCCTGTCTGTGGATGTCATATTTATTGTCTGAGAGGTTGTTAGAGTACCAGAGTCCTGAAGGTTTTGGTTTGCAATTGGGTGTTTTCATGAGAGTTTGGATGTTCACATGGTTTTCCAAAAAAGCGTTGAAGTCCCTTTTGAGGGGTGTTGGCATTGGACAGGGAGTTGACAGGGTGAGAGATGAGTTCATGCATTAGGTTATTGCTACAGAGGTTTGTGAATGTTCTGAAGGGTTGACCTCAGTTTGTTGGTAGGATGCTGAGAAGGGAACTAGAGAGGGAGACGGTCAGTCCAGTCCAGGATTATGAGTGATTTTCATTTGATTGTTGGCGATGTTGAAAAGACGGGGTTGAGGATGTGGCCTTTGTAGTATGTTGGCTGGATGCTATGCTGTATGAGGTTGAGGAGGATGTCTTGTATTTTTTGAGCCTGTGTTGTCTGGGAGGTTGAAGACACCCAAGAGTATGATGTGGGCTTATCCGATAGATGAGGTGGCAAAGAGATCTGAGAATTCAACAACAAAGCCTTTTTCTCCCTGGGATCCTCTAGATGAGACACATTTGCAGAGGGCTGAAAGTAACGTGTGTAGTTAAATGGAGTTGAGTGTCACTTGTTTTCCGAGAGTGCAGAGTCAAGAGAACTTATGGATGATAGTGAAGCTTCCTATCAGAATTCGAGGCTGGTTGTCGTTTCTCAAGTGTAGAGATATGCCTCTCTCCCTAAGACAGCATCCCCTCAGTATGTTGAGTAATACACCTGAAGGTAAAGCTACCCCGGGGAAAAGATGGGTCAGGAGAGAGAGACAGTAACAGTAATAATGGCAATGTGGTTCAGTACGTTGAGAGAATTCACTTGGACATTGTTAGATTTGGGGGTCTCTAGTTGGCAGAGGTAGGTACCTTTGTCCAAATAGGGACCCTTGCGTCTAGTCAGGGTAAGGGGGTACACTCCTAAAATAACCCCTGCTCACCCCCTTGGTAGCTTGGCACGAGCAGACAGGCTTATCTCAGAGGCAGTGTGTAAAGCATTTGTGAACACATACAGTAATCAAGTGACAACACTACAGATGGACACCACACCAGTTGTATATTAAAAATAAGTATCTTTTATATAGATTTAACACAAGACCACAAACGACAAAAATCCACAATACTGTACTTTAAAAATGGTAGAATTAGCTCAGTTCTCTTAAGATGGTAAATGCGACACTTTGAGTTCAATGTACCTTAGGATGCGTAACGCTATACAAGGAAAGTGTTGCAGGGAAGGTGATGCGTCGGTTCCTTACACGCAAGAACGGTGATGCGTCGGGTCCCTACTGATGCGTAGGGGATGCGTCGGTTCTTCTCGGCGTGGGGAGGTGATGCGTCGGTTTCTTACTGCGCTTTCGTGGCGATGCGAGCAGCAACGCCGTGATGCGATGAAGATCGGGTGCAATGAAACAAAGATGGCGTCTTCTTCTTGATGCGACACGATGCGTGCACGCCCGACGGCTGTGCGGCGACTCAACGATTCTTCTGAGCTGCGACAGGCCCTGCGACACGCTTCCCGGTGATGCGGCGGCGTCTGGTGCGACGTCGATCCTCTTCTCCGGCGATGCGAGGCACTTCGGCAATGATGCGACGGCCGTGCGGCGACTCAACGATTCTTCTGAGCCGCGACAGGCCCTGCGACACGCTTCCCGGTGATGCAGCGGCATCTGATGCGATGTTGGTCCTCTTCTCCGGCGATGCGAGGCGCTTTGGCAACGATGCGACAGCGGCAGCGGCGGTGACACTCTTCTCAGTTGATGTGGCGGCGTCTGATGCGACGCGATCCTTTTCTTCGGCGATGCGAGGCGCTTCGGCTGCGGCGGCGACGCTTGTCCCTCGTGAGTCGCGCTTCCAACTCCTTGCGACACGCAGTCCCTCAGAAAGTCCAGCACTGCAGCAGGCACTTTCCAGAAAGACTCTTGGGTAGCTGGTTGGTGAAGTCTGTTGTCCCTGAGACTTCAGCAGGAGGCAAGCTCTTCTCTCAAGCCCTTGGAGATCTTTTAAAAGTAGATGAAAGTACACACAAAGTTCCTTTCTCCTTTCTTTGGCAGTCAGGCAACCACTGCAGGCCAATCCCCCAAACAGCACTCAGCTTAGGGATAGTCTCCTCCTCAGTTTCTCTGGTTCCTCTCCTCAGCAAAGGTTCTTGTTTCCCAAAGTGATCTAAAGTTCTGGGGTTTGGGTCCCCTCTTTTATACTCATTTTCCCTTTGTTCTCTGAAGGCAGAGAGGCCTTTGCCTAGTCCAAACCAGTTCTGGTCAGTCCTGGAGCACTTTTTGACAAGACTCCTTCTTTCCTTTCACAGTGTAGGCCAGGGACATCAGACGCACCACAGGAGGTGGAGCCAGCATTGTGGAGGGAAGACACAGCCCTATTCAGGTCCCAGGTGCAACTCCTCCCACCCATCTACATGCAGATCCCTCTATTCAGCCCTGTGCTGACTCACCCTGCCTCCTGGAATCCCCCAGCCCCTGTCACTCAAACTCCAGACAAGGAATACACAACCTAGCAGAGGCAGGCTTGGATAGTTAGGCAAGAAAATACCTACTTTCTAAAAGTGGTATTTTCAAACACAGAATGTTAAAACCAACTTCACTAAAAGATGTATTCTATCATTCTGAGTTCAGGCATACTAAATTCGTTTTTCTACCATGTTCCCTGGGTCAGTTAGGATTATAAGATGTAATAATCAAACTGCCCATTCTGGCCTATGGGGAACAGGTAGCCTTGCAATAGTGAAAAATCAAAAATGGCTGTAATTCACTATTAGGACATGCCACACACACAAGGGCATGTCCTACCTTATACTTACAATGCACCCTGCCCTTGGGCCTACCATAGGGGTGTCTGATATGAAGAAAAGGGAAGGTTTAGGGACTGGCAAGTGGGTGCACTTGCCCAGTCAACATGGCAGTACCCGACTGCACACAGGCTCTGCAATGGCAGACCTGAGACACACTTTTACAGGCTGCTTCTGTGGGTGGCACAACCAGTACGGCAAGCCCACCAGCAGCATTTGAGTCACAAGCCCTGGGCACAACCAGTGCACTGTACTAGGGTCTGACAGTGAATCAAATAGGCCAAACATGGAGTCACTAATCCATACATCAATTTATAACAGAGAGCATATGCACTTTAGCACTGATCAGCAGTGGTAAAGTGCCCAGAGTCATAAAACCAACAAAAACAGGTCAGAAAAAGTACAGGAGGAAGGCAAAAAGTTCAGGGATGACCCTGCAAAAAGGGCCAAGTCCAACACAACCCCCTTCCAGCCAAAACGCAGGGTAGACCAATCACTACCTTGATGGGCTTCCCTGCTTTGGGCGATAGAACCTGGACCTGGCCCGCAACTGCAGGGGCATACTCCAGTTCTACGCCAATCTGAACCTATTGGAATCCCTCTGTCCATACTTTCAAGGCCCACCAAGCTACTCCATGGGGAACCCTTCTCCTCACCTGTGGACACCATCTGTGCAGCACCTAACCTTAACTTGCTCACAGGTGTGTCCCAACAGACAGACAGCAAGCCACAGTGGCCACTGACAGTGGTCAGGGATGAGACCCAGGCCTTATGCCTCTCAAACCTCTGTGGCGTCAGAGAGCGGGGGGTAGTAGCCCCAGGTACTTGGCACCCTTTGTCCATTCTCCCTCCTGTCAGGTCAGGTATGACATCCTGGCGCTGACCTACCAGCCCCGGGCCTGTACCCAGCGGCTGGACTGGAGACTGGGGGGGCTTTCCCACACCCGGTCCTCCTCCTCCTCGTTGGGGCTCTGTACCCTCCCACCTGGAGTGGTACCCCCTTCCAGCATTGCCAGGGCACCTGTGGAAGGTGTCCTGCACAATTCTCCCACCAGTTCAGGGGTTCTATCCTGCAACTGGGCGTCCAGGTCAGTGGGGAACACCCTGAACCTGGTCCTCCAATCTAGGGTCTAAACCCTCCAGTGGAACCGGGGTCAGAGGCGAGGACTCCCTCCCTCTGCACCCCCTTCCAGAGTACTGCCCCCTCCCATCAGGAGCAGTACCCCCTTCCAGAATTGTCAGGGCACCTGTAGCAGGTGTCCTGCACAATTTGCCCACCAGTTCAGGGGTTCTATCCTGCAACTGGGATCCCAGCATAGGGTCTGTACCCTTAGACTGGGCAGAGGCCAGGGGTGAGGCTGTCCTCTCCCCGCCCCCCTTACTGGGGTCCTGCACCCTCCCACCTGGAGCGGTGCCACCAGAAGACAAACTGGTAGGGGCACTGTTAGCAGCTGCCCCTTCCTCCAGGTCAGGGGGACACCCTGAACCTGGCCCTCCAACCCAGGGTCTGTACCCTTACGCTGGACCTGTGCCTGGCAACCCAGGACGTCCGGGAGGGTACACCAACCCCCCCCCAAGGGAAACACACTCCTCTAGAGTTGTGTAAGAATCTGCCTGGTGCACCAGGACTTCCTGGGGAGCACGCATGCCCCCCCAGAGGGTAACACATCTCTCATGTGTTGTGTGACAGTCTGCCTGGCGCAGATCTCCCGACCCCTGTCCATCTGACAGTGCGTGAAGATCCCCCAGGACAGAAGTGGTGTCACCATGGTCATTCACCGGTGACTCAGCCCTCTGGCTGGCCCCTGACCCACTGGTTTTTCCACTGGGGACTCTCTCCCCCTCTCACCCCTCACTCTGGACTTCTGCACCCTCTACTTAGGAGTGGCACTGCCAGACACCAGAACTGATGGAGGCCTGCTTACAGACACTCCCAGTTCCCCAGACACTAGGGGATCCCCTTCAACGGGCAGCCCATCAGGACAGCCTAGGCTCCCTACCTGGTGTTCCCTTAAAGAACCATCCAGGCCCTGAGACTGGGTTTCGGGCACCTTGGGACACGCAGCCCCACACTCACTCCTCCTCCGCAGAGACAGGAAGTGAGCCCCTACACCCCTCCCACTACACCGGGACCTAGCTGGGCTACACTGAACCTCTCCCACCACTCTGGGTTGGAAGATACCTGAGCCACTCCTCTTAGGGTCACTCCCCAATGCCTCTTCAGACCCTCTGGAATCCACCAAAAGGTCTGCCTCCATTGTGAGCTCCCTGGGGTCAGAGAACTCACACTCCACCAGGTGTTGGCATAGCTCTGGAAAACAGGGACTTACAATATGCTCTCCCACAATTGGATCACATAACCCCTCACAGGTGTTAACCAAACTATCCTTCACCTCACCATCCAGTGCCTCACACACGTACTCCACACCACTCTCCTGAGATTGGCAAGACAGTATCTGACTGTCTCTGTCACTCAACCCACACTCTTCTGGGCGGTCTCCACATTCACACACCAGGACTTCAACCATGGGGGAACCCCTCTCCCTGCACCTCTCATCTAGAGTCAGTAGAGTGTCCCTCCCACCACTAGGACTATGAACCCCTGTGCCAGTTCCCCAATCCACCTCAGGGACACTGCGCACCACTGGAGCTACCTCATATCCTTGAACCTCCTGGTGTATATTAACCCCCTCCAAGTCAGGCGCCGCATCTCTGGGTGTGTGTACTACTCCCTCAGCACTAGATAACATAATTTTGCTGCCACCATCTGAGCTGGACTCCACCTTCAACTCAGCCAAGCTCACTTTCTGAGCTTCATACATTTCTTCTTCTTGGGTTAAGGCCCTCTTAGCCTCATCAAGCTCTCTAAGCTCCTCATCAATCTCTCTCAGCCTCTGCTCACAAGCCAGAAGCCAGCTATCTTTTTCTGTTTCTCCCTCACATTCAGGGAATTCCTCCTCCACAGACTCAACTGGTAGTGTTGCCTTCCAGCTTGGTAACTCAAACTGAAATAGGGATGCCTCTAGATCCTCCCTGGACCTTCTCCTCACAGGCAGCCCCCTTTCCTTGCAAAACACATGTAGCTCCTTCACTGTGTAGACGAACATGTGCCAGAAGTTAAGTTTCATTTTGCAACAACTAACCAGAGTCCTTGTATCAAAAATACTTCCAGGAGGACACCAGAAAACAGAAAAACAGTATGTGGTTGCGTTTGGTCTGCACTCACTAGTAGTGTTCACCAATCACTGTACATGAGTCACAAATGCAAGTCCAGAATCCTCACCGCTGACGACCAATGTTAGATTTGGGGGTCTCTAGTTGGCAGAGGTAGGTACCTTTGTCCAAATAGGGACCCTTGCGTCTAGTCAGGGTAAGGGGGTACTGTTAGAAATGGGGGTCACTAGTTGGCAATGGCTGGCGCCACTGTCCAAATAGGGACCCTTCTTCCTAAGTCAGGGCAAGTGGGCTACCCCCTTTGATAACCCCTGCTCAACCCTGTGGTAACGTAGCACGAGCAGTTAGGCCTATCTCAGAGGCAGTGTGTGAAGCATTTATGACCATGCACAATAAGGCAGTAACGACACCACAAAAGGACACAACTCAAGTAGGTATAGAAAAATAGTATCTTTATCTAAGGTTTAGTACGAGACTCTCAAAAGCGTTTTAACCAGTCACAATGCACGTAAATCAGTAGGGACTTAAAAAGGCAATAACGTATTCACCAGAACGTGGCACTGACTGAGTTCAAGGCCTGGGTCTATGCGACCCGTTGCGCACCAGATACCCACCTTGGACCTCTACCTCCTCCCCCCCCCAGGGCTACACTGGCAATCTGGCGGGATGGTGCATGGGGTGGTGCACAAGGGGATGCATTGGGGTCCCTCTGGGGACAATGGGGATCATAATACCGGTGGCCCACTTGACCACACTTGAAACAAGTGAGTGGCCCCCTCTGAACAGGCCTACCTGTCGGGGACACTGGCTTCTTCTCAGGGGGAGGCTGGGACACCACTGCTTGGTTCCCTTGGGAATTACTTTGGGGCCCTCTCTGGAACTCCCTCGGCTTACCCTTGTCCCCCCCACTTCTCTCCTGGGGACCCTGCCCACCTCTGGCGAAGTCTCCCATAAAACCTTTGCGGACCCGGGTGTTCACCCAGCGGTCCGCCTCCTCAGCAAGCTTCCTAGGGTTAGTCAGCTTGCTATCAATCAGGTGCTGGCGTAGCACTGGAAAACAGTTACTAGAAAAATGCTCCCACGCAAACAAATCATACAATTGCTCAAAAGTTTCCACTTTGCTACCCTTTACCCAGCGATCCATTGCTCTGCAGAAAAAAGACACATATTCAACCCACGTGGTACCCTCTAACTTCTCACAGGTCCTAAACCTCTGCCTGTACATTTCTGGGGTCAAACCATAACGGGTCATCAAAGCTTCTTTCATATGGGCATACACCATCCTGCTCTCCTCAGGCAGGTCCAACAGGGTATCCCTACCATCACTCACAAAGCGCCCCCACAATCCCGCTCCCCAATCCTGCCTGTGGACCCGGTGGGACACCATTGCTATCTCATATGCGGCAAACCATTGCCCAATATCCTCACTCTTGTGAAAATCCTTAATGACATCCTTAGGAATATAAACTCTACTCTCAGGAGTTACTAAAGGTATGCTGCCACCAGAGGAGGAGACCTGGACACTCCTCGCCCTGATCTATATCTCCCTCAACATTCTCTCATGCTCCATTCTCATTTTCTCAAGTTCAATTGACAATCGATTCTTCTCAATGTCTAACTTCTTACTCTCAAGGTCCTTCTGACCTTCCAATTTAGCCATCTCCAAACTATGCCTCCTATCTCTCTCCCTGTCCCCCAGCTCTTCTGGGATACACTAGTACCTGGATTGGAGGGTGTTCTATCGCCCCCCCCTCTACTGCATCATCCTGCTGCCCTCCAGCATTCTCTTCCTCATCCCCAGCGGACCCTCTGGCTTCCCACCCGGCCTTCAGCGCCTTGTGGTACTCCTCCTTCCTAGAGAGACCTATCACGGGGACTGCAAATTGTTTACAAAATGACTTCAGCTGTTTGGCAGTATAGGTATCTAATCTTTCCTCCTCAAAGGTGAGATCCTCCGAAGCATTGGATGTTGGCCTTCCCATATTAGCAGTACTCATGGCTGCGATCAACGATTCAATACTAGAACAACCAACCCCAAAAAAAAAATTCGAAGAGGGAAAAAAAACCCGTGCGTGGCTGCGCTTTGGTCTGTACTCACTAGTGGCGTCTACCAGTTATTGTACGTGGATCATAAATGCAAGTCCTGATCCCACCGCTGCCACCAATGTTAGAAATGGGGGTCTCTAGTTGGCAATGGCTGGCGCCACTGTCCAAATAGGGACCCTTCTTCCTAAGTCAGGGCAAGTGGGCTACCCCCTTTGATAACCCCTGCTCAACCCTGTGGTAACGTAGCACGAGCAGTTAGGCCTATCTCAGAGGCAGTGTGTGAAGCATTTATGACCATGCACAATAAGGCAGTAACAACACCACAAAAGGACACAACTCAAGTAGGTATAGAAAAATAGTATCTTTATCTAAGGTTTAGTACGAGACTCTCAAAAGCGTTTTAACCAGTCACAATGCACGTAAATCAGTAGGGACTTAAAAAGGCAATAACGTATTCACCAGAACGTGGCACTGACTGAGTTCAAGGCCTGGGTCTACGCGACCCGTTGCGCACCAGATACCTGCTGTTGGAGAGGGACACAGCATGTAGCTTCTCGAAGAAGCGGAGACGGTGACAGGCGGACTCCCAGCGACCACAACTCTTGTCTGCAGTGGTCCGCAACGTGCACTCACAATGATTCGGGCACTCGGGGACAGGCGGGCTCCCAGCGGCAGCAGCACGCGGCTGCGGCGGCCCGGGCTGGTGGTGGCGATGACTCTCGTCGTGCAGCTCCGTGGTGGGCTCACAGCGGCAGCAGCTCTCTCTTAGCTGCGGCGGCCCACAGGACGACTCACGATGATGCAAAATTGGCAAAGGTGCGGGCACTCAGCAGCAACAGCTCTCTTTTAGCTGCGGCGGCCCACGGGACAAATCACGATGATGCAAAGTTGGCAAAGGTGCGAGCACTCCGCGGCAGCAGCTCTCTCTTAGCTGCGGCGGCTCACAGGACAAATCACGATGATGCAAAGTTAACAAAGGTGCGAGCACTCAGCGGCAGCAGCTCTCTCTTAGCTGCGGCGGCCCACAGGACAAATCACGATGATGCAAAGTTAGCACAGGTGCGAGCACTCAGCGGCAGCAGCCTCTCTCAGCTGCGGCGGCTCACAGGACAAATCACGATGAAGCACAGCTGACACAAGTGCGGGCACTCAGCGGCAACAGCTCTCCCTTAGCTGCGAGCGGCCCACAGGACAAATCACGATGATGTACAGCTGACACAAGTGCGGGCCCTCAGCGGCAACAGCTCTCTCTTAGCTGCAGCGGCCCACAGGACAAATCACGATGATGCACAGCGGACACAAGTGCGGGCCCTCAGCGGCAACAGCTCTCTCTTAGCTGCGGCAGCCCACGGGACAAATCACGATGATGTACAGCTGACACAAGTGCGCGGCCTCAGCGGCAACAGCTCTCTCTTAGCTGCGGCGGCCCACAGGACAAATCACGATGATGCACAGCTGACACAAGTGCGGGCACTCAGCGGCAACAGCTCTCTCTTAGCTGCGGCGGCCCACAGGACAAAGGATGATCTCGACCAGGCTGGCACAACGGCGGGCACTCAGCGGCTACAGCTCTCTCTTAACTGCGGCGGCCCACACAGATTCAGCGAAGGTTCCGGAGGTTCCAATTAAGACGGGCGCTGAACGGCGGCAGCTCTCTCTTAGCTGCGGCGGCCCACACACAGAGTTAACAAGGGTTACCAGTCCGCGTTCCTCACAGTAGAACTAGAGGTTCCGGATTACTCGACGAAGGCCTCACCTGCAAGTAGAATCCCTAGCACAGGAATTCAGACGGCTGACGGGGTGAAGTCTAATGTCCCTGAGACTTCAGCAGGAGGCGCTCTCAATTCAGGCCCTCGGGTAGTTTCTTCAGCAAGCTTGGTGAAAGTTTCAAAGTCCTTTCCTCTGTCCACTCGGACAGAGTTTCGTCTTGACATCCAGAAGGAACACACCGAACAAAGTTTCAGCGCAGCATTTTATACCTAAAAAGTCTTTGTTCTCTGCAGTCACAAATCACTGCTTCCAGCCAGAACCAGTTCGGTGGGGTCGGGGAACACTTGGTTTACGAGGCGACATCCTGCCCTTTGAGAATCTGGGGGTCTGCTATCAGACGCCCAGTGGGAGGTGGAGCCATCATTCACCTTGCCAGGCACTGCCCTGCTTAGATCAAAGAGTCACCCCTCCCCATACTCTAAATGCCGATCTCTCTCTCCAGCCAGGTCTGACCCAGCTTGCCCTGCTGCTCCAAAACCAGACGGCCAATACACACGCTAGCAAAGCCTACAGGAAAGCTTAGGCCAGAAAATACCTCGTTTCTAGCAGCGGTATTTTCGAACACGGACTACGCAAAAGATCCTTACTAAAAGATGTATCTCAATGTCCTGAGCTTAAACATATCAAACTCGAAGTTCCTGTCGGGTTCCTGGGGGCAGGTAGGATTATGGGATGTAATACTCAGCCTGTCCATTCTGGCCTATGAGAACGGATAGCCTCACAATAGTAAGCAGTGAAATGGAGGGTAACTCGCTATTAGAACATGCTACACAGACATACTTTAAAAGCTGCTTCGGTGGGTAACGCAAATCAGCGCTGCAGGCCCACCAGCAGGATTTGGTCTACCAGCCCTGGGCACACACAGTGCACTTATACTAGGGACTGACAGGTAAACCAAACGAGCCAATTATGGTTATCCCAATTCATACAGTTATCTTTACACAGGGAGCATTCGCGCTGTGGCACTGATTGGCAGTGGCACAGCGCCCAGAGCATCTAAATCCAGCCAACATAAAAGATAGGAAGCGAAAAGAGGAATGGAGACCCGCGCCAATGATGCCAGGTCTAACAGGTACACTCCTAAAATAACCCCTGCTCACCCCCTTGGTAGCTTGGCACGAGCACACAGGCTTATCTCAGAGGCAGTGTGTAAAGCATTTGTGAACACATACAGTAATCAAGTGACAACACTACAGATGGACACCACACCAGTTGTATATTAAAAATAAGTATCTTTTATATAGATTTAACACAAGACCACAAACGACAAAAATCCACAATACTGTACTTCAAAAATGGTAGAATTAGCTCAGTTCTCTTAAGATGGTAAATGCGACACTTTGAGTTCAATGTACCTTAGGATGCGTAACGCTATACAACGAAAGTGTTGCAGGGAAGGTGATGCGTCGGTTCCTTACACGCAAGACCGGTGATACGTCGGGTCCCTACTGATGCGTAGGGGATGCGTTGGTTCTTCTCGGCGTGGGGAGGTGATGCGTCGGTTTCTTACTGCGCTTTCGTGGCGATGCGAGCAGCAACGCCGTGATGCGATGAAGATCGGGTGCAATGAAACAAAGATGGCGTCTTCTTCTTGATGCGACATGATGCGTGCACGCCCGACGGCCGTGCGGGTAATCAACGATTCTGCTGAGCCGCGACAGGCCCTGCGACACGCTTCCCGGTGATGCGGCGGCGTCTGGTGCGACGTCGATCCTCTTCTCCGGCGATGTGAGGCGCTTTGGCAATGATGCGACGGCCGTGCGGCGACTCAACAATTCTTCTGAGCCGCGACAGGCCCTGCGACACGCTTCCCGGTGATGCGGCGGCGTCTGATGCGACGTTGGTCCTCTTCTCCGGCGATGCGAGGCGCTTCGGCAACGATGCGACAGCGGCAGCGGCGGCGACACTCTTCTCCGTTGATGCGGCGGCGTCTGATGCGACGTCGATCCTTTTCTTCGGCGATGCGAGGCGCTTCGGCGGCGACGCTTCTCCCTCGTGAGTCGCGCTTCCAGCTCCTTGCGACACGCAGTCCTTCAGAAAGTCCAGCACTGCAGCAGGCACTTTCCAGAAAGACTCTTGGGGAGCTGGTTGGTGAAGTCTGTTGTCCCTGAGACTTCAGCAGGAGGCAAGCTCTTCTCTCAAGCCCTTGGAGATCTTTTACAAGTAGATGAAAGTACACACAAAGTTCCTTTCTCCTTTCTTTGGCAGTCAGGCAACCACTGCAGGCCAATCCCCCAAACAGCACTCAGCTTAGGGATAGTCTCCTCCTCAGTTTCTCTGGTTCCTCTCCTCAGCAAAGGTTCTTCTTGTTTCCCAAAGTGATCTAAAGTTCTGGGGTTTGGGTCCCTCTTTTATACTCATTTTCCCTTTGTTCTCTGAAGGCAGAGAGGCCTTTGCCTAGTCCAAACCAGTTCTGGTCAGTCCTGGAGCACTTTGTTGACAAGACTCCTTCTTTCCTTTCACAGTGTAGGCCAGGGACATCAGACGCACCACAGGAGGTGGAGCCAGCATGGTGGAGGGAAGACACAGCCCTATTCAGGTCCCAGGTGCAACTCCTCCCACCCATCTACATGCAGATCTCTCTATTCAGCCCTGTGCTGACTCACCCTGCCTCCTGGAATCCCCCAGCCCCTGTCACTCAAACTCCAGACAAGGAATACACAACCTAGCAGAGGCAGGCTTGGATAGTTAGGCAAGAAAATACCTACTTTCTAAAAGTGGTATTTTCAAACACAGAATGTTAAAACCAACTTCACTAAAAGATGTATTCTATCATTCTGAGTTCAGGCATGCTTAATTCGTTTTTCTACCATGTTCCCTGGGTCAGTTAGGATTATAAGATGTAATAATCAAACTGCCCATTCTGGCCTAAGGGGAACAGGTAGCCTTGCAATAGTGAAAAACAAAAATGGCTGTAATTCACTATTAGGACATGCCACACACACCAGGGCATGTCCTACCTTATACTTACAATGCACCCTGCCCTTGGGCCTACCATAGGGGTGTCTGATATGAAGAAAAGGGAAGGTTTAGGGACTGGCAAGTGGGTGCACTTGCCCAGTCAACATGGCAGTACCAGACTGCACACAGGCTCTGCAATGGCAGACCTGAGACACACTTTTACAGGCTGCTTCTGTGGGTGGCACAACCAGTGCTGCAAGCCCACCAGCAGCATTTGAGTCACAAGCCCTGGGCACAAGCAGTGCACTGTACTAGGGTCTGACAGTGAATCAAATAGGCCAAACATGGAGTCACTAATCCATACATCAATTTATAACAGAGAGCATATGCACTTTAGCACTGATCAGCAGTGGTAAAGTGCCCAGAGTCATAAAACCAATAAAAACAGGTCAGAAAAAGTACAGGAGGAAGGCAAAAAGTTCAGGGATGACCCTGCAAAAAGGGCCAAGTCCAACAGACATGCTAAATCTCCAGATTTCTGTGTTGAAAACGCACAACACATTAGAGACAGATCTATAATGACCATTAATCTCTTCAGCCCCTAACTCAAGATTGTGCTTACAGGGGCCATATAGATGAAGTATTTTTACTATCCCCTAGCTACCAGATTACAGCTAGAGACCTGAAAGGGTAAGGAGCATTGGTCAAGTGGGACTTTGGTCTTGGAATCTACAGGAAATGAGAGAAGGCGATGTAGAAACACCAAATGGTGAGCGGGACAGGACTGTATGGAAACAGAAGGAAGAAGGAAAATTGTAGGGCCCTACAGAAGATGGACCTAACTGCAGAAAGGTAGAACACAAACGTATGGAAACTATACCTGGAAGACCATCAACAGCAGTTGCCAAGATCAATACTCCATGATTGCTGTTCTTTTAACTGCCACTGCCTCACATATTCCAGAAGTAAAACCAGTTCCTGATCTCAATGGCCTGAGCCTCATCACCCAACTGTAAACACTGCCTCAGTCTCCATCTTCTTGTCCTCCAGAGCTTCCAGACCTGTCTCTGTTTGTGCTACTGCTGTAAAATATGTCTTACTTGGTTGGGGATGTTTTCCTGAAGTCCTGACCCCTCAAAAACCGTGAGTCTGAAACTGATACTTGACACCCCCGCCCTTCTTATGTGCACGGTCCACACAATGGATGCAGTAGCCTGAGGGAAGAAAGGCATCTAAGATGTGGTTGTAAACCATGTTTCTGTGATGAAGAGTGCATCAAGCTTTTGGCAGATGATGCAGTCTGCAGTATCTAGTAAATGCAATACTGCAGAGCGACCGCTAATTAGCAGGAGCTGGAATGTGTGTGGTGGTAGTTTGAGGAAGTGTGGTAGCTAGAGGGATATATAAAAAGTTGGGTCTGTGTGTTGTGGGGTGGGAATGTGAGTGTTCTTGTCATCTTGGTCTGTGTGTAATTGTGGGGACTGGCGTATAAAGTAGTGGGTGAGGCACATAAATATATCCTATCTTGATGAATTCAGTGGAAGAGGGCTTCTCCTTCAAGGGCGTTGTTTGCCCCAACAGGCTCAACCAGGCAACACCCTTGTCTTTGTTGTCAATTAAGTCCTCTTGTTTCCCTTCTTCTTTTAAATATATTATTGTGATAAACTAGTGATGCCACTTTCTGTGCAAATGGATACAGGGAAATAAAGTTCTTGCATTGCTTCTACTTTTAAAGGTGTTTTTTGCCAGAAACCAGCGATATCAATTGCTGAGCAGATGGATGATGTGAAATGCAGTGATGTCACTTACTGTGCATATGGGTTATGAGAAGTGAAATCCTCTTGTCTAGTTTCTTCTTTTAAAGATGGGTTTGCGAGAAAACCAATGTTGGCACTTCCTAAGCAGAAAGTTGCTAGGAAATGCAGTAATGTCATTTTGTCTGCGGATGAGTGATGAGAAAAGAAAAGAAGTCCTTTTCCCTGTTTTTTTCTTTTGAAGACTTTGGGGCATATTTAAAAGAACTTAACGCCTCTGTAGCGTCAATTTTTTGACGTTACAGCGGCTTGTTTTATCGCCTTATTTACAAGTTGCCGCTAACACCAGTTAGCAGCACTTTTCCAGCGTAAACGTGAATTTTCAGGATCGCCACTTCTGTTAGCGGGACTTAACGGAAATGAGATGCAAGGTAGGCGTTCCCGTGAAAAAACTGCTGCTAAACAGACTTGGCGATATTTATAAGGAAATTCCCGTACATAGATAACCCGCCAAAACTCCTGCAAAGTCCCATTAGCGACAGTTTTCTAACGCCAAGACTTACCTGGTCTTAAAAATGGTACAAACACACATGTATATAAGGAAGGCAATCATTGACAATTATTGGCAACCTCAACGACGCCACGGAGCTGGTACTATTGCAAATTGGAGCCCCAAGAAGACCACCACCACCACCCCCACCACAGAGGCAGCGCCGCAGAAGAGAGCGGGTCTACCGCCAAAGGATCACCCTCATACACCTCCGGCCAGCGGAGATGATAGCCCCTTACAGGCTAAAAAGGTTCAGTCGACAGGAGAATCTCCTTCAAACTCCTCATCCACGCACACAAAGCACTCCACAAGACTGGCCCAGCCTACCTCAACAGACGACTCCTCTTCTACGTCCCCAACCGCCAACTCCGCTCCGCCGACCTCTCCCTCGCCACCGTCCCTCGCATTCGAAGAACTACCACCGGCGGCAGATCCTTCTCCCACCTTGCCGCCAAGACCTGGAACACCCTTCCACTAAGCCTACGACAGACCCAAGACCTGCTGACCTTCAGGAGGCTACTCAAGACCTGGTTGTTCGACCAGTAGCAGCACCCCCCCCCTTTTTTTCCCTAGCGCCTTGAGACCCTCGCGGGTAAGTAGTGCGCTTTGCAAATTCTGTGATTGATTGAATCCTACTCCTACTCAACCAGATAGCGCCTAGGCTGGAGGCCACATCCCAGCGCAGCACTAACCTCCCTCTGCAGACCAAGCTACTTGCTGTGCTACACATTTTGGCGCAGGCACCTTCCAACCCACCACTGCCAGAGTGGCCGGAGTCTCCCAGGCATCCTTCTCAAGGTTTCGCCCCACTGTCTTGGATACCAACATCAGCCTGATGCCGCAGCATCTACGCTTTCCCAACACTGTGCAAGAACAACTTGCCAACAAGCAAGGCTTTTATGCCATTGCTGGTTTTCCGCATGTGTTGGGGGCAATCGACTGCACCCATGTGCAACTTGTGGCTCCTGCAGACACTGCACACATTTACCCCAACAGGAAGCACACATACTCGATGAATGTGCAAGCAATTGTTGATCATCTTGGAGTGTTCATCAATGTCGTCGGCAAGTATCCAGGCAGTGTGCATGATTCCTACATCTTCCGCCATTCCGTCATCAACCAGCAGTTCCAGAATGGCATCTATGGAAATGGACTGCTCATTGGTAAGTACAAACCGAACACACCACAAACCTCAAGTCACCCAATCATGTAGCTCAACTATGTGAGAATGCACATGTAGCAAATTGAATTCTGCATACATTGTAACTTGGCCAACTACTATACACAATCACCTAATGCCAAAGAACAACATATATGTAATTGGTCCCAACAAGGGAGTAGGATAGAAATACTCTCACAAACCACTAAGTCACTCTAGGAATACAGATCTTGCAGAACTCATCAGACAAAAATTGCAAGGAATAAATGCAGCATATGGCACTAGACATATGCTTGCGCTGTGCTGCATTCATTCTGAAACAAAGCCATGTGTCATATGTACAACAAGATGACAGATCACCCTGCTATCCCCTGCGCTGGTGCACAATTAGCTGGCATGCACCAACACAGGCACCCGTGTACCAGGAAAGTATTTCTGCATGAAGGGACACCAAATTGCACACAATCCCAAAAGTGGAATTACCCTTACTCTGGGTTGTGTCAGAATGTAGCATGCATAGAAAGAGCATACAAATAAGAGAAATGTGAATCTCACGCCATGTTGTGCATCCCTACGCCTCCCCTAGTGAGGTGTATGAATCTGATGCATTTCCAGGTGTAAAATTAATACCAGATGCACAAATGTAGCCAAATAAATGTGTGTTGTGTGGGAACACACACGGCAATAGCCATGGCCTACACCCAACATGCATTCAAGCGGATTCAAAGTTACCATATGCCCAAGGACATTAGTAGACATGTGAGGTGTCTTGACATTTCCCAGTAAGTAGAGTGCATCAGGTAGCAGTGCTTCTGTGTCTCAAACAATGACCCACCTGGGTTGCAAGGGGGTTGTAACTAACCCACAATGAGTACAACATTTAGCATTCAAGTACTTCCGGTGCCAGCTACCCTCAGTACAATAACTCACAATGATGGATTTTGCTGATGCACATACATAGTAATGTGCAAAAAGTCAAGGGAGCTTCTTTACAAGCCCCTTGTGCCACAGGTGCGTCATTTTCAATATGTGCAAAAGTGACATACTGATGGCGCAAGGGGCTTGTAAATAACCCTCAAGGTGTTCTGAGATACCCATACATCCTGACACTCACAACATAGAGGTAATACACAGGACCTGGCCAATGGCATCATAGTGATGTGTAGGCTGTAAAGTATTGGCAATTCAATGTCAGGCATGCAGGTCCATTGTATGTACCACAACACAAAATAAAAAAGCCTACTCTGCAAACACATCCGGCCAAAATACTAATGAGCACTTCTCTCCATTTTCTGTTTCAGCTGATGAAGGATATGCATGTCACCATGGGTGATGACCCCCCCATCAAAGTGCTCCATAAACAGGCCCAGAGAGACTATAATGTGACACTGGGGCGCACATGGGCCATCGTGGAACGGACCTTCGGAGTCCTCAAATCCAGTTTCCCTTGCCTTGACATTTCGGGGCTCCTGTACATGCCTGAACTGGTCTGCAAAATAATATTGGTGTGTTGTATTTTGCACAATATCTGTGTACGGACCAACACACCTCTGCCAGAAGATCTGGACAATCTGGAGGATGGGCAGGATGAAGAAGGCGATGCAAGACACACCACAGTTTCTGCAGCCGCAACAGCAAGGAGGGATGACATCATCCAGAACTTTTTTCCTAATCCCAACTAGCAAATGTCTCGTTACAAACATTTTTTTCAACAAAAGGTTGCACCTTGTGATTTTGCACAAAAATATCACTACAACAATGTCTTGTATGCTTGGTTTGTGACTTCAAAATGGGAACAATCATGTAAAGTAACGTTAGCAAATCAACAGTACAGTGGCGGCTCGCCGAGGGAGTGCTGCGGGGCGGTGGGCGGGGTGGGGGAG
Organism: Calotriton arnoldi; assembly: GCA_963921515.1. Classification (NCBI taxonomy): domain Eukaryota; kingdom Metazoa; phylum Chordata; class Amphibia; order Caudata; family Salamandridae; genus Calotriton; species Calotriton arnoldi. Next base: position 2,063,272 of record CAWUFW010000306.1, read on the forward strand.
GGGCAGGGTGGGGGGTAGTGGACTCGGACATACGACGGACAGGAGTAAGGTAAGTAATTAAATAAATAAAACTATTTACCTTGCGCTCGCTGCATCGCCAACTCGGCGATGCAGCGAGCGCAATGTAAATAGCTTTATTTGTTTAATTACTTACCTTACTCCTGTCCGTCGTATGTCCAAGTCCACTACCCCCCCCACTCTGCCCCTCCCCCGCCCCACCCCACCGCTCCGCAGCACTCCCTCGGCGAGCCGCCACTGCAACAGTGTCACATGGATCACTCACCTAGCAGGGGATATGACACCAACAAATGTAAAACTGGGAATGGGACAATGTTTTGGGCATCTGAACTTCTGACTGCATATGGTTTCTCACTGAGAATTAAAAAGGGCTTGTTGTGTGTTCTCCTGAGTGCAATCAGGTCCGTTTTTACACAAGAGCGTAGTACAACATACGTCTGTCTGATGCATCATTGTAGTGTTGCAGGGATTCTGCACAAACACAGAACTATGCGCAGGATTATAGGACCTTGGTGTATAGGGACTCAGTCATCCTACCACCTTAGTACCCATGAGCCTAGGACCGACTAGCTATAGTGTCTCACTTGCTCTCCTACTCACTCACAGAGAAACAAATGATTAGACACCCCAGAACACAACACTCCCAGATCTCTCAGGAATCGCTGTAACAAAACACACCCTTTCGCTCTCACTCTTGTACTTGTCCACAATAAGATCTGACAGAGACACGAAACAGTTTAAAATATTTATTTTAACTAACGTACCCTACATGCAGTATACGTGCCACAACAAGCAGGAAAATGCACAGTACAAATACAGTCAGCATAGCAGCTAGTCCATAAATCATGAAGGGAGATGTCATCATGAAAAGATAATAGAGCCTAACCTCCCTCCCCTTGCTAAGAAGCAATATTATTATAGGTTAGAAGATCTCTGGGCTTTGTCAGCAGACCCCATACCTTAGCCTATAGATGGTAGATCTACATCATAGGTGCTGTCTTGCTCTTCTCCATGGGAAGGTCCCTCTCCAAGTGTGTCCTACCTATTCGTGTATTCCACCAAACCCCAAGTACGTTTGTCCAAACAACAGCTGCATCGGTATGTTTTGTCTAAGGGCTAAGGCCTGGCCAGAACAAAATAACAAGGGGCATTGTTGTTCGACCTTGCTCACAATGTTCAGTCAAAATCCCAGGAACCTGCAGAGAGTGAACACAGCGACGAGTTCTCATGTGAAAACCGCCATAGAAATTATTACAAAGATAAAGTTGTGTAGTAACGTCCGCAAAGCAGCAGGCAGGCTGCAACTTGCTCATGCTAAGTTAGAGAAAAACTACAATGTCCCTATAGGCCACGTGACAGTAGCTGGGTCCACACAGTTCTAATCCATTCTAAATTTTGTTAACACAACATCTCTGTGTATTCTGTGCCACAGGAAAAAAGGTAACTGAGAAAAGTCACAAAGATACAAGACAATGGAGGACTGGATCAACTTGCGGGTGTGGAGGACGAAGATTCAAAGGATAGTAGAGCCAGACTAATTGAGGTAACAATACAATGCAGGGAATGCTTTTAACAACAAACATAACCATTCATTCAACATTAGCAAGAGACACTTACTCCCTAGCTGACGCATTTGTCACTGCAATGGCAAATAAGCACATGTCTTGCATCACGAACACTGTGCATGATTCATCCTACAACACTGCACTGATCTAACAATGCTATAGTTTCATACTAACAAACAATGACACATAGGTCATCCATGGAACAACTGGCAGGGCATCAGCAATCAACAACATGTATGAAGGACTATAGACATGGCAATGCAATGGCAAGAAAGTGTTGATGTCACATGCACAACAACATGCGTGTGGCATGGCAAAGAATGTGGAGAACTGGCTATATCCTCATCCCATCACACTTACTCCGTGTTGACACCCCCAAGACAGAGAACCGACATACACATGAGTGAAGTGCAACAGGGAAACCAATAAGTACAGCCAAAACATGCAATTAACATACAGCCAATTACATCAGGAATGGTCATTGTATTGGGTAAGACGGACCACAAAAAACATGGTAGTACCATGAAGTTGCATCACCTCTGTCTGGACGGACACTGCAAGTTTACAAATGTCAATTGCATGATGTGTGTAATCTAGGGATTACGCACAACTACACCATGCAAAATAGCCCCACATCTTCAGGCACTGTTGAACACAAATACGACCATGCATCAAGAATGAAATGGCAATGTCACATGCAGTTGTATCTCTCAAGGAAGGCACCAAATACTCTTGAAAAAACATTGTTGCGCTAGATGGCCAGGCACCATGTATGGCATGTGTTGCAGTCCAGTGTGGCCAACCAGCCCCTCCCCTCCCATCATATGTATGCAAGACAGAAATCTCCGTCCGGATGGCACCAAGGGAAATCCATTGTACACACAAGAGCTCAATAACATGGGCTGAAGAAAGGCTGCACCACCCGGTTGCCTCCTGAATGCCAACTTTCGCAAGCAGATTACATGTTCCACATTCCCCATGGAAATCTTGGTGGTACAAGCAGTGTGCCCAAGGCTGTTGGGCAGATACCACCCCTGGGCCTCCTCCGCTTCACACCAAACCATCTCCAACCTGTACATCGACACCATGCCTCACACTACCCTGCCCTCTCCGAATCAGTGACTCAACCAGCTGAATCCTCTGTCAGTCCAGATTTTACAAGCCTGGGTACAGCAGTGTACTCTGAGTATGCAGGGGAACCTACAGATGCAGGAGATGCAACTGGCCCCTCCTAGTTGTCTAGTCACAGGTCTCTTGCCACACAAGATTTGTCCAGGTCAGGGGCCTCACTCTCCACAGCTAACGGGTAGCACAACCTCCTCCGGCATATTGATGTTGAGAGGCGCAGCACAAAATAGGATGTCTCCCCTGTCACCCCAGTATAATGTAGGTGCGTATCATGCAATGCAGACTACCCTTTGTTCCTGATCAGGAGCACCTTGAATGATCACACTACAAGGTGCACCATGTGGGCTTCTCATGTCAGCAATGTGCCTACATCTGACATGCCAGACTTTGCCACCAGGTAAAGGGCATTGCTGACACATCAATATCTACAGCCAGGGCCCATAGGCTTGTGCATGACGCAGGCACCGCCTTCAAAGTCAGTCAGCAGTAACTCTGCAGTACCTGGTCTACCACTCCGGGTCTCATACAAAAGCACAGTGTGGTCTCAATTCCATGGGGACTGTCTGCGCTTACCGCAATGGATGCCATGCTGTTGCAAGGAGTGTGCAGTGTAAAGTGCTGCATTGCTGTTTCCAGCCAACAATGTCCTGTTCACTTGGGACTTTGGGTCTACATGTTTGTACATGGCTTTGTGTGGCTTGTTGACCTCTGCATAATTTGGTCATGGCTGCTTTATTCTGCATTCTGGTGCATACATTTCTTAATACAACATCAGGAGTGTCTCTATAAGCTCTTGTAGCCTTCAGAGGCTGAAAAGTGACGCAGTGCTTACTCACATCAAATATTTTGATGGCTACCTGTCCAGCCGTCATATCATTTTCTCTCCTAGCTTCAAGATGTGTACCGCAGTCACGCTAGACTGATGGGCAATTGTGTCTGACACAAGCTGATCCTTACGCCATGTAACGACGAATTGTACATACGTCGCTAACATGACAATAGATCTGGTTGATAGACACCGTCCAAAAGTATTTTCAGCTTTGCAACCTCACAAATGCGTACCACAACTTCTTAAAATCATGCCCATGAGTGCTTTTGCACAGCCCGTCGTAAATGTGCACATCTTTACCTCCAGCTAAGCAAATACTCAAATGTGAATCTGTGGTCAAGCCTTTGCATTGTATGCTGCATCATAAATCTGCAATTCAAGTAGCGAATGCCTATTGTTCATGTTCATGTGTGTTGCAAGCCCGTTAAACTGGTACAGACATCACAGCAATGTGTAATGTGACAGTCACATATGTAGTCACACATACAACCTATGCTAACCATTATGACTACCACTGATGCATGCATTTACAATCACTCGTGACTCAATGTGGATAGGCATCAATGTGAGGAACGAGTGCATGTTGACAGCTCAGGATTACTGATATCATGACATATCAGAATGACTGAAGTCACCTACACAACACAGATCACATCCCATAGCCATATGGTGATATTAGACATACAATTTCATGCAATATGGTACATTTGATAATCAACTAGCACTTAGCCTAAACAAATTTGCTGCGTTAGCACGTAGGCGATAATTTTTCTTATAACTGCCATTGAAAACACTTGCTAAATACATGATACAACAATGAAAATTCCCGCTTAGCCCTTAGCGGGTAAAATATTCTCACTGAGTAGAAAAATGTGCCGCAAACGCCCAGGAAGTGATGTCTGTCTGCATCCTGTGTCATGGAGGAGTACTGTACACTTTCTCTTTTAAACACACTGTTAGTGTCTGTGGGGAGCTGTGGAGGTGTTTGGAGTTGTGTGCTGGTGTTGTGGAAGAGAGTGTTTTTCTGTCTAGTAAACTGTCCCTAGTGTCTCTGTTAAGTCCTATGTCTTAGCCTTTATGTGTTTTTTGCGTCTTGTTGATTATCTTGTTGGGTGTCTGTCCAAGGACTATGTTTGCGTTTCTTAAGGTTTTTGGGGTATTTACTTGTGTTTTCTTTTTCTATAGTGCATTTAGTTGTGTGTTGGAGATGTTGGGTGCAGGTAGGGAGGGCAGGATGTCAGAGGGGGCATTGAGGGGCTTCCTCTGGCTTGTTAAGTTTTTCTTACCACTGATGGTGGAAAGTGGGGGATGGGTCCTGCAGGGCTATGATGTCCGGGTTAGGAAGGTGAGGTGGGAGCACATACGCAACCACATGATGCAGAACTTCAGGGTGGCCAGGACTGTCCACCAATGGAAACATAGATGGCAGGATTGTGTGGAACGTGAAGGAGACCTCTTGGATCACCTGGGAATCATCGCTTGAAGGCAAGGTGGTAAGTACATGTCAAACGTTTCATGAAAACAGAGTGGGTTTTCTCTGATAACAACTGTAGTCAGTGACACAATATAATACATGCTACAGAATGATGCATCAAGTTTTACTAAAGCAAAGCTGCCTAGCTCCAAAGCAATTACACGTGCACCATAGTACAAGTGTGCTTGTGTTGATGTGAATGATTGACCATGTGCAGGAATGTGTTCCCTCCTGCACATAAAAAATCATGAAGTGCTGTATCATGTTTTGATGTGTGCTGCGCAGTGCAGCATACATAGATAGTGGATAAGGAGATTTGTGTGTGAGGACTCGCAATGTACAAGAAGTGCCCATGTGAGCTGCACAATGCAGCACACATGGCAAAACACACAACCTGATGGACTAACAAGTCTATCCCTCTTGTGCAAGGCTCTAAGCATTTGTTAACAGTTCACAATGTAGGCGCAGGAACACATGTATGCCACACTTTTAAATCTGCTCCATTGCAATATGACATGTGTGTTGTTGTGTAATGCCCATCGCAACACCCATTCCCATTGGAACACTTGCCACAATGTTCTGTGTGAAAGTCTGCCTTTTACACAATGCGAGATCAAACCACGTCAATTGTCTGAACACACCCTTGTGAAATATGCTAAGCACATATTGACTACCCAACGTCTTAAAAAATGATGCTGTGGCTGGAAATGGTGCCTTGTGAATCTGTCACTCAAGTTGTATGTGCAAAATGATCACGTATACCTGCAGGATTGTCTTGTAGTCCACAGGGCTGCAATGGTCAAGTGTTGTGTGTCAGATAAGCAAAGCTGATCCCTTCATGTATGCAACATGAACAGAGACAGAACTGTTACGGGCCATCCAAATAAATGTAGATGAATTCAATGATGAACATGACACATGTTAAAAGTTACGTCACGTTATGTTTTTATATGTCTCACAGCTGGGAGACCATTGATAACTCAGGGGGACGTTGATGCCTTCATGGACCCACACGGCACTGGTGAGTGCCTTCCTCATATATGTTGATTTTTGTGAGATGTGAAGATTTCATTGAAATGCTCCTGTATGTAGTTGAACACAGTCTGGGTGTGTATTACAGGGACCTCACCTCTAGTGTGATGAGGCAGCTGTAAATTGAGATGTATGCACATATTTATGATGTTGTGATGGAGCACAGCATTCACCTTCTTGACTTAACGTTGCACAGCCCCAGTTTGTTCAATTCATCACTGCACCGTATTAGCAAATATCCTGCTTATTTCTGGGTTTCGCCATGTCATTGAGCAATTTTTAAAGCATCCCAAACATGTAGGCACTCTGCCACAAATGTGCAAGGGGGCCTGATTTGGTGCTAGCCATAGCAAATGGACACTGTTGTGAATGCAAATGAGTGTTTGCCTGTTATCATGGCACCTTTTTGCCAACATGCATTTGCAACATGTTAGCGCCGATTTGCAAAGATTTTGGTATGTCAATAAGCTACAACATCCTTTTTAAAGGGTGCCCATCTTAAATATATTTCATCAGATGTTTGATCCTATAGTATCCATTGTGTCTAAAATGTTCTTTTTCTTTGGATGCTGTGGCTGTGGGTGCTCATGCCAAGATAAATGCTGTATGCAACTGTCACAAAATGGGCCAGAAATTTGCGTAATATCGTGATATCAGGTGTGAAATCATGTCCAATTCACTAAGTGTAGATGCCTTTTTGGTATTGCATCACGTGTACGTGGCAGCTAAAGTTCACGTTGCATTGCTACAGCTACATGACATTATTTTGTCAGTCTGTATTGACTAATTTAGTCATTGAAACTTGTGAAGTTACACTAACACTTTCACTGAGGCCATAACTTCAGAAGGGGCATGTCACTCCAGCCGATGCAGGTGGATTCCACAGTGTACATACAGAAGAGCAAACATGTGAGTGATGTTGGTGATGGTTATGACAAGACATGGAATCCATGTGCACCCTGGACTGAGATAGCTGTCACTGATGATCAGTTCATTGGAGCACCAGTTGTCAGTGACAGGTATTAGTCCAAAGAGTCAGTCTCATACACAATATAAGTACATGTACGTGAAAAATTAGGATGAGTGGCATGACCCAGAGTCACACCTTCTTTGAATGAGTTGATATCACTGTAAGACATAGTTAGGTGCCCACAATCGATTCGTGACAATAATCACTGTCTTGCTTCAAATCTAGTGAATCTTTGACATGTTGGTGCATTTTACAAGGACACCATTGCCGCCATAACGTTACTTGCCACAACATTGTGGTAGCAAGAGTGGATTAGCCTTAGTCACAAGGCAGTGTTAAGCCACTTACCTTTGATTAACACCCAATTGTGCTTTAGACCCCCTTTCATATCATATTTTGGGTGCAAGTGATGGGCAATGTCACCCTGCAAAGCCAAATTTCCATAGTCTGGCCCATGTCTACAAGCCCAGCGTGAATATGGTGGAGGGCGTAATGTGTAAGACCATGGCAAAAAAGTACTCAAACATGCGCAATTATGAGGACGGTTTATTTTCTCATCATCTTTGCTGTTCCTATGTGTGCTGCTTTGTGCGGCACACATGGAAACAGCAAAAGTTCATTGATTGTTCATGTGCAGGAATTTGAGCCTTACAGCACAGAAACAAACTTTGGGTCAACGTAGATACCCTTGCACTTTTGTGCAAGGGTGCCTGCATTGGTGGTAGCCTGATGTCTTTTTCACGCGCACAAGGGAAAATGCACTGCTGCCACACTATGATCAAATTATTGTGCAGATCTGCGTTTGCATAGTGGCAGAGCATAGCATGATTCCAAGCTGGCTTACAAAGCGCTCCAACACTTCCTGGTAAATATGCCCCATTGTCCCACAATAAGCAGATTTGTGAGCTACATTTGTTCAGATGTCTCTTGTTGATGTATACAGCAGGACTCATGGATGTGTAGCTGTGTAGACACATCCAACTTGTTGGTGAATTGATGCACATTGGTTTGTTATACTGTTATACATGAGTACCACTGTTGTGCTTAGTGGTCTGCTACTATTTCAAAATGTGCACCCTATGTCTTTGTTGGAATGTTATGGCCTGGCTCTGCAATGGGCCTGTCAAGCTGTCTCCTTGAGGTCATTCCCCTGGTAGACCCTGTCCGAGTCTGTGTCCGCACCATCTTTGAACTCTGCTAATCTACAAATGTTGTAACTCTACTCTGCCCTTGCTATGGCCCATGCCATACATTGACATGTCCGTATCACTATCAGGTTGTAGTTAGTCCTTTCATTTAAATTGCATTGTTCAGGTCATGTTGGAAGTACTGATCATTTGATGAGAGTGTAGAGTTCATGTTTTCATACACTTGTTTGTGAGTGAATTACACGGTGAACCTTGTCTTTTCTCTTGGATCTTACATATTGTCATATGTATAATTTTTTAGACATGTCGCCTGAGGAAGTTCGGCAGTTCCAACTTAGGAAGGAACAGTACCAAAATATCCATTGGGTGGCAAAGGGATACAATGACATGGCTAGGCGGTACCGGGAGGAGAGAGCAGCCGGACGGTGGAAGTCACTTCTAGAATTTTCAAAGAAAAGTGGAGAAAGCCGTGCTGCCCTGCCTGCATCTTCAACTTATCAGAGGGACACAGAAGCAATGTCAGACCCTTCAGGTATCAGACGTGGTGCCACCAGTCTGCTGCTCCCAGACAAACACCACCTGGCCATCCTGTTGCACCAGCCTCAGGCCCGCAACCAGGTGCCCCCTCACAACCTGCTCCCCAAGGCACTGCATCACTGTCAGCTGCACCACGGACACAGGTCATTGGGTACACCAACAGGGACCGTAGATGTCTTTTGGACCTCAATGTTAGGTTGGCTCAAGTTGAATGTGACATTTCGGAGATGAACTCCCACCTCCAGAGCATCAAGGGTGCTCTGGGGCTCCCCTTCTGAGCCCCCAACTTTATGATCTTTCCCTTTGTACAGTCCCCCTATTCATTTTTGCATATTTTTCATTTACTTACAGTTGGATTTTAGGTAGTCTTAAGTGTAGTTTTAGAGTAGTTATAGGTTAGTGTTAGGTGTAGATAAGGTTTTAGATATTTTATGCAATTTATATAGTCTTATGGGCTAAGTTTCATTTTACTTTGGGTGGGGGTTGATGTCTTTTTTACTTTTTATAATAAAAAAGATATATATCTATATATTTGTTTAGTATTTATGTACAGTTAGTTCATGTTAAGGTTAAACTGTCTTTGTCCCGTCTACAGATGTGCCTTAAGGGGGGAGGTGGGTTAATGTTTAATATATGTTGTTATGTGTGTAGTATTAGGTAAGGTAGTTAGTTTAGTGTTCAATTTTATTAGCTTAAATTAGATTAAATTAGGTTAGGATAGGTTATTAGTATTAGTTTCAGTTTAGGTAGTAATTTTTTATGGAATAAATTGTTATTGGTTTGTGATTAGTGGTGTCACTTATGTTTAATGTGATTTGAAGAACTGTTGATTTGGAAGTTGTATACAACAGATTCATTCCCCAAACAATCTTTTGAATGTCTAAGTATGATCATGACCATCTACTAGGGAAAGGCTACTGTCATATTTCTGTTGGATTGTGATTTGAAGACATGCATGATATTTAGGCTAGCAAAGATGACTTTTGACCTTGCATAGGGATAGTCAGCTGATTAAGTTTGCATCTTATGAGGAACTGACAGAGTTGAAAAACACATTATGCTTCATCTTCTTTGTGAATATGGTGAGGGATCTATCTTGAGATGTGGCATAGCATGACACCCATCACAACAGCCACTGACCACACCATTGACAATGAGTATATCTGCCAAGTATGCCTTGTTAGCAATGCAATGTAAAGCCACTTCTTGTGACTTGTCACTGACTTGACCATTGAACCAAGTCCCTATCCCCATCCTGAACGTAGGGAGATGTGAAGTTCCAGCAACAATGTTGTCTTTGAGATTTGAAGGATTGGCTGATTCACACATATCTTGTCATCTCACTTCCTATCTGGGACACAGACTCAGCAGAACCCCTTTTTCAAATGGCCCTCTGGATTAGTTGTGCTGGCTAAACTCATGCATTGTTGACTAGCCCTGGGCGGAGCTCGCGGAGTCTCACTCCACGGAATTTCACGGAGTTACTGAAAAACTCCGCAAAATTCTGCGTAGTTCCGTGAGCAGGTGGAGTAGGAGTAGGACACTCAGTCATCATCAGCACAGCAACAACACATGGTTTTCTCGTAGAAGTACTGAAGTAGTTCTTTGTTCTACCTTCTTAAAGCTGTGTGATGATGACGAAATTAACACTGATTTGCTAACGTGCCACATGACACAAAGCCACAGATGAGGTGATACCCCACCCACAAAACTTCGGAGATTTCAACAGTGCCGTTTTTCAGTGAAGCAGACGGCAGAGTTCTGGGCCGTCTAACATGAAGAGCCCTCTAAAATGAGGGCTCTGCTGTGAGGGCACAACAGAACGCTGCCATAAAAGGCAATATTTATTAATACTAAGTAATATTTTAAAGAGCAGAGCCCTCCGTACCTGACCAGAAGCTGTTGCTGGTCCTGCCCGTGCTCCCATTGCCAGACAGCAGTCCTTGCTTTCCTCCTCAGCGAAGGAGGACTCGGAGGAGGGGGGAGGCCTTCCACCGAGGCAGATAGGGGTGCAGCACCATTCTCGGAATGTGGCTGCCGGCCAGCCGATGCCTCCTTGTCCGGACCTCTTGGCTGCTCCACGTTGTCCTGCATGGTGGAATGATGTGTCAGGGCTCAGCTCAGCTTCTGCCCGGCCATGCTGTATAAGTCATGGGAAGCAGCGTTAGAGAGCCATCGACAGGCCTCCTGCTCAGCCGTCTGCACCACTATCATGGTGACCTCCCCGGCCCAACATGAATGTTGCAGAGGAGCTGAGGCTGCTAAAAACAACCGCTGTCACCCTCCCGCCCATCCCCCTGGGATCGACCAGGAAGTGCTCATTAGGGCGGGAGCTCAGTAGTCAGTATTGCCACGTTTGAAGAACAAGCACAATCGCTTGTAAAAACATCTAAAAACAAGCCCAAACCAAATAACAAAGTAGATTGCAACAGTGTTTGTGGACTTTCAGAAGGAAAATTGCTGGGTGTGTGCCGGTAAACTCTGCTACGCGGTGGATGGCAGAGTTTTTGCATTACTCTATGTTCCAAGCGGAGTGCGGAGTGGGAAAAACTCCGAAAACTTCGCCGGCGGAGCGGAGTTTACGGCCCACCCTTATTGTTGACACTTCTAAACTTGAATGGTCACAGGCAACACACATCTCTGTAACTTTAGTGCTTTTATTTACAAGTGATTTTCAGGAGTTAACAGGCTGGCCTGGTTCTTTGGACAACAACCCCCACATTGTGTACATGGCCAGTGGAGGGCCAGACAGAGTCCTTGGGGGGGGGGACATGTCCAGAGACATATTGAGGAATAAGTAGACTTCAGTCAGGAGGCTGATTGCAGTGTCATTGGGGATCAATGGCCACATTGACAGTCCATTAAAAGTCCAAGGTGAATGTAGCAGAGTCAATCTGAGGACAGTGACAGATTATGTTCTGAGGCATGATGGTAAGCACAAGGCTAAGCAGAAACTAGCCATTTGACACAGATGAATGCTACCGCTGCCTTATCCTTAAGAATGTTGTTTCATCCACATCTTCCTCCTCTTATGTGTCATGTGCCTCCCGTGAGGGTGATGTTTGATTTGCGGCAACACTGGGAGGCACAGACCCATCAGGGGTGGAAGAGGTGGATGGTGTCGGTGCAGCAGCATTCATCTGTGCCACCAGATGAGGCATCATTGCAGTGGAGATGAGCTGCAGCGCTTACAGGACTCCAGCAACGTCTCGGTGGTAGGCAGCCATGGCAGCAAAGTGTGAATCCTGTTTCCGCTCCATGTTCTCCAATATCTTACACATTTCCCCTAACTCTTTGACAACATTGCTGGTGCCACTTTGATAGGACAGTTGTTCTTGTCTCTGAGTAAGGAATCTAGCGATGTCACCCATGGAATGCTGGAGAGCATGGAGCGGACTGTAGCTGCCTCTGATGGCTTCTAGGTGGTCCCTAATGGGACTGAGGCCCCCACGGATCCCATCCGGTTTGGTCACCAGGCTGTCCAACCCACCCGCACCTGGTCTGCCATCTCATGCTGGACTTCTACCGCACTATGTTGAAAATGTAACTGTGGGTCCTCAGAGTCCAGGTTGACAGCTGTGGTGGTAGGTGGTGCCTGCTGGATGTTTTTGCACGACAGGTGGAGAGGCCACGACACTGCTGGATCTCCCCGCTTCTGGAGATGGGCTGCCTATGGAGTCGAGCAGCTCTTGGAGGGTGTCCTGGTCGATGGTTGTGAGCTCTTCTTCATCTTCATCATTGAAGAGTGTGACAGGCTGCTGACCAGGAGGTGATGTTTCTTCCTCTGCAATGTAAAGGGCAGATTCTGTTGTATGTGTATGTCCACTTTGGGCAAGCATTTTTGCATTTGACAATCAGCGTGTATGAAACTTTCCATTCTCTATTCTTACATGGTACACCTATTACCCGCAGCTTGGTTAAGCAATTTACAACGTCCATAATGTCACATTTTGGTTGTCCATAGATTATGTTTCCCTGTATGCCAACAGTGAGGGACATATTTATAGGCCCCTGCTGCACCTGTTACATCATCTGTTTATACCTTCCTGTGGATCAGATTGGTTTACCTTATTGACAATGCAGATGTGATCTCCTTAATGTGTCTTCACACTGCATTGTGAATGAGTCTCCCTTACTCAGTTAGGTTGGCATATGGGTGTTACTAGGTTTTTAGGTTGAAATTAGACTGCAACCCCCATTGATGTTGGCACTGCCACCTATTTTGTAGTGTGGCATGAGGAGGACACTCATGCACTTGAGATCAGGGATACAGTGATGTCCACGTTGAAATGAAAATGATATGTGCTTGAATTCCCCTACTGTGAGAAATATCTCGTTTTTCAAGTTTGGCAAGTCACATTGACACAGGTCAATCCCATTAATGGATGCTGATGCGCAAGGAGGGACACATTCCTCTTTATTGACAATCATTCCCTCTATCCAGACACTCTTGCACTTTGGTGCAGTACCAATGTTTAAATTATGCACGCAGGAGGACATAGGACTTTGAGGCAGGCTTCTAAGATTGGTGCATTGTTGCACTGCACACCTTTGTTGTACCTCACAGGGATGGGAATATGGATGATACACACCATTGTGCACAGGGAAATTGGATGCATTTGTTACTGGAAGGATGTTTACAGACATCAATAGCTATACATTTGTTCACTCCTACTGTTAACTTTACCTAAGGGCCAGTTTCCATGCATGTTAATGTGTCTTGGACCTCGAAATCCAGGATCATGATGACATTGACATATTGCTAACTGAACAACACAAGAAGATACGTTAATGTGGATAACTACATTTTGAGGAATACTGTCAAGGCAACGTGTAGCCAAATGACATGCATTAATGCCACATTTTGAATGAGGTCCATTCTCAAACCTCACTTACCATGCACATAACAGTGAATGTGTGGTTCTAGGAGCATTGCAAACAGAATATGCATGTTGTGTTTTTAGGGTACACATTCCTATGATGCTGAGGCCTTACACTGTAATTTGAAATGCATATCCCTTTTACTCAAAGGTAAACAGCACCTTGGCCCTCTAGTATGTTCATTTTTGACAATATGGAATGTGCCCATTATTGACATAAGGTGCTTGCAAGAGCAGTGCAGCTTTTGATGTGGGCAACATGGGTGAGTCTACTTTAATAAGTGCTCACAAACATTTTTAGATGTGGTTATGTGCGTTTCATTCAGCTGCACACATAAAAGCAGTAGTTAAGCCATTACAATTGCTTGTGGCATATTTCCATTGCAATATTGCAACAGGACCATCATCAACTTTTGTTTACTGAGGGAAAGCATGCTTCACAATACTTACAAGGCAGTGTTGGCTCACTTGATGTGGATTGGCAGGGCATTGTAAGGGTGGCACTGTTCCATTAGGTACCTGGGGTCATTTGTACAAACCTGCAACTTGATGCAGTGTTAGTCTTCTTGGCTTGAAACGGTGCTCAGCCACTTCTGTGAAGCGGTGCTTAGACTTATTCACTAAATTACATTGAGGCATGGAATTTCAGCATGCACGTGTAAAAAATGTAGCTGGCTAGCCCCTACGCAGACACTCTTGCACCATTGTGCGCTAGGCAACTATATTGATCACCAGTGCATGTTGTGACACAGGATTAGGCTATATTGTTATACAGACAGTACAGTGCTGCGTTTCAAAAGTGGCAGAGGGCTGCATTTATCCTTGTGGGCTGACCCAATGCTCAGTGACAATTTGAGTGACTTTACTGTGGCAATATGTGCTTCGCCTTATTTGCAATGCAGCGTTAAGCCACTGATCGTATCTTAACACTGCCTTTTATATGAGGCACCCTTTCACGCTGTACTTAGTGGGGAAGGTGAAGCCAATGGGTTCTGCAGGGGGCTTTTCACCTCAAAACTATTTTTTTTACTAAGTCTCATATTTACAAGGGCAGCATAAATGGTAGTCAATGCCAAGATGAAGGCCAGGGAAAACATGGTCTTGAATGGGCTGATCAATGAGAAATGCTTTATTTCTCCTTGTTTTTGCGGTTTCCATGTGTGCTGCGTTATGCGGCACACATAGGTACAGCAAAAGGCCATTGGTTGTTTATGTGCAGGAAGGGAGACCTTCCTGCACATTGACAATCTTCCCCTCAACGCTGACACCCTTGCACTATAGTGCTAGGGTGCCTGCATTGGCACTAGGCTGCTAACTTTTGCACAAGCACAGGGTTGAACATAGGGCGGCATCATATTATTGCAAATATGATGAAGCGCATCATTTCAGAAGTGGCAGAGCGTGGTGTTAAGCCAAGAAGGCTAACGCCACCCTCCGCCACTTTTCTGGTGAATATGCCCCTTTAATATAGCCTAGAGTTAGGAGACACATGATAGGCCAATTGTCATTATATATGTGCATGTGTGCTGGATTGCAAGTCACTTACAGCACCATTATGTGTCTTTCGATGTATTTGTTGATTATGCCAACAGCTCAAGTGACATGTGAATGGACCTTCAAGTACCTATGTATCTGTAATTTGGTCTGCATACAGTGTGGGTGGGCACTGAGACATATTTAGATGGACAGAAGCAACATTACCCCCTTGCGGCCATGTCCCTGGTTGATACTTACCCTGTTGCTGATGTAGCTGGTCATATTCAGCACTATCCTGTCCCTCGACTCCAACCACCGACTCTTCACAGATGACTGCGGACACCTGTTTCTCCAAGGCATCTAGCTCCTCCTGTTTGCGCTGGACTCCCACCTCTGGTCTGCAGTGCTGCCTGCCGATTGCTGGCCCGTTTCTGCTTAGTCTTGTGCTTGGCATCATGCCCACACTTCTTACAGTCGGTCACTGTCCTCTTGACTTCTGCTACTGCGATCACTTTGCTGACAATGGACTGCCAAATGGCATTTTTGGTCCCCAATGATACCTTGGAGCTGACGAAGAGCTGGTGTTGATTATCCGGCACCTCTGCAATCAGGATCTCATTTTCCTGCTGACTGAATCTTGTTTTCCTCTTCCTCTTCCCCTAGGACTCTGGCTGGTCATCCTGGCTGTTAGGGGGGTAGGGAGGTTATCTCCTGCTGAACTGGGTCCAGCATGCTCCATTTTGCTTCCAGTTTTTTTTTTTTGCGGGCTTTTTGTGGTTTCTTTTTCCTGCGAAACGTGAAAAAAGTGATGTGCGGCTGCCTAACATGAGTTTTCTGGCCACTAACTGGCCGACTGTCACTTTTTCATGTTAGCGGCAAGATTTGTATCACCATGACGTTAGTGTTTGTGGCAACATTTGCCACCGCCAGCTGATCCTATCGCCATGTACCTACATATTGTAAATACGTCGCTACCATCGCGATAGTTTTTGGCGATACATGGCGGTAAGAAAATTGCCGCTAAGCAACGCTAACTTTGCTTAGTGGCAATTCTTGTAAATATACCCCTTTGTTTTGAGAAACCAGTGTTGTAACTTCCTGGGTGGATGCATAAGGAGAAATTAAGTTTCTTGCCTGGCATCTATCCTTAAAAAAAATGTAACCAGTGATGTCAATTCCTGTGCAGATGTCTGACTGGAAAGGCAGTAATGTCACTTACTGTGCAGATGGGTAATGGGAAATGAAGTTTTCTTTCCTGGCTTCTTCTTTTACAGAAGTGTTCAGTGGGAAACCAGTGATAGCACTTCCTGAGCAGATGGATGTTGGAATTACAGTGATACCACTTCCTCTGCAGATGAGTAGTCTTTCAATTTCCCTATAGATCAGTTTGCTTTAGCTCCATGTGAGAGGCAGTGATGATGTGAGGGAAGACAACAGTTGTATAACAGAGGGGACAGTGATAGAAAGGAGCATCCTTCACAGGAGAAAATGAACAGCGGCAGTGAAGAGGGGGAGTGGCCAAACAGAAGGGTGGCAGTGACAAGTGACAGTGGAAAGTGACAGGAGAGAGGCATCAGTGACAGGGGAGAGCAAGCAGTGACAGTAGAGGGGCAGTGACATAAGAGATGGGGGGTAGAGGCAAGAAGAGCGGCCAGTAATAGGAAAGAGGGGGTACGTAGGGGAGAGAGAGACAGCAGTGACTGAGGACAGAGGATGGGCAGTGACTGAGGAGAGAGGAGGGGCAGTGGCAGAAAAGAGTGGCCATGGACAGTGGAGGAGGCAGCGGAAGAAGGAGATTTAGTCGTGCACCTTCAAGGACCCCTCTCTGACCTGCCCTGGTATCTGTTGAATAATGAATACACACTTGTATAAATTAACTTGGATTCCAACTAATATAATGGAACAAATGCCACAAACACAAACCTCACTTTATTCCCAAAATTATGTTCCGAGACTCTTTGTCTCCAACCCCCACGATTTTACTGTGTCTTTACTTTGAACAACCTCATTCATTTCATCTCATACTTTGAACCTATGCTTAATTTTCTTCTGTCTCAAAATGTATTTATGTAATTTCATACGCCTGTTGTAATTGTTAAAAGCCAATGCTTTGGCTCTAAATGCATATCTAAGCAGGCTATAGAGGCGACTGTTGCTTATTTTACGTGACTACTCTCACTATATCGATGAATCCATGTTATGGTATTTCTTTTTATTTCATTTATTTTCACTTGCACTGTGTTGTTGCGCCGTTTGGGATCACCTTCTTACTTACAAATTGATTGAAGTATAAAGCTGCAATGTTTTTTTCCTATCTGTTAAAAAATAAAACTGTCCAAATTGAGAAATGGAATCAATCTCTTTATGGTTAAAATTTAGCGAACACTGTTTTGCTTCATTTCTAGATTACTCAGGTCCCATTGTTAATGGGTTGCCCTTTTTCTTACACACACTATGCAGGCTGCCTGAGCCAACAGCCACTAAAAAAGGCAGGGCATGGAGCACAAGAAAAGCTGCAGTTTAAACAATGAAAACAAAACCTGGTTTTTCCTTCTGGTCTTTTTTCTAGATGAACAGTAATCAGCAGAAATGAGATTTGTATGACAACATGTGTATTTTTTGGACACTAGGTAATTATAGGAAAAACAGAATCTCTCTGATTATTTCTAAATATTCTGAGCTAATGCATTTTTTTAAAAATGTATCTTATATTAAACTGATTCTTCTACCTTTTTTCCAACAAATATCTAACTGCTTTTTGGAATGCTTAATTTTGTACTTCATAGCCTAGTTTTTTCCTTCATGTCTGCAAACATACTATCTCTTTTAAAAGAAAGAGCAACTCATCAATTATTCGTGTGGATTGTGGTAATGGTGATGGTGTGAACAAGTAAAATAAGAAATAAAGTACCCCCTGCTGTACATTAAAAGGATATTGCAAGTCACTTCAGAGCTCCATGACCTTATAAAGGAACTCGACCTTCGACCTGAATCCTCTATATGGCCATGGAACTCCACTGTCCTTATAATATACAGCTTGGGGAACTTTAGCACATAAATATAACCTGCCTTTTGGCTTGGCTGCTGGATCTGGGAGCAGGCAATATGCCATTAAAATACAACTGTAATAATTTACTACAGCTGAGCAGCCGAATCAACTTTTTTAAATTACATGTTACTAGAGATGTCTCAGCTCGACTGTAATAAGGAAATTAGAGACTAGCTTTTATACATGGACTATAGGCAGGTTCTCAATCATTATTATGATAATAAAAACCGCAAAACTTGTATTGATTTTATTTTGTTTTTTTACAGCATGGACATAATTCAAGAGGATTTTCGAGAGATCTATAAAGAGTAAATTAATGTGTTACATCAGCAGCTTAATATTTACAGTGGTTATAAAAAAGTGCATGTATGCCAGTTTCAAACAGGCAGATCCAACATGAGTGCAAGACTGCAATATTACATTCACAGTTTGATATTTAGGGAGTCTGTTATAGGTAGCCATTTTTGGGTTTGAGAGGTTTTATTTTTGCAAACAGTCATGATGGGTTTCTGTTCGTATGAAGAGTGAATGTAATAGTGCTGCTTAGGATGTAGCTATCTTTTTTAGAAGTTAATGTTTTTAAAGGATGTGAAAGAAAGGTCCTGCATTATATTTAAGTCGATGTCATCCCAGATCGTCTGAAAATGAGTTAGTCAATGTAGATGCTTTTTTTCAGCGAATTATTCCCAGACTGGCAGGGTTAGTGCTGCCGAGGTGCGACACTTTGCTGGAGATTTCTAGTTTGCTTGTCAGACAGATTGATTGGTCTGTTCTATTTCAAAGCTTTGAATATGAGGCTGACGGACATGAATTTAGAACGGGCCTTGAGAGGGGAAAGTAAAAAACATATGTCACACTTAAGGACAGCCACAATATTGTCATGGATTTCTGAGGAAGCTTTCGAATTTTTAAATCCCACCCACACAGCCTGAGAAAATTTCTAACTGGGGTAAAAAGTCTAGACTAGTCCAAATTGTCAAAGTTATGTGTACAGATCTAGTGATGTCATGTTGCTTAGTTATTATTGGAATTCTTAGTGTGAGAATTCTATCTATGGACAGTTGAAGGAGAGTTCAGGGTTGTAAATGCTGCTCCACGCTGGGATGCTATAGAAAATAAAGTCATTTTCATAACCTTCAGGACTCATCTTTTCATGGCGACGAGGATGGGACCTGTGCGGGGGACATGTAAGAGCATCCCACCCCTGGAAAAATATTCTAGTGATATTAAGGAATATCAAGACAAAGAAGAAGTAAAAGAAAATTGGTGGTTCTACAAAAAATAATCTACTGGCAGTGAGTACTTGGTGACATTTTGATGCGGCATGTATTTAATCTATTGATTTAGTTTCGACATATGATGTGCTAATAATGAAGGGAGAAATCCTTTGAGATCTCCGTACTCGTTGTGTTGCCTAGCAACGAGTTCATCACTGGATTGCATACTGCTGAGACACAGGCCTCGCGCTCATCTCGTGAGTGGCCTCGTGAATTGCTTCATTTAAAAAAGGCTACTTCGTGCGCCTCCTGCCCATCTTGTGACTGTCTGGCTGTGTCTACCATGTTAAAAAATTGATTTCTATGAACACGCATGGTGCTGCTTTTCTTATGACTTTTGTTTCGAATATAAGCCGGCAATAATAAATTTGACCACATGGTGTCGCAAGTGCTCCAAAAATGAAAACTATATGCTAAATTTCATCTTGAAATACTCACTGCCACATCGCAAGGATTTTACACAGGCTGAATAAATATTAGAACATCATATCGAGATTGGAAAGCTAGACGATCGTTACTATCGTCATTTCTTCAGTGCCCACTGTCTCGTTTTAATATTTTGAAAGAAACAAGGGACTACATCCTACAGGCAACACTAAAGCTAAAGGAAGGACTACGATGTCAAGCCAACCAAGGAGAAGACTACGAGATAAAAGAAAGGGATCTGAAATTCGAACTTGATAATTATTAATTATTTTAGTTCTTTATTTTAATTTATTATATTAAATTGTTATTTTAAATTTTAATTTCAGGTACCATGTCTGATCAAGCAATGTCTTCTCCACCTCCTTTCCTGTCTACACCTGGAGAGCCTATCATTCCCTGGAAACAATGGAAAAAAATGTTCATAACTTATTTATTAGCTATTGGGGGTGATAAATATGGGCCTATTAGACGTCAGGCTATACTTTTACACCATTTGGGAGTTGAGGGTAGAAGGATTTATGAGGAAATACCGGAGATATCCTTAGGAATGGGTGACGGCCGACCTAATAACATATACGACATGTCCATCCAAATGTTGGAAATACATTTCACGCCTAAAACTAACGTAGTATTAGAGCGTCACAAATTCTTTAGCAGAAATCAGAGGGATGATGAAGATATTACTTCATATGTCTCTACCTTAAGGGGTTTGGCAATTACGTGTAAGTTTGAACAATTGAATGATTCACTTATAAGAGATCAAATAGTTCGTTGCACTAGTAACAAGAGAATAAAAGAGAAATTATTAATGAAAGAGTACACTTTAGAGGAATGTATCCAGATTGCCAAAGGGATGGAACACACTGTCATGTGGCTCAAAGAAATTGAAAGTTCTAAAGGAGACAAACAAAGTAAGATAGAGGTAGTAGAGAGTAAATGTGAAAAGAAATCTACTGTTTGTTCAGGTACATGTTACGTTAAACCACAAGGTGAGAAAAAAATCTACTGCTACTAGAGATCAATAGCCTATTGGAACAAGATATTATTGAACCTATTGAGGCATCTGAATGGCTAGCCCCCATTGTTGTAGCCCCCAAAGAGGGTGGGAAGATCCGTCTCTGCATAGACTTACGCGATTTGAAACAAAAGATTTTTCTACTAGAGATGTTAAATGTTTTCGCTGTGGCTCTCCTGGGCATATTGCGTCCAGTCTGAGATGTATGGCTGGAGGTGTTCTGTGCAGGAGCTGTGGGAGGAGAGGGCATTTTGCCAAGATGTGTCGAACTAAAATGTTTGAAAAAAACAAGGTACATGAAATTGAAGATGTTTGTGAGTACGTTGAAGAAATAGTTCTTGTTATTGACGATGATCAAAAAGATTCGGATGCGGTCAATGTGAATAATTCAGGGGGTGACCAAGATGTAAAATTAGAAAGTACTGATAAGTTAGAGAAACCACGTTGTAGTATATCTTTCGATGACAAGAAGATAAAAGTTTTAGCAGATTCCGGAAGCTTATATACTCTTATATCTCATGAATCACTTTTAAAAAGTTGGCCGAATGCTAATACTGGAGGTCCATTCTTACATAATTCTGATATTTGTGCTGTAGGCTATGCTGGGAAGAGGATTGAAATAAGAGGGATGTGCTGGATGACATTAAGGTTCAAAGGAGAAGCAGTTAAAGGAAGAGTCTACATAACAAATTCTGGATCGGACCTTTTAGGCTGGCACCACCAGAAAGACTTAAATATTATAATTGATCCCAATGCTAAAGAACCAGTCATGGTAATGGAGAAAGTGAAAGTTCAAGAAGTGGATGGTGGTCAGAATGAATTGTTTGATAAATATCCAAATGTTTTTAGTTCCAAGTTAGGTCTATTAAAAGGATTTTCACATAGAATAATTTTGAAAAATGACGCTAAGCCTGTTGTACATAAAGTCAGAAATGTTCCTAACTTAATGCTAGAACCTTTACGTAAAGAGATCAATAGCCTATTGGAACAAGATATTATTGAACCTATTGAGGCATCTGAATGGCTAGCCCCCATTGTTGTAGCCCCCAAAGAGGGTGGGAAGATCCGTCTCTGCATAGACTTACGCGATTTGAACAAAAATATTTGGATAGATAGACAACCTCTACCAAATATAGGGGAAATGTTATCTACCATGAGTGAAGCATGTATTTTTACAGTATTAGATATGTCTGCTGCGTATCACCAAATTAAACTCCATGATTCATCCAAACATCTTACTTCGTTTGCCACACCGCTGGGGGCATTCAGATATAAAAGGATGCCTTTCGGGTTGGCCTCGGCTTCTGCCGTTTTTCAAAGAGCCATGGAGAATATCTTTGGTGATATGAAGCAAGTCTGGTGTTTCCAAGACGATATTCTGATTGCTGGAAAGAACACACATGATCATGATACTCTGTTTGAGGAAGTAATGAAAATATTAGAAAAGCACAATTTAACCATAAAAAAAGAAAAGTGTCAGTTAAAGAAAAAACTGGTGAATTATTTGGGGCATGAAATTAGCTCAGAAGGTATAAGACCTAAGAAGAACATTGTGAAAGCTGTGACCATGGCACCTGAACCAACCAACAAAGATGAACTTCGGTCTTTTTTAGGTTTGGCCGAATATTGTGCTAAGTATGTGAGAAGTTTTTCAGAGATTGTTGAACCTCTGAGAGTTATAATGAAAAAAGATGTCCAGTTTGTGTGGAATGATGGATGCAAAGGAGCGTTTGAATGCATCAAGAAAGCTATTTCTGATGCACCCACTTTAGGGCGATTTGAGATTAATGGGAAAACTTACCTTACCACTGATGCTAGCGGGGTGGGTACTGGAGCCATGCTATCGCAAATATTAAATGGTGAAGAACGGATTGTGGGGTTCGCATCCAGAAGATTACAAGGTGCTGAGAGGCTTTAGCTTGCTTCTGGGCAATGAATCACTTCAGATTTTATCTGTGGGGTTTACCGTTTGTAATTCGTACTGATCATAAGCCCTTTACATTTATTTTTAAGGGAGGGAGAGGAATAGAAGGGAACGTGACTCCACGGATTTCAAGATGGTTGCTATCAGTAATGGAATTTAATTTTGTAGTTGAGTATATCAAGGGCAAGAGAAATGTGGTTGCTGATTATCTTTCAAGGATGCCCTTAGAAGACGATTGTGAGAATATTTGTACTGATATCGTTAGTGATGTCAAAGGAGAAATGGCTTTATCTCCTGAAGAGTGGGAAAATGCCAAAGACAATGATTCTGTATTACTAAAAGTTGAACAAAAAATCATCATGGGATGGGAAAGTAATGACGCTAAGGATGAGGAGTTATGTGAGTTTTATAAGATAAGGGATGAACTGAGTATAAGTGATGGTAAAGTTAAAAGGAGGTGGCAATTTGTACCTCCTAAAGGGATACGTAGACGTGTCCTTGACATTATCCATGAAGGACATCCTGGGCGAAGCATGTCAAAGCGCAGACTCAGAGAATCATTTTGGTGGCCTAAAATGGACAGTGATGTAGAGGACTTAGTAAAAAATTGTCATTTTTGTGCTAATAGCGATAAGTCTAAGATAATACGTGAACCGCCTTTGGGCTGTAGTAAATTTCCATCGAGGCCATGGGAAAGGTTAGCTATTGATTTCATTGGTCCAGTTGCGAAATTGGGTCACAGAAATAGGTTTATTCTTGTGTTGGTGGATTACCACTATAAGTGGTTCATTGTGGAAACAATGGGTGAAATAAACACTTCTAATGTTATAAGATTCTTAGAAAAAGTTTTTCTAGAAGAAGGTTTGCCAGCCTCCATTGTATCCGATAATGGCGTACAGTTCATTTCTAAGGAAATGGTAGACTATCTTAAAAAGGTGGGCATTTCTCATGAAAGAGTGGCTCTTTTTAGAGCGCAGGCTAATGGCTTAGTAGAAAGAGTGAATCGGATTGTGATGGACAACATTCAATTGTCACTTGCCAATGGGTTGTCTTGGAAACAAGAATTAGAAAAGATGATGTGGACTCACAGGGTTACCCCACATTCCACCACAGGAGTGTCTCCATTTGTGTCTCTTAAAGGAAGAGAACCTGGGAAGAAGGAGTGTCCCATATAGTTGTGTGAGAAGGAGAAAATTTGGATTGATAGAAATGAACTTAGAGAGAGAGTGGAGAGGGAACAGAAAAGAATGGTGAACAATTACAACTTAAGAAAAAGAGTTAAAAAAGTGTGTGTTCAAGCGGGTGATTGGGTTGTTATTCGAAAGAATGAATGGGTTCGGAAGGGTGAGAGCAAGTATATAGGACCTTTTTGTGTTAAAGAAGTAAAAGATAATGTTGTGCAATTAGAGGATGGATCCATTTGGAGTTTGGGAAATATCTGTAAAGTATGTAAACCACAATGATTATTTAACTTGTTATTATAATATACTTTCCATTATATTTTATGGAATGTTCAATCTTTAAGTTAAAATGTAACTTTGTTATATTGCATTATCTTGTCTTCGCCTGCCGTTATTGGTTTTCATGTTTTCTCTGTTGTTTTATTGCATAAGGGGGGAGATGTGTACAGATCTAGTGATGTCATGTTGCTTAGTTATTATTGGAATTCTTAGTGTGAGAATTCTATCTATGGACAGTTGAAGGAGAGTTCAGGGTTGTAAATGCTGCTCCACACTGGGATGCTATGGAAAATAAAGTCATTTTCATAACCTTCAGGACTCATCTTTTCATTATCCTACTGAAATAAGGCCTCAGGTGTGGTGGTCAGATAAGCACGAGTGGTATGGTTAATGTGAGGTGATGCCTGTAATAAATATGACTCTATATTAGGGAAACTTTTACTCCTGAAATCAAAGAACCTTAAAAACCTACAACAAAAAACTAAAGACCGGGATAAACTCTTGGACCTCACATATAAGTCACTATTTATAGGGGGAGCAGCTGAAGAGCGAGTTGGTGTAAATCATTCTCAAAATTGTCTTGTGAAATATCGCATATGCTTTTGAGTTTAGGGATATTCCATCTGGCCGACAGAGGGCGCTCGTCAAACAGTTAAATCATGCCACAACGTTACTGTACTCAGCCAAACTGTATCCAGGTTTTCAATCCTGAGTGAAAGGTTTCTCAAGCAGGGCACCGGCGCAACGAAGTGCATCGCTCCACTTGAGAGAATTATGTTTACCACAAGGTGGTTTCTTCGTCCACTGAGCAAAACGTGTGCGTCGTTTGTAAAGGAACCTGCCTCAGTTGAGTTCTTCAAGAAACAGGAAATTATGCGCTTGAGATTTGAGTATTTTTAAATGTAGTCTGGAGATTATAACCATTTGCGTTTCTTTATAAAATCCAAAAATAATTTAGCTTCTGGTATGCGTTAAAAAATGTACACAAACCCAATGCAAATCCTTTGTAAATCTAGCCCTATGTTTATGAAATTTGTGGCGCACGGCAGCGCAGCAAGTCACCTTGCAGCGCTGCTGTGCGTCACAGGGAAAGGTCAGGAATGTGCTGTATTTATCCAATACGGTGCATTCCTGTCCGTTCCTCCTGTGCTGGTGCCGTTTTGGCAGCCTAGCGCCAACGCAGGCTCCCTTGCACCGTGGTATAAGGGTGCCTGTGTTGTAGGCAGAATTGTTTTTGTGCAGTAAAGGACACCTTCCTGCACGAAAACAATCCTAAGAGGCTTTTCTCTGTCTATGTGTGCTCCAGATTGCAGCACACATAGAAAGAGGAAAAAACGAGGAGAAATAAAGATAATTCTCCTCGTTACGCCTCTCCTGGGGAGGCGTATCTTTTTGGTGCATTCCCAGGTTTACAAGTCCTTGTAAATCTGGGAATGTGTCAAAAACCATGGACGTTGTGTGGGAACAACCACCGCAACGCCCATGGAAGGCCTCCCTTGTACAGAGTAAGGCAACGCAGCGATTTGACTCATAAATCTGACTTAGAGTTTTGCGTCACGCATGTACAACGTTGCGTGGTGCAAGCATGACACAATGCTCTCATAAATATGCATCCTGGTGTTCTTGGTACTAGTTAGGGGCACGTATGTTAACATAAAATATAGATCTGCAAAAAAATAAACATTTTGCGCAATAGAAAAAACATTTGAATTGACGTTGCAGGAGAATGTCTCTTTTTTAAAATTTATTTAAAGCATCATGAATGTAAACGGGTTCACCATTCAGAACAAAGTACTTTATTATATGAATTCGATATATTATATTAATACTGTAGCAACACACAATCATTAATTTCCTAGGAATAATAAAAATGGCAACATACATCACCATTTTACACCAAAGGGTGAATTTCTTAGTACATTTACTTGCTGGCATAGTTATGATTGCAGTGTCTGTACCAATTAGGGGTGGTTCATTACCTGAGAAGGTATATTTCATTAACTTTGCCCTGGTACAGCAACACCAGAATTGTCCTACTTCTCTGACAATGCCATCATGGCATAATTTCCAACTCACTCCCAAATCCCATGTTGACCATAACCAGGGCTGTTTCCACATTGCCTCAATAGGTAAAGTTCCACAGCTGCCCTTCTCTCCCTTTACTGAGACATATGGCCAACAAGGAGATCATTTACAAATACTTTTACAATTAGTTAGAAATATACCATGTGTTTCTTCTATTGAGACATGAAGAGTTAATCAAATTGATGCAGTAACACTATCTCCAAAAAGAGATCACCATAATTGCTTCATTAAACATTCAATGTTTTAAAGGTACACAGAAGAATAGATCATAAGGCATACGGTGCAAATATTTTAATATGACACAGAGAATGTATATTGAAAGCAACAAATCAATGAGCCTATAATCACTGATTTTATTCTTACGCAGGCATCATACACTAGTCAACACATAAATAAATCAATTGTGGTGTCAATCTGGGTAATTTTGAGATGTGTATGATTTTCCACTGTTGTCAGAAGAAAAGGTCCACAATAAAGCAGTCGTCAAAATGATTTTAGGGGTTCAGTCACTTAAGACAGGAAGTGGATTTGTTCTTTGACGTTTCGGTCTCGTGTAGTAAATAAACAAGACCATCTTCAGGACTGCATTTCGAATCAATGATAAAAAGACCTCTGATGATCAGAAGTGTAGATCTCAAGTAAACAGATGGTGTAGGATCACTGAGTTGGGCTAATGAGAACTCATGGGAACTGACAGAGGACAAATGGATATATAGAGTAACTGTTGTGCGCAGTAAGTTTTCAAACAAGACAAGTCTCAGACTGAAGGCGACGCCAAGAAATCGAGATAAGTTTGGAAAAAAGAGACACTGAGTAGCAGGACTGCTCTAGAGTGTAGACATCGCTGACATACATCCATTGTCAATAGACTCACTCGAGGTCCCTTGATGCAGCATGCAGCTTTTGCTGAGAAACATCATTTACAACGCACGCGTTACAACGCGTGTCATTACAACGAATGTTTTACAACGCGAAATCCATTGCAACGCATGTCATTACATCGCATAATCCATTACAACACATTCCCCAAAGTAACGCCCCAGCGGAGATAGAATAGTAATTGCGTTGTAATGGATTATGTGTTGCAACGACATGCGTTGTAACAACATGCGTTGTAATGGACTTTGCGTTGTAAAAAATGTGTTGTAATGACACGCGTTGTAATGCGCACGTTGTAACGTGTCCTATTCGCTTTTGCTAAACAAGCAGGGATTAATCTAGTCACAGGTACAGAGTCATCATCCACTGCATCCCAGCACTATCTACTATGCACCTAGTCTCCCTGGCATTGTGCAGAGTGAGTATGAGTGAAGGAGAAACCCTCCAGGGAATGTTGAAATAGAGAGGGAGAAGCATTGTGTAGAATGAGTTTGAGGGCGGCAGAGAGAAGCAACATGGGCAATGAGTGGGTGAGTGAGGGAGACGCTCTGTGCAGACAGTGAGTGCAAGAGGAGAGCTGGGTCGCCAGTGAGTGGGTGAGACACACGTCACTGAGTTGCACAAAGGCACATTGCGCAAAGCAAGAAAGCTAGAGAATCACTATGCACAGAGTGGAAAAGAAGCACAGTATACATACTGTGTGAGTAGAAGTGAGATGTGTCTGAAAAAGTATGTGTACACAGTGGATGAGTAGAATTGAATAAAAACTACCAGTAGAGTGCTGTGTAGTGAGTATGTGTGACATAAAAGTGCAGTGTATGCGGTAAATGGGGCAAGCAGTAGGCATCCATTGCCCTCATGCCTCCCTACTCCTCCCCAACATCTCTAAGAAGGTGGGTTAAACCACCCAGTTATGAAACAATCCTCATTGATTTGTTGAAACCCCAAACAACCCTTTCATGTTAAAGTGTAAAATAAAATACATAAACATGTAATCGGGTTAATTAAAAATTTGAGTAGACTGCTTAAATCAGCCAGTGCTATGCCAGTGCTACTCAGTAAGGTACCAAATTTCAAATGGAATAGTTAATATCTGGACTCATTCTAACTACTTATATAGCCACTTTGACGGTGCGTTGAGCTCCTGTCAAGCACTGCTCCTAGAGAGCCGCTTCTGGAGCCGGCGGCTCACTGCTCATTGGAATGGCATCAGCCACAGCAGGCAACACTGAGGGTTTCGCTACGCAACTTGTTCTTGGCTGAGACGGGGATATGGAAGCGGATGGGGCAGGGGTATGTATTCCCTCGTAAGCTGCGATGTAGCCTTAGCGCGTCTCCAGCTCCTGGCAGCAAAGGCAGTGCTTTCGGCTCAACGTGCAGGAGAAACGTAACAGGAGCGATGTGGAGCTAAGCAGTGGCGTAAGGAAACTTGAGGGGGCCTTCCTGCAAAGTGCAAGGAGGGGCCCCCTTCCGGAGTTACTCGGGAGCTCGTAGGCCAGTGTACTGTGGTGAGGGGGCCTCCTGGAGCTCGGGCCCTCCCGCACTGCGGGGGATGCAGGGGCCTTTGTTACGCCACTGGAGCTAAGGTGAGGTGACACCTTGCTCCCAGTCCTCCAGGCGAAGGTGACAGTGGAGCCAGCAGCCTTGAAGGATCACGTTAGGTGCTCCCCGAGGGCGGTGGGGCTTGGGTGGTGGTGGATGCAGCCCTCCTGGGTGCAGGTGCAGCTGGCTGCTGCCCCGCCCCCGCGGCACCTGCATTTGCACAATCATTGGCACGCTCTTAGAGGCTAGCCCGCAAGTGACTGCAAGTTATTTAGAGATTCTCTATTGGGGAGTACCGTCTTTTCCAGATGAAGCGGCATTCAGTGCGGGAGACAGTGGGTAAAGTTTGCACTCCTGCAAAACTATCCAAGGCAGCCAAAACTGCAAGGGCTTGCCATAACCTACCTGGCCCAGGGGTCCCAATAGCATGGAACCAGCAGAAAGGCCACAGGATCATGCCCAGCAAGTAGAGGAAAAGGGGGACTGTGTTTGAACGACCAACTTGAGTACTTCAGAGGGTTATTCTCCATTAACTCCATGTCCCATAGGCGTCAATGGAGATTCTTTCATGTCTCTGCATGGGGGTTGTGCTCCCCCGCCTACTACCCCGCTTTCTAGTAATCAGCCTTTAATTCCCCTTAGCGGGACACCAGCTCAGGGGACAGAGCTTCTTGCGGGAGCAAGCTCGTTACCACTCATGGACACACTTCCTGCCTGCAATTTGGCCCCTGCAAGCAGCAGTGACAAACCTCCATAACCTTTATTCGATCTAAAAGGTGTGAAATCATTACTGGGGGAAAGTAAGGCACCATCAATGCCTGTGGAAGCTGAGGAGAATATGAAGGTTCCAACCTCCCCAGCCCCCAAAGCTACTCATGCAGCCCGGGGATCTCAAGTAAAAGACGGTACACAAGGAGTTGTTTAATGCCAAGGAGCTCTCACGATTTAGCTCGCACAAGTCTTAGACCATACAGCCCAGGCCGTGAAGGTGGATACCGCTTGTGGTAGAGAACCCCCAGATATGCTAATGAATACCATCCAGCTGGGGGAAAATCTTCAGGTGATCCTAGGAAAAATTAGGGAGATGGAGCATGTGCAAGAAAAAGTCCACAGAGAAGTGCAGACACAGCTAGGAAAGATTAATAATAACCTGCCTCAATTGAATCTAAGACTGTCACAAACTGAGCAACAGATTTCAGATCTAGAGGACCTACAGAAGAATTTGGATTTACAGAGTGCCAAGTATGAACAAAAGATGTTGGAAATCCCGATGAAGTTGGAGGAGATGGAGAACAGGTCCAGGTGCTAGAATCTTCGCTTCACTGGGATTCCAGGAGGGCAAGAGACCGGTGAATATCTCATGAAATTCATTTCTGACTTGATCCAAGTCATCCTTCCAGATAGTCCACCTAAGGAGGAAGATTTTTCTATTATGCGGGCCCACCGAGTTCCATCATTCCAGCCAGCAAATGCTAGATACTTCCGTACATTCTTGGTCAACTTTGGAGACTTTCGTATGAAAGAATGAATTCTATTGGTGGCTATTAAGCAAAAGGGATTCCAGACCTTGGATAAATTTGGATTCAATATTTTTTCAGATATGTCGGTGGCAGCAGTCCAGCGCTGGAGAGAATTCAAATCCATGTTGGAACTTTTTAAGAAACAAGGGGGCATATTTACAAGAACTTAACACCGCCATAATGTCAATTTTTTGACGTTACCGGGGCTTTTTTTTTTGTCGCCTTATTTACAAGTTGCCGCTAACTGCAGTTAGCTGCACTTTTCCAGTGTAAACGTGAATTTTCAAGATTGCCACTTCTGTTAGCGGGACTTAATGAAAATGAGATGCAAGGTTGGCGTTCCTGTGAAAAAACGGCCGCTAAACACACTACGCAATATTTACAAGGAATTCCTTGTATGTTGCAAAAACAAAAAGACTGCAACTAAGTCCAGCTAGAGGCAGCTTTTTAAGACCAAAAAATATCTGGTCTTAAAATTGGTGCAAAGACTTGGGTCCACATATAAGATGTTTGGGTGCTGGACAGTGCTGCAAGGAATATTGCAGTGCTGCCCTGCGCAAAAACAAAAGGTCAGGAATGTGCCCTATCAATAAGATAGGGCGCATTCCTGGGCCTCATTCATGAAAAGTGTTGCATCGCTGCGACAAAACAGCATTGCAACACTTCTCACTGTGCCCTCCTTACAACACCATGGATGTGCCATATTTACTGTATGGCGCTCAATGTTGCAATCAATGACAGATACGTCTGGAATCCTGACTTTATCTGTCAGCGCTAAAGTCACGCATTGCTGCAGTTGTGTCGCAAGCATAACGCAACTCCAGCAATGGATGGGGCCAGCCTATCCCTATGGCACTGCGTAACCCTTACGCCTGCCATCAGGCAGGAGTAAGGTTTTGACACAGTGGTGTCCAAGAATTGTCGCTGTGAAATCTGATAGATTTCACTGCACCACTCCTAAGAGGCTTTGTTGCGTGGGAACGCCTACCCTGCATACATCATACCTGACACAGGTATAATGTGGCACAGGGCTTTACAAGGTCACGCATATGCCTAGATGCGTTGCTTTGTAAATACGGCGCAACATGGTGCAAAATTCACGCTGTAAGTACATCAAGAAAGTGACACACTGACAGCGTTAAACTGTCGGAAGGGGCTCATGAATTTTTTCCTGCATTGACGCACAATGGCTGCCATGCGCCAGCACAGGCACCCTTGCGTCATGGTTCAAGGGTGACTCTGTTATGGAGTTGATTGATGTTGTGCAGGAAGGGACACCTACCTGCACTAAACCTTTCAATCCAGGGTATTTCCTCTTTCTCTGTGTGCTGGCTTCTGACGATGGCTGGGAGGGGGGACATGTAGATGTTGTAGAGGGTGGGGCTCAGGGAGGAACCCTGGGGTACTCCACAGCTGATCTCCGTGGGTTCTGAGAGGAACGGCGGTAGTTTGACTCGCTGGGTCCGGCCGGTGAGGAAGAAGTGGATCCAATCCAAAGCCTTGTCACGGATGCTGGCTAAGTGGAGTCTTGTGATTAGGGTGCGTTGGGAGACGGTTTCGAAGGAGGCCAAGAGGTCTAATAGGATGAGGGCTGCAGTCTCGCCCTGGTCGAGGAGGGAGCGAATGTCATCTGTGGCAGCGAGGAGTGCAGTCTCTGTGCTGTGGTTGCTTCGAAAGCCGGATTGGGAGGTGTCCAGGACATGGTTCACTTTGATGAACTCAGAGAGTTGGGCATTGAAGGCCTTCTCTGTGACCTTGGCTGGGAAGGGGAGGAGTGAGATCGGTCTGAAGTTCTTGAGGTCTGTCGGGTCTGAGGATGGCTTTTTCAGCAGAGGGTTGATCTCGGGGTGTTTAAAGTCGTCGGGGAAGGTGGCGAATTCGATGGAGCAGTTGATGGTGTGGCAAAGCTGGGGAGCGATGTTGGCGGCTGCTCTGTGGAAGATATGGCATGGGCAGTGATCCGTCAGGGTACCTGAGTGGATGCTCTTCATGGTCTTGAGTGTGTCCTCTGTTGTGAGCAGGGTCCAGCCGAGCACAGTCTGTTGGGGTGCAGCTTGGTTATGTACGATGGTGGTGGGCGTGGTGGCCAGATATGGGGTGTTGAAGCTGTCGTAGATCTTCCTAATCTTGTGGTGGAAGAAGGTGCTGAGTTTGTTACAACAACGAGGGGGGGGTGATGGCGGTGGTGTACGGTGGACATGGTGAAGGCGAGATGTATGCAATGATGATCGGTCCAGGAGAGTTTGGTGGTGTGGCTGCAGTTGAAGTTCCCGCTGGGGGAGAAGACAGGGTTGAGCGTGTGTCCGACTATGTGGGTTGGTGCGGTAACTAGCTGCTTAAGTCCGATGTTGGTGAGGTTCTCCAGGAGGGAGGTGGTGTTCTGGTCACTGAGGTTGTCCAGGTGGAAGTTGAGGTCTCTGAGTAGGATGTAGTCGGTGGATGGGAGAGCCTGGGGTGCAATGAGGTCTACGATGGCATTGGTGAATGCGGGGTCATGGGCCGGGGGGCCTGTAGACAAGGGTGCCGTGGAGGGTGGTGTTGAGGTTGATCCGGATCTGGAAATGGAGGTGTTCCATGGTCGCTGTTGGGTCCTTAGAGTGCGTGGTCAGTCGGAGTGTGCTTTTGTAGACAATGGCAATGCCTCCTCCTGGCCGGTCGGGGTGGTCCTTGCGGGTGATTTTGTAGCCGTCGGGGATAGCGATGGCGATGTCCGGTCCGGAGTAGAGGTTGGTCCAGGTTTCCATGAAGAAGGCGATGTCTGAGGAGGTGGCACCGAGGAGGTCCCAGATTTCTGTTGCGTGTTTGTGGAGGGACCGCACATTGAGGAGGATACAGTTGAGCCGGTGGGGTGCACTATTGGTCGGCTGGGCGGCGAGAGGCGCTGGTGTATTGATGTGGCAGAAGGTGCATTGCAGTTTCTACAGGTGAAGGGTGCAAGGGTATTCTCTGGTGATGCTAGATGGCAGGTGGCATGGCGTCCAAGGTTGAGGGTGAGGAGGGTGCTGGCATTGTAGCGGTGAAGTGTCCGAGAGGCAGGGTCCATGGCACTGGGCACGGTCCATGTGCGGACGGATGCAGACGGACTTGCCTTTGGTGCGCCTTTGGTGCACCAGTGGCATCCCCGCTGTGCATGGCCGCACAGCGGCCGCGATTAAGTAGTGCTGCGGGGGGGGGGGGGGGCTGGACAGCTGCGAGGCGGGAAACGTGGGAAAGGACACTGGAGGGGGCGGGGCCTTGGGGGATCGCAGCGGCAACGAGGGAGAGGACAGGTGAAAAGGAACTGAAAAAAAAGCACAGAAAAACAAAGCCAAACAAAGCAAATAAAAATAAAACAAAGCCAAAGGTAGAGAAGCAACGAAGAGCAGAAAGATGGACAGAAACAGCAGAAAAGAGGTACAGGAGGGCAGTTAAGCCGCAGAGCCGTGACACTCTACCACTGGACCACCAGGGATGATGCACAGGCAGGAGCCTGTGGGTGGAGTAGGGCCTTGAGCACCTGACCTCTGGGTCAGAGGAACCAGCAGCAGCAGATGGGGACAGCAGCAGCAGCTACCAAATGGCGCTGCGCTGTGGGAGGAGCAAGTCCACTAAGGAACAGTCCCCCGTGCACCCAAAAGAAAACTAACAGGGGGCAAGGAAAGGCAGCACCACCTGGTTTCGGGGTAACACCCCTCAACAGCCAGGCTAGCTTGAATCCAGTGGCAAAGTGAGCATGGGACCCATGTCTGGGCATACCCTGCCAATGTAGGACGAACAAAGCAAACAAAAAGAGATGATGGACGGAGCGCTGAAACTTTTCAGACACTCACCCCAGTCACAGATCTGGGTTGAATCCATCATCGTTCTTTAGCTCACTTCGCCACCCCAGTTCAGACGCAGCTATATGCAAATCAGTCTTGATCCTGTGCCTCATGGGAACAGTCCAGCCCGAACTGTCAAGCCAGGTCTTCCCTGTACTGGAAACAAGTATCCTGGTACCGGTTTCAGGGTAACACCCCTCATCAGCCAGGCTAGCTTGAATCCAGTGACAAAATGAGAAAGGGACCCACATCTAGGCATACCCTGCCAACTTAGGGCAAACAAAGCATACACAAGGAGATGATGGACGGAGCACAGAGACTTTTCAGAGACTCACCCCCAGTCACAGATATGGGTTGAATCCATCATCGTTCTTTAGCTCACTTCGCCACCCCAGTTCAGACCCAGCTATATGCAAATCACACTTGACCCTGTGCCTCATGGGAACAGTCAAGCCTGAACTGCCAAGCCAGGTTTTCCCTGGACCGGAAACAAGCATCCTGGGACCGGTTTCGGGATAACACAGGGTCGCCGTAAGTTGGCAGTGAATGCCCAGATGTGGGTCCCTTGCTCACTTTGCCACTGGATTCTCCCACGAATGAGGCTAAGTGCGAAGTGGCCAAGGCAAGATATACCCTGCAGTATTATTTCTTGTCTATTGTTTATTGTCTAAGGAGATAACACAATTAAGTCAACACAATTCTACAAAAATGGTATGAAGCAAGTGAACATATTGGAAAATACTTAGCCTGGTCGGTCAAGCGTAGATAAAATACTAATTGCAATAAACAGAGACAAGATCTTAAATCAGATTATAACTCATTCACAAGGCATAACAGACATGTTCTTTAGTCATTACACAAGATTACTTTTATTCATACGATACATCTTTTTAAGTGGTGAGCAATTGGCTAGAAAAGTTTACTTTACCGGCTTTAGCTCGAGAGCAGGGGGAAGCTTTGCTTAGCCATAGTACTTTAGCAGAAGTAGTGCAGGTAGTTAACTCCGCCCTGTATGTGAAAGCCTGCATTAATAATGGGACAATTGCTGAAATATATAAGCTATTCACTCC
This sequence comes from Calotriton arnoldi, assembly GCA_963921515.1. Taxonomy (NCBI): domain Eukaryota; kingdom Metazoa; phylum Chordata; class Amphibia; order Caudata; family Salamandridae; genus Calotriton; species Calotriton arnoldi. Next base: position 2,098,376 of record CAWUFW010000306.1, read on the forward strand.
ACAGTTAAATACATTTCTAATTAGACTATTTAACAACATTCCAACAGGAGTCAAAATTGCCACTTCATTTACGGAATAAGTCGTTATCAGCTTCCTGAAAAAGGCCAAGCCAGAGAAGGAAGTGAATTCCTATTGCCTGATCAGCCTTCTTAACTGCAATTACAAGCTGTTCACTAAAATCTTAGCGAACCATCTTGCCCTAGTAGTTCCACCGATTATCCATAGGGATCAAAATGGGTCTCTTTTGGGTCGGCAGATGACAAGTAATACATATTAGCTAATCCAGGAGATAGATTTTTTTACAGTATAGAACATCAAGGCGCCGTTATAATGCTGGACGCAGAGAAAGCATTTGATCGTGTCTAGTGGAATGTTTTGTTTTCAAATTTAGCAAAATTTGCTTTTCCGTCTAGGTTTGTTCAAGTCCTAAAAAATGTATATGTAAGGGCTAAGGCATGCATAATCATTTGTGGCAGTATGGCAGGGAATATTACCAGAAGCTTTATGACGTGGAAGGACTGCTCACTCTTCCCTATTTTGTTTTCACTGTTCATTGAGCTGCTCACTTGCACTATTCACCACAGTAAGCTCCGGTAGAGGAGGTGGCTAGAATAAAACTGTTTGCCGATGACATGGCTCTCTAGTTAGAGGCAGATAAAACTAACATGTTAAACGCATTTGAGAAAATAGGGGAATTTTCTAAAATGGGAGGATATAAGCTAAACCATGCCAAGTCAGAAGCTCTTCTTTTTAAACTATGCAATCTCACTGTTCCCCTACCTTACCTATAAGGTATTTAGGGATTTTTGTATCCCTTAATCTAGGGGATTTGTATACACTAAATTTTAAATCTGCTTCAGATAAAATTCACAGGATATAAAGTCAATGGCAGAACCTTTCCATGACAATTATGGGGCGGGTCGCCTTGGTGAAAATGTGTATTCTCCCATTGTTATTATTTGTGTTCACAAACATTCTGAGTAAAATTCCACAGTCCTTTTTGAGTTAGTGGACACAGCAATTCAATACTTTATCTTACAGAGTAAGAAACCCAGATAAAAAATGAATGCTATCTAGTTAGATCCTGAGGAAGGAGGGTTGACACTGCCTAATGTGAAATGTTATTATCAGGCGTCATTTCTCGAATGGTTTGTAAGGTCTTCTTCCAACGCTTCTAGTGATGCACATTTCTATTTACAAGAAATGGTGAAACTATTTGAAATTAACCTTTTTCCTTTCCTGAAAATCCCAAGGCTACCGAAGACATCTTGATATAAGACACCCTGCATCTTTTTCAAATGGTTTACTAGGCTATAGGAAAAATTGGAAATTTCTAGGCTTCATCCCCAACTGAAACTAGCAGACTGTAGGTTTCTGGGCTTGCGTATGTTTACTCATATGTGCAGTAAGTGGGGTCAGTTGGGGTTTCGGAAGGTTACAAGATTGTTTACACAACATAAAAATTGGACCTTACTGTGGTAGGCCTAGTACCAACAACAGAAAACAACTCGAAATGCAACATGGACACATCACATTTTTCCAGTGAAAACTGACCCTTTTTTCGCAATGTGCCTAGCTGTGGATTTTGGACACTAGCTCTGTTGGCACCTAAGGAAACCTAGCAAACTTATGTTGTAGGCCCTTCCCTGCTGCGGGTACTTGGCCCAACCACACAAGTGAGGTACCATTTTTATCGGGAGACCTAGAGGAAAGCTAGGTGGTAGGAAATTTGTGTCAGCCCGATGATCCTACAACTTTCCCACACAGAAATGTGAGAAAAATTTGATTTTTTAGCTAAATTTGAGGTTTGCAGGGGATCTTGGGTAGGAAAAACTTTGGGGGATCCACACAAGTCACACCTCCTTGGACTCCCACGGGTGTCTTTCCATCACAGAAATATGAGGAAAATGTGTTTCTTATTACAAAGTTTGAGGTTTGCAAGGGATTCTGGGTAACAGAACCTGGTAAGAGCTACACAAGTCACCCCATCCTGGCTTCCCCTGGGTGTCTAGTTTGCAAAAATGTACAGTTTTACTAGGTTTCCCTAGGTGCCGGCTGAGCTAGGGTCCAAAATCCACAGCTAGGCACATTGCTAAAAAAGGTCAGTATTCAGTGGAAAAATGTGATGTGTCCATGTTGCGTTTTGGGACGTTTCCTGTTGCGGGCACTAGACCTACCCGCACAAGTGAGGTACTATTTTTATCGGGAGACTTGGGGGAATGCGGGGTAGGTGGAAGGTTGTGGCTCCCCATAGATTCCAGAACTTTCCATCACAGAAATGTGAGGAAAATGTGTTTTTCTTTAACAAAGTTTTAGGTTTGCTAGGGATTCTGGGTAACAGAACCTGGCGAGAGGCACAGAAGTCACCCCATCCTGGATTACCCTGGGTGTCTAGTTTTAAAAAAATGTACAGGTTTGCTAGGTTTTCCTAGGTGCCGGCTGCGGTAGGGCCCAAAATCCACAACTAGGCACATTGCAAAAAAGGGACAGTTTTCACTGGAAAAATGTGATGGGTCCACGTTGTGTTTTGGGCCGTTTCCTGTCATGGGTACTAGGCCTTACCCACACAAGTGAGGCACCATTTTTATCGGGAGACTTTGGGGAATACTGGGCCAGTAGAAGTATGTGGATCCATGCAGATTCCAGAACTTTCCATCACTGTAATTGGAGGAAAACGTGTTTTTATTTTACAAAGGTTCAAGGTTGCAAGGGATTCTGGGTAACAGAACCTGGTGAGAGCCACACAGGTCACCCCACCCTGGATTTCCCTGGATGCATAATTTTCAAAAATGTATAGGTTTGCTAGGTTACCTTAGGTGCTGGCAGAGCTAGGGTCCAAAATCCACAACTAGGCACATTGCAAAAAAAAGGGTCAGTTTTCACTGGAAAAATTTGATGTGTCCATGTTGTGTTTTGGGCTGTTTCCTGTTGCGGGTACTAGGGCTACCTACACAAGTGAAGTACCATTTTTATTGGGAGACTTTGGGGAATGATGGGTGGCTGGAAGTTTGTGGCTCCCCACTAATTCCATAACTTTCCATCACGGAAATGTGAGGAGAATTTGTTATTTTTGGCAAAGTTTGAGGTTTGGAAGGCATTCTGGGTAACAGAACCTAGTGATAGCCACACAAGTCACTCCATATTAGATTCCCCTGGGTGTCTAGTTTTCTAAAAGGTATAGGTTTGTTAGGTTTCCCTAGGTGCTGACGGAGATAGGGTCCATAATTCACAGATAGCCTCATTGAAAAAAAGGGGTCAGTTTTCACTGGAAAAATGTGATGTGTCCATGTTGTGTTTTGGGCCGTTTCCTGTCGCGGACACTAGGCCTACCCACACAATTGAGGTACAATTTTTATTGGGAGACTTAGGGAAACACAAAATAGTAGACCAAGTGTTATTACCAATTGACTTTCTTAGCATTTCTGTCTTCCAAATGTAAGACAATTTGTAAAAGATAAGTCATTTTGAAAAATGTCCTCTAATTCACATACTGTATTTTGGCCAACTTCTGTGTCCTCTCCAGGGGAATCCACAAACCCTGGGCACCTTTAGAATCCTCAACATGTTGGAAGAAAGGGATGCAAATTTGGCATGGACAAAAAGCTGCAAGGCCTAAGTGCGAACAACCCCAAATAGCCAAAAAAGGGCTTAGCACGGGGGGGCAGGAAGGCCTAGCAGCAAAGGGGTTAAGACTCAAGTGCTGTATTTCTGGATGTGTATGGAGCACTGTTTGGGATGTCGGTTCAAGTGCGGGAAGTCTCAATAAGACAGCACCAGCTAGTATGCTAGTATTCATTTCCATGCTGGTGGCAAGATCATTAATTCGGGCAAATTGGAAGTCAGACACAGTCCCCTCAATGTCTCAGTGGATTAATAGGATGCAAAAGGTCCATTAGCACGAAATTTTATGTGGAAAGTGTACAGGGTCCACACTTAAAGTGTTTAAGATTTGGAAATACTGGGAAAAGTTTAGATGAATTATGTATGGTTTAAGTATGGTATTATGCACTTTTTTTGTTTAATCATTTTGAGATGGATGTGGAAGAAATTGATTGTTTCTTCTTTATTCTTGATTTGTGTTGCATTAATGAATTGTTATTTATATTTTATGATCCTGCTGCATCTGAATAATTACAAAATAAAAAAAATAAAAACTATCTATATAGGGATCATGTAAAGAGCAACACACACCCAGCTGGTCACTTGGCACTAGGGAGTGCAGCTGGTTGAGGGATTGCAGGGAAGGACAGAGAGAGCGTACAGATGTTTTTAAAAAACACCACATTTTTACTTCATAGCAGATTCAAATCAAATCAATTCAATAGCATTTGTAAAGCGAAACACTGTCACCCTTAGTGGTATTTGGGCGCTGTGTCTCTGTCGAAGAGTGAGGTCTTGAGTCTCTTTCTGAAGTCTGCCAGTGAGGGAAGTTGTACGTAGCTGGAGGGGAAGGTCATTCCAGGTCTTGGAAGCGATGTAGGAGAAGGAGCGGCCACAGGTGCGGCTGCGACGGATGTGGGGTGTGTGTGCGAGGGTGAGTGCAGAGGAGCGCAGGTGTCTGTAGGGTTGGTGGAAGTTCAGTCAGTGGTTAATGTACGCAGGCCCTAGGTCGTGGAGGGGTTTGTAGGCATGTGTAAGGTTCTTGAACTGGCATCTATTCTGGATGGGGTGCTAGTGGAGGTCTCTCAGGTGGGGGGCGATGTGAGTATGTTTGGGGAGGTCCAGGATGAGTCTGGTTGCAGCATTCTGTAAGGTCTGCAGTCTTCTGTGGAGCCGGGTGGAGACGCCGGCTTAGAGGGGGTTGCCGTAGTCAAAGCGGCTGGTGACGAGGGCCTGCATGATGGTCTTTCTGGTGTTGGTTGGGATCTATCTTGTGATTCTGCGGAGCATGCGGAGTATGTGGAAGCCAGTGGACTTGTCATTTCATGGTCAGTTGGCTGTCGAGGATAATGCTGAGGTTGCATGCATGGTCGGTCGGTATGTCTGCAGGCCACCAGCTGTGGTCCCAAGCGGAGGTGTTTTTCCCGAAGATTAGAACTTCGATTTTGTCGGAGTTGAGTTGGAGGCAGTTGTCTCTCATCCATTTGGCTACGCTGGTCATGACGTTGCAGGACTTGAGTTTGGCATTGGAGGCATCCTTGGTGAGCGAGAGGATCAGTTGACTGGCGTCTGCGTAGGAGATTATTTTGAGTCCATGGGATCTGACGACGTCTCCGAAGGGGGTCATGTAGATGTTGAACAGGGTGGGGCTGAGGGGTGATCTTTGTGGGACGCCGCATATGATGTCTTTGAGTGCGAAGGTGAAGGGAGGCAGTTGGATGCTCTGTGTGTCCTGTAAGGACGGAGGCAATCCACTTGAGTGAGTCTTGCTGTATGCTTATATTGTAGAGTCTGTTGATAAGGGGGGTTGTGGGAGACGATGTTGTATGCAGCAGAGAGGTTGAGGAGGATCAGGGCCACAGTTTCTCTGTGGTGAGGAGTGTTCTGATGTCATCGGTGGCAGCAATCAGTGTGATCTCAGTGCTGTGATTGGCACGGGATCTTGATTGTGACTCGTCCAGTAGGTGGTTTTGTTCCAGTAATTTGGTGAGCTGCTGTTTGATGGCTTTCTCGAGTTCTTTGGCCGGGTAGGGGAACAGGGAGAACAGCTGGTAATTTTAGAGATCGCTGGGGGTCGGTGGAGGCTTTCTTTAGGAGTGGTCTGACGTCTACATGTTTCTATCCGTCCGGTAAAAAATGAAGGTGTTGAGGATGCTGGTGAGTTGCTTTTTAATTGGGTACATTGCGAGGTTGTAGAGGTGGTAGGGGCAGGGCTCGGTGGGCACCCATGAGTGGATGGAAGATATGATCGCTGAGATGGTCAGGGCGGTGAGCGGAGACCAGGTAGTAATGGTTTGGCTGATGATAGCTGGTTGGTAGAGGTCGCTGGGGTGAAGGTGGCGGGTTAATTTCAGTTTTCAGATGTGGGGAAAACAATCCTGAACGTGGCCACTGGATCCCCGAAGTCGCTGCCACACCACATGGCTAATCTAAATGCAAGGGTCTAGAAGTGATGCTTGGCAGCAGAACACAGGCAGCATGTGAGGTGGTAACACTGCAACTTGAATGCTAAAATCTGGGATTGGACTTGTTGTAGATGTAAAATATAATTCACAATGCTTTATAGATTTAATGTGATCCTCTTCCTCAAGGTAAGGCAAAGTAGCTGTCTTATGTGTCTAGAAAAGGAATCAAGGGCCAAACATACTATTTACTGGCACTAACTGTAATACTACATGATTTGAGCTCTGTTCCACTCTCTTGTTTGTAATACCCCTGAATGGTCCATCAAGTCCTCAGGATGGTCTCCATGAATGCAGGAGGGGACCGAAATGTCGACACAAAACGAGCTTCAGAGGGTGGAGGAAGGAAGAGATCTAAGCTCCACTTTTCAAAACCATCAGGGCTGGATTTCTTGGACATTCTATCCATTAGACCTTGTCCATATGTTTTGTATTGATGTATTTATGTGTTGTTAGTAGAAAGTCGTGATGGAGTTCAATTGTCCCCTTTGGAAAGGGACAAAAATAGGGTACTTGTACAGTAAGCTGTTTCGGTGAGCTGTTTTTAGCTGTTTGAGGAGCACCCTTTTTCATCTGTCTTCAACAACCCTCATCTCAGAGGAAGCTGTGAAGTTCCAAAGACTATTTTAATAATGACATTTACCCGGTGGCAGCTGGTGACCTTTAAAAGCGGTGGGCATATTCTTTGGCTTGAATTCAAATGAGCGAACCTGACTTCTCAGTGGATTTGAGGGGAGCTCACTCAGTCCCACTCTCGCTCACTCACTCTCACTCTCGCTCACTCAGACTCATTCTCAGTCTGACTCATTCACTTAGTCTCACTCAATCTCATGAGTTCTCACTCAGCACCACTCACTCTCACTTAATCAATCTCACTCAACTTACCTATCATTCAATCTCACTCTTAATCCCCTAGTGTCACTCAGTGTCACTCATTTCCACTTCCGCTGATTCATTTAGAACATACTCTGTTCCACTCATTCTCTGACTCACTCAGTCTCACTCATTCTTTAACTCACTCAATCTCACTCATTCTCTGTCTCACTCAGACTGTGACTCCTTCAATCTCACTCATTCTCAGTCAGTCCCACTCATTTTCAGTCATTCTCAGCCAATAAATCTTATACTGATTAATTCAGTCTCACTGACTCACCTCATCTCACTAATTCACACTCATTCCTTCTCAGTCCCACTGATTCACACTCACTCTGACAAAATCAGTCTCACTGACTCTCACACTGTCTCACTCATTCTGACTCACTCAGACTGTGACTCACTAATTCTTACAGACAGTAACACTCACTGTCGGGATCTCTTACAGTAACACTCACTGCCATTCTCCCTCACAGTAACACTCACTGTCATTCTCCCTCACAGGTACACACACACACAGTTATTCTCCCTCACAGTTACACTCACCAGTATTCTCAGTCATTTTTCCTCACAGTTACACTCACTGTAATTCTCCCTTACAATAAACGCTCACTATCATTCTCCCTCACAGTTACACTCACTGTCATTCTCCCTCAGTTACACTCACTGTCATTCTCCCTTTCTCACTATTGTTCTTTCAGACTTATATTCTTTCTTCCTATCACTCACTGACTCCCTCAACTGATTTTCTGACTTACACACCCCACATGCTGCCTCTCATAGATACAATTTCACCCACAAACACTTACCCATGTGCACAGCACACAACATTAAAAGCTTTAAAACTTTTGACTTGCCTTGCTGCAGGTCCCATTTGGATTATTGCTCCTTTTAGATTCTGGCGCTGGGACATCAAAACTGAAACCTCCGACCAATGTGAGGTTTTAGTCTCTGCTTTTAAACCCCACCCTTTCCCAACTGTGTGACGAGTTGAGAAAGGGGGTGGGGTGACAGGCTGATTAACGTGTAGTCAAGGGCACTACAGAGTTTAAGCTTGCAGCGCCCATGTCTACCTTTAGCTGTGATGCCTAGAACGCCACAAATGAGGCCTCAAGGCCAGGGATGGAATTTCTTCAGCCCTGGTGATCTCTCTCGGAAGGCTGGTGCAGGTGGCTTTGTGTGCCTGTGACAGCCATGGGACAGAAACTGCTGCCGGACTGAAGGAGGTCAGTATTTTTATAATACCAAGAGTGAATAATAAATTATTATTCGGCAGAGGTCGAAATGGGTGGGATCTGAGGAGCACTGCATGCCCATGCTTTTTTTAATTTCACAAAAAACAGCTCCCTTACTTTATGTTAAAAGGCAACCATCCCGGAACATTTAATTCCAACATTTGAGATGCCTCAGCTGACGTTGAAAGGGAGAGGGGCATATTCACAAGAACGTGTGATAACCACCGCAAGTGCAGCCTAACGCAACCCTGCATATCGCAGTCCATCGCGGGAAAATAACTCCGTGTTAACGTGGTATTCCCAACATGGCACCAAGCGATAGACACACGAGAACGCGACAAACAAACGCGTTAAAAGCAACGCGCCGCCGCAAAAAACGCGAAACCCCAACGGGAAAATAGTAGCGATGACGCCAATAGCGATACAAAACTCTGCAAAAAGCAGCCACAGGCCTGCAATTCCCACGCGCCATGCGGGAAAATGCACTATAAAAATAGAAAAAACAAACAAACAAAAGACAAACAACAGCGAAGCATAATGGAGGCACCCGGAGCAAGCACAGAGGACAACCAGAACCCCACAAGCCACACGGAGGACCAGCCTGGGACCTCGGGGTCAGGGAAGGGCAAGGACAAGAAGAGTCGGAAGAAGCGGTTCAGTCCGCAGGAAAACAGGATCCTGATAACGGAGGTGATAGAACACCATCAACTACTGTTCGTCACCTCCACCGTGTCACTGGCAACTAAAAATGGAATATGGCAGACCATCGTGGACAAGGTGAATGCAGTCGGAGTGCTGAAGAGGACAATGGACGAGGTCAAGAGGCGCTGGAATGATGTGAAGCGCAAAACCAAGCTGAAACTCGCAAACAACCTGAAGGCAGCAATGCAGACTGGAGGTGGGAGTCCAGCGACACAGGAGGAGCTGGACAAGATGGAGGAAATGGTCTCCACAGTCATCAGTGGGGAGACGGTGGCAGGAGTGGGTGGACCGGACACTGCTCAACATGACCGGACACAACAGCAACAGGGTGAGTAACCACCAGGGACTGGGGGGACGGGGGGAGATGGGCACAATGGCACACATGCACAAGTAAGCAGAGCACATCTGTGTACAAACCATGCCCCAGACCCCCAACTCCCACCAAGAGACCAATGCACAGAGGTATGCAACATCTCAGCACCGCATAAGCACAGAAGCCAGAGGCACACCGCATGTAAGGGATAAGGGGCAGCGAAATCAGACCAGAAGGGGCGACTCCCCCAAAATGCAGCACACACACATTACATGCAGAGCACATCAACATTGACAACGATGTGGTACAAACCGCAACACGTCCACAACAGAACAGAGGACACAACTGCTGCCGCATGTGCGTAGAAACTGGCCAATAACATTTGGCACTGCATGGAAATGTGAGTTGACAATGTACAAGTACAAACACACATCCGTGATGTAGTCACAATGTCCACTGTCCCGCATCAAATAGGCAGCCCCCCAAACAGATACAATGTACACTGTTATGCAGTCTGAATGTGAACCTGTACAATGCGTCAACATACAAGTGAACATGATGTTAAACTGCATCTCCCCTCCACATTGCAGGGGGAAATCCAACACCTCCTGCAGTGCAGTCCGAACCTCTCTTCTCTGATGACGAAGAGGACCACCACACCTTCGACTCCGATGCCCTCCAACAGCTCGTGGAGAGCCTACGCAGCCCACTTCCAGGAGCAGGGCAGCCCAGCTGCCACGAGGAGAACCCACCCCCTGCACAGTACACACAGCAGGCAGCACCCACCACCACGGCCTCCTCCCAGGACCCCCACGACGAACACATGGCCTTCCAACGCCGTGTGTTGGGGTGCCAGGAGAAGCTGGCTGAACAGGTGCAGGTGGGCTTCGACTGCATGGCAGCCAAACTAGACGCCATACGTGGGTGTCTAAGTCCCATCAGGGACCACTCACAGTCCCTAACGGACACCCACAGTCCGCTCCATGCTCTCCAACGAACCATAGCTGACATCGCTAGAGTCCTGACTCTGCGACAGGAACGACTGTCAAGTCAGAGTGCTGCCAGCGAGCTCGCCCGGGAGTTGGGACACATGCGGAGGATCATGGAGAACATGGAGCGGACGGAGGCGGAAAGAGCGGCTGCCACGGCTGCACACCATCGAGATCTAGCTGGGTCCCTCCATGCCATTAAGACCCTCCTCATGGCTTTGCTGCCACAAGGCCTTGCGCTGATGCATGCTGCTGCTACCACCCCATCCACATCTCCGGCCCCTGATGTGTCAGTGCCACACAGTGCTAGAGACATAACACCACCACCCACATGTGAGGGACAGGCAACAGCAGCGGACGAAGATGCGGATGAATCTGCCTTCGTGGTCAGAAGGACGCAGTAGCATACATCTGCGCCATGTGGCCTGTTTCTGCTTGGTTCTGCCCTCTGCATCATCACCTTCCACTGTCCCCCGATGCACTCTGCGACACTCACCTCGGACCCCGACATGGACTGCCATATTCTGTTTGCTCACCAAGGACACAGCTTTCAGACTGCGGACTGAACTCCTCCTCTCCTGATGTACCGGTCACTTCCTGAAGGACTCTGGCTGACCCTACACGGGCCGTCAATGTGAAGTGGTGTTGGCATAGCCCTGTACTGCTCCAGCTGCAACACTCCCTTGAATGTGCAATAATCAGTCATATTCACACAGATGTGTCATGTCTATGATCTTTCAAGTGTGGAAGTATGGATGAATGTAGGGTCAGTGATTCCCCCTTACGTCCATGTTGCCGATGTTGTGGGACTTTTGTCACTGGGTGGCACATTTCCGTTGCGGGCCTGGGGTTGCCGACACTTCAACAGAGGCACATCCATTAGTCACTTCATTGTCCAGCCCAGGCCGGAACCACGCCCAGAGCCCTGGGGTCATTGTTCACACCCTTACGCTGGACTGGCATACGCCAGGGCAGCCCACTCCGCTTACGCACACAGGGGGGACGACAACGCTACATGTCCCAGCTCTGCACTGCAGGGATCTGCAGCTCACAGGTCTAGTTGTCAGCATGCCACAGCCACTCCCTCACGGCTGGTGTACACCCACACCACACCCATCCAGCACAGGCGTCACCGGACATGTGACCCTGCCAATAAAAAGGGCCTGGCGCACTTACTGGACGCCATTTCAACTCTACAACTGGGTGTCTCCGTGTAGTTCCCATCTACTCATGAGGGCCTAGGGCCCTGCCACCTCACATTGCCCATTGCCGGGGGTGACATTATGGTGTCCGCACAACGGGACTCAATAATTAAGGGTCCATGGCTAGCGGGGCACAGACTTGGTGGCACTGGATACACTGCGACAGGCACAGGCACCCCGCCACGGGACGGTGTCTTGCGGTGCAGTGAGATAGGGGCACCTGAAATGCTGAGCGGGTGTGCAGCCTGCGATGATGCGCCGTCCTGGCGGTCCGGACTGGCATGGGTTTGTGTGAGACCTGCTGGCCCGCAGTGTGGGACTGGGCAAGGGCAGGGCGGGCCTCCCGCCACGTGGCATTGCGTTGTGGTTTACAGAGCTAGTGGCACCTCAAGCGCTGAGTGGGTGTGCAGCCTGCGATGATGCCGTGGCCACAGATGTGGTCTCTGCCATTGCGATATGAAGACCCAGCAACATGTGTGTGACCTGGTGGCCCGCGGCGCGGGGCTGCATGATGTGGAGGGTGCCATGGTCGCGGGCCCCGGGCTTGGAGATCTCTCCGGAACGTGGTGGGCCCTCTTGGAGACACGCCGATGGCGGAAGGTGAGCAGTGAGGCCTTGTTGCGCAGGGGCGGGCATTCACCGCTGGGCGGCGGGAGGGGCTGGGGTGCAGCAACCTATGTGCGCAGGGGCGGGCAAGCGATGGTGGCGTGTGCAACTGAATGGGCTCTGACATTCATGTCTCTGGAAACTGTTTCAGATGAGGGACCTGGGGGACTGCTGTGAATCCGGGCACATGGTTGGAGACACACCGGTGGCAGCAGGTGAGCAGTGGGGCATAGGTCCGCAGTGTCGGCACTCTCTCTCCCTCTCCCTCTCTCTTTCTCTTTCTCTCCCTCCCTCCCTCTCTCCCTCTCTCTCCCTCTCTCTTTCTCTCTTTCTCTCTCTCTTTCTCCCTCCCTCTCTCCCTCTATCTCCCTCTCTCTTTCTCTCTCTCTCTTTCTCCCTCCCTCTCTCCCTCTCTCTCCCTCTCTCTTTCGCTCTCTCTCTCTGTGATTTGATGTGCGCATGGCACTCCTTCTTATACAAATTTCTGTTTTGCAGGCTGTGACTTGCAGGATGTCGTGGGACGACCCGCCATGCCTCTTCTGATTTTCTGTTTTTGTTTTGTTCTGTAACAAACGTGTTATTTGGATGTTATGATTTCCCTCTTTTCCGACCACACATGTATGTTGAGTGTTGTGATTGTGCGACTTTAGGCGATTTGTTTGGTTCATGGTTTCATGGAGTTGATGTGCAATATCTTTGTCCTGGGGGGGGGATGTGGGGGGTGCCCGGTGTAGGGCCCTGCGGTGGGGGGGGTGGGAGGGGGGTGGGGTCCTGGGGGTGGTGGCGGTGGGTGTTGTTGACCTATTGGGGCTCCGGGCTGCATGGTCGTTTCCTCCAGGGCATCTGTTGTTCTTCAGGTGTGGCTATTGGCTGTGCTCCCTTGTCTGGTGCCGGTTGTTGTCCGACTTTGCACCAGGTAGGAGCAGGTGTTAATTTCCTGCTGCTAACGCACCTTATCGCATGTTTTGTGGTCTTATCGCCGATCGGGCTGAGAATGTTGTGGAGTGGTGTTGTGGCGGATTTTTGCACGGGAACGCCTACTCTGCATCTCATTAGCATTAGTTGCCGGGGTCATCTGTGGCGATGTTTTCTGCGACTGCTTTCGCAGGTAAACTGGTGTTATGGGCTGTTAGTACCTGCTTGGGAATGGGGCATTAGATTTATCGCGAATTTGGCTGCGATAAAGTGCTGATAACTCGGCGATGTGTCCTTGAGAATATGCCCCAGAGAGTCTTTCAGTTCTGTGAAGCCGAGGGAAGGACAGACAGCTGAACAAGAAAGAAACTTTCTTGCCAGGGTGCCGCTGCCTCAATGAAATGTAAATGTGCACATTTGGTTAACATGGAAATGTAAAGGCTTCTTGGAAGCCAGCATTGACCCAAATTGATGGAGTCACTTGAGTATTCTTTCTGAGTAGTATTGTAAGGGGATCAGGTGAGCCGTGGAATGCATTCTTTTAATGGACAGTTATAGAAAATGTTTGCATTAGGTACAATCTGCAAATTATTCAGATCTATATTTTGAAAGTACTTTTTTTATCATAAATCTAAACCTTTTTATGCACTTTGTGAAAGCCTACCTTATACTGTGTGTAATGCAAGTTTAAAATAATGACTTACATATTCACAGTGCTGGGACCTTGTAACTCTAAAAACACACAAGTCACTATTCCCCACTGCACCAACCAGGATTCAGTTCTGTGGCACTCTGGTTACACTCACTGATAACTGCAGTGACCCCATTAACAAATAGAGGTTTGACAACATAAGACAGAGCATTTCTCACTGATTAGTTTCATTGCCATTTATTTTTCATTTAATTTCTGTGTTATTGTATATGCAGTTACTTAAAGATGAAAGACCAACAAAATAGCTACAGAATATTTTGTTCTTTTTAGCTACACATTCGATCCCGTCCCTATCTTTATTGACTCCACCCGTAAGGGACTGAGGGTCAAGTTGCCATGCTTGTTTTAACTCACTTCTATCTCTGCCACTGGTATAACAAAAGCAAATAGGCCAGAAAACGGGGGGTGGGGGGGCGGGAGGGGGGGTTTAGTGTCAGCATTTAGCGGAGCAGTCACTGCTTTTACCAAATCGGTTTTCAGCTGCGCACCCTTAAAAGTGTGGCCTATAGGTGAGTTCAAAGAGTTTACACTAGTTTTTATTTTGTTCGTTGTAGTTTTTTTTGTGGTTATTTGCTTTTCCAGGAGTAAAACTGTCCCTAATATAGAGCCATAACTATTCAACTCAAATCAAATCAAATAAACTTTATTCGGTTTCACGTCGGAGAACCATAAAAGTTACAAAAATTACATGTACATAAAAACAGTAATACATTAAAACATGGTATAAAAAGTAAAACCCCATACACAATTTAAAAATAGAACCCAGCCCCCAGCCTCCCAAATTAATCAGTAACCATAAAGTGCAATATGCCAGGAGAACATAACTTCCTAATATATTTACTTTATGGCGCAAAATAAACCTTCAGAACTAATAGATCCTGCATAGATTATCCAATATCTAAACATCCATACAGGCCCTTGATTTCACAGTAGATTTTAAAAACCCCACTATAAAAATAATACAATCCTCTTTCAACAGTTGAAGGTACATAAGGGCAGGACGGGCCTGAATAAAATTCATTCTTTTTAAAATGGGAACCAGGAAATGCCTTCGAGGGGTTTCATAAAACTTACATAAAAACATAAAATGCAGCAGATCCTGTGGAGACTGTCCGTCGCAGCCACAGGGAGCTAGCACTTGACCTCTACTGCATCCGATAGGCCTAGCTAACAGGAGGTGAAAAATGTTCATCCGAAACCTAGTTAATAAGAGCCTCTCATGTGTTGATAAAAACCCCATAAGATAAGGTTCCGTTGTCGGAGTTGTTTTGAGCATTAAAAACATATGTACACTTGGTTTCAAAATCTCCTGCTCCTCCCTGGCCATTTTCCTTGAGGTTAAGAAGGCTACCCTGATTAGTTCCACATCTTTCTTAACAATGGATTCGGGCTTACAGAATAAATCAGCGCGCCCTACCCCTTCAAGGCTACTTTTAATGTAATTAAGCCAAGGAATTCGGGATGCATTATCGAGGGTCATACACTCTCTTAAGATTAAATGATTAAGAGTTAACTCCTTATTCAGCCAGCACTTCAACCAAAACACAAGAGGACGCAAGGCCAGGGCATCACTTAGATAGGCGACCCCAATTCCTCATGGGCCGCTAGGTTAGATAATCCGCGCGAAACACACAGCAGGCACTTCAAAAAATCGTTCTCAACCACCTGGAGGGAATCCGCAGCAATATGACCCCAAATTTCACTTCCATAGGTAGCTATGGCCATGCTTTTGGCTTGATAAATTTTCAACATGGCTCCAATTGGTTTCTTCCCTATTTTTGAGGCAAAATTAAAAATTGCCGCATTCGCCTGGGCCAGATCCCCCCTTTTCCTCAAAATGAATGGACCCCATTTTAAATGATCATCAAAGAGAACCCCTAAATAGGAAAAAACATTAGTGCGGGGGATCTTAGCAGGGCCAACACTAAATTGGAAACTTTTTTTGGGTCGTTGCCCTACTTGCATTATATAAGATTTAGAATTATTTATTGCCAAGTCCTGATCCGTCATAAATTTAGAAAATGCCTTTAATAGAGATTGCAATCCTAGTGCAGTTCTAGATATAAGGACGGCATCGTCCGCATAAAGCAAGACGGGGATGCCACGCCGCCCTACACACGGGTAGTCTACCCCGGTGGCTCTTAAAGCAATATCCAAATCATTAATGTAGAGGTTAAACAGGAATGGGGCCAGGATGCAACCTTGCCATACTCCCCTCTTTATCTCCAGGTCCCTAGTGACCCGAAGATCCTGAGAAAACCTGACGTTAGCCTTGGTTGACTTGTGCAAATCCTCTAAAAAGTTAACAATACTAATATCCACCCCCATTGTTCTCATGGACTGCCACAATTTAACACAGTCAAATGCAGAGGACAAGTCCATGAAGGCAAGGTAGACAGTGCCGGGGCGGGCAACCGTATATTCACATAACTCTTCACAGTAATCACCTCATATCATCCAAGCCTCTCGTGCTCATTGCACTGCTCTGACCGGCACAGCTAAGTCCTTATTTAAAATGGATTAGCTTTACAAACAGCATTATCTCAGACTATGTGGATGGCGTTTAAAAATTCCAGAGTTTTCCCCAGCAATCTCTGACAAACATTTTGCTATGTTATTTGTGCCATATGCTTTTTACTTTTCCCTCCCAAAGCCGCTCTGCTTTCATGTTTGTCTACATCATATTGAAAGCTTTAAAATTGAACACACACAACTATCTGAAAAGCAAAGTAGAAATCTCCCGCAGAGCGCTGACACTGTCCGGCTGGGAACACTGTTGAGGTAAAACAGCTGCATTAACTCTCTCCTTTCCAGATGTCGCTCCGGAGATCAGGAATAACTGTCCCTTAAGTGTAATGCAAGACCCTCCTTCCACAGCCTTCATAAGCAGTCTGAAAAGCACACTTCCTTCTGAAACTGATAGCCACTTCCTGAGCAGCAGTATTACATTCACTCTGCATACGAACAGAAGCCCATCATGAGGGGATGCAATATCAAAACCTGGCAAACCCCAAAATGGCTCCTAGAAGAGCCTCTCCAAATACCGAGCTGTCAATGTCATTTTTGCAGGCTGGCTTGCACTCATGCTGAGTCTGCTTGCCTGAAACTCACAAACATGTACTTATTTATGACCACTAACAATATTAAGCTTCCAAAGTAACAATTCATTAACTCTTTATACATTTCTCTAATATCATCTTGAATTATGTCCATGCTATAGAAAAACCTAAATAAAATAATTTCAAGCTTGGTTGTGTTTTTTTATAATTACTAATAATAACAACAACAACAACAACAATAATAATAATAATTTTAATCACAGTCATAATCATGATCACAATAATACTATTGGTATCATTATTATTGCTGTATCATTATTGCTATTATTATTGTCCTTGGGAGCCCATGATTGTTGTACATATCCCTGTATCTCATTTCCTTATTTCAGGGTGTTTTGTGAGTTGTGACAACTCTAATCGATTGTAAAAGAAATGAAGTAGCTGCTCCACTGTAGTAAGTTATTACACTCGAGTTGTGCTGCCATAATGGTGCTGCCAGAGCAAGCAGCCAGGGTGAAAGGCCCGTCATATATTTGGGATACTTACCACCTGCAATCACCTAAGAATACTACAAGCCACAGAGCGGTCCCATGACCATACAGAGGGACGAGGCCGAAGCATTTTTTAATCTTACATTAATATCTTTTTGCAACAAATTACTAACTGCTTTTTGATGTGTTACATTTTGCACTACAAATTCCACTTTTGTTTACATGTCTTCAATCATACTGTCTCTTTTATATGAAAGAGCAGCACACCAATAATTTAAGTGGCTTGTGGGAAGGGTGATGGTGTGAGTATGTATTGTACATAAGAGAATATCCTCTGCCGTACATTAAAAGGATATTGTAAGTCACCTCAGAGTTCCACGACCTTAAAAAGGGGCTTCAGCCTTGTTCCTCTATATGGACACTAAACTCCATGGTGATTTCAATGTCCTTATAATGTATGGCAGGGGGGTACTTTATCCTATATATAAGTATTGGTATGAATATTATTATGATTATTACGATTAATATTATTAGCAGTAGCAACAATAATAATGATAATAATGATTGTTATTATTATTATTATTATTATTATAATACTTTGCTTTATGTAGTGTGTGCTACCAAACGTTTTCTGGAGTCTATGGTACTAAATCGGCCTCTATACTGGCCGCATATATTCTAAAATATAAACAGAATTCTGACCCTATCTCGGTAAGTTAGCCAAGAGTGGAGGCTCTTTATGGTGTCAGTGGCTGGGAGGTGAGGACAGAGGTGCAGATCTGGCAGAAGCAGCAATGCATATTGTGAGCATGCAGCAGCCTGCACTATCCATGCATATTTTGGCTGAGGGATGCCTTTCAAAGGCAGGGACAGCTGCTATATCTGGTACCTCTTCTCTGTTTGAAAGCCCCAGTTCCTCATCCTTTCCACTCTTTGCCTCCCCCTTCCCTTCCAGCCAAAACCCTAGCCTTACCTTTTAGTCATTTCCCCCGTATTTTCAGCTACTGGTATACCCTTCCCTCGCATGGTCCACCCTTGTAATCCACTGCTGGACTTTCCCAGGAATAACCTTTTCCACCCCACAGCACTGTCCACATGCACAACTCCTTCAATTCTTTTCTAAACAATCTCCCACCCCCCCCCCCGCCCATTCCACTCAATGAGAACAGACCTGACACTGAGTACCAGGCCATGAGAGCATGAGGTTTATTGCAGAACATTAAAGGGGGACATAAGTGGATTGCTTCATTTCTGACTTCCATCTCATTCTAGGCATGCAACACAGAGCCAAGAGAGGCAGGTACAGAGCCAAGATATATGGATAGAGAACAGATGCATAAAAAGAAAGACATGACAGATGGACATGATCTGGATAGCCACTAGCTTCAGAACAAAAGGGTTATGCTCTGTATGTATTTTCTCTGCCAGGACTCCAGTCTTTTCCTAAAGGCTTGCAGAGAGTGACACTCATCCTTGGGCAAGATGGCTACCTCATGTTAGTATGAAGATCCAGCAACATGGACATTATGTTCTCGAGGCTGGATGGTGCTTCGAAGTGATATGAAGGCTATAGGAGGGCAGGATGTTGCGTCATCATGAACAGAAAGCTAGGGAGAATATAGTCTAGGATGGTCTAGCACTACGGCCAGTTGACTTGAAAGGATGGTATCGAGATCTCCTCTGCAGGAACATGCCTCAGGCAGTATGAAGTCTTGGCAGCAAGGTCTCTAAAAAGGATAGTGCTTCACAATGAGCAGAAGGCTTGGCAGGAGGGTTCTTGCTTATTAAATGTCCCCTTGAAACATGCTAGATGACTTTTTGGTAGTCTGTTCCTCACTGAGCTTGGTATGAGGTTATTTCATATGTGAACACTCTTTGCCTTGGCTTTCTGCCTGTTACTGCACCACCGCTCCTGAATTTAGGCTAACCTTTTCTCCTTAGAGAGTTTTTTCTTGGCAATGCACCACTGGTTATTGTAGTTACTTCAGGATCTGAGCCTCCTCTATAGTCATATTCCTGCAGATCTGATTCAAGATGTTCTTGCATGTTGCTGAACCTCCTTCAGGTGACCCCTTGCCCTATTCAGTTCTTGCATGTTAGATCAATGGATCTTCTCTGGGGTTCTGGCGTGTGCTACCACTTCTTATTCTATAGTCGCCGAGCTTGGTGTAGCTGTCACTGAATCTGGGGCAGCCACTCTATACTGCATTTCTGCTGGCGTTCAACATTATGGTTTTTGTAGTTCTTGCATTTTAGTGTACCCTGTGCTCTCTGTAGTGCCTGTAGGAGTTGCTGTTCATGTTGTTTGTTGTGACTGTGGTCCTCAACAGTTTCTGCAAGTGTTACGTCCCCCATGTTCTGCCTCTAGTTACACTTGCAGTAGTAGGATGAGATTGCGTTGTCCCAGTTCCCGAAGAGACCATTCTTTACCTCCTGCAGGCGGTTTTGAATGCCACTGGTGAAGCGGCGCAAGTTGCCCCCCTTGCCCCAATTGGACCAGACGGTGAGCTCGCAGCGTGTTGCCACCACCAGGGATGAAATGCGGTTGTTCCAGCTCTTTGGTATGTAGGGTATGTCGTCACCAGGACGGGCATCAAGGTATTCACCACCGCAGCACTGGTCATAGTAGGGGCTGCTGTCTTCAAACATGCGGGCACAGACCTTCACACCTTCAGCATCCTTAATATCTGCTGGGTTTGGGCACTGGGCAGAGGCCAGGGCCAGGAATAGGGGCAGCAGGAGCACAGTGAGCTGAGCAGGCTTCATCTTTGCTTTGGAGAGTAGAAACAGAAGTGGCGATTGATGGGAGAGGCAGGTCCATATTTATATACTCCTCTCAGTCAGAGGGGGAGAAGGGGTGCTCCTTGAACTTGGTGGTGATTGAATGATTAAAGACTGCTTTCCTGGACCAGACTCACCCTGGATCAGGCATATGGTGTTCCTGTTATCTCTCCCAGAGGGTTGGAGTTAAGCCATGAGATATGGGCTGGCAACTATCCCAGGAGGTGTTAAAATACAGAAGCCAGATGCAGAGGGTGTTCAAAGTGATACTTGGGAAGGCGAGGGGTGCAGGTGGTCAAAGGAATACAGGAGTGGAATGAGGTAAAGAATGTTCAAAGGGACACTAGTGTAGTAAGACCAGAGGGCATTTAGAGAATTGTGGGAATGAAGAAAGGCCAGAGGGTGTTCAATAGTGCATGGATGCCAGTGGGGCCTACTCGCACTCATTTTTGGGGACCCGCATTTATTTTTCCTCATCCGACATTTACAGAAAAAACATCACAAAGGAGGAACGCAAGAACATGAAAGAGTGAGATAAATGGCTAGGGAGTGTCTGGTAGTGGATTAAAGAGGCATGAGGTGGGTTCAAGATTACACAGCCTTGGTATTTGGGCACTTTCAAGCAGGTCATTGGGCAATGGTACTCACTTTTTTACAAATTAAGAACTGGCGTTCAAAGACATACTAATGGGAAGAGAGGCCTGCTGGTGTTTATAGGGATACAGGAGTGGAGAAAGGTAAGTGTGTGATGAAACAGATATCGAAAAGAAGTGGGGCCAGAGGGTATTGAAATCGCTGCAGGAGTAGGGTGAGGGCCTAAGGTGTTCAAAGAGATACAGGTGGGAAGCGAGATCAGAGGGTATTCAAATGTTTACAGGAGTGGAGTGAGGTCAGAAGGTGTTAAAGGGGATGCAGGAGGATAGTGAGGCCAGAGAGTGTTCAAGGGGCTACATGAGTGGGGTGATGTTAAGGTGTGATTTAAAGGGACACAGGAAGAAGGGGGGCCAGACGCTATTCAAATGGATACAGATTAGGAGGGAGGAGAGAGAAGCAGGCAGGTGTAAAACGGAGGAGCTGGGTAGATATAGGTGGCAAGTGGCAAGTGAGTTTGAGGGCTGCTCTGTATTAATTTATTCTTTTAGAAATGTAGTTATTACTATATTTAAACAGTTTTGTTTAGAGCATCCCAGGCCCACAAGGCTTTCTGTACACTGAACGTGGGACTTCTGTGACTATCATGAGACAGGTTTTATAGTTATAACCCGAATTAGGCCGCAGGAGAGTACCAAATTATGTGGCAGAGTTGACTTAATTATGCGGCAAGAAAAGGCAAATTATGTGACATAATGCAGCACATTCTGTGACAGTATTACTTCATAATTTTTTACCAATGTTAACACTGTCTTAGCAAAGGTTTTAACATCTATTGTACCACTTCAAGCTCAAAATACAGCAATAAACTACAAGCTAGTCAAACTTAGCCAAGGGCCTTTTTGATCCATTTTAACTGGAAACAAAATAGTTTTGTTAACATCTTGAATATATGCAGCTGATGATGGATTATATGGCAAATGCATCAAATCCATAATTATGCAAAAAAACGCTGCAGCCACAGAACCTCATAATTCCAGTGGGCATAGATAGAACACAGTATATTGATTATGCTTACCAAGGATCATACTTTACATTTATATCACAGCTTCAGTGCAAGCCTTTGCCTGAGAGTGACGAACTAAAACCAACTCTCACTGCTATGACCAGACAGAAGGTTGAGAAAGTGATGCTCATCCACGAGGGGTCAATGTGAGGTACGGGAGTAAACAATGCCAGGCTTAATTAGGCTTCAGTCGGGGAGGTCTCTGCAGGATAGTAGAAAAGCCAGCGATTTAGAGGAAATGGAAAGTATGATTGAAGCAGTGAAGCTTTTAGTGGGTAGAGCAAGGGATGAGATAGAAGAAACTTCCGTGAGGAAAGCTATCCACATATTGCAGTTAGGTCATACATGATCACAGAAGAGGGAACAGGGAGAAGAGTTCAGGGAGACAGGAAGGCATTCAAAGAGTTTGTGGACAGGCTGGAAGGTGGTACTGAGGACATTTGCAGAGAGCTTTAGGTCACTTCTAAATATACTGATGGTGGTAGATGGAAAAGATGAGAGGGGAAAGGAGAAGACAAGATAAGGGAAATGAGTCTTCTAAATGAAGTTGTCTTCCTCAAAATATGTGTATCCCACATCTTGTCAATAGGGGCGTATTGTGCAGTATCTTACCAGGTTTGGTTTAAGGAGGGCAGGAAGATTGACAGCATGGTCTGCTGCTCTCACACTGCCCAGCCTGCCAGTGGAAGAGCAGTGAAGCATTGCAGAGAAACACTGGGCATGAGAGCTGGATTACTTCAACATCATCCAAATCTCGTATGAACTGTGTGTTCATATGAGCCTATACAGCTATACGTTTCTGAAAAAAGCAATTGTGCCCAGGATCAGAGTGAGTGATGGGTGCACCTTGAGCCAGGATCTGTGTCGGGCTCTGCCATCTAGGGCATGACTCCTCCTCTAAGTGGCTGGCCTTGCAAACAGTTAACCAGTGAGAAGGCAAAGACAAAAAACAGTAACAAAGGGAGAAACCAGGGATGAAAAAGAACCTGCAAAAGTGAGATAAAAAGGCAGAGAGTATTTGGTGGAGGGTTACAGAGGCACCATGTTTAATCAGGACTGTGCAGTCCCTGTATTTGGCTTTACGCCCATCGCAAATGCCAGCTGTAGGCTTCTGACCAAAACATAGGGCGTCAGCACTTATTGGTTTACAAATTAAGTACTGCACCAGAGAGAGTTTAACAACACATTTAAAGGTTGGTAGAGGAGTATGTGAGCCTAATCATCTCTTAAAATTATGGTGATCATGCAGCATTCTCTTTCATGAGTGTATCAATGAGAGTTACTTCATTTGTTTAAGATGGCCCTTCAGCTAAACCTCATCAGAGTTAAAGATCTGCAGGTTGCTGCCGGCTTTGTGAACAATCAAGATGGAAAAAGTGGACGAGTACTACATTCTTCTGTGAATTTTTAGTGAGTAAAATTGTGAAAACTAAGGGAAGATATAATAATCGTTGTTATTCATAATGTGTACATGCAAAATTTGATACCATGTTGGAAACGAATTGTGCAATCAATCAATCAATCAATCAATCACAGAATTTGTAAAGCGCACTACTTACCCGCGAGGGTCTCAAGGCGCTGGGGGAGAAAAAAGGGGGGGTGCTGCTACTGGTCGAACAACCAGGTCTTGAGTAGCCTCCTGAAGGTCAGCAGGTCTTGGGTCTGTCGTAGGCTTAGTGGAAGGGTGTTCCAGGTCTTGGCGGCGAGGTGGGAGAAGGATCTGCCGCCGGTGGTGGTTCTTCGAATGCGAGGGACGGTGGCGAGGCAGAGGTCGGCGGAGCGGAGTTGGCGGTTGGGGACGTAGAAGAGGAGTCGTGTGTTGAGGTAGGCTGGGCCAGTCTTGTGGAGTGCCTTGTGTGCGTGGATGAGGAGTTTGAAGGAGATTCTCCTGTCGACGGGGAGCCAGTGCAGGTTCCTCAGGTGGGGGGTGATGTGGCTGTGGCGTGGTACATCGAGGATCAGGCGTGCGGAGGCGTTTTGTATGCGTTGCAGTCGCTTGATGAGCTTGGCCGGGGCTCCCGCGTAGAGGGCGTTCCCATAGTCGAGTCTGCTGCTGACGAGGGCCTGGGTGACTGTTCTTCTCGTGTCTGTCGGGATCCACCTGTAGATCTTGCGGAGCATGCGGAGGGTGTTGAAGCAGGAGGATGAGACTGCGTTGACTTGCTTGGCCATGGAGAGCGTTGAGTCGAGGATGACTCCCAGGTTGCGTGCGTGGTCGGTGGGTGTCGGGGCTGCTCCCAGCGTCGTTGGCCACCAGGAGTCGTCCCAGGCTGAGGGGTTAGAGCCGAGGATGAGGACCTCTGTCTTCTCCGTGTTCAGTTTTAGTCGGCTGATCTTCATCCAATCGGTGACGGCCTTCATCCCTTCATGGAGGTTGGATTTGGCGGCGAGGGGGTCCTTGGTGAGGGAGAGGATCAGTTGGGTGTCGTCGGCGTAGGAGATTATGTTGAGGTCGTGCTGTCTGGCGATGCGTGCGAGCGGGGCCATGTAGATGTTGAACAGTGTTGGGCTGAGGGACGATCCCTGGGGTACGCCGCAGATGATCTCGGAGGCTTCGGATCGGAATGGTGGGAGGCGGACTCTCTGGGTTCTGCCGGCGAGGAAGGAGGTGGCCCATTCCAGGGCCTTGTCTCGGATCCCTGCGTCGTGGAGGCGTGCGCGTGAGAGTGCGGTGGCAGACAGTGTCGAAGGCGGCGGAGAGGTCCAGCAGGATGAGGGCTGCGGTCTCACCGTTGTCCAGCAGGATCCTGATGTCGTCGGTGGCGGCGATGAGGGCAGTCTCAGTGCTGTGGTTGCTGCGGAACCCCGATTGGGATGGGTCCAGGATGCTGTTTTCTTCGAGGTATCGGGTTAGCTGCTTGTTGACGATCTTCTTGATGACCTTGGCTGGGAACGGAAGCAGGGAGATGGGCCGGAAGTTCTTGAGGTCTCTCGGGTCCGCCTTGGGTTTTTTGAGTAGGGCGTTGATCTCTGCGTGTTTCCAGCTCTCTGGGAAGGTCGCGGTCTCGAAGGAGAGATTGATGATGTTGCACAGGTGGGGTGCGATGGAGCTGCTGGCTTTGTTGAAGATGTGGTGCGGGAAAGGGTCTGACGGGGAGCCGGAGTGTATCGTGCTCATGGTCTTGATGGTGTCCTCGATGCAATGAATGAGGAAAGATGTCAAAGACCCCTGAACTCTGGAAGACCTAAGGTGTCATCTATCCAACTCCTGTCCTGGAATGTCCTTTGACTTAAAGACTGTTGTGATGAGCACAGTCAGGAACATTTTCTTTGTGGTGACATCCTCTGAGTGCAGAAGACATGGGCAAGTAAAACTCTCAGTTTCACTAGCTTTGTAGCTACGGGGGTGTACAGCACACAACAGGAAGAGCAGGCTGATGGAAGAATGCCTACTTTTGTTCTACTACGTTAGATTGACGAGATGATAGTTGATATGAAACAATGCGGTACTCCTCCTTTAATGTAACATAAAGGCTTTGGTCGCTGAGCAGTTGAGCAGCTTCTATGACATAATATTGAGATGAATAATATCAACATACCAAAATTTTGCTAAAAGAATTTCAAGCTCACAAATAACTATCCAGTATATAAAACACAAATATCAACTACCAAAATATTGCAGTAAAACTATCTAACATTTCTATTGAAAACAGAAAATAAAATATACTAAAAATACAGCAAACCAAAACAAAGAAAACTAAATATTGTGAACCAAAGCATTACTAAAAATACATTTCAAATATATATATACTTAGGGCCTGATTAACAAAGAATGAAACCGACCCAGCAGCATACAGGCCCCTCACGATGATAAATTCCGATACGAAAATCCTATGCAAGGCACTCACTACACGTTTATTCGCACATATGCCACGCCTTGTGCACGCGGACAAGCGTGGTTTCATACCTGGACATAGCACCGGGATGAACCTGAGGTAATTATCTCATATTCTATATGAGGCGCAGCATTGGCAGCAGGAAATTGCCCTGGTCTCCATTGATTTAGAGAAAGCTTTCAACACCGTGGATTGGGGCTATCTCTTGGAAGTCCTGCGTACCATGGGTTTTTGGGCCCCATGCATCAACCTAAAAACCGGTCGCAAACGGGCAGATTCGCAGAATCTGCCCCTTTGCGACCGGTAATTTTGCATTTGGAATGCATCATCCCAAATGCAAAAATCGCTATTTAAGGAATCGCAAAATTTGCGATTACTTAAATTACGATTGCATTTAAGGAATCGCAAATTGCGATTCCTTAAATGCAATGCATTAAACAATTTTTTTTAGTGATTTCGCTAATATGAATTGCAAATTACCATCAATCTAAAGTTGATGGTAATTTTCGATTTCTTTGAAAAATGCTCTAAAGTGCATTTTTCAAAGTCACATGTTACACACACACATGCCCTTAGGGCATGTGTGTGTGCAACATGTGGTTAAATTGTAATTTCAGGGGTGCAACAGGGTATCCTTTTGGAACCCTTGCACCTAGAAATTGCATGCAGCAATTTACGAGTACCTATTGGGTACTCGCAAATTGCGCATGCAATTGCCATTCATTCCTATGGCCCTCTGGGCCCATAGGAATGAATGGGAATCAATTCCTTAATTGCGACTCGCAATTTGCGAGTCGCAATTAAGGAATTTGTAGGAATCGCGAAATTTTATGCGATTCCTACATGCATAGGCAATAGCGATTCTTTAATTGCGATTCCTTAATAATCGCAATTAAAGAATCGCTATTGTTTATGTTGATGCATGTGCCCCTTTGACCCCAGTTCCGTGGGTGGGTATGCTTGCTCTATACTGAACCTCAAGCCAGAGTGCGGGTGGGACACTATGGGGTCGATTCCGATCTCGGCCGGTAGGGCTCTGAATCGGATTCGGCTTTACCGGATCCGATTCGGACGCCCTGTTTCCGACCGAGTCGGACGTGCGACTGGGCGAACGAGTACGATGCGAACGTACGCGAAATCGCCGACCGACTCGTTCGCGGGACCCAACCGCTCCGACCGACTCGCACGGACATGACTTGCACCGCGCAATGGAGACGTTCCCCGGCCGGGTAAGTACGATGTGCGCCGCGAGCAGTCCGACCGACTCGTGCCGTCCGGCTCGAAAGTGCAGTCGGAGCCGCACTTTGGGGGTCCGTGTCGGACCCCCCTGTACGCCTAGTCGCGCGAGTCGCACACAGGGGGGACCCATGGGTCCCCCCTACCTGTGTGTGTACGGCGTGACCCGCTTCGACGCGTACCCGCTATAGGGGGCGCCCTTGTTCGCCTCGCACCCATTGAGTCAATGGGAGCCCCCGTACGCGTTGTACGAACGGCTCCCATTGACTTCAATGGGAGTCCGATCGAATCGAGTCCGATAGCATGCGAACGCATCGTACTCGTTCGGTCGGACTGCTAGGGTCCGATTCGGTCGGAAATCTCTCCGGGTCCGGCTCGGTCGGAGAGATTTCCTGCCCGAATTGGAATCGGCCCCTATGACTCAGAGCCGTGGACCGGGGACGGGGAACATGTCAGGGTTACCCATTTTCGGCACTCCTGTTTCACGCTCTCCATAGAGCCTTTAGTAATTTGGATGCGCCGGGAGTGGGGTATTTGTTCAGACGACATCAGTCATGTGATTTCCCTATATACAGATGACGCTTTGTTTTACTTGTCATCCCCCACGTAGCTGTACCAGCGATGCTACAGTCAATAGAATTTGGGAATTTATCTGGTCTACGGCTTAACAGGGCAAAATCCTTGGTGTTCCCCCTAGCTATCTTGGCCGAGACCCCACTAGAGCGCTTGCCAGATGTGGGATTGCGTTCGTAGACGACCCAGTTTTTCTATCTTGGGTTTAAAGTGGCTCACACTCGGAACTACAGCTCTGCCTCAACGTGGAGAAGGTGGCTGAAGGATTCAAAACCTCTGTCCAATTTTGGAACATGTTACCTCGTTCATTGATGGGCCAATTGGCCATAGCCAAAATGGTCCTCCTCCCCAGATGTCTGTATGTGTTGCAGAACTCCTTTACGCTTATCCCAGGCAAGGTCTTTCAGCAACTGGACTCCATCCTTAAATCCTTCCTGTGGGTGGGCCTACCATAGCAGAATTGCTATGTCGATACTGACGACACCATATGAGGAGGGAGGGTTGGAAGTCCCACGGCTTGATCTATACTATTTTGCTGCCCAATTACAACATGCAGCACCGTGGTTGGACCCGGCTGACAGCTGGGAAAAATGCTTACTACATGGCAGGGTGGAGGCTGACTGAATGCCCAAACTCCTCATGAAGGGCACAGGACTACCTTTGGAAGTCCCACAAATAGTCAGGCACATGGTGATACTCCGGCATAGATTATTAATGTTCAGTTGGTGCTAAAGCGAGCCCCGTTTCATCGGGAACTCCCGCTCTGGATACTTAATCCAGCCCAACACATCGCAGACAGTTTGTCATTTCAAACGTGGCGTGGCGGTGGGCGTGAACTCCTCGGGGACCTTTACCCCAGCGAGATATTCCTCTTACTTTTGAGGAGCCCCAGCTCGCCTTTTCTCTTGGGCCCAGCCATTTTATCCATCACTCGAGTGTGGTAGAAAAAGCCTGGGAAACATGGCCGACCTACCCAGCTGCTCCTCGACCTACACACACTCTCTGGATCCTCCTAACATATGGTGGGGTCTGCCACTTGATCTTGCTCTTGTATAAAGCCATGCGTTCTGATGCAGCGGGTCCCCATTCCGCCGTCACAAATGGCCTGGGATATGGACCTGGATGCTCCACTTACTGAGGGGGAATGATTGGAAGTCAATGAGCTCACTCATACTGTCTCCTGCAATGCTCACTTTAAGCTGGTGCATTATAATTTTCAACATAGGACTTATCTTACTCCCATACGCCTGTGCCGTACGTCTGTCTTGAGATCGGATATTTGGCCCAGGTGCGGTCATGATGGGGCAGCCTTTATGCACTTATCCTGGCAATGTAGGGAGGTACAGGGTTACTGGACCCAAGCAGTAGCAGAGATTCAGAGGACTGCCCGTATACCTTTTGCACATACAACATAGTGCTGTCTCCTGGGTAATGTTAAACGTCCAAGGGATAGGAAGATAGCGTTTAGATTTATGCACTTGGTGCTAGTCCTGGCTAGGCGACGCATAGTTGTAACTTGGATGGGGCAGAGAGCGCCTGACTTTACTCGCAGGCACAGCAATATGTTAGAATTGTCTGTAGCAGAAGAATCACACATGAGGCTTGCCAGATGCGATGACAAAGTAAAAGAATATCTTGAGGTTTGGAAGGACCTGTGTAATGTGTTTTAAGATCCGGAGGTGACCATGACCTCTTCTGAAGGAGAGGATACTGACAATGGGGACTCCGATGGGGAGGAAAAAGTCGGGGTGGATGTCCCACAACCTAGGTATCCTGGTCTACAACAGGAGTTTATGTCCTCGTAGCGGGTCGAGTGTTGGGAGACTCAGAAAAAGTTACATGGGGCCAATTGGGAGTTCTTTATGTTTCCCTGAACTATTAGCGCTTGATTGTATATTTACATTGTCATCTTATGCTGCTGTACTGTTTATTGTAAACATTGAAAAATAAAGGTTGTAAAAAAAAAAAATATATACACTTAGGGCCTCATTACGATGGCGGTCGGACGAGCGTCTGACCTCCATCGTTTAGGGCATGAGACCGTCCGACAAGGAGTTGGCGGTCCCAACAGCCCAATTACAATATGACTGCCGTGCAGGCGGTAGTACACATGCCTTTTTCTATTGCAGCTTGTATTGCGGGCCGGAAAAGGGCCACAGCACAAGCCGCAATAGAAAAAGGGATGTTTTCAAGCATCCATGCACCATGTGCCAAGCACCATGTAGTGCCTGGCACACGGTGCATGGATGATTGGGGGGGGACCACATGTGTCCCCCTGATCCCATAGTGAAGGCCCATAGGGGATGGGGGCCCAGCCAGGGGCCCCCAAAGTCCCTTTCTGTCTGCCTTTCCATGGGGGTCAGACTACCATGTAAAGGCAGGTGGAAGGGGCATCCTGATCCCTACAGCGGTGCCTCCGCAGGCACTGCCCCATTATAGGGAGTAGGCTCCGACCGCCACCCTGACAGGCTCCTTGAGCCTGTCAGAGGCGGCGGTCTTGCCCCAGTCCAAATCGCTCAGATCGCTGGCATTGTAATCCGGCGGTCGGAACGATACTCTGGATGTCGGACGGACCGCCAAAGAAAAATCCTTTTCACTCCTCAGAATGTTCAAATGAAAAAAAAAACATCAGTGCATGTTACTGAAATTGCAAAAATGTAAAAGCAATATATATGCAAATGTAAGACTTATTACTGTTTGCGTCTACTACGAACTGAACTTTGCCGCCCTGGTGTAGTGGAGCCTTCAGTACCAACAACACCACCTCATGATCTAATGCGCCTCACACTCATTGCCTCATTCACAGAGACAGTGCTAATACTGGATAGGTCCTCACTTTTGACATGCCAAGCTGCTCCACTTCGTGCTATTTGAGTGTTCTGTAGACTCTCTACTGTAGTGGTTACTTGCATAAGGCCCCGTGCGACATTGCCACTATAGTGACCCATTCCGACCTGCAACCCTACAATACAGCATGAGCGTGTTGAGGTAGCCTGTGCAAGGCAATTTATTGACCGACTCAACACATCCGTACGTGAGATAAATTATGTTGAGTATGTCTGTACATTGCATTGTCCTGTTGCATTTGGCCACATAAATTGTTCATAGCCTCTGTCATAGAGTCCACTTTTGCCTCCAGAGACTTGTGGGATTCTTCAATGGTTGTTGCTAGATGTTGGAAGCCACTTGTGATGCTTCTTTCTATGCCAGATATTTTTTTGGTCATTCATCGCATTTGCTTATGTTGTAAGTGCTGCACCTTCAACGAATAGGCTTCAAGACTAGCAAACACCTGTGTTGTATCCCCCATATCTTGCATGGACCCTGATCTGGGATTAGACTGCCTGACTAAAATGCAATGTTTAGACACGAGTACCCCTGTGCAGTTGTCTGCACCTCACTGCAGGCTCTTCCATGACATTTGGACTCCATGCATCCACCACTTCATCAATGGGCACTGTGTGCCATTCGGGATCTGCACTGGCTGCCCGTTTACGCAAGGATCCAATTTAAATCCATGTGCATACTCCACCAGACTCTGCACGGGTCTGGATCAGCTTACTTCAAACATAATATCAGACATCATATTCCACAGCGTAATCTTAGATCTGCATCATCCTCCCTTCTGGTGGTGCCAATGATAAAGACTTTAAAGTGGGGCGGTAGAAGCTTTCTCTACCTTGCTCCGAAGCTATGGAACACGCTGCCCATTAGTCTTAGAAAACAAACCAATCTGCTGATGTTCCGAAAAGCTTTGAAAACATGGTTATTTGCCCCTAAACCATAGCCAATTCCATTACTCCCTGCATAGGTTGAAGACAGCCAGCACTAAGATGCCACGGCATACATGCGCTTTATAAAACCTTTCATTTCATTTCATTTCATTTTCATGTTCAGAACTGCTACTTTGCCTCTGGGGTGATGTATGTGACATAATTGACTCATTCCCTTCTTCAAGGCACATCTGTGTATCTTCCTGACCCTCTCCTTCAGATTCATGTTTTGTTTGTGCTGGAATATCTGTATAGAGATGCAATGTGAAAATATCTGTGAATAAGTGTTGTTATGCTCACCTTTGTTTGTATCATTTAAAGTATGATAAGTTGGATTTGTGCTGTAGGTGTTCATAATGGAGTACTACATGCCCCATAATACACTGCTAGGTCTAACGCTTCTAGTGTGTTTATCTTGTATTCTATTGTTGGTAAACATTTCCCACCCTCACATGGTTACAATGTTGACTCACACATTGCTGCAAACATGTTATTTTAATACTGTAAGTGTATGTATCACTCTTACCTTTTGAAGTAGCAAGAGCCTCTGAAGTGTCAATATTGCTGAGTCCGGCACAGTTTCTGGCTCCAGGGTGGACTTGATCATTTCCTCAAGAGGAGTTGATGGTGGCTGAGTTAGACGTCCTTCTCCTGTTGCACAGGCCTCAGTTCTGCTGGTTGCCGTCTTCTCTTTGGTCTTGGCTCAGATATCGTACCACCTTTTGTGAATCTCTTCCATAGAGCTATGGGCGACCCCCACAGAGTTAATGCACTCCTGGATTTTGAGCCATACTGTTTCTTCTGTGCCTCTGGCACAGTTAGGGATGTTTTCACAAAAAAGGCTTCGTGATTGGAAACACACTCTTCAGTGAGTTTTCTCTGGAAATTTAAGTTTTCTCTTCCTCCCTCCAAGCTCCTTCTCCTACTCAGAATTTTGTTGGGGAATTTTCCGGCTTTCCAGGGGTGCATGACTGTGATTGGTGCTCATCCCAATTGGACTGTATTGGCAATCACTTGTCTCAAGGCTTTTCAGTGTTCTTATAGCCTGTTGCTACTCTACTTCTGGTTTGTGATGTCATCACTCACTGCTAGGTAGACATTCAGTATTTGCAACTCAATTTGCTATTTACTAATTTGAGATTCCTTAAATAGCGAATGTGACTCGTACGAATCGGTAATGGCCAGTCGCTCACATTCGTACATACCAAATACTTATTCACAAATTACTATTCCATAAGAATTGCAATTTACAAATCGGTATTAATTTGATTTGTACATCTAGCCCCTAATCACTCTCTTGGTGCCCGCATGGAGCCTGGATCAGGTGCCAGCTGCTGTCACTATGGGAATGTGCCAAGATACACTGGCAGATAATAGTACTCATTACTCACCTGGAAGCAGGTCTCATTTTCCTGGCCAAGCACCAAGGTCTACTTTTGGCCTAAAGGCACTTGGCCTTGAGTGGCATCTGTTACAAACTGTACTTTCTCAGGTGAGGGCAGGCTGCCTCATGACACCCACCGCTCACGCCCCATGTTTGTTTTGGCACCATACCGGCTCCGCTCTCCCCTCCAACATCCAATTCATTCCCTTGGCCTCTCATAGGCATAGGGCAGACCTCAGTTGGGTCCTTCTCACACTTACAGACCTCTTCCCAGGATCACACACTTGTGATCAACACATAGGTTTCCTCACAGACCCAACATAGTGCACTGACACCTCACTGACCTTAGTTCTTTAACATAATCAACAAGGAATGTGACTGGCGCAAGTTGGAGGTCAAAAACCCAAGGGATGCTGGCATTAAATTGCAGACTTAAAAAGCTACAGAAGAGGGTGATGGGGTGGGCTGCTTCAAATCTTTGTCTGAGTGAGCCAGAACCACCAATGCTTTGATCTTTCAGCTTTTAAAGTAGTGCTCAGGGAGAAGCACACCAGGGTTGGGATCAGTGATATCTGGGTATCAGGACAGGACGGGTGCTTTGGCCTTCACAGTCCAGACAACTTCCATTCTACAGGTACTACTTCATAAGGTACCTGTTAGCTGCCCGCCTTAGGCACATGATACTCACTCACTCACTCACTCACTCACTCACTCACCCAAACTACCTCAGTAAATTGAGCTGTTTGCGAAGTGTATTTTCAGGTAAGATAGCTAAGTTGGTTAAGGCTCCCTTTGCAGAATTGTTCTGTGTACTCTTATTGTCCAGCACTGGTAACATAGCTTCAGGTGGTTGATACACCTGCTGGACAGCAGTTTGTGTAAAATGTACAGGTTACATGCAGTTTAGTGGGTGCCTGCATCTGTTGCAGCCATGGCAGTGTAACCTACAGGTCCAAAACCAGAGTAAACCTCTATGCCGACCTATTTTATTTAATCAATGATTAAATAAAATAGGTCGGCATAGAGGTTTACTCTGGTTTTGTATCCCTTTCCTCCCTCCTCTTGGACCTAAAATTAATTCAGGGAGGGCCTTTTTCCCCTTTTAGTGTAACCTACAGGTTACTAGTTCCAATCCAGCTAATAAAGCTCAGTAGGCTATGCACCTGCTGCAAAGGCCTGCTTGTAATGCTCAGGGAGTGTATTTGAATAGAACCAGCAGGATGGTTTAGTGAGCTGAATGCTCACTGCTGAAGTGCAGTAATCTGCAGGTAATGAGTATGAATCACAACTCAGCCATCCGTCCTTATGAGGCTGATACATTGATTGGCATTAAATTGGTAAACCGGGTAATAGTAACACCTCTTATTTGCATAACATTGAAGATGTTTGGTATGAAGCACTGTGTAAAAACAAGTTTTATTGAATCTCAGCAGGGCTCAAGAAAGGGGTGATAAACTCAGTACCAATAAGCAGGGTAGTAATTAACACCTACTATTAATCACCAAGAAACTATTTTGCATTTTGTGCTATATGTATGGCTATTATTACTAACATTATTGACATAAACCTAAAATGCATATAATGCTCTTTTAAGAGACATGTTATTTTCTATGTCTATCTTGAAGATAGGGTCTTCAGCAAAGTCTACTTTCTTCAAATGCTCTATACACATTTTGTAACTTTTATTTGGAATGTACTTTGTCTTTGCAGATGTCTATAGCTTTAACATATATCATTTCAGCTCACAACATACTAGTGAATTTGGAGTTTCTCGCCTAGTAGGCATGACAACAATTCCTCTGCCACAGGGCATTAATTGACTGCCATCAGGTCAAGGATTGCTTTAAGTACTCAGATCATCTCTCTTTTGCTCCACCGTTTGCTCACCCTACAAGCTTAGCAGCCTTACATGTAAAGTAAGCATTGGCAAAGCCAATAAGTCTAGCATTGGCTGCCAGCCTTTTGGCTTTGTCATGGTTGTTTTGTTTCTTCATGGTTTTTGTAAAACTTTATTTTTGAGGAGCTGCCAGGCCCCTACCAATATAACAAATAAATATTGGCTAAAAGCAAAAATATATTTTTGCCTCCCAAAGCACACATTGCTATGGTAGTCCCTGGTAGCAAGCAGAAATTTGTTTGGAATTGCTGTTTGTGAAAGAACAGAACGCTATCACTGGCAGGGAAGTTAGCTAAAGGCTGAATTGAGCTGAGGCATTGCCCCATGCTATATGCTGTAGAAATTAAAAATGAATGACACAACAACAGACCAACTTGTGTGTGTGTATATATACAGAAACTCTGTAGTTATAGCATAGGGTTGCCTGAGATAAGAATTCCTCTGATTTTTCACTATTAATAACTTTGCACCAGTTTGACAAATATCCACAATACTTTGCAGGCCAACTGCTTTTTTCTACATTGGCAGAGTATGCAAAGTTTCGCGAGATTCATCAAGGGGGTGCAAAGAAAAGAGGGGGTCCCAAAACACGTTGGAGCACAAATGCATTTTCCCTAGAATTGGTACTCACACAGTGCGAAAACAGCTGGATGAATTTGAATGCAATTTGGCAGGATTACACATTAGGGTGAGCAGATGATCATTTTGGGTACTACAGCTAAGCAGAGTAAGCATTTTTTAACTTATAAACTATTTTAACTTAGTGATAGCTTAAATCACGAAATTTTCGCTAAATTTCGCAGTATTTTTTGGTATTTCGTGGAAGTACCACGGTACATAGTGATGACAAATCATTATGTGATTGACTAATGCTATTCTACTGTATGCCACTATAATATTCTTCACTCCACTGTACGCCTCCCCACTCTACTCCACTGTGCTCTATGTTAGTCCACAGTACACTATTACACTGTACCACTCTCCATTTTACGCCATTCCACTCTTTGCCACTTACCTGTACGCTATTCTATTTTATGCCACCCTACTAGACGCCACTACACTCTACAAAACTCTACTGTATACTATTCCACTCTATGCCACTGCACTGTACCCCAGTCCAGTATACACTATTCCACTGTACACAACTACACTTTCTGCCATACATTTCTACAGCAACAATTTGACTCTATGCCACCCCACTACACTGCACGCCACTCCACTGTTCGCAATTCCACTGTATGATACTCCACTGTATGCCACTACACTCTATGCCAATCCACTGTATGCTATTCCAATCTATGCCACTCCGGTGTACACCACTACAGTGAACACCACTCTACTGTAAGCCACTCCGCTCTACACTATTTCACTGGATGCTACGCCGCTTTACGCTATTCCACTATATGCCATGGAAGTCTACGCCACTCCATGGTTCGCCAATCCACTGTACGCTATTACACTCTACACCACTACACTCTATGCCACTACACTACACCATTCTACTGTATGCCACTACTCTGTTACTCACTCCACTGTACGCGGCTCCACTCTACTCCACTGCACTCTATGGTACTCAACTGTACACTATTACACTCTACCACACTCCATTCTACACCACTCACTGTAGGCTATTCTACTTCACACCACGCTACTATACGCCACTAAACTCTACAACACTCCACTATACGCTATTCCACTCTACACTGCTCCACTGTATGCCAATCGAATGTACACCACTCCACTGTATCCCACTGTATTCTGCTCCACTCTACTATACAGTATTCCACAGTACGCAACTACACTCTACGCCACTCAACTAAACGCTATTCAACTGTGTGCCACTCCTCTCTACCCCACTCCTCTGTACACTTTTCCAATCTATACAACTCCAGTGTACGCCAGTCTACTGTATGCCACTCCACTATACTCTACTCCACTCTACACTATTTCAATGTATTGTAGTGTACTGTATATTATTCCACTGTTTGCCACTCTACCACACTCCACTTTGCTCCACTCCACTGTATGCCACTCCACTTTAAGACACTTCCCCTTACGCCACTCTACTTTATGCTATTCCACTCTACACCACTCCACTCTACTCTAATCCACTAAACACCACTCCAGCCTATGACACTCCACTGTACGCCAATGCACTCTATGCTATTGCACGATATGCAATTCCACTCTACGCCGCTCCAATTCTATGCTATTTCACTCTACCCTATTCTACTGTATGCCACTTCAATGTATGCCACATGAGTGTACGCCACTCAACTGTACCCTACACCACTGTAAGCTATTCCACTCTACGGCAGTGCACTGTACGCCACTCCTATCTATGCTATTCCACTGTATGCCACTCCAGTCTACACTACTTCATTGTACCCCACTCCACTGTATACTATTCCTCTCTACCCCACTCCACTGTAAGCCAATCCAGTCAATGACACTCCACTATACGCAACTCCACTGGACGCTACTCCATTCTATGCCACTCCACTGTACGGCACTCCACTGTATGCTATTCCATTGGATGCCACTCCACTCTACAACACTCCACTCTACAGTATTCCACTGATTGATGCGAGGAGAATGTTCCAGAGTTGCGGAAAACGCTGCAACTCGTGTTGCCGTGCAGTGGAAGGCCCATTGCAAAGGTTGACTTGTCACCTTTGTTTATTGCTATAAAAGGGTGTTAAACTGGTATTAATGAGATGCAACCTATGCCCAGACAGTGTTAACAAGTGTACAAATGACAAAACAATGAAGTAATACTATCACAAATTATGCTGTATTAAGCTACATAATTTGCCTTTTCTTGACACATAATTTTGACAACCCGGCCACATAATTTTGCCCTCCCATACCGCATAATTCCAGTGGCCCTGGCTATAGTTAGTTATAGCTAGGACCGAGTTTTCATAAAAAATGATTTTTTTGTTTTGCTAATAACCTTGGAGGTGTTTGGTGAATCTTCACAAAACTTTCCAAAAAAAAGGTTCATCCACCTCTGCTCCTTCCTGGAAAAGGTTTGGGGTGATCCATCAAGCGGAGGCAGAGAAAAATTGAGAATTAGTAAAGTCCTAAAACTCAAATTCTCCATGCAATTTCCATAGGAATGTTTAGACAATTCTACAGCCAAAATGGCTACAGCCAGGCTGGCAGAAAGGTGTATCTTTATTCAAAAAGGATGCTTTTTTGCGATTTGACATAAATCTGTTCTTGAGAAATTAAGGTTAAAAATGTATAGATATTTCATGCCACTGTACCATTGTGGTAGTGCTGCAGTACCGCGAGGACAAAATACACAATCTGATTGGCTGGCCGCTACTTGTTGCATTAATACAGTGATCACCCAAAACATGACTGGCACACCACAACATAACTCCTTGTGTCCCGAAAAACAAAATAAATATGTTATAAGAGTGCTGTGTAGGTGTACCATGACTTCTGGCCCTTATGAGGTAGGTCCCAGAGGGACTCCTCGGGGTCAAATCAAAAATATTTTTTTCACAGCACCGTGGTACTACCACAAAGCTCATCATAGCTCCCATGTAATTTCACTGTGGTACCGCAGTACTGCTGCACTGCAGAAAAAAAGGGTGTTGTGGTCTTGGCTGCCTGTGGGGGGTTATCCACAGGCCTGAGCAGGCCATGCCCTGCAGCCAACCCCGCGCTGTGCACAGTCTGAAGCCGTGTGCAATGGGGGGTGGCCGCCAGTGTGACTTTGGGCACAGGCCTGGCCACAGAGCACGACCTGCAGCCAACTCCACACCGCAATTGGCTGAAGGACGTGCACGTGGGGGTTGATATAGTTTGGTATGGTATTAAAATGTTACTTTATGTTAAAAAAAAGCCTAGAAATGTATTATAGAAATAAAGGTATGATAAAAATATCTTACTTTACATACAAAAAATACCCTAGAGATTTAGTGAAAAAACCAAAGGTTAAAGTGACATTATAGTTAGGTGAAAATATCAGTTAAACTATAACATTTTAACTCAAAGAACACTGAAATTCACCAGTTATAGTTAACTGAAGTAACCGTAACTCACGCCCTCGTCATGCACTGTTTCTGACTTTACATATTACATCATTTATTACATATTCTATGACATCATTGCTAACCATCACTATGATATCTGAAAGTACATGATTGATGACAACACTGTGCATGGTGGAGGTGCAAGTTATAGTTACTTCAGTTAACTTTAACTGGTGAAGTATTTTGAGTTTAAAATGTTATATTTTTACCTAACTATAATCTCACATTAAACTTTGTTTTTGTCAGTGAATATATATATATATATATTATATATATATATATCCACAGGATCAAGCTCTGACCTAAGCTCCGATACTGAGACATTAAATCCTAACGTCCCTTTAGGACAACGTCCTCTAACTTTTTTACACGAGTTTCAAATACTCAAGAAAAAGAAGGAATTGGGCATAGACGACAAAACTCCCACGAGGGGCAGGGGAAGAG
The DNA here is from genome assembly GCA_963921515.1 of Calotriton arnoldi. Lineage (NCBI taxonomy): Eukaryota > Metazoa > Chordata > Amphibia > Caudata > Salamandridae > Calotriton > Calotriton arnoldi. Next base: position 2,137,165 of record CAWUFW010000306.1, read on the forward strand.
GAAAGGGGCCAAAAAGAGGAAGAGGCAGAGGAACCAAAAAAGACGTCGAGCACGGAGAAATAGAATAACCCTTGAACATATGCATTCAAGGATTAATATGACGTATCAATCAGTCATCAACCTGTCCTCAAGAACATTAACACAAGAAGAACAGGCGCTTCTCAAACTTGGCCTCTCTTTTTGCCCGACTTCTGACATGAACTATGTGGATGCTCGTGTTGATCTGTTTCTATATATTCGCAAACTCAAACTCATGAAATTACATCAAATGACAATTGGCCAGAAAAGAAATGACAGAGTCATCGTCACTGTACCTGAAGACAATTCAGATTTATCTCTAACAGATGCGAATCTCCTTCTTGATTTATACCAACTAGAGGAAAATATCATGAAAATCCCCAAACAGGACAAAGGAAAAGTCCTAAGACAATTGGGCTTCTCTCCAGATACGGCAAGCCATAGCGGGTTGAAACCAAGATCCAATTTTAACCCTAATGTTCCCCACGATAACATTGAAGCCTTTAATGCAGTTATGATTACAGAGATTAACAAACTACGGGACTCACCGCAGAAAAGGCAACGGGACAACTTGACAAGTTCACAAAGAAGGGCCTTGACGAGTCTTGCAGAAGACGAAGGAATAATAATAAAACCCTCTGACAAGGGTGGGAACGTGGTTGTTATGGATTTTAAGCAATATAACGATGAAGCTTTGAAACAATTGGGGGATTCCAAATGCTATGAACCCATTGGATGGGGACAGTATAGATCTTCTGCCTCCACTTATCATGAATTGCTGAAAGGTTGGTGGAATACGGGACTACTTGAAGATGGAGAATATTATTTCCTGAAAATAGATAATCCAAGGGTACCGTGTTTCTACCTTTTGCCGAAAATCCACAAACACCCCACTAGACCACCAGGATGACCAATTGTATCCTCAAATGGGGGTTTGTTGAAAAATACCTCCATATTCCTTGATTTGTACTTATCACCATTTATCACCAACCTAAGGTCCTACTGCCGCGATAGTACTGATTTCCTACACCTTATTCATGACGTAAAATGGGAGGAAAGCTTCCATGTGATTGCCCTTGATGTATGTTCCCTATATATGTGCATTGATCAGAACCAAGGCGTAGAGGCTTGTATGTACTATTTTCGTGGCCGACATGTATCCTTGTGGGAACACACCATGATGTTAGAACAAATGATGCTTTACTGCCTCAGTCAAAACATCTTCATCTATGGTAAACAGCTATATAGGCAGAAATCGGGGACCGCGATGGGCACCTGTTTCGCCCCCAGCCTGGCGAATCTCTTCCTGGGCTGGTGGGAGGAACAGGTAGTCTGGGTTGAGGAGAATGAACAGTACACTGACCACATCCCAATCTGGATCAGGAATATCGATGACCTGTTCCTGATTTTGTATGGGCCAGAAAATATGGCCCTAGACTTTATTAACAAACTGTCTAATAATGACCTCAATCTAAGTTTCACTCATAAGATCAGCAGGGAATATTGCGAATTTCTAGCTGTGGCCATAACTGTAGTTGACAATCAAATGATTACCAGCTTATTCAGAAAGGAGACGGCTGGAAATACCCTCCTTCATGCCCACAGCAATCATCCTACACCCCTGATCAATAGCATTCCGTATGGGGAATTTCTCCGAGCTCGCAGGAACTGCAGCTCGGAGAAAGGATACAGGAGGGAGCTAGAAACCATGAAACAGAGGTTCATCCAGCGGGGCTATTGCACCAAAGTCCTAGCTCAAGCGGCCGAAAAAGTTGCAGAGATATCACGTCATGACATCTTGTTCCGAGCCAAGCCAGTGAAAACTAACAAGAGTTTAATTCCCCGCATGATTACCACATATACTAGCAGATCACATCAGATCAGACAAATCATGAAGCGACACTGGAGGCGCTTGGAAACAGATCCGATTATAGGTAAAAAGATTGGCAAAACTCCCCAGATTACCTATAGGAAAAGTCAATCATTGAAGGACAGGTTGGTCCACAGTTATCAAGCGGATCCTGCCAATAAAAACTGGCTCACTTCATCAAAAGGATTTGTGAAGTGCGGCTCATGTAAAGCCTGCAGACACAGTGAGAGTAAATCCCATTTTAACATCATAGGTCGCAATGTCAAACATATTAACAAGCTGATCACCTGCACCAGTGACTATGTCGTGTATGTACTTGAGTGCCCGTGTGGCCTCAGGTACATTGGAAGTACTAAGTTGCAATAGAAAACTCGTATCTTACAACATATGAGAGCAGTAACAAACAGGGACTTTAGCTACCCCGTGGCTAGACACTACAATGAAGTACACCAGAACAACAGCTCATTGATCAAATTCTATGGAATTGATCGTGTCTTACCACACTCCAGGGGTGGCGATAGGGAGAAGCAATTGAGAGTAATGGAATCAAGATATATAATTGAGCTTAACACCAAGACACTGGGTGGGCTCAATAGCGGGGAGGAACTAGCTACACATATTGGCTAATGCGTGTCCCTTATCAGGTGCCCTCTCCAGTCAGCGATTGCATGGTTCTTACACAGTGCTTTCTTTCTTTTTCCCCCTTTTTCCTATCTGTACTCCTCCCTTTCTTTTGGTTGTTTCCTTGTTTGAAGTGCATTTCCCTTTGCGGTCAATTTTGACCTTTCTTTAAATTCTTTTCACTTTTAACGAGGGCACTCTCAGCAGCGTATGGCACGGTCAGTTTGTAACGGGTTGTCCTATTGAGAGACTCCCAGGATATGATGGCTGATTTTATAACCAGCATTCCATTTCTGCTTCCATCCAGTGAACCATATGGCAGGGTGATGATTCACACCTTTGCTATGTCTGCCCAGGCAGTGGGTTACCAACTCATTACCTATATGGTATCCTTTCTGATTTCTGTCACCTCAGCACTTGTATATATTTTTTGCACTAGGTATAGGTATAGCACACATACACATAATAAAATCAGTGCTCCCTCCTTCAGGTTTTTCATATCTTAGCAACATGAATTGTAGCTTTTTTCGTTGGGACTTTATTCCTGAATTGTCAGCGATTATGTATCGTGTTCAGAGGTATATGACCTATATTGATTGCTTCTGTACTTTTATGCCATTTCTTTATAATAGTCCCAACACTGTTATTTTGTTGTTATATCTATAAGTTGCTTCCCGTAGTGGTACATTACCTTATGAAATTTTGTGTACTTTACTATGTTTTTGCCTTTTCATATCCCTTCACGACTGACCTTATGGTAAAAATAGGTACATTACCTTTTACCATTTCCAGTTTGCATGCTATGCTCGTTTTTCCTGCCTCTATTATTGCCGTGATATCGTGTCCACATATGAGTTGTGGACACCTTATTCACGACTCTAGAATCATTAAATACTCTTAGTATTTCTTTCATGTTTATGATTTACGAGGCAGTATTTCGCAGTATATCAAGTATTATATATTATTTTTTACCTGGTCCACTATAGCCTGTGGTGAATTAATTAACGGCAAAATAGCATTTTTCATGTATATTTATCATGTTTGGAAGCAAAATACGATTCGTGTTTTAAACAACTGATAGTATGTCTTCACTGTTTATCAACCTGTGATTGTATTTCTGTGGTCGAAGGAGAAATTTCTTTAACTTGACAAAGGCATCGCCGAAACGTGTTGTTCTGTGTGCACAATAAACTTGTGTAGAGTCCTCTGGTGTGCCGCCTGGTCCTTACGTGGATTTCCTGCATTGCCCTTTGGTTGGAGAAATATATATATATGTATATATATATAATAATGCAGGAGAATATTGATATAATAATGAGATGGACTATAGTCAATGCAAATTTATATACTGAATGTGACAATTGATTACGTATTATTTGTGTGATTTAATGAATTCTTAGCATCAAATTTACAAATATTTAGTTTCCATTGTTATTATCACAGTTTGCTTTCAATTTTTATTACATTGTATATAAAGCACCTTTAAACATGGTGGCGGGCATCATGGCAAAAGTCCAGTGTATAGCCAAAATGCGTAGCTGTGGCTGATACTCTGGACACAAAAATAAATGCACTTTGAAATCGCTCTTGGAGTGCTGATCTCTTCCTTTATTACGAGGAAAAGGGAGTGGAGTGAAGCGTAGATATATATATTTGATATATATAAGTTTTGTAAACGGTCTTGGCTAAGGCCACATGGAAAAATGGAAAATGTGTTCTCATCAATACTTTACTAAATATTTTGACACTGTATGAGGAGTAAGGAGTGTAGCTGACCAATGAAAGTCTATAGTGGGTGCCACTGGGAGGAGGTCCAGCCCTTGGAAGTAGTGGGGCTGGTGGCTCACGCCAGAGGAATATTTACCCTACACCAAGGACTCACTGGTGGCTTTTGATCATTGTTTACATGATTTTAAGACCTACTGTCTCACCAAGGCTGCATGTGTATATTTTTTATTTAAACTCTTGGGTTGGAAAAACAGGACCTATGAATGACCTGCTGCTTGGTGCTCTTGGGCAGTACACGATTGCTCTTACTACCAATTTAAGTTTGTTTTTGACCCACCTTGTTGTCCACTATTAGCGTATCTCCAACTACTGCTCTACATGCTTATAACTTGTTTATTTACACACACGCTCAGTCATTGGCTTACTTACTCACACACTCACTCACTCACATACCTCCCACTTCCCTACCAGACCTAAATTTTGTAGATTCTGCAAGACCAGTAGTAAGAATCGATCACAATTAAAACAACCCCACAGGCTATTGTCCCATTAAAACCGGCAACCTGCATCATCCACACAATCATACGGTGCCCAGATGAGAATGCCACCTCTCAAAGAGCCTAGAGCTCAATTGTCTCACCAAAGCGGCTGGCTAGGCAACCTAGAGTGAAGACTTGGGACTCTAAAACCAAGTCATGCTCACAAAAGGCTAAGAAATTGAGGACCAAACATTCAGTATTCTGTTGAATGCTCCTCTTCAAAACCTTATGGCTCTGTCCTTCTAGAGCCCTTGGCAGAGGTGTTTGGGTGGTGGTTAGAGTTCTTTTGCGGTTCATTATAATCGGTTGGTATTAGGGTTGTTGGTTTGATAAAGAATAAGGAGTAGCAAAGAGAATATTGATACCATGAAAGAATTTGCAACAAAATCCCAGAACATAGCTGATTAAAAGAGGCTGATTTATTAAAAATGTAACAATTTCAAAGAGAAAAAATTTGATTTTTCTTAGAAAGGCAATTGCTGATGGTAGAATAATCTATTTTTGGAGACGTATATCTCAAGGGATAAGTGAGACAGAGAATTAGTTCCGATGCCATAAAACAGGCCCCACTTGTTATGATCACTTTTTTATAACATATATGGACCATATGGTGGTATCAATGGATGTCCCAATGGAAGGATCTTACCTAATCATCTGGATGTTCAAAATCCTAAACTAATCAATCCTATGCACTTTACCCCCAGAAGAAGTACTATCATTTTCACAGTATTCTGTGAAAGCACTGAGACCAAACAAGGTGGCAATTCATTTTTTAGAGTTTGATCTTTCTCTTTGGGTACTTCCCCTTAATGTGTGATTCAATCATTTATAAAGAATTAGAACATTGGAATGTTGGGAGCTCCATTGTAGACAATGGAGTGCTCCATGCTTCTACGGGCCGGTAAAGGCCCGCAGAGCAACATTCCAATGTTTTACAAAGGCCTCTCGAGCTCGAGGGATTTAAATCCCCTCGAGCCTCGAGAAGCCTTTGTTTTATTTGTTAGGAACATTCTGCCCTCTAGTGGCAGAATGTTCTAATAGCCTTATAGCCCTTCGTAGCAGGGCTATACCGGCTATTAAAGTCCCAGTCCCTTGTTAAAGTCCCTCGCCTTCGGCTTGGGCCTTTAACGCGGGAGCGGGCCTTTAATAGCCGGTATAGCCCGCTACGGTGGGCTATAAGGCTTTAGTAGAATAGTTCCTAAGTCTTGGTGAAAGATGGTAATGGACCAAATTAGAAAAAAGGGTGATAAGATGATGCAAAAGAACTGTACTGTAGACCCATTTCACTGCTCAGTGGGGTGTGAAAGTTATTTGGTAAAGTCATGTATGATTGATTATTAACCGCTTTAAAAGTATTAATCTTATAGATGGTGAACGTGGTATTCAACAGGGCCTAGGGACCATACAAAGCTATAGCAAGTTTAGCTTTTTTGCCTTTATGAGCAGCTTTTGATAAAGTAGACCAGTGTCCATCGAGAACTGCTTTGACAAATTTCTTTGCTCACCTTCTATCCATTAATAAGGCCATTTTCCTTGTATTGTGCAAATGTACAATGTTAAAATATGGTCAGGAGAGGGAATGTACCTCTAGGTTGGGGAAAATAAGAGAATAAGGCCGGCTGCCTTCAAACCCTAATGCTGCACTTCTTGGAGACGTCTGCAGTTGTACCTTCTCTTTATGTAATGGCCCTACCGGTCCTTTTAAATGTTGACAAATCCATTTGAATGAACGGAACAGAAAATGCCAGGAATAGAGTATTATCTATATTTGAGTCATACTGTGTATACATGTAACTCTGGGGCATATTTACATACCCCTATCGCCACATAAACGTCACTTTTTACGATGTTCCTGTGGCGATAGGGGTTTCGCCTTATTTACAAGGCAGCGTTAAGCCACTTAACGTCCTTAACGTATACTTAGCGTGAAAGGGGTGGGCAATGGGTGTTGTGGTGGGCATTCCACTGCAACACCCATTGATTTTGACGCTACTCTATATTTACAAGGATGGCGTAAATATGGGGCAGCACCAAAATTAAGACCAGGGAAAACCTGGTGTTAACTTGGCGAAACGAGGAGAAATGCTTAATTTCTCCTCGTTTTTGCTGTTTCTATGTGTGCTGCATTGTGCAGCACACATAGGAATTACAAATCACCATTTGTGATTGTTTATGTGCAGGAAGGGACACCTTCCTGCTTATAAACAATAATTCCCTTCAATGCAGGTACCCTTGCACTATGGTGCAAAGGTGCCTGCATTTGCGCTAGGCAGCTTAATTTATCTTTATAAAAACGGTGCATCCCTGCATTTTTAGAATGGCGGAGTGTGGCGTTAGCAAGTTTTGCTTGACGCCACAATCCGTCATTCTGTTGTACATCTGCCCCTCTGTTTCTTACTTTGTGTTAGTAGGTGCACAACGCTTAGTGCGGGAAAACCCTACATAGCCCTGAGTAAGTTGGTCCCCTGGATAACAGCCTACTCTTGATTGTGTCAGAGTATGTGCATTTAAAGTTGAGATCAGAGACGTTTTAAGGCATGAGCAAAGTGGGCCTAATTTCCAGGGCCCCCACCTTCCAATGGGCACCCTGGAAACTTTCTCTGTCTCTGTTTCAGTTCCCTTTATTTTCCCTTATCCCGACTCAGTGATCTAATCCATAACCATTTGTTTGCCTGAGATCTACAACTGTGATCATCAGGGATCTTCTTGTCACTGATTCAACGTAGTCCTGAGGAGGGTCATGTTTAATTATTACACAAGAGACTGAAATGGCAACAAAAAAATCCACTTCCTGTCTTTAATGATTGTGCCCCTAACTCATTTTCATAATATACAGAAAGCCCTTGGTATGGCACACACATCAAATCATCTTTATATGGGTTTCGGGGTCCACTTCATCTATATCAAAGACAGTGATGACTCTAGTGTACATCTAGAAAAAGTTCCCCGTGTGTGTGTTACTATACGAAAGAAACAGAAACAAGTCCGGTCCCGAGAGAAATATAGAGTGCAGCTATAGGACACCCTTGGAAGAAAACATAGAGAGTGCCTCATATAAGCAACCACCTGGCACTCCCTATGTTTTCTTCTAAGGGTGTTCTATAGCTGCACTCTAGATGAAGTAGACCCCGAAACCCATATAAAAATGATTTGATGTGTGTGCCGTACCAAGGGCTTTGTGTAGATTATGATTAGTTGAGTGGAGGGCACCCTTGTTATGTTTCCCTCTTTTGCTCCTTTGTGTATGTAGTACCCCTAACTCATTTTGACAACTGCTTTATTGTGAACCTTTTCATCTGACAAGAGTGGAAAATCATACGCATGTCAAAATTACCCAGATTGATCCAACAATTGATTAAATTTTGTGTTGACTAGTGTATGATATATGCTTACGAATACACCCGGTGGTTATATATTCATTGACTTGTTGCTTTCAATATATATTGTCTGTGTGATAGTTAAAATATTTGCACATGTATGCCTTATGACCTATTCTTCTGTTTGCCTTTAAAACGTTGAATGTTTAATGAAGCAATTATGATCTTCAGTTTTTAGAGATATTATTAATGCATCAATTTGATTAACTCTTCATGTCTCAATAGAGGAGACACATGTTACAACTCATTGCAAAAGTATTTGTAAATGATCCCCTTGTTAGCAATTTACCTTAGTAGTTACTGATACCCAAGCTCACAAGGGGTTATTGGGTGGCTCTATTTAATTCTCTTCACTCCCTTTAGTCATGCACCGGTGGAATAGACTCACTCCAGGTCCATTGATGAAGCATGCAGCTGTTACTAACATATGCAGGGAGTAACCTAGGCTCAGGTTCAGAGTGATTATAAACCACATCCCAGCATTCGTCCTTCATGGCTGCTTTTAAGAGGTTCAAAGCTGGATGACGTTCCCACCCAGACTTGGAAGCAGATCGTAGCCTGTAGCCGATCAGAGATTCCCCCAGTGCCCCGGCTGACCTGTACATCATTGTGGAGCAAATTTTTCAGCAGGTCGCCTTCTCTCCTTACTGCTAAAGTCAGCACAGCTATTTGTCCGACTTGTGACCATGGTAGAAGGAGCTTGTTGCCCACTAAACTACCCTACTTATTTTCCTCAGGGCTTATGGCTTAGATCTAATTGGGGTGCAGGTTTGTTACGCTCTTCGGCTTACTATTCATCAACCACCCCACTGCTCCTAGCACGTTTTTGAGGTTATTGTGAGACACTTTTTGAATGAATGGTACCCGCTTACTATGGAGGAAAGTTTTTGCTATGTGTGGCAGTCTTCCATGCTCCTGTCTTGTGTTCATGCAGCTTGTAATTTTCTCATAAATCAGCAAATACCACAGGTTCCACAATGTTGTGTATCATGGTTTCCAATGAGAGAGCTTGTATGCTTTTCATTTAGTAGCAAAAACAACAGTTGATGGACAGAATGCAGAACAATGTCATACATTCACCCCAGTACAGAGATCTGGGCCTAAATCCATCGTTTTTTTGCTCACCATGCCATTCCAGTTTGAACCCAGCCATATGCAAATCAGTCTTGACTCTGTGCCTCATGGGAACAGTCCAGCCCGAACTGCCAAGCCAAGTCCTCCCTGGACTGGAAACAAGCATCCTAGGACCGGTTTCGGGGTTTCACTCCTCTTCAGCCAGGATAGCTTGATTCCAGTGGCATGGAGAGCACGGGACCCACGTCTGGGCATACCCGTACCACTCGGGGTGACAAATGCAAAAACAACAGTTGATGGACAGAATGCAGAACAATGTCATACATTCACCCCAGTACAGAGATCTGGGCCTAAATCCATCGTTTTTTTGCTCACCATGCCATTCCAGTTTGAACCCAGCCATATGCAAATCAGTCTTGACCCTGTGCCTCATGGGAACAGTCCAGCCCGAACTGCCAAGCCAAGTCCTCCCTGGACTGGAAACAAGCATCCTAGGACCGGTTTCGGGGTTTCACCCCTCTTCAGCCAGGATAGCTTGATTCCAGTGGCATGGAGAGCACGGGACCCACGTCTGGGCATACCCGTCCCACTCGGGGTGACAAATGCAAAAACAACAGTTGATGGACAGAATGCAGAACAATGTCATACATTCACCTCAGTACAGAGATCTGGGCCTAAATCCATAGTTTTTTTGCTCACCATGCCATTCCAGTTTGAACCCAGCCATATGCAAATCAGTCTTGACCCTGTGCCTCATGGGAACAGTCCAGCCCGAACTGCCAAGCCAAGTCCTCCTTCGACTGGAAACAAGCATCCTAGGACCGGTTTCGGGGTTACACCCCTCTTCAGCCAGGATACACTTTTCATTTAGTAGGGCATAGTGCCAACTGACCTCTCTGATAACCCTTCCCTCCAAAACCAACTTAAGAAATAAAAGCTCCTCCCTGACTTCTGTCTCCATCTCTCTCCACTCACTGTCTACTCCTCTCACCCTTTTCTCTCTGTCTGGCTTCACCTCTCAACTCCTTTTCCCACCTTTGGCAATCCATTCCTTCCACTTCTCCTAATACTTCTTGCCTCTCTTCCCTTGCTAAGTAATCCCATTCCGCTGTCCCAGCTGCATCTTTAACCTTATCTGCCCCTTACTACTCCCCTGGAATATGAAAACAGGCCTACCAACTCTAACCAAACTTCTACTTCTCCTTCATCTCCTATCCCCTGATCCAAACCTTCTCAAATCCCTTCCTTTCTGACCCTACTAATAACTCCCCTACAGCCCACCTCAGCTATACAAAATTAACAAACAAGAACTGTCTAATAATGACCATATCTCCGGTTCCCAACCTGGAGCGACTATTCATCACAAAAAGCTGGCTTTGAGATAACGTAGCCACATTTTCATGAGGCCCTGCCTCCTGCATATGCAATCCTCACAAGAAGCCAACCCAAGAAGACAAGAGGGAAGCTAGCATCATTTGCAAGGGTACCTTACAGGCCAAAAACGTTCAAACTTTTGTCGCTGCTGAATCAGAATCACTTCTCTGACATTGCACCCCCTCACTCTCCCTACCTTCTCATGTTCTTTCCTAATGCTTTACAGACCTCATTCGAACTACAAGTATTCTCAGATGGCATTCCTAGCATCATTAATGACTTCATTGTAAACCACAACAATCTCTATATTCTAGCAGCCCTAAGCATTTAGTTCCAACAACCACATCTCACCCAATCAAAATCCCTCCTATAAACTTCTCCAAACTTGTCATGTGACTAACAAACTCAGGACACATCATGGACACAATCTTCTCTCCACTCTGCCTCATCATAGTAACAGGAGACATTTGAGTGTGAGTGAGTAAGGGAGAAGCACCGCAGGCGATGAGAGGTTAGGGAGAAGAAGTGGGCAGTGTGAGTCTGAGTGAGGGAGAAGCAGCACAAGCAATGAGGGGTGAGTGAGGAAGAAGCACTTTACAGAGTGAGTTTAAGTGAGTGAGGGGTGAGTGAAGCCGAAGCACTGCAGGCAATGAGTGGGTGGGTGAGGGAGAAGCACTGTGCAGAGAGTGAGTGCAAGAAAAAAGCAGTGTTGCCAGTGAGTGGGTGAGACACGTCCCTGAGAGGGGGAGAGGTGTATTGCAAGAGATATAGAGAAGCACTGTGCACAGAGTCAGAATGTAGTGCTGTGTACATAGGGGCTGATTATAATGTCGGGCAGAAAGCCTCCTCCCGACAGTCGGATTCTCTTCGACTGTGTCGGAGCCCTTCCGACCAACTCGGTCAGTTTACAATCTGCCCGATTGATTACGATGTTCGCGGCCGGAAGGTAAACCGCTCGGTCATTCCAAATGGGCTCCGAGCGACTCTCGGAGTATTCGTGTAGGTCGGAGCCGCATCGTACACCCCAATGGACAGCGTTTCCACCCTAGGGATTACGTTGCCGATTTCCAACAGCCTTTCCACGTCTGCCTGTCCAACATGAAAAGGCTGTTGGAAGGTGACTTTGGGGCTCCCTGGCAGGGCCCCCTAGGACCCTCGGCCTATGGTTGATGGCCGAGGGGGTTCCTAAGGGACCCCCCCGTAAAACCCTGCTCTGTGTGGCAGGCACCATGGGGTGCCTGCGACAGGGTGCAGGGTTTTACGCAAGCCCCCATTTCCCTATAGGAGCCTGTGTTATGGCCGGTTGTCGGGCGGAACACTAGCTCCCATAGGGTACAATGGTACTCCGACCGAACAGTGTTCGGTCGCATAGAAATCCGTCGGTTGGAACCGCCGACCGCAAATTTGTCGGTTCTGATTCCGAGTCGTGTCGGGCGGAGGCTTTCTGCCCGACATCGTAATGAGCCCCATAGTGTGTGGGTGCAAGTGAGTAGATGTGTAAGTAGCAGTGATGTGCACACAGGGATGAGTAGAATGAGTAGAAGTGAGCAGATTTGTGAGAAGAAGTGCTGCATTCACAGTGTGTGAGTGGACGTGCTGTGTACATAATGTATGAAGTGCTGTACAGTGAGTATGTGTGACAAAGAAGTGCAGTATATGCAGTAAATGGGGAAAGAAGTAGGTAGGCAATGCTCTCATAGTCTCTCTACTCCTTTTCAACATCTCTCAGTAGGGGATTAAGCCACCCACTTATTAAACAATCCACATTTATTTGTTGAAAGCCTCTTCGCCATAGAACTGTTTAATCTCAGAGAGTAAAATACACCTGTAAACATGCAATGAGCTTCACTGAATTTTCGAGTAGACTACTTAATCAAGCCAGTGCAACACAGGAGGTCGGCCACGCAGTCAGGTACTAAGTATCAAATGGAATAGTTAATCTCTGGACCCACTCCACCCATCTATCTTGTTAATTGTGTAAAAGGCTTCTCACAACCAACTGGTCACTTGGCATTAGAGAGTGCAACTGGTTGAAGGACAGGAGAGGAGGGCAGAGACAGCGTACAGATGTTTGTCAAAAAGGCAAGTCTTTACTTCATAGTAGATTGACCTCAGTTTTCAGATGTAGAGCAATTAATTCCAGAGTGTGGTCCCTTGAAGCTGGAAGGTGCTGTCACCCAGTCCAGCTAACCTAGACTTAAAGGCCTAGAATAGATGATTGGTAGCAGGACAAAAGCTGCATGTGAGGAGGTAATAGTGTATCTTCAATGCTAAAATCTGTGCTTGGACTTGTAGTAGATGTGGATATAATGCACAATGTTTTAGCTATTTAATAAGATCTTCTTTCTCAAAGGGAGCCAGAGTAGCTGTCTAATGTGTCTAGAAAAAGAATGAAGGGCCAGATGTGCTATTCACTGGTTGCAAAAAACCGGCTGCAATTTGCAACCAGTATTTTTGTGACCAGTAAAAAAAAGTTAAGAACCGACCTATGTACGAAAAGGTTGGTTCTTAAAAACCTATATCATAGTGTGTTTGAATCCGACCTACATCATGAATATTAATGAGGTAGATTGCAAATTGAGACTCTCTACGATTCGTTGCCATCACAAGGATGGTGGCCTGCTGGGGTTAGGAGACAACCATGTCTGTGATCGTATTTCAATCTGGCACCTAATTTGTATAGCCCAAGCAGTGCTCTAACTGATGCATTTTGGGTATGTTGCAGCCTACCTAAACTCAGTAATTGTAGATAAATGCAACTGTAAAAATGAAAATGACCCTCCCTTGACATAAGCCTTAAGCACCAAAATTTTGTGTGAAGAACTTAAAAGTTGGAATACTATAAAGCACACAAGAAAAAGCACAGCTCTTACAGACAGCTGCAATTTGATTCACCAAAGTAAAATTTGGTTCATCTAAAATTCCTGAGTTCCTCACTACCTTTTCAGGAGTGGGACAGGTTCCCATAGAGCTTGACCATAGGCTAGCATGGTTGGTGTTATAGGAAGTATGAGGGATCGACATATCTAATTTCGTGGGTTCACTTTAAGGTAGATGCTGTTCATTTACCAACACTTACAGTCCCAAGCATGAGGGCGGAGCTCCAGGTAAGAATCCAGCACCTCCCCCCTTCCATCCAACAAAATCTAGATATCACTGGCATACATGAAGAAGGAAAAACGGACAATGCAGCAGACAAGCCAGAGATGTCTTATAAAGCTAGCACAGGCGTGGAGAGAACAATGAACCCAGGGGAACTAGCAGAAGGGATCAGACTGCATGTCGATGAGAAAGTTGTTCACTCACAAATGTAGCATAACATGCAGAATTGTGGGCCTATCACACCAAATTCTGCATATCTCGATAGCTGCCGGACATTTTCCACCTAATAAATGTAGGCCGATTTGATCTCTCAAAAATGACCTGGGAAAATTGCAAATGTAAAATGTTATGACACTAAGGGCCCAATTTACAAAGGTAACCTTACAGTTTTGTGTCAGTTTGCTGGTTTTTTGCTGTTCACAAACTACAAGTTAATAGTAAGTTTTAGGACTGCAGAGAATCTGCTGTCGGAGTGGAGAACTCTGCGTATAAAATGATAGGACAGACCTATCTTTTTATATGCAGAGGTCTCCACCCCACTATGGAGTTTTCACAGTCATAAAGTTACTGCTAAATGATAGTTTGTGAATAACGAAAAGAGTAAACTTACTCAACAGACCAATAGTGTAATTCCGGGACCACCATGTCAAGAAACTCTTGCTCTTAGTTCCAATATACCCCACAATATTCTGGAAACTAAAACATTGAAACCAGTTACAAGGTGATAACTTATCTGTTTTCAAGAACAACTGCAAAGGACCTTAAATGTCTATGATGAAGGTATTTAAGAATATTAGAATTCGTCTTTCTAATAAATTGTCGGTAATTAGAAATATCACATTACAGGATACTGATCATTCTAAGCTTAGGAGAATTACAGATCAGCAGGTCCAGGGGTCTTGTGAGTTGAATCAAAGAATATGGAGGCAGCCTTCCTAACAAAGTTTTAAAAGTGTCTGCATATTTATTAGTTGTTGTTCTTAGAAAATTGCCATCCTCAATCGTCATCTATGATAAAGTGGTACTGACCTTCTAAAATTTCTAACAGCCAATCATATTGTCTGTCTTCAGGAATCATGGGGGACAGATTCTTGTTTTATTTCAAATGTTTAGGTATTTGAAGTGAATGCAGTTAGAAAAAAAATGGGCAGGCCTAACAGAGAGTTACTTGCCCTCATTAAACTCAATTTAAAGTTGCAATATTCAGCTGTTATTTAAATCTTTTTTTTATACTTGCTGTGCTTATTGAGTTAGATTTTAGATCATTTGAAGCTTTTAATTATAAATGTATACTTTCCACCTTCATTACTGAAAGACCTTTCAAGTCTTTCTTCTTGTCTGTTGTTCTTAGAAGATCAAATAGATATCGTTAAAGATGCAACAAGCATTATTACAGTGATTTTAAAGCAAACCTTTTGCATTAAAGCATTTTGATAGCAGAAGAGGATTCTGAAGATAGTTGTTTTGGCATTCTGACATTAAAGTACCCTCCTTTTTATGCAGAAACCAATAGATACAAATATCGGATCTTTTTTTGATCATCTGGGCTTCTGTACACTAAACGGGAGATTTCCTACTGATCATTCAGTAAATTACACATACCAGTCAGCCGGTCATGAATCCAATTTAGATTACACTTAATGCCTCTATGTATGTCACAAATGTGATAAATGCCAAAATGTTAATATTGGGTATATAAAAGAAAGTGACCACTACCCCCAGTTATTTATGCTTAAATGGTCACATGAGGAGTTTTGTAATGGTAAACAGTCCGATTTTCTAACTATTGAATAGACTAGTTTAAGATCAATTATTTGGAATTGTCGAATAGCTTGCAGGTTATAAGCGCTGTGGGAATTGTCTCCTAATAAATTGATTCTAGTTAATGTCTCTGAGGGCTGTTATAATCTGAACGCATTGGAATGGGAAAATGTAGTTTCAGAAGTGTTTAATCTTCTTTCAAAAAGAACACCTAGTTCAGACAAAAACATTGCATCTGAAAATTGGCAAGGAATTTTCAACATTTTAAACAAATTTATAGGCAGAATATGAGATGGGCTCTGAAAGCTAAAAATAGCAGCACTACAAATAACGATATATGGCAGTTAAAAAAAAGACTTAAGGCCAGCACTGTGTGAATTGAAATTTAAACAGCAACAGCACTTATGGACGGATTTACATGATTAAATAATTTTAAAAAAGCATAAAAAGTTTTGGCCACTTATAGGATCGAGTCACTGTAAGAAATATAAATCTGGGGACTATTATATTAATTACAACAAATGGAATATTTACCTTATTGAATTGTATGGCTTTGGTGGTCAGTCTGCAATAAAGGTGGACATTACGTCTGTTAGTGCTAAAAGTGAAACGTCTATTGAGGAGATTAATATGGTTATTTTAAAACTAAAAATATCTCGTGCCCTTCGCCCCAATGGGATCTTGAATGCCATATTAAAGAAAAATGTAGCACACTGGTCTGTTCTCTTAATGTCTACTTTCAATTTTATTTTTAGCTCTGGCACCATTCTCTCATCATGGAAAGGCTCTATTTTACAACCCTTGTATAAACTTGGCTCCAAATCAGAATCCAGAAGTTATCACATTGGCTTTTCTTGATGCCGATGGCAAAATTTTTAGTAAATGGGCAGAAAGTCTTTGGATAAATCCCCCTCATCAAACTGGTTTTAAATCAATGGATAATATTGATGCTTTAAACAGTTTGGTGAAAAATACCTTTTCTACTAACACAGAAAATTATTTGCCTGTTCTATAGACTATTATAATGCATTTGATAAGGTAGATCAAAACATATTGTGGTCGAAACTGGCAGGTTGGGGAATTGATAATTTAAAAAAAAAATTAATTATTGAACTACATTCGGATACTTAGGTTAAGGTTAAAATAAGTGATAACTGATAATAGAGGTTTGACACCATGGATTAAAACCACAAGTGGTTTAAAACAAGGATGCATGTTAGCCCCTCTGCTAATTTCTTTATATCTTGCTGATCTCTATATAACACTAAATAGGGATACTGTGCAAAACTGGGGCAGTGTAGTATACCGTATTTGGCCTATGCAGACGATCTTGTGTTATCTTAAACTCAAATAGGTCTCCAATTAATATGTTTACAAGATTATAATTGAGTAAATACCTTACAAATTAACTATAAGAAGACCAAAAGTATGTGTTTTGGGAAATCTAAAGGCTGCTTTAAGTGGATGATAGATCTACGAAACATTTATGTTGTAAAAGGCTATTATTATTTGGGTATAATTATACAGGACACTCTACAATGGTCTCAGCAGACTGTGTATTTGAAAAATAAATGTAACAAATCAACAATGGTAATTAAACGTTTTGCTTCTAGATTTGGAGGGGGTGCTATTGGCTCGACAATTACGCCAGATAACTAAAAAATTTCCACTATGAGGTATGGTTCAATTATAATAAACTCTGGGGCATATCTACAAGGCCCCGCGATAATTATCGCTCAGCGCACTTAGCGCGAGTATAATTATCGCTGGATAATATCGCAGAGATAGCGCGTTATCATCAACGCCTATCTCCAATGCGATATAATATCCAGCGATAGAGGCAAAATGTGCGAATATCGCTGGAAATCCAGCGATAATCGCACAACGATAGGCAAATCCTTGTAGATAGGGCAGGGTGGTCTCAACCTTATAATCCACCACCCATAGGCTATAATGGCTTAGTAAGAGTCAGAGCAGGCGTAATGAAACCTGCGATAAGCGCGGTTAGCGCTACTTTTATCGTCGCTACACAGGTTAGCGTGCAGATAGATAATTGGAGTAATGTCGGTTAGCGACATTTTCCACGTTATTTCTGTCAGTTACGCCCACTTTGCATATCATTAACGTTGCAGAGCTGGGCGTTGAGGAAACGGGCACAGAGGCATAGAAACACGCGCTAGCGTGTCTTTGCTGATAGGGCAATAACATTATAGCCGCTTTTCGCCGGAAAACGGACGCTAAAGCGGCGATAATTTTATCGCGGGGCCTTGTAGATATGCCCCTCTGTTCCTCTAAGGAAATTAGACATTGTTTTTTACAGTTGTGTGAGGAAATCACTTAATCTTAGACATTCTATGCCCCATGCTGGGCTGAGATTGGAATTAGGATTACAGTCAATTGTGTTCCTGAATAATATTAACGTGCTTAATTACGTCTGTGATTGTGTCTGCAAAAGAGAATTTTCTAAAACATTTTATTTGGTCTCAATTATCCTCCAATGCTAGGTCTAAAGATTTATTTTTAAACCACAATGTATATGCCTTGTTGACAAATTATAATCTCCCCTCGGTAACTGTTCTTGCTGATAAGAAGAGGTTGCAGCGTAAAAAATTACTTAAGCAAGTGATTTCTTTATCTCAATTTGAAGCTGATATCGAGAAATGTTTGGGGCTAAAAAATAGTCGCTATGATATTGATTCCTTTAAACATACAAGACAGGATTATTTAGATTTATCAATTGACCCTTTTATGATTAATATTTTTTTAAGGTTTTGTCTTTTATATATTTCACTCATCCAATTTGAGGGTGCAAGGAACAAAACAATGAATCAGTTTCTGCTATGCCATCTGTGTCACTTAAAGGAATTAAAAATGTAACATGTTCTCTGTATTTGTCCTAAATTACTAAATATACGGAAAAGATATTTAGGACCGCTGTTTAGAGAGTACGGCTGAGAACAATTAATGATGTCACTAGATTTTCATTCATGGGGATGTCGGGAAAAACAATTGTTGTGTGATTAAATTTATTTCTATTATGTCTGACTGTTTTAAACATGCAATATGATCTATATTAATGAATCCTGTGCTTTTTAAATGATCTTTTTTATAAATGGATATGTACTGAATTTTGTATTCTTATTGCATATGATTTTAAGAAATCTAAACAATAAATTGTATACTACTCCTACTGCTACGACTCTGAGCTCCAAGAGTAAACTGAAGCACACTCATGAAGTCTATTCAAAACTTCCAGGAATCCCCGTTGGGTGGAAATCTCAAAGACATCATTTCCTGTTTCTTACAGGCTTCAACTGATGCAGGTTTACAAATAACAGACAATAGAGCCCTCCTTGTGCTCAGTGGGCTACGGCACCCACCTCAGTTATCTGTGTTGAATCCTTGTGGGGCCAGGCAGCCTTTCATCTTCAGAGGGTGATAACAACGAGCACTGTCAATGAGCATCCGTTATCCCTTTAGCGTAGCCAATGTGTCAGGGGCCCTCGTGCAAGGAAGGACATTGACCCATACGCTGTTGTTTGAAATATAAAATACAGCAATAATCAGGGTTCAATGCCGCTGCACCTTTGGAAGCTACGACCCGGAGTTATTATTGGTCAAGTGCCAAGAAACCATCTTGCGGGCGAACGTAGTTCTCTCAAGTCGAACGAGCCACTTCGTTGCGCCACGCGCTCTGTTTCAGAAAACTTTCACTCAATATTGAAAACCCGGAAACAGTTTTGCCGAGTACACTAACGTAGTGGTTCTGTTTGCCCTACCGGCACCTGCGAACTTTGACCTCTGCCGACTAGAGTTGGACGAGCCAACAAGTTAACAGGGAGGGCTGAGCCAGAGCCGAGCCAGGGGTCTGACTTGGCTCTTAGATTCCGTGCACGAGCCGAACCCTGAAATGATTTGCCATGTAAATCAAACAATAGGCAAAATATGATAAAGTCTCTCCAGAATTCAGAAAAGTGTATTCCATTGGACTAGGGAAGCTTTGACAATAGGGTGTCACATTCAAGTGATACTTTCTAAACATGAACCCTTAGTGAACTAAGAGGCAAGACAGTTGCCATGTAAACACTGTATGTGGCCCAGAGATTTATATTGTAGTCTACTAAATCCCACACAATAGGTTTTTGTACAGCTAGTATTCTTAACTCACATATTTGAATGCAGTTTCATAGGCGAAAATGAAGAAAAGAGAGTTTTGGTAAAATAAAAACACAATTTAAGCGATGAAGCTGCGATTTATCCAGGTTTTCTGCACAGCCAATAAATTATTTATTTGTCTTTCATTTTTTATGTTAATACTTTGTTTTTAACTCTTTGTTCACTGCTCTGCAGTTTTATATAGCAAGAACTGGAGCCGAAGATAGGTGTGCACCAATTACATTACATAAGGACACATTATTTTCACAGGCACAAGGAGATTTAGGGCATGATTATGAGTTTGGCGGTCCATGGGACCACTGAACCCGTGGTGGTGGTCCACCTGCTGTACTCCATGTACGGCGGTTGGACCTGGACCTCTGCTACGGCCAGGATCCTTGATCCCGTGGTGGTGGTGAGGTAGTCTGAGGAACTAATATGCTGGTGGTGCCGCAGCGGCACCGCTGAGCATATTACGAGTTCCCTCACTGTCCTCCTTTTCATGGCAGTGAGCCCGCCATGAAAAGGGTGGCGGTGAGGAAGCCTAATGCCTCTGTGCATGGGGTGCATGCAGGGGGGGCAAATGTCATTGGCCATGGCCTGTGTGGGGACTACCTGAAGGGAATGGGGCCCCTGAAATGTTGGGGGCCACTGCGCCGCAGGGGATTGCGTTACACCTCTCTATAGGCACATAACTAAAATGAGAACATAATTCAGACTGTCTCTGGCTACGTTAACCAAGACAGGAGCCTCCTTATGGTGTCAGTGGCTGGAGAGGTGAGAACAGAGGTGCAGCGCTGCCAGAAGTGGCAATGCATATATTGTGAGCATGCAGCAGCCTGCACTCTCCATGCAGATTATGTCCGAGAGATGCCTTGCAAAGGCAGGCACATCTGCTGTATCTGGTACCTCTTCTCTGCTTAGAGCCCCAGAGCCTCTTCTGTTTCACTCCTTGACTTTGTTTTCCCTTCCGGCCAAACCCGTAGTCATTCCTTTCAGTCTTTGCTCATCTGTTTTCAGCTATTGGTATACTCTTGCCTTGTCCCTGTCTCTGCTTTGATTTACTCCTAGTCTTCTTTTCCAAGGATTGCCTTCTACACCCCCACACTATCCTCAGGCACAGTTCTTTCAATTGCTTTCTAAACATTCTTCCTCCACCACCCGTTTCTACTCAATGTGAACAGACATGACACTGAGCAGCAGGCCATGAGAACTGGAACTTTATTGCAGAACATTAAAGGGGGACATAAGTGGATTGGTTCATTACTGACTGCCACCTGAGCCCAGTAGGGCAACACAAAGCCAGGAAAGACAGATACAGAGCAAATATAAATGGAGAGACCAGGATAAGCATGCAGGGCGCCACCACATATAGACATCACGTCAGGACAGAGAGACAGTACAGAGCCAGACCTGAGGGACACAGAGACAGGCTAAATGGATGGCACGTGGTGCTTACACATGGATAGCCATTGGTTTCAGAACAACAGGTGTATGCTATGTCTGTCTTTGCTCTCCCAGGACTCCAGCCATTTCTAAAAGGCTTCCAAAGAGGGAAATGCATCCTCAGGCAAGATGGCTGCCTCATTAGAGTATGAAGATCCAGGTACATGGACTTTCTGTTTTTGAGGCTGGACGGTGCTTCGCAGTGATATGAAGGCTGTAGTAGGGCAGGATGTTGCCTCATGATGAACAGAAGGCTTGGCAGAATATAGTCCAGGATGGTCTTGCA
The DNA here is from genome assembly GCA_963921515.1 of Calotriton arnoldi. NCBI lineage: Eukaryota > Metazoa > Chordata > Amphibia > Caudata > Salamandridae > Calotriton > Calotriton arnoldi. The sequence continues at coordinate 2,158,516 of CAWUFW010000306.1, forward strand.
CTGCGGTCAGTTGACTTGATAGGATGGTCTCAAGATCTCCTTGGCAGGAACGTGCCTCAGGCAGTATGAAGACTTGTCAACAAGGACTCTAAACAGGATAGTGCTTCACAGTGAGCAGAAGGCTTGGCAGGAGGGCTCCTGCTTGTTTAATGTTCCCTTCAAACATGCAAGACGAAGACTTTTTGGAAGTCTGTTCCTCATAAAGTTTGGTTTTAGGTTCTTGAGAATCTGAACACACTTTGCCTTAGTTTCCTGCCTGTTACCACACCACTTCCCCTAAATTTAAGCTAACCTTTTTTACTTAAAAGGTTTTTCTTGGTAATGCACTGTGTTTATTGTAGTTACTGCAGAATCTGAGGCTCCTCTATGGCCATGCTCTTGTTAGCCTTATTTATTAGCCTTTGCTTGTTGGTGACCCTCCAGCCCTCTGCAGCTCTTGCATGTTGGTTCACGTGCTGTTCTATTGGGTTCTCGCGTGTGCTACCACTTCTTATTCTATAATCGAGGAGTTTGGTGTAGGCGTTGCCGAATCTGGTGCAGCCATTGTTCTCTGCAGTTCTGCTGGTGGTCAATGTTATGTTTTTTGTAGTTCTTGGATTTTGGTATACCTCACGTTCTCTGTGGTGCCTGTAAGAGTTGTTGCTCATGTTGTCTGTGGTCACTGTGGTCCTCAACAGTTTCTGCATGCGGTACATCCCCCATGTTCTGACCCTAGTTGCACTTGCAGTAGTAGGATGAGATTGCGTTGTCCCAGTTCCCGAAAAGACCATTCTTCACCTCCTTCAGGCGTTTTTGAATTCCACTGGAGAAGCGACGCATGTTGCCCCCCTTGGCCGTCTTGGACCAGACGGTGAGCTCGCAGCGTGTTGCCACCACCAGGGATGAAATGCGGTTGTTCCAGCCCAGTGGTATGTAGGGCATATCATCACCAGGACGGGCATCAAGGTATTCACCACCGCAGCACTGGTCATAGTAAGGGCTGCTGTCTTCAAACATGCGGGCGCAGACCTTCACCCCTTCAGCATCCTTAATATCTGCTGGGTTTGGGCACTGGGCAGAGGCCAGGGCCAGGAACAGGGGCAGCAGAAGCACAGTGATCTGAGCAGGCTTCATCCTTCGTTTGGAGAGTAGGAGCAGAAGTGGCGATTGATGGGAGAGAATACTCAATATATATATATATATCTACTCCTCTCAGAGAGGCAGAAGGTGTACGCCCTGCAGTTGGGAGTGACTGCATTATTAAAGGCCACTTTCCTGGACCAAACCCAACCTGGATTAGGCATATGGTGTTCTTGTGTTATCTCTTTCAGAGGGATGGAGAAAAGCCATGAGATATGCGATGGGAACAATCCCAGAAGGTGTTCAAGTACAGAAGGCAGAGAGACCGAGGGTTCTCATAGTGACACTTGGGGAGGTGAGGGCTGCAGGCGGTTCAAGGAATCCAGGAGTAGAATGAGGTCAGGGAATGTTCAAAAGGGTACAGGAGTGGAGTGAGGCCAGACTGTATTCAAAAGGATATTGAAGTGAAGTGGGGCCAGAGTGTGTTCAACGCGATACAGGCAGTGCTTAATTTGTAACAAATATAAGTGCCAGGGCCATCATAAGGGGGCAACCGTAGCTTGCACCACACATTGCCACTGCCAGCACTGCAAATGACAGTATCTACACAATTACTAACCATCACACTCATACAAGTGTGACAGTTCAGACTGTTCAAGGCTCTCCTATCTGTAAGAATGGTTTGGGTGTCAGGTTTTAGTTGTTTTTTAAAGTATATTGAATTAACAAACAACTTTTGTTCTGCTTATCTCTAATTTACACAAACAGCGCCACCATGTGGCAGCTGTTATGAGTGCTGGTGTTGACAATTAAGTGTAGGTGCTGAGCTCCGGAAACCACAGGCTCAAATTAAGCATTGGATACAGGAGTAGGACGAGGGCCTAAGGTGTTCAAAGCAATTAAAATGGGAAGGGAGGTCGCGGAGTATTCAAAGGTTCGCATAAGTGGATTGAGCTCAGAAGGGGTTCAAGATGCTACAGGAGTTTAGTGAGGTCAGAAGGTGTTAAAGGGATACTGGAGTGGAGTGAGACCAGAGGGTGTTCAAGGGGATGAAGGAGTTTAGTGAGTTCAGAGGGTGTTAAAGGGGATACAAGAGTGAAGTGAGGCAGAGGGTGTTTGAGAGGATGCAGGAGTGAAGTGAGGTCAGAGGGTGTTAAAGGGATACAAGAGTGAAGTGAGGCCAGAGGGTGTTCGAGAGGATGCAGGAGTGAAGTGAGGCCAGAGGGTGTTCAAGGGGATACTGGAGTGAAGTGAGGTCAGAGGGTGTTCAAGGGGATACAGAAGTGGAGTGAGGTATGAGGGTGTTAAAGGTGATGCATGAGTGAAGTGAGGCCAGAGGGTGTTCAAGGGGATACTGGAGTGGAGTGAGGTGAAAGGGTGTTCAAGGGGATACAAGAGTGGAGTGAGGTCAGAGGGTGTTAAAGGAGATACAAGAGTGGAGTGAGTCAGAGGGTGTTAAAGGAGATACAAGAGTGGAGTGAGGTCAGAAGGTGTTAAAGGAGATACAAGAGTGGAGTGAGGTCAGAAGGTGTTAAAGGAGATAGAAGAGTGGAGTGAGGTCAGAGGGTGTTAAAGGGGATACTGGAGTGAAGTGAGGTCAGAGGGTGTTAAAGGAGATACAAGAGTGGAGTGAGGTCAGAGGGTGTTAAAGGAGATACAAGAGTGGAGTGAGGTCAGAGGGTGTTAAAGGAGATAGAAGAGTGGAGTGAGGTCAGAGGGTGTTAAAGGAGATACAAGAGTGGAGTGAGGTCAGAGGGTGTTAAATGAGATACAAGAGTGGAGTGAGGTCAGAGGGTGTTAAAGGAGATACAAGAGTGGAGTGAGGTCAGAGGGTGTTAAAGGAGATACAAGAGTGGAGTGAGGTCAGAGGGTGTTAAAGGAGATACTGGAGTGGAGTGAGGTCAGAGGGTGTTAAAGGAGATACAAGAGTGGAATGAGGTCAGAGGGTGTTAAAGGAGATACAAGAGTGGAGTGAGGTCAGAGGGTGTTCAAGGGGATACTGGAGTGAAGTGAGGTCAGAGGGTGTTCAAGGGGATACAGAAGTGGAGTGAGGTAAGAGGGTGTTAAAGGTGATGCATGAGTGAAGTGAGGCCAGAGGGTGTTCAAGGGGATACTGGAGTGGAGTGAGGTGAGAGGGTGTTCAAGGGGATACAAGAGTGGAGTGAGGTCAGAGGGTGTTAAAGGAGATACAAGAGTGGAGTGAGGTCAGAGGGTGTTAAAGGAGATACTGGAGTGGAGTGAGGTCAGAGGGTGTTAAAGGAGATACAAGAGTGGAGTGAGGTCAGAAGGTGTTAAAGGAGATAGAAGAGTGGAGTGAGGTCAGAGGGTGTTAAAGGGGATACTGGAGTGAAGTGAGGTCAGAGGGTGTTCGAGGGTATGCAGGAAGAAGGGAGGCCATGGTCTATTTAAATTGATACAGTTCTGTGTAAAATCAGGGCCAGGGGATTCACAGAGAGATATAGGTAGGAAGTGAGCCTGGGGGCTACTCTTTATTAACTTATTCACTTTAAATGTATTTATTTCTAAGGTTAAACATTTTTGTTTAGAACAAACCAGGGCCACAAAGATGTCTGTACATTGAACCAGTGATTCCAGTGACTAGAATGTAATCATCAAGAGGCAGGTTTCACAGTTATAACACGGTATCTAGAATAGAGTTAACAATGAATAGACTTTACAGTTAAGTCACAGCTTTGCTGAAGACCATGCTTGAGACTGGGGAACTGAGACCAGCTCTCCTTGCCATGACCAGACAGAAGCTTGAAGAAGCATTGTCAGTCCACCCATAAGAGGTCAATGTGGGGTTCGGAAGTAAACAGAGGATTAACTTAATTAGACCTCAGTCAGTATCTACAGGATATCAGAAAAGGAAGCGATGGAGAGGAACGGGGAGTGTGATGGAAGCAGTGACCCTTCAATGAATAGAGAATGGAATGAGGCAGAAAAACTGTCAGAGGGTGAGTTGATCCATCATACGTACTGTGTGGATTTAAGGGAAGAGGCTGGTATGGAGAAGAGCACCTAACCCGTGGTTACTTGGTGTACAAATGCTAACAGCGAAGGCAAAGGTTATTGATTTTGATGCGTCCACTGTCTGCTAGGAGAACTCCAGACATTGCAGTTAGATCACGGATGATCACAGAAGAGGGAAGATAGAGCGGAGGTGAGGAAAGTGATAAATCAAGTGAAAGCCATGATCAGAAGGCAGGCAGTTAAGTCATAAGACCCCATGGAAGGCCAGACCTTGGGTATAGGATCAGGACTTCAACCCTCTTGGATTGTCAGCAGCTTGTTGATGACAGAAATTGCTCACCTGGTGGTCCACTAGTGCCCGCCTACACATGGACAGCTCCTGCTGTGCCAGCTTGAGCTAATGGCAGAGCTCTCTGCGGGCATCCAATGAGATAAAGGACAGGCTGGAGGGTGGTACTGAAGATCTTTGGATAGTGGTTTATGTCACCCTAAGGCCTCTTCTAAGTACTGATGAGGGAAGATGGAAAGGATGGGACATGAGAGAGGACAGGAGAAGACAGGATAGAGGAAATGTGTCTTGTGGATGAAGTTTTGTTCCCCAAAAATATGAGTTTCTCACGGCTTAGGGGGCAGATTTACAAGCCCCTTGCGACACTTTTACGCCACCGTTGCGTCACTTTTAGCGGCATCGTAAACAATGCGCCACGTTGCGACACATTTACAACGTGATGCATCTAGGGAGATGCGTCATGTTGTAAAGCCCTGCGTCACATTATACCTGCGTCAGGTATAATGTATGCAGGGTGGGCGTTCCCAAGCAGGAAAGCCTCGTAAAAGTGACGCAGAAAAATCTACAAGATTTCACTGCGTCACTTCTATGACGCCACTGCGTCAAAACCTTACGCCTGCTTCAAGCAGGCGTAAGGAGTGACGCAGCAAATTAGGAATAGGCATTCCTGAGCATTGCTGGAGTTGCGTCGTGCTTGCGACACGACTCCAGCAATGCGTTACCGGTACGCCAACAGATGCGTGACGCATCTGTCAATCCTTGTGCCACGGTGTGCCGAATTGTAAATGCGATGTATCCATGGTGGCGCAAGGGTTTTTTTGCGTGACGCAATTGACCTGACGCATCTCTGTTAAAAGGCAGAGATGCGTCAGTTCTTGTAAATCTGCCCCTAGGTGTCCTGCTGCCAATAGGTGTGTGAGGGGCTCCTCCCTCAGATTTCGGGGAGGAAAGAGAGGACTGCTGCTCTCGCACTGCCATCTGAAGAGCTGTAAAGCTGTGCAGAGACACACTGGGCATGAGAGGTGTATGACGTCAACATCGCACAAATCTCACATGCACAAAGTGTGTCGGTGAGGCACCAGTAAGGACAGGGAGGTGCAGCCAAAAGCGGCAGTTGTTTCCTGGGTCAGGGCGAGTGATGGCCTCGCCACGAGCCATGACCTCTGTCTGTCGAGTCCTGCCATCTGGATCGTGACTCCTCTCCTGTTGTGACATAGGATCAGCCAATCAGCGGAGGAATGAGGAGTCGTGAGAGCCGGAGCGCGGGGCAGCCATTAAACTTCATTTGTTTGTCTACCCTCACTGCTGTCATCCTTCTCTGGCCTCGGACTGCCCCATGTTGGAGCTCTGTGTCAGCAGGGCAGAGGGCTGTAAACAGCAGCTGCCTGTCTCCTGAAGCCTGCTGAGGCCTAACAATGCTTGGTTGCTGTCACTGGGGCCCCCAGCCTCCTGCTTCCATCACCTGCTCCCACTGCCTGCAACAGAGTGTGAAGTGGGCTCTGGGGGAACTGACCAGGACATGCAGGGCCCCAGGACGTAAGTGAGGAGGGGGATCGGGTCTCTACCTGAGTGTTTGTGTGTTTAAATGTGTACAAGTGTGTGAGAGAGCTGTGTGAGTGACAGAGCTGAAAGATTCTTGGTCCCTCAATTTCACAGTTCACCAGGTGCCCCTCCTCACAGGGCAGTGCACTGTGGGACAGCAGCTGTTTGTGGTTCAATTCACTAAGAGATATGAGTATGTGAAAGAGGACTAATGTGTTACTATTCTGGGTACTCATAAATGCCTTTGTGAGTTGACCCCATAGGCTTGAATGCAGACAAATATGAAACGTGCCAAAAGAGTGATGCTTAAAAAATGGCAGCCAGAAAATTAAAATACCCCCCACTTTGAACTAAAAGTTTTGATGGCACCAAGCAAGCGAAACAAGTGAGCCCAACCCTCCCTAGAAGAGCTCCCTTGTCTCTTCCATTCAAGTATATATCCATTCATTCTTTCATCCCTATTCAGTCCCCAAGATGGCCGACGGAGAAGGAGCTCCGTCCAGGAGCTCCCGGGCGAGGGATCACCTTTTGGCAAAAATCCTGGATTATGCCTCCCTTTGATCCTCCTCCACCCTGGAGATTTGAATGCTATTATTTGCTGAGATTCCCCCGGACGATGCGATCGCCGAATTTGAGGCAGCCTTCCACAACAACAAGAACTAACTCAGCCAGCAGATTCCCAGTATAATGGCCGATTGCCCGGTTGAGCTGCTCAATGCAGCTGAGAGGATCACCCTTTGGGTTATAATCCCTCGGCTATCACCTACCTTCCGTTCTCGGCGACTATTGCTCTGCATCCCGCCGCGACTTCTTCTCACTGGCAATTATTCACTTGGATTTCCTTCCAGACGGCGGCCCTTCACGTTTTCCCGCCGCGGCTGCCGTGGTCCCCGAGATGATTTCCCCCGGTCAGAGCGGGGAGAGAACATTGGGTTCCAGTCTTCAGCCCTCTCATCCCCCTGGCAACCCCTCTTGCGGTCCAGGAGTCGGGACAGCCTTTCCTCCACGGGTGAGTCGTTTGGGGTCTTAGGGGTCTCCTCCCTACTTTTGAATGGCCGAGGTTTTGTGGGACTGGCGATCACTGACGGAGTCCTCCATCCTGGAGGTGGGAGGTTTTCGATGGGAGCCACCGCTTGCAGCCTGCCTTGTCCTGGGTATTGTTTTCGGCGGCTTGGTCTTTGCCCAGCGCCGGACCGCTAAACTTCACTCTTGCTCCCCCATCGCCTTTTGTCTGCTTCCTGTCGGTGGAGATGATGGGTTCGAAGCGGCCATTTTTTACCTCATCTGATGGCCTCTCGGTGGTCTGCGTGTCTTCGGCTCGACGAGCGAAACCGTCCCGCTGCGTTGCTGTGCCGCCTCCTCAATCCTCCTGTGGGTTTTTACAACAAACTCATATTGGTCTGCCTTTGCTTCGGGCCCGGTGAGATGGTCTGGCCCCGGGCGTGCCCTGGTTGGTGCCGGTCTGCTGGACTTGAACTTATTCCTACTGCCTTCTACCTGGCTCCCGATCCCCCTCTGCTCCTTGCTGCGTTTGCCTGTGCTTATCCCGTCTCCGCTGCACTTCTCAACTGTTAGACATTGATGTTTGTATCTACTTTTATGTTAACTGTGCTACTATTCACGTTCTCACCTATGTAAAGTGCTCTGATAGCTCCGGGTCTAGCCAGCGCTATATAAAACTCCCCCCCCCAAAAAATCCTTCAATCCACCCACTGATATCCACTATTTCACCTATACATTCTGTCATCCATTAATTCTTTCATCAATCATTTAATCTCTCCCTATTACATCATCCATCCATCCACTCTGCCATCTATCGGTCCGTCCATCCATCCATCCAACTATCCACCCAACCACTCTGCCATCCATCCTTCCATCTAATCACCCTGCCATCCATTCATTCATCCACTCATCCATTCCCTCTGCCATCCACCCTTCAGCCATCCATCAATCCACTCTGCCATCCATCAATCCACTCTGCCATCCATCCACCCAACCACCCATCCCTCCATCCATCCATCCCTCTGTTCATCCATCCATCTGTCCATCCATCCATCTATCTATCTATCTATCTATCTAACTATCCATTCATTCACTCTGCTGTCCATCCACCCATTCTGCCATCCACCCATCCCTCCATCATACATTCATCCTCTCTGCCATCCACCCATCCATCCATCCATCTATCCATTTGTCTATCCACTCTGCCATCCATTCACTCTTTTTATTCACTCATCCATCGATTTACTCTGCTATCCTTTTAACTGTCCATCCACCCATCCATCCTTCCCTTTACTCTGCCATCCTTTCACCTGTCCATCCACCTATCCATTCACTACCCACCTAGTCATCCACCCAATCTTTCACCCACTCATTCATATATTCTTTCACCCTTCCTTCCATTCAATATTCCTTCCATCGTCTATTTACCCATCTTCCGTTCTTCTTGCTCCTGCTTACTCTTGTATTGACGCTGTATTCCTTCATAGCAGTATTTATCAGGTTTTATCTTCCCAGTTGCAGACAGAAGAGGCCCATAAAGAACCCACCCCCCACTGAAGCGCTAAAGCTGGGGGTTCACGAAGCCCCTAATAACCAAAACCGAAACATTAATTTTGTGTTAGTTTATAGATTACGTGGAGACTTCACATAGGCAACTATAAATATGTGAACTTGTAATCCTGTAGTAATACGTCATATACTCACGTATGCCTTGTGAATTTGCCCCATGTGCATGACTGGCTGGTAGGAAGGGAGTGACCAAAAATGAGGCAGCGAAACAAGAGATGCAGGGGGAACAGGAAAGAGATGGAGGTAGAAGTGAAAAGGGTGAAAGTGAGAGACCAATGTTGACTATTTGAACTATGGGCTGTCACGTGGCATATATGTGACATTTTAGACAGAACACGGCCAGAGATGGCCAAAGATGCTGCGGATTTTTGTTAGAACCCCCTAGGGCCAAAATCGTTTGTTTGCCCCTCACATTTAAAAGGTTAGTAAATAAAGATTTTAAGTTAAATTAAAGCATGACAGAGATCTCCCATTGCTAAATCCATGAAAGAGGGTAAAACTCACAATGTGCTTGATTGGTAGTAAGAATTGCGGATGGCCCAGTTACTTCAAAATGTTGTTACAAATCATTAAACTCTGGAAGAATTGTAAAAGTACCATTGGATCTAAGATTGAAGACTGAATCCAACTCCTACCATGAAATGCCGTTTGACTTAAAGACTGTTGGGATAAGCACGCTGAGAAATATTTACTTGATGTTGACGTCCTCTTAATGCAGGGGACATGGGCATTTGAGAATCTAAGGGGCATATTTGCAAGGCCCCTGTGCCACCGGAGCGTCACTTTTTTTGACGCTCCAGTGGCGCACAATGCTGAGCAATATTTACAAAGCCACGCAAAGCCAACCTGCGTGGCTTTTCATGGCCTTGTAAATATGGACCCCTTTCGTGCATTACCCTGAGTGAAAGGGGTATTCCATGGGAGTTGCTGTGGGTGTTCCCATGCAACACCCATGGATTCTGACGCATTCCCAGATTTACAAAGCTTCGTAAACCTGGAAATGCCTCAGATTCTAACGCCTCCCCAGGGGAGGCGTTAAAGTGGTGCAACAAGGAGAAATACCTTTATTTCTCCTCGTTTTTTTGCTCCTTCTGTGTGTGCTGCAAGAAGGAGGAAACGTCATCAATGATTGTTTTTGTGCAGGAAGGGACACCTTCCTGCCCAAAAGCAATCCTCCCTGCAATGCAGGCACCCTTGCACCACCATGGTGCAAGGGTGCCTGCTTTGGCGCTAGGCAGACAATTGTACGCCAGTGCAGATGAAAGCACAAGGGTGCATCGTATTGCTGTAAATACGACGCATCCCTGCACTTTCCTAATGAGGCAGCTCGGCGCAGCAAGATGGCTGGCAGCATCGCACCATTTTCTAGTAACTACGCCCCTTTGTCTCACCAGCTTTGTAGTTATGGATGTACAGGACATGAAGAGCAGGCTGATAGGAGGAATACCTACTTTTGTTTCTACCATGTTAGATTGAGCACTTGAAGAGTTGATACGGAAAAATGTGTTATCCCTCCTTTATCTTTTCATAAAAACTTTGGTACACGAACAGTTGATAGAGACAAACATTGACAAAACCAATGTCTACCTTGCATGTAGTTCTGCCTAATTTTTTTTTTAAACCTTTTAGAAAAATTTAATGTGTGATGATTTAGTTTACTTTGAATTGTAAAACAGTCCCTCAAATATCGCAATGAAAGCACTCCATAGTAGGCGGAGTGATACTTAAAACTGCCAATAGCATAAGGTGAGAGAGTAGTACTCCTCTAATAGGAGTCAAAGTCCTCTCTATGTATTTTGAAGAACTGGTAACAGGTCTTGCAGAGAGTTGTGCTGCTACGCCATACCCAATAATCAAGCTTATACCTCTAGCAAAGGCCTATAGTGATGAATACCTTCTGAAAGTCTATGTGAAAGTGCTAATTTGGTCCACCAAAGGTACAAAGGAGTACCTGCGGGAGATTGCAATGCCCATGTTTTTTTCAGGAGAACTTACAGGGGTGGAAGGAGAGTTAAACAAATTGCACCTGATCCGTGAATTTATTTCTGAAAAATATAAATCTGTCAGACGAGGCACCAAATTATAGTATTACATGATGCTCATAAGAGAGTTATGAAAGGGCAGTTTCAGGGTGAGTCCGCTGCAAGTAGGACTTATTGAAGGGGATAGGATGTGGTAAAATTCTACCTTAGATGTATCAAACCAGCTGGAGGAATTTGACCTAGCAGGGGGCTATTATAAAAGGAGGGCATGTCAGAAATAAAAGGAAAGATCTGAACTCAGATACATCGATAAGGTTTGAGCAGTCATATGAAACTAACAAGGGTCACCTCTATAACATGCTTAGGTACACTTTTTGAGGTTGAGAGCACAGGATGAAATGAATGATGTACTTCAAAGTAAAGACACAGTAAAATGATAGGTGTTGGTGACAAAGAGTCTAGGAAAAAGATATAAGGAATAAAGTGAGGTTTGTGTTTGAGGGATTTGTTCTTTGATAGTGTCTAGGCTCATTTAGAAGTAAAAGTGATTATACACGATTCAAGAAATACCAATGCAGGTGAGAGAGAAGCCTTGGAAGTTGGTCAGGTACATCGTCTTCCTCCTCGTCTTCTGCCGTCCCTGTCAATTTGCAATTGCCCCCTCAGTTTGGTCGCTGACCCCTTTACCCTCACTGCCCTCCCTCTCTGCCTGGCACTATCCACTCGCTCCTGGCACTGACCACTACCGTTGTCACTGCCACCTCTCTCTTTGGTTACTGCCCCTCTTTCCTGCAAGTGTACCTTTCTCTCCTGTGGCTGATCCTCTCTCTTATCATTGCCACCTCCTTTGTATCCCTGTCCTCTTCCATCAGGTCACCACTACGTCTCATGTGGAACTGAAGCATACTGGCCTACCAGGAAATGCAAACACTATCACCCATCTGCACAGGAAGTGAAATCACTGGATTTCCCAACATTAACTTGCACAGGAAATGACATCACTGCATTTCCCGTCACTCATTTTCACAGGAAGTGACATCACTGGTTTCCTGCTAAAACTATCTTAAGAACAAAAGCCTGGTATGAGGAGTGTGCTTCCCATCCTCCATCTGCACAGGAAGTGACATCACTGGTTTCCAACAAAACCATCTTTAAAAGAAGAAGCCGGGCAGGTGGACTTCATTTCTCAAAATGTATCTGCACAGGAAGTGGAATGTAGCCTTTTCTGGTGTACCACTCATCACACTGAGGATATGCTGTCTTAGGGAAAGAGGCGGATTATCTCCGCTCCTGACGAACCACAGCCGGCCTCGAGTTCTGCTTGGATGCCTCAATGTCATCCATAAATTCTCCTGGATCTGCAGTTTAGGCAAGCAAGTGACACTCAACTTAATCCAGCTACTGGCAAGTCACTTCCCACTCTCTGCAACTCAGACAGCTTCCTTCCATTTTATCTACATGCCTCCTGGGCAGAACAATGACTACATTGATAAATTCTCAGATCTACTTGCCACCTCATACATCCAACACACTCCACCACCCTTTTGGGTGACTTTCACCTCCCCGACAACACAAGCTAAAAGAAAAACACTAGATACTCTCCTCAAACTCATCAGCACACTCAACATTACACAGAACATCATCCAGCCAACTAACTCCAAATGCCACATCCTCAACATCCCAATGAAAACCACCCATAAACCTGGACTAGACAGACCATCTTGTCATCTCTATATCCCTGCACAGCATCCTACCAACATACCGCAGTTAGCACAAAAGAGAAGATCAAACCGTCTAATCCTTCAAAGACCTTTCCATCGACAACCTAATGCATGACTCCATCTCTCAATTTGCCAACTCCATGTCCGATTCCAACACCCTTCTAAATGGCTTCAGAGCATTTTTGGAAACCTTGTTAACATCCACGCTCAAATGAAAACACGGCAATTGCAAACCAAATCTCTAAGCACCCTGTTACTCTAAAGACTTTGCTGGCAATAAAAGAGTAAAAGTGACATCCTCAGGCAGGAAAGAAAATGGAAGAAAAACAGAACTCCTGGTGACCTCTTGATACTGAAATCCCTCCACGCAACACACAGACAGTTCATTGCATCAGCCAAAGCAAAATACTATACCAACACTATCAATGAAACTGCCAACTTATGCTCAACACTTTTCAAGACAATCATGCACTGCATGAACCCGCTGCCTGACCCTATCTATATTACAATCCTCAGACAAGTGCAATGCCATCAAACTCTTCAGTGAAAAAATAAAGATCTGACAGCACATCAACAACACCAATCTCTCTTCTCCTCTTACACACACTGTTCTCATAAAATCCCACAATAGTGGCCATTCAACGTTCTCTCTCTCTCACAGATTTCACTGACATACTCCACTTCCTCAAAGTCACTGTCTAGGAAGATGATGTCTTACCCTCGCCTTTCATTTAAACTCCCTCCTTGGAAGTTCTCTCACCCATACTCTCCAGTGTCCATGCTTCCCTCACTGAAGGCATCATCCCAGAAGCTCTCAAGACAGGCCACCTCCTCCCACTCTTAAATAAACATACATTAGACCCTGATGACCATGCCAAATACCTGCCTACCAATCGCCTATTCTTCATTAGCAAAAACAGTGAAAAAGCAGTCTATGCTCATTCCAAGATCACATCAATGCTAACCATCTCCTGCAGGACTACCAATCTGACTTCAGGACACTGCAGCATGGAGACTTCTACCATACACATCCTAGATGAGGCCCCCCCTGACAATGGATGAAGATGACCGCTGCCTCATGATCTTGGTGGACCTCTCAGCTGACGCTGACGTAGTAAACCAGGCAACCCTCATCGACAACCTGCAGTCTTGAATGCGATTAACTGGCAATGTTCTTAATTGGCCTCTTCCTACCTTTCCATATAACCCCGTTTGTTTACATAAGAGAAAATCACAACGGTTCAATAGGATTTCTTTGTAACAGGTGTCCTGCATCTATCCAACCTGTCATAATGCATTTACTAAATCAACAAACAAATCCATTGAAGGTCCACTCTTGTAAATTACTTGATATTGTTTTATTATATCATCATGATACTGTAGTAGTTAGACATTAGTGCAGATGTCACTGTGCAAGGTGATGTATGTGAATTATATACATACATACACAGATAGCAGCAAGAATATTCTGCTTTGGCTCCCTGGCATAGTGACTGCGCCACAGTCCCTGAGCCCCCGGATTGATCCTGCTGTGGGGACTTGACTGCCAGTAATTATTTACTTTACTGGTTTGTTTTGCCTTGCCCTTAATTCTAGTTACTCCACTTTAGTTGTTACTCTGCTTTATTGTTACATTTTGTGTTTGCTATGTTGTTGGAAGCTGTTTTCTCCCGCCATTTCTCCCTCTTCCCGCTCCAGCCCTCCCTGCCGGCCCCTCCCACCTCCCAGTACTACTTATGGAGGTCGCAGCGGGGATGTGAGCCATGGGCCCGCCTAAGATGCACCAAAGGTAAGCCTGTCTGCCCCCTTCTGTGTCTGGACCGCGCCCAGCGCCAGGACCCCTGGCTCTTCCACTCCACAAAGATACTCCATCGCAGCCCTCCAACCCTGGATGCACCAACAATCTCTGCTGCCGCACATCCCCATGACCCACCAAAGGACCATTCTCCTGCCGACACTGCTGCCTCACCTTCAGCACCGAAGCAACCAACATCACCAGCAACACAGCTAATGCGGCTGCACCCGCTACATCGACTGAGATCCCCACAACGACACTCTAGTGCATCTTACTCAATGCACGTTCTCTCGGGAAACATGCCAAAGCAATCTGGAACATGATCTCCCTCACCCAGGACGTGATCTCACAGAAACCTGACTTCGGTCCGCATCAACACCAGACATCGCCACCATCATCCTCAAAAGTTACAAGATAACACACCAGGACCAAACCAACAAGCACGCCGGCGGAATCGCCATCATCTACAGGGACACCATTCGCTTCACAACATCCCCCGACAACCCAAAACTGGTAATGGAAGTCCTCAACTTCCTACTCCACTCAAAGGAGAAAAACACCATCAGAGGTACCCTTGCCTACAGATTACCAGGACCACGCCCCACCTTCTGCAACATCATCCTGGAAATCAACGCCTTCCTCGCAATCGACTCCGAGCATTGCATCTTATTAGGGGACCTTAACTTCCACCTTGATGACCCCAGCTACGTCAACTCCACCGACTTCTTGGAAAGCATGAGCTACATTAGAGTCAAGCAGCTTGTCACCGAACCCACCCACATAGCAGGACACATGCTCAACCCCATCTTAACCTCCAGCAACAGAGTCAGATACATTCAGACCACTCACCTGGTCAGACCACCACAGCGTTGCCTTCAGCATCGCAGGACCCAACTACCCCAGCACCGGGCCCCTCAGATCCATGCGTAGAGACTGGAAAAAGGTATCAGAAGACCAGTGAAATGACACGCTCCACTCCCACTTCCCAGACTCTACACACAACCCCGACCAAGCAGCAAAGATCTTCGCCCAATGGATCACAAAATGTGCCAACGCCATCGCCCCTGCCAAGACATCCAAAATAACAAAGCAAAAGAGTAAGCTGATTCACAGAGGAACTGCACTCCAGAAAATGTCACTACCAACAACTCGGAAGGAAGTGGCGCATCAGCAAAAAACATAGAAGACAGCACTGCCTACCAGACCAATCTCAACCAGTACCACCACCTTCTGAAAGAAACCAAGACGAACGCTCTAGCAGACCACATCAAAACCAGAGTAAATCACAGCAAAGAACTCTTCACCATCATGAAGGAGTTCACCAATCCTGCAGCCGTACAGAACGACATCACTCCCTCACAGGAACTGTGTGACAACCTCGCTGACTTCTTCCAAGACAAGATCTCAGCCCTCTCCGAAAACTTCGAACACCAACCCTCCACTGCAGACAGCATCAACCAGCTCACACCCACGAACACAAACGCCGAACATCTTCTCACCCACTGGGAAATCCTCACCATGCAAGACACTATCTCCATCATGAACTCAGTGCACTCTAGGGCATCCACAGACCCATGCCCCCACCACGTGTTTAACCTTGGAAGCAAGACAATCGGTGACAAGCCCAGGAAGTTCCCGAACACCTCCATCACCACAGCCTCCTTCCCTGAGGACTAGAAACATGCTGAAGTGAGACCCCTCCTGAAAGCGATCAGCCAGTGAGTCACCCAACACCTAGAAGACCACAAACTCCTGGACCTCTCCCAGTCCAGATTTCGAGCTAACCACAGCACAGAGACAGCCCTGAGCGCACCCACTGATGACATCAGAGCCCACCTGGACCACAGGGAAGCAGCAGCCCTCATCCTCCAGGACTTGTATGCAGCGTTTGACACCATCTCCCACCACATCCTGATCAACAGACTCCTCCACAAGGGGATTCAAGGAAACGCCCTTAAATGGATCGCCTCGTACCTCTCCGGAAGTACCCAAAGGATCTGTCTCCCACCATTCACCTCAGAGCCCAAGAAGATAATCTGCGGAGTCCCCCAAGGGTCGTCCCTCAGTCCGACCATCTTCAACACTTACATGACCCCCCCGGCTGACACCGTCAGATCATACGGACTCAACATCATCTTTTACGCTGCTGACACACAGCTCATCCTCTCTCTATCAAATGATCCCTCCAACACAAAAGCTAACTTCCACAGATGCATGATGAACGTTGCAGACTGGATGAAGGATAACTGTCTCAAACTCAACTCAGAAAAAACAGAAGTCCTCATCTTTGGGAACAACACCTTGCCGTGGAACGACTCATGGTGGCCCGCTGAGATTGGTACAGACCACACCCGCAACCTTGGCATCATCCTGGATAGCAAGCTATCCATGAGGAAACAAGTCAACGCAGTCTCTTCCGCCTGCTTCCACACCCTTCGCATGCTCTGCAAGATCTTCAGGCGGCTCCCGATAAACACCAGAGGGACCTACACATAGGTCCTCATCACTAGCATACTAAACTACAGAAACACACTCTACGTAGGAATTACCGCACGCCTCCTGAAGAGACTCCAAACAATACAGAACTCAGTGGCAAGACTCATACTCAACCTCCCCAGAAGCACCCACATCACACCCCATCTCAAGAAACTACATTGGCTCCCGACTCAGAAGTGATTCCAGTTCAAGATGCTGACCCATGCCTACAAGGCCCTGCACAATGAAGGACTAGCATACATCAACAAACGTCTGACCTTCCACCAACCAACCAGACACCTCCTATCAGCCTCCCTCTCTGTCGCAGACACCCCGCGGATCCATCGAGCCAACAGGGGAGGACGCTCCTTCTCGCAACAGTTAGCCAAGGCTTGGAACAACCTCCCTCTGAACCTCAGGGCCGCACCTTCACTCCAATAATTCAGAAGAGATCTAAAGACCTGGTTGTTTGAATAACCAACTTCCATGCTGCAGCAAAAAGCTTTAGCGCTTCAAGACCATGACGGGTGATTTGACGCACACTATAAATGTTTGATTGATTGATGATTGATATCACATCAATTGTCCATAAACAAAGTCCAACTAAAGTTTTTGGAAGCTTTGATCAAAGTTAGCACTCCTAATCCATTATAAAAGAGAATATAGTGAGTGAGACTCAGGTAGTGAGGCTCACTCATGCAGAAGTCCATAAACCAGGTACAAAGCAAAATATCTAGTGTGATGAACTGTGTGGAAACCATTGCTCTCAGCCTGGTACCAGCTCTCCCTGCTAAAGAAAGTGAAACATTTTCTTCCAGAAATTGACTTCAGAACTACTGTTCAAGCCTAGTACTCTTGCATCTGTATGGTGGTAACGCCTTGCTCCATGGCGTGCCAGACTCCATGCTGGTACCCTTTAAGGGCATTGTACACACCACAGCATGCCTCATCCAGGGACGGAAGAAATATGATCACATCACCCTCATCCTGGTAGAACTCCATTGCCTCTCCTTGCTTGCCTACACAATTTTCAGAATCAGTTGCATCATTTACAAAGCCATCATGATCTGCCCCTACACTTATCTTGCAGACAAGCTCTACCTCTCATCGAATTGTAAAAAACAGAAAAACAGGACAGGAGACTTTTTCTAACTATGCACCCAGGATCTGGAACAACATTCCTGCATCTATCAGGAGCATCCCAGCGATGTTCCAATTTAGGAAAACGTTGATGACACACCTCTTTAAAGAACAATACATCACAATGTAGCAATAATCCAGTAACAAGCTCCCTTCCTTATCCCTCATTGACTGTATGCTTGCCTTTAACACTGTAAGGGCTACAGTGCATGTTTGAGCAGGTTCGCGCTATACATATACATGCAAAACTACACCACATGGCTGTGCCTCCGAAAGGTCATTAGTGCCTCGGCAGTTTGTTGGATATGGATAAGTTTGCCCAGGACCTACTGGTCTTTCAGGATTATGGCACCCCAATACTGATATCAAAACAAAGTCTGATATAAATATTGTGTCTTAAATATCGTTTACAAAAACATTGGCCCGTTGAATATAGCAAAAGAAAGTCTATACCCCACGGGATGATATATTTGTAAATGATATTTAGTCTGCTTTATTTATGTAAGCCAATATTTCTTTACACACTATTTTGACATACAACCCTTTCGAAAGAGGCAGCACCTAGTGTGGTCCCTGAATATCGTTCTAGGCCAGTCTGCATCGGACTTAAAATGATATTCTTGCTCTAAATAACTAGGCCTCAATCTTGGTGCCCCATAGAGCCAAGATCAGGTGCACCAGCTGCTGCCACTTTGGAGAATATGTCAGGACCACACTCTTTACTCAAACCTGGAAACAAATCTTATTTTCCTAGACCTGCTCCATGGTCTACCTTTGGCCTAAAGGCACTTGGCCTTGGCGACAACTGTTACAAACTGAACTTTCTCAAGTGAGGACTGCCCCATGACACCCACCCTTCTAGAACATATATCATTTGGTACAACCGTTCTCCTCTCCACTATCTAAGTCTTGCTCTTGGCCTCTCACAAGCATTGGCCTGGGTCTATTGGTGCCTCTCACAGTTACAGACCTCTTCCCATGATAACATACTTGTGATCAACTTGTGGGTTTCCTCACAGGTTGATCACAGGGAGCTAACACCTCGCTGGCCCCAGTTCTTAAGCATCATCAAGCTTGTGATTGGTGCAAAGTGGTCAATAACCCAAGGGATGCTGGGATGTAACTTCAGATATAAAGAGTCACTGAAGAGGATGAAGTGATGGGCTGCTTTAAATCTTTGGCTCAGGAGGTGAAGGATCCCTTTACAGAGTTTTCGTGTAAATTTATCTTCCAGTACTGGTAAAATAACTTCAGGTGATTAATGTGCCTTCTGGAGAGCAGTGTGTGTGTGTGTGTGTGTGTAATCTATAGGTTACAGACAGTTTAGTAGGTGCCTGCATATGTTGCAGACAACGTGAGGTGGCCTTGCGTCACTTAATCAATCTCATTTAGGTTTTGCGTCGCCCTTGCATCCCCTTGAGTGGCGCAAGGGCGACGCAAAACCTTGATAAATATGGGCCTTGGTTGACCATAGTGCATTCCCCATGCAAGCCCTCAATGCCCAAGTTTAGTGTGGCTGAAGACTTTGACCATCTTGAAAATGCCAAGAGAGAGTAGGGTTAGCTGGGAACCTTTACATTGTTGGTTAGGGTGTCCCCAGGGGTCATTTCCACCCACTAGCTTGCACAAGGCATAAAGATGGCACGTCCAAGCATCCACTTCAGAACACCTCTGGACCTGTGGAAGATCAGAAGAGGACTGAAACTGCTGTTTGGGATCTGAGAAGAGTCTAGAAGATCAGACCTGCTCTCCCTCTTGTACCCAGAACAAAGACGTTGACTTCAAAGGTCATAAGGATGACCTCCTGGTAAAGTTGCAGGAACACAACAAGCTACAAGAGGCTTTTTCCTGCAACTGCTCAGATGACCAGTGGCAACTGGAGCAGGACTGGACCCTCCTGTTGCCCACTTCCTGCCACCCTGAGGTCCTAGAAGTGTACTCCTGTGGTGGATTGGTACTTAAAGGACTAAAGTAATAAGATAAAATATTTGACCAGGATGAATCTGGTCAGTGTGTCTGATCCGCACTTCATCATGGTCAGCATCAAATTATGCCTAGGTCCTGTTCTACTGCGATAACTGACTATCATTAGTGCTTTGTGTTTCTTGGTGCTAATTCTACTTAAAACTTTTAAAAAATCATATCTTCCCTTATTGGATTTTTGCCATTTTGGAGTAAGTTTGTTTTTTAAATTTTACTCTATTTTTCACAATTGATTTGGGATTTTTATTGCTTTTATTGTTTTTCATTTTCTACTTTATTACAGTTTTAGTACTGTTTTGCATATTGCCTCTAAGTTAAGCCTGTCTACTTCACAGGTACCAGGGTGTTGAGCTCTGGTTTAGTTAATGATTTTATTGGTTCACTCTGACAAGGATTGTGATTATAACTTGACAGGGTCACTTACCTCCTCAACTAATAACCCAAGAAAGACTATGGAAAGGCAGACAGGAAGGCAAGACTTGAGGAGTGGAAAATAAAGGAAGGACTAATGGAATCCCCACGGGAAATGTAGAAGGAGAAGGGAGAGCAAGAGACAATGAGAAGGACACTGCTGTCAGGAATGCTTTGTTATCCCTGGAATGGGAGCCAAGGGAGCAGAGAGGACGTCAGCGAGACAAGATCAGAATCACTGATGAGGTGCTCCAGGAGGTGGATTTCCGTGAGGGAGAACATGATGTTGAAAGCCTCCAAGAGAACGAGGAAGAGAAGTGGACCGATGAATGGTGCTTTCCCGGCCTCACAAGTGAGACACACTGTCTCGCCATGGTCTGAGGCCAGCCTTTGATCTGCCCAGGTGAGTTTCGGGAACCAGTCTGAGGGGAAAAGGTGAACAACCTTGTTACAAAGGAGTGGGAGTAAGGAGGGGAGTTGGTGGGTTGACTGCCCAGTTGGGATGACAGCCTTCAAGGGAGGGGAAAAGAATGTTACCCGAGGAGCACCTGAACTGATATTCCCATATGAGCACAGATAAAAAGAAGGAGCTTAACGAAAGAGAAATCAAGGAAGATTCTACTTACTTTTGTTTGTGAAATGTTTGTTTTATGAGCTTTACCTGCTGTTTTCTGAGGGCACAGTATAAGCTGCTGGGGAAGCAGGGGTGCACTGCTATCACAGCCTGGAACCACAGCAGCTCAAAAGGGGCAACCGGATGCCTAAGAAGAAGGAGCAGGAAACTGTGAAACTGTGAACAGTTGTTTTTTTCATGTTGAACTCAGACATTATAACAAGCCGTACAATAATCCATCCTTAAAAGCTTATCTGGAGTCCCGAGGCCGCTTGCTTGTTGAACCCTGATCCTAGCCTCGTGACAAGTTTATAGCATGCTGCTTTGAAGTTCCTATGTTAAAGTCCTAAACTAATCTCAGGTGCACCCTGATGGTTCTTCATACCACCTCAGTAGGAATTTGTGGCATGCTAGGACCAGTCGTCCTTGCGCATTGTGGTACATGCAGCTCTAAAAAGGATTTGTATGCACAGCTTTTGAGCTTTCACCCCTGTGCTGGACCTCTCATTACACATTTCATGCTGTTATGCATTTGTCTGAAGAGGGTAGTTATGTTTTTTGGGGTGCTGTCAATTTCTGCTGGAAAGATTTGACTAATTTGCTATGTTCGCTTGCCTGACAAGTTAAAGGGCTGGTACTAAAATATTTTCAGGGATGCTTTTAGCCTCCAGATCATCCCTCCTGTGGGGCAATGTAAGAAATAGTCCTTTCTGCAGGGTTATTCCCAAACTTTTTACCTTTCTCCTCCTATTTTTCTGACCTTCTTTTTATTGGCTTTAGGTCTCTGGGCCCTTTACTACTGGTAATCAGTGCTAAAGTGCATGTGCTCTCTCCCCAAAACTTGGTATGACTGGCTTATACCTGTTTGGCATATTTAATTTACCTGTAACTCCCTTGTAAAGTGGTATCCCATATACCCAGGGCCTGTAAATTAAATGCTACTAGTGGGCCTGCAGCGCTGATTGCGCAACCCACAGAAGTAGTCTTTCAAACCTGTCTCAGGCCTGCCACTGCAGGGCCTGCGTGTACAGTTTACTGCCACATTGACTTGACATTTAAAACTACTTGCCAAGCCTTAACCTCCCCGTTTACTACATATAGGTCACCCCTAAGGTAAGCGATAGGTAGCCCTATGTGCAGGATGCTGTGTAGGTAAAAGGTAGGACATGTGCCTTAATTGTATGGCATGTCCTGGTAGTGACAAACACCCTATTTTGTTTTTCACTACTGTGAGACCTACTCCTCTCATAGGCTAGCATTTGGAATTCATTTATATGCGTTTAAGTGGTAATTCCTCATCTGAAAGAAGTAGCGTAGCCATGTTTGGTATGTTTAGAATAGTAGTGATAAATATGGCTTAATGGTGTAGTTGGATTTTACATTTCTATTTTAGAAATGCCACTTTTAAAAAGTGGGCATCTGTGCTTATAATTCTAGTGTTTTGCAGTCTAGGGCAGAGTGAAAGTTACACTTTGTGCATATTTTCCAGAAAGCCACAACACAGGAAGGGCTGGGTGTGACATGAGAGGCATCTGCATCCATTTGCATACTGATAGTCTTCCTAGGATGGGAGAGAGAGAGAGACGAGGCACACCTACATTTATGTAGGCTGTGTACTGCCTCACACAAAGGGCTGATTTACCCCCTACTGAGGTCTGGAGCCAGGGCTGGTTTGAAAGGAGTTTGTGTTACACTTGAAAGGTTTTCTTTGAAGTCACCCTTTGAACAAATACATTTTGGAGAATAAGTCCAGGGGCTCTAACCCCCATGTGTTCAGTTCACTTTGGGGTCCTGAGGAGACTCTTGAACCAAGAGGTGCTACACTTCCATTAGGGACTGCCACTTTGCCACTTGCTCTGCTGTGTTGGCCTGCTGCCTGCTGATTGCTGTCCTGCCAGGAGTGACTGCCACTTTGCACTGGGCTCTCTTGTGTTGTCCTGCTGCCTGCTATCTCTTCAGTGAGGGAGGACTGGACTTGCCCTCTACAGCCTCTTGATCCAAAGAAACTGCAAGGGCTTGTTGGCTTGCCGCCTGTTGTGGACGACTCAGGGACATCAAAGTCTTCCTTGTGTTCAATCTGTGCCCTGCCTACAAAGCGACATCTACTGTGGTGCAGTTTTAACTCTAATTGGACCACCAGGCACGCACTCATAGCCTAGCACCTGTTGTCCTGATCCAAATCAACTTGCTTCTCTCCGCGAGCCTCGGGATTGCCTGCTTCATTGCCAGAGGTGCTATTGTGCCAAGAATCACCGCCGTGCTGTCTGGCAACCATCAACAGCTGAGTGCAGCCTCGCCCGGCTCCCCAACGCTGAAGATTCCCTCAGAAAGCCTCTGCAGCTGTTAAGCCCCAGCCCCACCTGCATCAGCACTCATTGAAACGAGCCCCATGTGTGAGGCCCACCAACACCGCAGACCGGGCCAGCGAGCCGTTGGGGTGCCAGAGGAAAATGCGGTCCCGTGTGCAAGCCTGCCGAAACTCCAGGTAATGTGTTGCAGGGCCCGCGCGGCTGGTGTGGTGCTAGGGATTGTGGGGGAAACGTTTTGTTGTGATTTTCCGGCCCCTCTAGTTCGGAAATGGAGGCGGCCAGTGCATAGGAGATTACCGTACCTCCCGCAATTGGTTTGTCAGGTACCGTCTGTTAGAACTGGGGGTCTCTAGTTGGCAATGGCATACACCTTTGACCAAATAGGGACCCTTGCTTCTAGTCAGGGTAAGGGGGATACACTACTAAAATAACCCCTGCTCACCCCCTTGGTAGCTTGGCACGAGCAGACAGGCTTATCTCAGAGGCAGCGTGTTAAGCATTTGTGAACATACACAGTAATACAGTGAAAGCACTACAGATGGACACTACACAGGTTTTATAAAAATAAGTATTCTTTATATAGACTTTAACACAAGACCACAAACGACAAAAAATCCACAATACTGTACTCAAAGTAGACTTAAAGATGGTAGAAGTAACTTAGTTCAAGTTGATGGTAAATGCGACACGTTTCTCTCAAAAGTACCTGGGATGCGTAACGCAAAACAAACAAAGGGTCCGCAGGGAGGACGATGCGGCGAGCAAGCGCCTCGATGCGGTGCGACGATCCGGTGCGATGCGATGAATGTGCGCCCTTGATGCGATGCAACGATGTGAAGACGATGCGTGCACGCCCGACGGCCGCGCGGCGAACTCTGTATCTTTGGAGCCGCGACAGGCCCTGCGACACGCTTCTCCGGTGGTGCGACGGCAGACAGCTGCGACATGCTTCTCGGGGGATGAGACGGCGACCCTTGCGGTGGCGACACGCTTCCCTGTTGATGCGACGGCAGGCAGTTGCGACGGCGACACGCTTCTCCGGTGATGCGACGGCAGGCAGCTGCGACGAAGGCACGCTTCTCTGGTGATGCGGCGGCGGCCTCTGCGGCAGCGACACGCTTCTCCGGCGATGCGACAGCAGCAGCTTCGTCAGCAACATGCTTCTTCTCGTTGCGTCGCGCTTCCAGCTCCCAGCGACACGCAGGCTTCTGCAGACAGAATCCCCAGCAAGGGAATTCAGGAGGGAGCTGTGGTGAAGTCTTGTAGCCCTGAGACTTCAGCAGGAGGCAAGCTCTAGTTCAGGCCCTTGGAGAATATTCTGCAAGATGATGAAAGTTCTTAAAAAGTTCCTTCTCCTTTCCTTGGCAATGAAGACCACTGCAGGCCAACCCAGCAAACAGCACACTGGCAGAGGGGCAGTCCAAACTCCTGCAGCTTCCTTGGTTCTTCTCCTTGGCAAAGGTTCGTCTTGTTGTTTCCCAGAAGGGATCTAAAGTTCTGGGGTCTGGGTCCCCCTTTTTATACCCAAAAATCCTTTGTCCTCTGAAGGCAGAGGGTCCTGTACCTAGTCCAAACCAGTTCTGGGTGCATCCTGCCAGTGCACACCCTCTTCCTTTGTCAGTGTGGGCCAGGGACATCAGACACACCACAGGAGGTGGAGCCAGCATTGTGGAAGGCAGGCACAGCCCTATTCAGGCCCAGGTGCAACTCCTCCCACCACTCTACATGCAGATAGGTCTATTCAGCCCTGTGCTGACTCACCCTGTCTCCTGGAGCCCCCCAGCCCCTGTCACTCACAAAACTGGACACACAATACACAAGCTAGCAGAGGCAGGCTGGATGGTTTAGGTAAGAAAATACCTACTTTCTAAAAGTGGTATTTTCAAACACAGAATGTTAAAACCAACTTCACTAAAAGATGTATTTGATCATTCTGAGTTCAGGCATACTAAATTCGTTTTTCTACCATGTTCCCTGGGTCAGTTAGGATTATAAGATGTTATAATCAAACTGCCCATTCTGGCCTATGGGGACAGGTAGCCTTGCAATAGTGAAAAACGAAATTGGCTGTAATTCACTATCAGGACATGCTACACACATCAGGGCATGTCCTACCTTTACATACAATGCACCCTGCCCTTGGGCCTACCTTAGGGGTGACTGATATGCAGAAAAGGGAAGTTTTAGGGACTGGCAAGTGGGTGCACTGGCCAAGTCGACATGGCAGTCACAGACTGCACACAGGCTCTGCAATGGCAGGCCTGAGACACACTTTACAAGCTGCTTCTGTGGGTGGCACAACCAGTGCTGCAAGCCCACCAGCAGCATTTGATTTACAGGCCCTGGGCACACCTGGTGCACTATACTAGGGTCTGACAAGTAAATCAAATGATCCAATCATGGAGTCACTAATCAATACATCAATTTACCATAGGGAGCACTTGCACTGTGGCACTGAATAGCAGTGGCACAGTGCCCAAAGCATTTAAACCAGCAAAATATCAAAAACAGAGGAGGCAATCAGTGAAAAAAAATGGAAGGGAGACTCACGCCAATGGTACCAGGTCTAACACCGTCAACTTTGGGGGCACTCTGCTTTACTGCTGGGGCGCACAGCTTTTGGGACCTGCACCGCATTCGGGGGCAGTATGCAGCGCCCCATACCCTAACTCGTGATACTTCTGGCTCAATCTAAATTACATCAAGTGAAGCGGCCCAGCTGCCCAAACTACTGTAACTCCCTTAAAGGGAGCGGCTTAATTTCTTTCTGATGACCACGGATGTTTGCTGTTTGGGGGACATATTGCCTGATTCATAAATGCTCCCAGATGCGCTACCGCTGCTAGCCTGAATTACTTGAAGAGCTTTAAGACAAACTTTGATCCACAAATTTCGGTCCCATGCAGTCCCAAAGTTCTGCACTGCACTTCTAGCCTTGTCACTCTGTATTACCGCAAATACCTGAGAGAAGTGCATTGGTTGTTAGAATCTCCATGCACTAAGGCATCACAGAACGCCAAGACATATTGGAGCACTCTTTTAAAAATTAACAATTGCATATCTTGTGATTTACTGATTGTTTTTTTTGTCGTTTTGGTCTTAGTTCATTCAGATAAAGATATCTATTTTTCTAAAAAATTGGTGTGGAGTCCTTTTTGTGGTGTTTTAACTGTGTTACTGTATTTTATGTGTTGCACAAATACTTTACACATTGCCTCTGGGTATAAGCCACTGCTCTGTGCCGAGCTACCAGGGGGTGAGCACAGGTTATCTTTGGTGTGTAACTAACTTTCCCTGACTAGAGTGGTGGGTTCTGCCTGGCTTAGGTGCATACCCTAGCCAACCAGAAACCCCATTTCTAAAAGGCATGCTAAGCATCACCCCTTCTGGGGCCTTGTCATGATTAATTGTGCTGCTTCTAAACCGATGCCCTCACAGAAGGGATCGAAGAGAACAGCCACGGCCTGCCTGATGCCTTCATAAATAGAGGGCGGGTGATGTTAAGGCCCCACTGGCTCTGTGGCTGCAAAGAGTTCGTGGCTCTGCTCTCTTCCTGTGAAAAATCCCACCTGCAATTGTTTATTTTGGTGGTTATCAAAAAGAACTTGACGTGCATTTTGTCACACTGTTTTATTTAGCTTGCTAATGTTAATATTCAAAATCTAGGGCAGGGGTCATTGTGTGGGTAATGAGATTCCTGTGTTTAACCTCCCACCTTCCATTTTCCCCTTAGCCTGTCCACTTGTCATAACATTGTAAAATGCCAGAGTATGATTACCGGTAGCCAGGGCCAGCTTTAGCGCTTATAGCGCCTGGTGCAACAATCTTTTTTGCCCCCTCCCCCACAACCTCCTTCTCCCCAAATTCCCTCACTACCACCCTCCAGCAATGTCCCTTATCTCTCCCTAGCCTCTCTCTGACATATATTTTTTTCTTCATAGCGTTACTCACACGTTCTTTCCAGAAGGCACAATAACCCTCTGCACTACTCTAGGATGAGTCAAAACTTCCACTAAACAAAACTCCAATCTCTCTCCAGCATGAGTATTAATCACCAGAGTTATCTTGACATTTTTATTCTTGTCTGAAAACTACTGGACACACAAGGAACTCTGCAGCAGTGCTTTTAAACCCATAAGTTATTTTTCAACACACGGCCCTCCCCCCTCCGAGATCAACACCAGGTACGGCTGCCCCTGTTCCACCGCCCAAAATCCGTCCCTGACAGTAGCTTGTTGGGGTGTTGTGTTTTTCTGAATGACTTTATGGGTGGGAAAGACTGGTTATAACTGTTGCATCAATACATTCTAGAGGCTACTGATTTAGAAAGCCAAATTTCGTCTTAAAGAGGTTTCTTTCACCATGGTCAGTGCACACCTTCAGCAATAATAGATAATTGGCTTAGGGACACAGCTGTCACTAGTGCAGTAGGAGCTGTGGCACCAGGGGCTAGTAGTGTGAGGGACCAGAGTCTCCTAATTATGTCTGTCTTTGGCTACCCAAAAAGGAAGCCGGTGGAGAGGGGTTCATAAATTGCTTATGGTTGTAAACAAAAGCAACACTATTGTTACTGGAATAAACTGTCCATTCACTAAATGAAGTCCAATTCAAATAATAAGCTAAGTATTTTCACCTTTTTATTCTCATTAGCGATAGAGGAGAGAGCCCTCAGTGGAGAGCATAGTAGTTTGTAGTAGTATTTAAAAGAACCACAAATTTTAATCACAACATAGATTTCATAATCACAAGGTTTGCACATGTGTCGAAACTGCGGAACTTGAGTCACAGCCGCAATGGCGGCCGGCATGGATCTGGGGTGGTGGGGCAGGGGGCGAGGGGGTGTAAAAAAAGAAAAAGACACTTACCTCCTCGCTGCTCTCTCTCACGTTGTCTCTCCTCCGCTTCAGCTGAACAGGAAGCAGCCAGGCTCCCCTGAGCCAATCGTTGTGATTGGCTCACCTAAGCCAATCACAACGCTGCAATGTAGCGTTGTAATTGGTCTGAGCGCCGTAGTGCGGCGCTCAGACAGGGACTGGGGGCTTGGGCATGTTCTCCACCCAGGCTGTAATGCAGCCTGGGTGGAGAACATGCTAAGTGCGCATGACTGTTTGGACGCCCCGAGAAGGCCGGCCAAAGCGATATGCACACTTCAGTGTGCCCACCAATTCTCCCGTGCCCTGCTCTGTTCATATTTACAACAATATGGTGCAGCCCTGTGTTTCCCCCTGCGCTGGCACTAAATTTAGCTGCCTAGCGCCAATGCAAACACCCTTGCACCATAGTGCAAGGGTGTCTGCGTTCAGGGGAAGATTGTATCCCTTCCTGCACATAAACAATCTTTAAATGGCATTTTGTAATGTCTAAGTGTGCTGCTTAATGCAGCACACATAGAAATTGCAAAACGTAATTTATTTCTAAATGGTTGTTTATATGCAGGAAGGGACTCCTTCCGGTACAGAAACAATCAATGGCATTTTGCCGTTTCCATGTGTGCTGCACAACGCAGCACACATGGAAACAGCAAAAACGAGGAGAAATTAAACATTTCTAGTCGTTTCGCCAGGTTAAGACTAGGTTTTCCCTGGTCTTAATTTTTGCGCTGCCTCCTATTTACGCCACCCTTGTAAATAGGGGGCAACGTCAAAATCAATGGGTGTTGCAGTGGAACGCCCACCGCAACATACATTGCCCTCCCCTTTCACGCTAAGTATAGGGTGAAAGGGGGATTTATTTACAAGGCAGAATTAAGCCGCGTTAAGTGGTTTAACACTGCCTTGTAAATAAGGCGAAGCCGCTATCGCCACTACAACATCCTTAATAGTGACATTGTGGTGGCGATAGGGGCTTGTAAATATGCCCCAGAGTTTTGAGCTTAATCATTTCCTGCATTGGGAGCCAATGTACGGGTTTGAGAGCAGGGGTAACATGGTCATGGTTTTTTAGATTGAATACCAGCTCGGCAACATAGTTTTGAACTAGCTGAAGTTTCTTAAGGGAAGTGACAGGGAGGCCAGTGTAGAGTCCACTGCAGTAATCAAGATGGCACACAACCACTGCAAGGATCAAGGCAAATTTCTGCGAAACATGAAGCAGAGTTAAGATCCCCTACAATTTACAAAGGTGGAAAAATGCATTTTTGCATACTGCATTTATCTATGATAATGAATGTAAGATTGCTATGTGTAAGAGACCCTGGGAAAGCTTGTGGACGTTTTTAAGTTTATGAAACAAAAGGATCCACCTCAAAGAGGTTGTTTTAGGGAGATGTGTTTCCAGACTTGGTAGGGAACGGAGCCGCGGGATGGCGTTATCGGAAGCGAGGAGCTGTTGATCATAACACGTGGCAACACCCTTCCCACCCGTTAAAAAGGCTCAGGGAGCATTATCTCCTGCTTACTCTAGCTTACATTTCAGAAATACTGAGTGGGCTCACATTTTACCATTATTTGATTAGGTACTGTATAGAGTGCATGATATTGTGCATTTCTTTTTTCACATTTGTATATATCACACAATTATTGATAGCAACATAGTGAGTATTGAAGGGATCATTTCTAGTCCTGATGAAGAAGCCTTGTTGCTTCGAAACATGTTGACACAACCAGGAGTATCCGCACATTACATGCAGGACATCTCCGAACCACCTTTTTAATAGCACCAGCCTCTTTGATCTATTAAATTCTTTAAGTCCATGAGGCCAGGTCCTTTTTAAACTCACTTCTCGCATTCACCTTCGACCCTTCCTCTCACTACCTCTACACCACACATAGCACTACAAATATCAGTGCTCCCGCGTAGTCGCTGGTCGTAGCACGCCCCGTCCCGCAGCGGGGCGGGAAGACCCCTATGATGAAGCATGACACCAAGGGCCCTTTTGGTGTGTGAGGGGTATCTAAGCAAACACTGTGTGTTCCCTACCAAGTCTGGAAACACATATCCCTAAAGCAACCTCTTTGAGGTGGATCCTTTTGTTTCATATGTTTATCTGAGGAGGACGTATCCACCTCTAGCACCCACGAGGTGCACCTCTTCACTCCCTATTCTTGTTTTTTGTAGACGTTTTTAAGTTGTCATCTAGCTTCAGGAGGAGCTGCCTGTCATCAGCGTATGGGTGATACCAAGACTTGTAGGAACCTAGAGCTAGAGCGGGGAGAGCATATTGATGTTATAACAACAGAATGGTGTTTGAAGATCATTGAATGGAGCAATAATATTTAAATAATATTAAATATTCATGATAAGGCTGAAGAAATAAAGGGACAGATGTAGCACTGTTTAAGTAAGAACAGAAAGCCACTGGCCCATTTTCCTTGCATGTGTTCTCATACGTCACTAGCCTCGGGAGTTCCTAGTTCTAAAAGCTGCATGATGCGTAGAGTCTTGTGGTTTTTCCATGGCTAGCAGATTGCATACAGATCATGGGGAGAGAAATCTCCTTGCTTACTCAAGTTCCTAAGGCCACAGGAATCCCTGGATGAGCCCTGACCCACTGAAAAATATTTGAACCTCAAGTTCAATGGTTGGCGCTACAGCGAACCTGTCAAACATCAGTTTCTAGCAAAGGTGCTATCTGCCCTAATGCAAACAAAAAAACGAGCTATATTTGGTGTGCTTTGTGCAGCTCATAGTAGGCCCTGGTCCCACTGCCCACGCTGCACCAATAATAGCTACTCTTTATGGAATTTGACATTTGCATGCTTTAGCTGTGCCACAAACTTGATATGTGCTACCGCCATGCCATACCAGTCAGAGAGTCTATCAACTGGGCAACAATGGAGGGCATCAAATTTAAATTTAAATGAATGCCTAGCAGAGGGAAAGTTGTGGAAACACTTGGGGGTCGATTCCAATCTCGGCCGGTAGGGCTCCGAATCGGATTCGGCTTAACCGGATCCGATTCGGAGCCCTATTTCCCGACCGATTCGTACGTGCGTCCGGACGAGCGAGTACGATGCGAAATCGCCGACCGACTCGTTCGGGCGTCCCAACCTCTCTGACCGACTCGTTCCCGGGTCGAACCGCACCGACCGACTCGCTCGGACACGACTCGCACCGCGCAATGGAGACGTTCCCCGGCCGGGTAAGTACGATGCGCGCCGCGAGCAGTCCGACCGACACGCGCCGTCCGGCTCGAAAGAGCAGTCGGAGCCGTGCTTCGAGGTCCGTGTCGGACCCCCTGTACGCGTAGCCGCGCGAGTCGCACACAGGGGGGACCCATGGGTCCCCCTACCTGTGCGTGTACGGGCGCGAGTCGCTTCGCCGCGTACCCGCTGTAGGGGCGCCCTTGTTCGCCTCACACCCATTGAGGCAATGGGAGCCCGCGTACGCGTTGTACGACCGGCTCCCATTGACTTCAATGGGAGTCCGACCGACTCGAGTGCGATAGCATACGGACGCATCGTACTCGTTCGGTCGGGCTGCACGGGTCCGATTCGGTCGGAAATCTCTCCGGGTTTGGCTCGTTCGGAGAGATTTCCGGCCCGAATCGGAATCGGCCCCTTGGAGTGTACTGTTTGTTTGTCATAGTCTATTTAAATGAAGCATCTTCCTCCCTAAGCTCTTCCAGCAGGACCCACTCATAATTTGGAGCCAGATGAACTATGATTTATTTTTTGCAGTTGTGAAGGGTCTTATTCCAAAATCACGCTGTTGCAAAAAGCCCTTTTGATATGTATCAAAAATATACTGTGATTCCGTAATACTTTACTGAATCATAATTTGTGTTTGTGAGTACATACCAAATCAGTATTTGGAAGGGGCATGTTTAGGGTGTCCCTTCCTAATATTGATTTTGGAATGGGTTGTATTAACCTTTTGCGACCAAAATCCAGTCACGAAACATTGCTAAATTAAAGAATACACAAAGGTAGTGGAAACCCATTCGCAAATTTGAAGTGATCTGTAAGGGTCTGTAAATGTTTACAATAACATTTTTTTTTTTAAACGCATCATGTTTTCCTTTAAGGAAAAAGGGCTGCATTTTTTTGTTGAAATGGTTCCTTTATATAAAAGCAATCCCAGACGGATCACTGACAAAATATCGACGTACCGAATATCGAGGTACCAAAATATCGACGCAAAAATATCGAAGTCAAGAATATCGACATCCTATCTACATCATGGTAAGTAGAGAAATATCGAAAAAAATATCGATGTCAAAAATATAGTTGTAAAAAATATCGTTTTTTTAAATGTTAAAAAAATAATGTAAAATAAAGTAAATAATACATATAATTAAAAGAAACATAGTTAAAAATATTAAAACATGTTTAAAAATAATAACTAATACATATAATGTTAAAATAAATTAAACATATACATATATAAAATAATATATATACTTACTCCACAGAGTGCAACAGTAGGGAAAGTGTTGGATAGCGTAGGGGTAAAAATTACTATTCCAACTCCAGAGAGTGCAACAGTAGGGAAAGTGTTGGATAGCGTAGGGGTAAAAATTACTATTCCCACTCCAGTGAGTGCAACAGTAGGGAAAGTGTTGGATAGCGTAGAGGTAAAAATTACTATTCCCACTCCAGAGAGTGCAACTGTAGGGAAAGTGTTGGATAGGATAGGGGTAAAAATTACTAGTCCCACTCCAAAGAGTGCAACAGTAGGGAAAGTGCTGGATAGCGTAGGGGTAAAAATTACTATTCCCACTCAAAAGAGTGCAACAGTAGGGAAAGTGTTGGATAGCGTAGGGGTAAAAATTACTATTCCCACTCCAGTGAGTGCAACAGTAGGGAAAGTGTTGGATAGCGTAGGGGTAAAAATGACTATTCCCATTCCAGTGAGTGCAACAGTAGGGAAAGTGTTGAATAGCTTAGGGGTAAAAATTACTATTCCCACTCCAAAGAGTGCAACAGTAGGGAAAGTGTTGGATAGCGTAGAGGTTAAAAATAACATACTTATAAATTAAATAATTTTTGTAATTAAATATTGATTTATTAATAAATTAATAAATTAATTAAAAATACCAATAAATTAATAATTACTTTAATAACATTAAATTACTTCCCACCCTATTCCCCAATAAACACACAACCCACTCTGCATAAAATTTCACACAATTAATTTAGGGGCCCATTACGATGGCGGGCGGAAGCACAACCGCCGTGCTGGCGGATGCAAAAACCACCAGTTACCGCCGGCACGCAGCAGTCCACACGCCCGCCCAATTACGATGCGAAAAGCAGGCCAAACACCGCCGGCAAGCCAGCAACACCGTCCGCCATCAAAGTGCGCCCGCACACGTAGCGGCGCAGCCCAACTGACACACACCGTCCGACGAAACACGTCCCGCCCGGCGCATAAATTACGATGCCGCAAACAAACGGCTCCCACGGCCAAGAGACACCGCACGTGAAAGAGAGGCGGAAACACGGACGCAGAGCACGGACAACGAAGAAGCGGCACCCCGGGCATGAATCCAGCACTGCAGGCCCTTCCCATGCTTCTGCTGATGCACCACCAAGGACGCAACGTACCGCGGAGACGCAGGTAGGCACACACACAACAAGTGCACGCAAACAGCGCACACAGTGCAAGAGCGGAAAAAGCGGACAACCCCCCACCAGCGCGTGCACACTACACATCCACCATTGCATCCACATATGACACACAAGCCAAATCCTAACATCGCAGAACACATGTGTACACACCACCTGGGACTAGGAACCAACCACCCCGTCACGGCCCCAAAGCGCCGATGACGCCGCCACACATGCGCACAACGCAGAGGCCAACCGCAGCGCCATGCATGCGTCGCACACAGACACAGGGACACAACCAAGCAGCACACACACCAGCCCCACCCCGAACGCACATGACACGTGACAGGCCGGCCACAGACATGTCCCCAACGCCCAATTCACGGACAACACCCAACGCCACACAACCGACGCACACATGTCAGTGAAGTCACGCAACAGCAGGACACACCCCAGTGTAACAAACATGGCGAAGCACACAGCGGCGGCAACACCAACTAGGAGAAGCAGGGCCCCTTCGGGAAGAGGAACGCCAGTACCACACTGAAAAACCCATACCACCCTGCACATATGAACAAGACACATGAAACGGAACACCAAAGAGCCCGGTGACCGACAACAGGTGGCCCAAGAATTACATCCACACACAAGGCCCAACGCAGAGCGGAAAGGCAGCCTGCCGCCCACACAAGGGAGAGCAGACAGCACTGAATGACCTTCCATTCCAACACCGAAACCACAGCCCTACGACAGAAGCCAGTGAATACAGCCATTGTCCAAGAATAGACCAACACAGGCATGCCGAGGAGACCGACCACAGGGCAGATAGCGCATATCACAGAAGCACACAACGGACGGGGAAGAAAGAAGAAAACACTCCCCCATGTCGGCCACATGCAAGTTAATTGGAAGGAGTCACACAGCACCGACCTTGAACTGTCTGAGAAGCATGTGGGAAGAGGGCCCGTGTCCTCCAAACAAGCCAACAGAACACAAGTCCTGTCTCCCCACGACTACACAGAGCTCACAGCAACCCCGGAGCGTGCACATTGCAGACTGCACACACAGCCGGAGCACGCCACCTCTACGAACCGCTGCGAAATGGCAACCGCAACACACCTACCCAACTACGCCGAAGAGCTCAAGCTGTACCAAACCAACACGATACATACATTGGGATGCGATCTCCTGTCCCTGCTGAACGTAAGTTACCGACTGACTTACCGCATCACATTGTTCAGCTGCGTCATGCCCGTCTTCTACTGTCGGAGGTGTCCCTACCAGCATCCCGTCGAGATATGCCTCTCCAACCCGGCATGTCTGAAGGCGGACCTGCTACCACTACTCCTCCCTCTGGACGCACACGACAGGGCCTGCTCTGCCTATGGGGGCATGGCGTATGTGGCCAACATCGCACACGCACTGAAATGGAACCACTGTGCCTCCACACGACGGATCATCGAGAACAGCTACATCGAATGTCACCCAGCATGCCCCATCATGGTCCTCCAAGGGACAACCTACGAACAACACCTTGACAGCCACCATCCGCTTCATTGGCTGGCAAACATGTACACCACCAATGACATGGAAGCCCTGCTGGGCGGCATCGCATACCTGACAACCTGTAAATACGTCGGACCACAACGCAGGTTCCCCGAGTGACCTATGAAGTCCAACCCCGCACCCATGCTCAGCTTCCGCACGGACTGGCCAGTCACCACCACAACAGCCATACCAAACGACCGGCAACTGTAACCACACCATCAACGACATCGCCATGACATCGGATATGACCGGGACATGCACACTGTTCCCCATCACATCCAGGAACACCGCATGCATCGTGGGAGGCAGTGGCATGGGCTCTGTGCATCGCACCCACATGGACGGAACTGCACGAACAACCAGGACACGACATGGATCCAGCGCACATGGACACACACACCGCTCAGTGGACATGAATAGGTCGCCTGGAGTCTGTGGGTGCTGCACCCCTCCCACCCCGCCCGGGAATCCCATACCAGGACCTTTGCATGGACGACAAGTGCATACAACAACAACACGACCCCAGTGACTGTGACATGTCCAGTAACCACCACAGTGCAACAACAAGTGGCACGCCGCTGCATGCACGCAAGCACATGCCCTGATGTCATCTCACATGCACGCGTGCATGAGGAACAACCGCAGCAAACCTGTCACATGGAACTGAGATGGATTGTGCCCATGATGCCGAGCGGTCTGGTAGGCTACATGTATACCGTCTGTGTCAAAGTCCGCAGCTCCGCAGCTATACGTAAATGTACATTAGCACAGCCTTGGCCAAGCAGATGTAACCCCACACCCTATCCCATTTGTAATCATGCTCAGTATATCCTCAACATGTATTCCGCTGCCAGTAGTGTCCACTATACTGCATCACAGAGGACAGAAGACTCAATATAATGTCTGAAACCAAAACTGTCTCCGCTGACTCATTTCACAAGTACGAATGAGAGAGGATGAGAGTATGTGAAGTACACGGCAGTCGTGACATGACCATGTAGTCCACTGGTATTGGATGTCAACGCAAATGAGTAGCACTACTGTGGAAGACACACATGTGTCGTGTGAAGTCGTATGGACGCAGTGCTCAGGTGGGTGGGTGCGACGGGTAGATGCGCACATGCCAAGTTGGAGCACGCCGTGTTGGGAGGGGTCATGAACAGTACACCACCGCTTCCCTGGGCATTGTGAGAGGACACCTGTCGGGGGAGTGAACACGTGTGTGCACAGCAGCCGGGCACACGTACAAAGCGGTACCAGGCGCACCTCAGCCCACCCTCTGTGGACAAGCTGGATCCTGTTGTGCGCCCGCCATGCCCCTTGACAAGGCACACACAGCCCCAGTCGACCAGGTGTAACCCCAACATAGTCAATCCGCACAGGCGATACAGGGCACGGGATGGCAGTGGAGCATGGTGTGTGAGAGGTCTCCTCGCGCTCCTCCTGGTCATATCACGCAGGCAATAGAACCTCAACGTCTAGCATGGCACAAGTCAAATGGAAGTGTAGGGGGACGCACCACAGCACGAGCAGCACTGATGTCACGGGAGGTGGCTCGCACCATCCCATCCATTGCCCATCATACCAACCACGCCACATGCCATTGCGACTAAGTGCAAGCGCGTGCGCCACCACCCCGAGCCCTCCCCAGAGAGGCCAAAGAGTGAATGTGTGGGCCATCAGCCACAGACGGACGCGGCCTGGCCGCAAGGGCAGCCACAGCCACTGGGTGTCGCAGGTGGCGGATCCGGAAGGCGAAGACTGTGATGCATAGTCCATGCAGGCCGGGTCTCCATTTGGGGCACCACGCAGGTGGACGGCGTCCCGCCACACATCATACCCTGAGACAGCCCACTCGTGCAACTGGACCCACACATACACTCCTTGCCCTCTCTGGTGCGAGCTTGGGGCTGCCTGTGCAAGCGCTAGCCTCGCAGGTGAGCATGCATATTGGGGGGCGAGGGGAGGACATGAGGGCTGGGGCGAAGATGACTGTATCACTGTCAGTTAGTACAAGGGATGACCCAGATGTGGAAAGGAAGAGACGTGTCCCGTGTGTACTGCAACTAGTCGCCAATCCAACTACCCCCATGTCCGGAATGTAAGCCCGCACCTAGGCCCGCCCATCCGCCACATCGAACATACCACCAGCACGACAACCTTCCCATTCGAAACACTGACTGGGGTGGCGACCAGTGAACAATCATGTGTAGCCTACCCACACGTACATGTGGGCCCTCCATGATCCATGTCACCTGCGGCAAAGACATGACATGCGCAATGAGGGAAGTGAGGAGAGCTGTCCGCCCCACGCGCAGAAGGTGCATCAGCTCCACAGACCCAGCAGCGAGTCCAGCAGGGGTCACATGTGCAGGGGCAGCTGTGCCTGGTGTGAAGGCACATGCATATAGACAGCACATCGACCAATGTGTAGTCTGCCCACATCCACAGTCCATCATCATGCGGACATAGGAATCGAACACAGGGCAACACATCTTAGTTGGTGCACCCACCGTGACCAACAATGCGCAATCATCGACGTACCCGCCCTGTGCATGGCCCCCCACCCAACGGAGGCACATCCAGTGCCACCATCCCACACACACAAGCCTTCCACGGAACATGCTGTGTCCAATGGTCAGTACAGAGTCAGCGCCCATCTGGTGGATCCTGAACAGGAGACACATGCACACACATGCCAGCTCCCACTATGTACGTCTGCCACCTGGCACGTGCAATGTAACCTCTCACCTGTGACGTGTGACTGCAAGCACACAGCCGTCTTGGCATGGGGCTGTCAATGTGGACACCAGTCAATGTTTCGGGAGCTGTGATCCGTACAGTGCTGTACATAGGGTGCAGTGCTGACACCTACTACTGTCTCATATCCCCTCGTGCCACAGGTCCCACTTGTATTGGCCGCTCAGCCCGTGCCCACATCGTCGTCGTCGTGTGCCATACTCATCCAGCCTCGGAAGCAGTTCCATGCTCAGCAGACACTCATGTTGCCGTGGCGTTGCCGCTTGACGAATATGCAGTCAGTCCCCATCAGCACGCCCCGCAAGTCATTGGGGCCTAGATCCCCATGTGCATGCACATGGCAGTGGTATGTCTCACTTGCCATTGCCATTGTTGGGAGACCTGTGTAAGTGTATTGTGGCCGTGCCGTCCCAGCTTGACAGCTGGGCTGTGGCTCATGTGCTTGCTCAGTCATGTCAGTGATGTGTATGCGAAATTGCTATGTGCCGTGTTGCTTTGACATGTGTCCTCTGCCATTTAACCCAGGCGGAGACCGAACATTGACCGCCCATACCAATTGCTGGCGGACATGGACGATACAGAGGTAATCAGGAAGTTTCGGCTGGACAGGCCAACTCTGCATCGACTGTGTGCCATGTTAGAGCCCCATCTCCGTCCCCGTAGGGTGTATCCGACTGCTGTCACCCCCACGGCTAAGGTGATGGCCGCCATGCATTTCTTCGCCACTGGGTCATTCCAGCACACAGTGGGCAGTGGAGGAGGGATGTCCCAGCCCATGTTCAGCAAGGTGCTGAGGGATGTACTGGCAGCCATGATGCTGTACCGGAACAGGTACATCAGATTCCCCAGGGCTCGTGAATTGGCGGCAGTGAAGGGTGCATTCTATGCCCTTGGCAGAATCCCACACGTCGTGGGAGCCATTGACTGCACTCATGTTGGCCTTGTTCCACCACAGGCCACTGAGCACCTGTACCGCAACAGGAAGCACACGCACTCCCTGAATGTGCAAGTGGTGTGCCTTGCGGACATGGTGATCACCCACGTGTGTGCCAAGTTTCCAGGCTCGGCACATGACGCACACATAATGCGCAACAGCATCTTGCCACGACTGATGGCCAATCTGCAACAGGATCGTGGCTGTATTGTCGGTGAGTATGTGGAGTGGTGTAGCGTGCTGGTTGTGCGATGCTGTCCCCTGTCCAGTTGGAATAGCAACGGTTCTCTGTGTCCCTCACACCCAGGTGACTCTGCGTATCCGAATGGGGCATGGCTGCTCAGTCCATTGAGGAATCCTCGCACCCCAGCAGACGATCGATACAATGAGGCACATGGGAGGACCAGACGTGTGGTCGAGCGTACCTTTGGCCTCCTCAAGTCCAGGTTCAGGTGCCTGGACCGCACCGAGGGTGCACTGGCGTACTCCCCACAGAAGGTGTGCCAGATAGTGGTGGCGTGCTGCATGCTGCACAATCTGGCCATTCGGAAGCAGATCCCCCTCATTGTGGATGACGGAGATCAACCAGGGCCCCAGCCCGCAGACCAGGACAGCTCGGGTGAGGTGGACAGCGGAGAGGAGGAAGCTGGGAATGTGCGCCAGCAGCTCATCGCCCGCTACTTCACTTGACGGTGAGTGTCCATGTACGACGGATGATGTGTCTGTATCTATGCAGGTGTGTGTGTGCTGTGTCAGGGTGGCCGTATGTTCACTGCGTGCAGTGTGTCAACGCTCCATGGCCAGGGTAGTATGCCACTGTTGGTGACTGTGGCATTGTGCCCTATTGCTCTGTGCGATGTGTGTACATTGCTTGTAGTTGTTGACATGTACTGTGTGATGGGTGTGTGACACACTCATTGAATGTGCTCCTGTTCTGTCTCCCACCCCTAGGTCCCTACAGGCCCTCCGGATTCCATTGCCATGCCACGCATCAGGTGCCCTTCCGCCCAAGGTGGCCGTTGTATTCCGTACAAATAAAACACAGGGCACAAACAGCAGTTAGTGAAAAAGGTGCATTTATTACAAACTGTGACATGTGATTGTGTGTAAGGTGATGACAAAAGTGGTGCGTGCAGTGACAATGAGCTGTCGGTCATGGCTGCGTGATGATCAGGGTGTACCCACTGGTTCTATGTCCATAGTCCAACACACACATGCCATCCAGCTGGCTGTGTGGAGTGGGATCGTAGAGCAAGTCAATGCAGTGGCTGGTCAAGGAAGGCTGGCGGAAGGCTGGCTGGCTGCCTCACTTGCGACTGGAGCGTGCGAAGTCCTCCC
This sequence comes from Calotriton arnoldi, assembly GCA_963921515.1. Classification (NCBI taxonomy): domain Eukaryota; kingdom Metazoa; phylum Chordata; class Amphibia; order Caudata; family Salamandridae; genus Calotriton; species Calotriton arnoldi. The sequence continues at coordinate 2,198,449 of CAWUFW010000306.1, forward strand.
GGGAGATCTGTTTCCTCTTCGGACGGCCCCTTCCACGTTTGGGAGGGGGGTGTGTGGTGGCGACCTGCTGGTGGTGGGTGAGGTGTGCTCACTGGCTGTGGACGCAGGGGAAGTGGACACTGCTGGCCGACCCTGCGCCCTAGCAGGTGGTGGCGGAGGTGGTGTTGCTGGCCTTGCCTGTGACCCCACCGCCACCACCAGCTGGCCCATGAGGTCCACGAGTTGGTCCATACGGGACACGAATTGGCCCATATGGGCGTCCATGGACCTCAGCACCCCCAGCACCTCCCGCGTGTCAGTAGCAGACCTGGCCCATTGTCCTTGGGCCTCTTCATAGGCCCCAAGGACTCTGGCCATTTGAGGCAGGGCATGGCTCCCAGGGGAGGCTGGCGTTTCCCTGACCCTGCTCCTCCTACCAGTCCTGCTGCCACCGGCCCTGCCCACTAGCCACATTGCTCACCACGGTCCTCGCTGTGGCTCCCAGGGTGGATCCAGTCGGCCGGGCCACCACCTGCGCTGGGGCTGGTGCCAGCGAAGACGTGGTGGTGGTGGAGGCGGTGGTGGTCGGTGCGGCGATGGTGGCGGTTGCGGCAGTGGTAGTGGCCGCAATGACCGTGGGTGTGGCCGCAACGACAGTGGCAGCAGGGGACTGGGACTGTTCAGCATCCCTGGATGATGGGTTGGTGGGTAGGAGGGGTCCTGGGGAGCGGCTGGGCCCTGCCACGCCAGATGGGCCAGCTTGGTGGTCCGTGTCCGAAGAGGTGGACAGATCCTCCAGATCCGTGTGTCCTCGTTGGGGGCTTGTGGGCTGGCTGTGCTGGCTGCTGTCTCCATCCCCAGCGTCCAGCAGTTCGTCACCTGTGGAGAGAATGAGATTTGTTATTGTGTTGCACCTGGCGAAGTATGTATTAGTCGTCTGACATTGGCAGTTCGTGCAATCTCGTACATGGGTTTCCCGGAGGCGAGTGTGTGGCTGTGGCATCTGTAGTTGTGTGTGCTAGGCAATGGGACTGTGTGCTGTGCACATGTGGCATGGGACGGATTGGCCATGCCGATGGGTGTGTTGCTTTGCCCCTACTCATTGTGACTCTGGTGTATGCGGGCTCCTGGCCCATCCTGGGTCTGGTTTGTACTTTGCTTTTGGAGTTCAAATGGAACGCTTAGGAACGCATATGGCAACATGGGGGCCATGCCCCAGATTCGCATTTGGGATGGAATATGCTTTTGGGGTTCAAATGGAACGCTTAGGAACGCATATGGCAACATGGGGGCCATGCCCCAGATTCGCATTTGGGAGGGGATATGCTTTTGGGGTTCAAATGGAACGCTTAGGAACGCATATGGCAACATGGGGGCCATGCCCCAGATTCGCATTTGGGAGGGGATATGCTTTTGGGGTACATGCTGTGAGCCATGGGTGCCGAACGTGACATGTGTTGTGGCAGCATGACAGTGCATGGTCTGAGGTGTGTGCATGCCTGACATGCCCTGCATATTTGCTGTCTGTTGTGGTTACTGGACATGGCATTGGACGCATCGTTATGAGTGAGTGATAGTTGTGTGCCAGCCAACGTATTGCAGTTGTCCCATCTCCTTGGTGTGCGTGCTGCCATGTGCCATGTGCATCACTGCAGTGCTCGGGGGGGTGTGGCCCATGTTGTGTGTTGTTGCTCACAGTGTGTCGTGCGCTTAATTGACTTCTGGCACATGGTTGGTCATGGGCATGTGTCTTAGCGTGACTGCTGTATGTGTGGCAGCTGTGCGGATGACATGCCTTTCATGTGACTGGGGCTGACGGATGGGATGGATGGTATGTTGTATGTGCATGGTGTGTCTGTGAGTTTGATGGGTTCAGTGGTGTTCGTGTGCATTTCTGTTGTTCCGCTCTGTTGCGTCTAGTGTTGTTTGTCTTACATAGGCGTAGTTGTGGGGTGTGGGGTTGACAGGCAGTGGGGGCTACATGGACAGGACTTCAATGGTGTTTCGGTTGTGTGTGATGAGTTGCACAGTGGCTGCCGTGTGGGACTATATTCAGTGTGGCTTGTGCATGCAGACGTGGCTCCTTGGGTGTTGCTATGTCTGTGATGGGTCATGTGGGGTGTGAGTCTGCTGTTCATGTCCGTGTGCACATTGTTCACTTGTTCGTGACGGTGGGCGGTGCTGCGTGTCCGTGTGCTACGTGACATGTCCCATGTGTTGGTGGTGTTATGGTCCTCATGCCTCCAGTAATCCAGCCCTGTCCAGTTTCCCACCTGCAAGTTGTTCGTGCGTGCACTGTACTGGATGCCACATGGCTCTAAGCGGGGGTGCTCCATGTTGCAGGTCTGTGGGGGTGGGGGGGTGTAGTGGGTCGTGGGGGTGGCTGTACACCCACTGACACCGATTGCTGTGGACCGTGATGTCTGCCTTTCGGCTGTCGTTGTGCACTGCGGTGGCTGACACGTGGCTGTGGGGTGTGGGGGATGCTCCTCCTTGCTGTGCTGTGGGACTGGGGCCTGGTGTGTGTTGTACTTGGGCTGTCCACCGTCCCACCCACTGCACTTTGTGTTCCTGCCACTTACCTGTTACTTGTCGGTTAGTGCAGCTGTGGCGGACACATGGGTGTGGTGGGTGCTCGTTGTGGCGCTTCTGGCATATTTGGGGACCTGTTGGTGGTTACGTGGCTGGCTTAGTGTACACATGTCCCCACGCATCTTACAGTTGTTCGGTTTGGGCTGTGTGTGGTAGTGTCTGTTGCATGTGTGTGTGATGTGTTGTGTATTGTGTGCTGGACATGGGGGTGTTTGTCCCTGGGAGCTGTGGCATGGTAGTTGCGCATGTGAGTACATAGCGGTGTGCTGGTATACATTAGTTTGTACTTACCAGCCTCCACTCCCCCTGCTAATCCGGCGAGGATCTCCGGATGGATTACGACTCGCACCTTCTCCTCCCACGCTTTGAAGGTCTTAAAGAGCGCGGGATTCCCTCCGCCAGTGACGGCAGCCAGCTCTCTGTTTTTGCCCTCCTTCTTCTTGACCAGGCTCTTTACGTCATTCCAACGTTTGTTTATCTCGGTTCTGTTCCTGGGCAGGGTCCCGACTGCATTGACCTGGTCTACGATCCGGGTCCACATTCTGTTTCTGGTGGCTAGTGGTGTGTGCTGGACCATGTTCCCATAGATTTGTGGGTACACCTTGATGATCTCGTCGACCATGACCGTCAGCTCCATGGGCGTGAACTTGGGCATCCTTTGTGGTGCCATGGTGTTTGTGGTGCTGGTGCGGTGTGTGTTGTGTAATGTGCAGGGGGTTTGTGGTGCCGGTGTTTGGTGGTGGTGGTGGTGGTGGTGGTGGTGATGTGTGCGTTTCTGTGGTGTGCTGCTGTCCTTGCTGTGTCACTGTGTCCTCTCCTCTCCTCTCTGGTTTGCAATGTAGCAAGGGGTTGTGGTCTGTGGGAGTGCTGCTTTTGTACTCACCTATGTGGGTGTGTCCTCATGGTCTGTTGTTTTCAGGTGTGTTGTGTCTGGGGTTCTGGCCTTTGTATTTTTTGTTTGTCCGGGGGTGTTTTCGGGATGTGTACTGTGCTTGTGTATTTGTGTGTGCCTTGCTGTGTGGACTTGTTGGCCATGTTGTGTGCTATTGGTTTTGTGTGCGGATGGTTTCTGTGCAGGTACGTGGGCGCCATGGCTTCTGCCGTGTCGATTCTCATCGGCGTTGTTTGCGCTGGCGGGCGGTATATTTGTTGTTTTTCCGCGCTCATGGCGGTGCGATCGTAATTTCACGTGCGGTGTGTCGGCCGTGTGGGCGGGCGGTTTTGTGTTGTCGTGCGTGTTTCCGTCCGTGGCGGGCGGTTTGACTCCGACTCGGACGATGGCGGGCGGTATTTTGTGTGATTTTTCCGCCGATGGCGGTTTTCGGTTTGTGTACTCATAATGGCGTGGTCGGTGTTCAGGCGGTGTGTGCGGGCGGATTTTTGCCGCTTCCATGCCTGGCGGATTTTTTTACGCCGGGTATCGTAATGAGCCCCTAAATTATCAATTAAGCAATTAATAAAAATTAATTACCAATTAATAATTAATTAACAATAAATTATTTATCAATACCAATACATAATTAATAAAAATTAATTACCAATTAATAATTAATTAACTATGAATTCATTATCAATACCAATAAATAATAATTAATAAAAATGAATTACCAATTAATAATTAATTAACAATAAGTTAATTATTGATACCCCAAAATAAAAATGAATAATTACTTAATTACAATTAAATTACTTCCCACCCTATTCCCCTATAAACCCACAACACGCTCCAATAATAAATTAATACAATTAATATCATTATCAATTAATAAATAATAAAAATTATTTACCAATTAATAATTAATTAACTATACATTAATTATCAATACCAATAAATAAAAATTAATAATTACTTAATTACAATTAAATTACTTTCCACCCTATTCCCCTATAAACCCACAACCCGCTACAGAACTAAAACGCAAAATTTAATTACAAATAATTATTAATTCCTAAAAATTATTAGTTAATTTACTATAATTAAATTACTTCCCACTCTATTCCCCTATAAACCCACAACCCGCTACGGTACTAAAACGCATAATTTACTTTAAAAAAAATTACTAACTTCTAAAAAAATGTATACATATATTTAAAAAAACAGTACAATACTTAACAAAAAATATAGAACACATACATATAAAATACATACTAAAATACATAACACTAATATAAACATCGATATTATTAACATCGATATTTTTGCTAGTGATATTACTAACTTCGATATTAACAAAAAAGATATTTCTTACCTTCAGGTCGATATTCTGTCCCTACGATATTTAAAACTCGATATTAATGTAGGTTGATATTAAAAACTCGATATTATGTCTGTGCACCATCCCAGACATGATGGTCTGTTGACCCCAACAGGCCATCATCCATATGATGGCTATGAATCATAGTGGGTCGCAATTTGTGACCTACGTCATTAATATTCATGAGGAAGATCGAATTGCAACCCATTAAGATTTCGTACTTTACGACATTACCTATTAATATATAGGTCGGCTCGCAAAATACCTTACTGCTCACAAAAATACTGGTCACAAATTGTGATGAGTTCTTAGTGCATCAGGTCCTTTGTTTCCACCTTAGGGGTCGATTCCGATCTGGGTCGGAAAGCCCTCCGACCGAGCCGGATCCGGAGTGTTTTCCGACCGAGCCTTACCCCTGGAGTCCGACCGAGCGAGTACGATGCTGCCGCATGCTGACGGACTTGGCTCGGTCGGATTCCCATTGAAGTCAATGGGAGCCGGTCGTACGACGCGTGCATGGCCTCGCATCAGCTGAATAGGTGCGTCTCGCAAAAGGGCGCCCCCTGCAGTGGGTACGCGTTGGTGCCATCCGCACCGTACATGCATGTGAAGGGGGGACCCTTGGGTCCCCCCCTGTGTTCAACTCGTTAGGCTACAAGTGAAGGGGGTCCGGCACGGACCCCCGAAGTCCGCTTCCTGGAGCTTTTTCGTCCCGGAGACTCCGACTCGATCCGGCTGTCCGAATCGTGCATTGTACTGGCTCGGTCGGAAATCGACTCCATTGCGCGGTACGGTTCGTCTGCGACCGAGTCGTACGGAGCGGTTCGGACCCGTGTCGGTCGGCGATTTCGCGTTCCTCGCATCATACTTGCTCGCTCGTACAGCTGTACGAGTCGGTCGGAGAACACGCGCACGGCTCGTACTTTTTCCGGACGGATCGCGTTCGGAGCCCTACCGATCGAGATCGGAATCGACCCCGGAAGAGCTGATAAGCTCAATGAAGGCGGGTCAGGAGGCCCTTGAAGACCCTCTAGAGGTGGTTTCTGCAGGGGAGGGTCGAGCTACTGGTAACCCAATCCAAACCGATCTGCATAGAGCTAGGTGCAGGTATCAATATATAAGCAGGGAAGGCATAGCAGGGAAGGCATTTGACGCCCAGCGATCCCCTAGCCACAGGAGGCGAAGTCCCGGCCCGTCAAATCTCAAGTTCAGCTGCCATTCCCACTTTGGCAAGTCTCTCAAGGAGCGCAAAAAAAACCCCTAAAAAACAAACAATGAAGCAACGTCTATTAAAAGAGCAACGTCAAAACCATCTTTCTGCAACTCCACCAATCTGTACACAATATTTGGGCAAGCAAGTAAGGCTAAGCCTCTGCAGACACCATCCAAAGTCTTGGGATCATCCAGCGGGTCAGGCACCAACGAAGCAACCACACCGACCTGCCTAAAGAAACGGCTCACATGACATCAGGTCTTACCCCTGGTTCCCTGTCGACAGCCTGGGTCTGCGTCAAGATGAACCTCGAAGTGTTAAGGACGAAAGTACAAAGGCGGCATGTGAGGGCCTGGTAGCATCACAGGGCCCAGATTCACCCCAGGGTCACATTCCAGGGACCACAACTTGGTATCCCTCTATGGGAGCAACACCCCTGAAAACCTCGCAAGCCGGCCAGTGAGGGAATATTGTCTGGAGCTTGAAGCGTTACTCTGGGGCCGGAAGGCGAACTGTGGACAACTGCACAATTGCAACACAGCAGAGTATGTATGGGAACATTGGGATCTCCTGCTAAGTAATCCTGAGCCACTGGAACCTGCCCAACTAGTCTGCCAGGAGGTGGTCGGCAGCAACCCCCCTGAAATAGTTTTTATAGCTAGGTAATGCCCCAAGGGCCCTCTGGACACTCTTAACTGTGGGAACCTGCTGAGACTGTGTAGACAAATCCCTGATCTCAAGCATATTACCACGGAGGATTTGTTAGGGATACAATCTGACCCTCCATTCTTTAACTCCACATGGGAGGTCTTGAGAACAGCATGGAGGAGTGTGGCCCTGAGGGAAGCAGTGTGGGAGAAAAAAATACCTTTGCAGCATGGGGGATAGACTTGAATAAGCCTACTCCCCCAAAATACCTGTATGTCCTAATTAACCCGCCCATACGGCAGACACCACAAAGAATCCTTAAGGGTACGTCAGGCGGAAACAGAAGTTTGGAAATAGAGGACATCAGAGGTTCCAGAGTTTTAACTATTGTCCACACGCTTAATCAGAGAGAGGTGCGATTCGCCCTCACAAGAGGCGTTCATCAGGTGAGTCGGGAGGAGAATCACATACACAGAACACTGGGCCACATGTCTCAGCCCTGATTGGAGTCCAAGTCAAGCTTCACGAAAGACAAAATTTAGACTCGCAATATTTTCATGGAGATCAAGTCAAACAGCACGAAAGTCAATGTCTAAACTCTCAATAATTTCATAAAATGTGGCAGGGCTTAAGAAAATAACTTAAAGCAGTGAAGGGCAGCCTTACCTGGATACAGGCAACATCCTCTTCCTTCAAGAAACTTTGGCTTTGGCCCCCACAGCAGTGTGAACCTTTCATGAGATTTTTACTGCAGCATCCCTCACTAGTCTGTTTGAGCACCCGTCTGGGGGTCTATCGATCTTTATTAAGCATGCTGCCAAATTAGAACCCACGGTGCTTGACAGCAAATGTAGGGCAGTCCAAGTCACCCGAATTCAGGGTCTGAAAACCAACCGCAAATAAATGGGCTTGATCTTGGTCAATTGCTATCTTAACGCTCCAAGGAAAGTAATGAAAGAGTTGGTAAGCCAACTCCTTGAAAGCCTCGAAGAACTCCTTGGAGATCATCCCCGGCACTAATTTATCATTACTGGAGATTTCAACATCAGGGGTTTGCAGAGACCATCGCTGGGGCCTCCCAGTCAAGAGCAGGATCTTCCATTAATGATTTTCTGAAGCTCCACAATCTATTATCAGCTCAGACAGAGACCAAGTGAGAAATAAGGAGTGGGTATTACCCCCAACCTGTAAAGATATATTGACCAGTGACTACACTTTTTTATCTGAAGGTTTGGTCACCCGACTGGGCCACTTTGATATATCAGTTAGACCAGAAAGTGACTATAACCCACTGAAGTGTACTCTGAATCTCACAGTACAACTTGAGGACACAATCAACCAGGTGGGCACTTCAACGGGGGAAAAGACCGTGAAATTAGCAAGAAGAATTAAGTGGCAGCCGGATTATAGCTCTAAGGTCAGTACCTAGTTTGGGGCACTGGAGCTCATTCTAAAGTCTACTCATCCAGAATGCACCCTTCAGGAGTGGGGAAGACATATGGAGGATATATGAACGAATTTACTGGAACAGGAGTACAAGCCCAACTCCCAACAGGCGGGCCAGAAACTGGTGATGCCTGGTTTCTATAGTAAAGCAATTAACCTTTCCAAAAGATACCTTTGCAAAGCCCAGCGTTTTTATCTACTCAATCCATCAAAAAACTCAGATCGCTGCAGTAAAATTGGCCAGAATGTCACAAGAAAAAAAAACAGTTTGGGTGCCTCCAGAAGGAAAGACAAGACAAAAACAGCAATGCAACCAGGTAAAACGGAATCTCTGAAGCAGCATGAGTGCTGCATATTGTTGATTTTTATGTGGATGAGTCAGACATCACATCAAGTGCTGGTCTGTCTGAAACTACAGTTCGAAAACCTATTCTCATTCCAAACCCGGGAACTAGTGAACCTAGACCACATCATCAAGATGATCTTACTCACGATCAGGGGTACCTTGTGGAGGAGAGCCAATTGGACTTGGGAAGTCCAACAAGCTTCCGGAAGGTTGCAAAAATACTTAAACATCTGAAATCAGAAGGAGTCCCAAGCCTGAACCGTCTTCCAGTAACCTATTCAAGGACACCCACACAAGTTGGGCCAGGGTGCAGCCAGCTCTTTATAATTATTCCTTTCAAAATGCCATCATCCCTGAGGTCTGGAGAGGATCCATTTTATGCTCCATATTCAAAAATGAAGATCGGACGCTAGCTGCAAATTACAGGTTGGTTGCCTTATTAGATATTGAGGCAAACGTTTATGCCCTAATTCTATTAGAACATTTAGAAGCCTGGGTAGCTGAGTAGGACATTCTGTCTTTTTTCCAATCAGGCTTCAGGGTCGTCGCATCTACTTTAGACAACATCCAAGCACTATCAGTCCTCCGGTATCGTGCCATTCAGAAGAATAGCTTACCTCTCTTGTGCTGCTTTATAGACTATAGTGCAGCTTTTGACAGGGTGGACAGGGCCACCCTTTGGATGAAGCTCGATGCATGGGGCATACCGTCAAATCTTTTAAGTGCCATTATTTCCTTACACACAGAGACATGGGTATGGGTGAAAACCGGCCCATTCATGGTCACACGAAAAGTTGAAACCAACAGTGGGTTAAAACAGGGCTGTGTTTTGGCCCCTATGCTGTTTAACTTGTACACGGCTGATCTAGGGAAGGCACTGGATGTCAGTAGTATGGTTCCTCCAAAGCTAAGCACAATCACTTTGTAAACAATCCAATACGCCAATGATATTGTGGCCATGGATCACACTAAGTCGGGATTGCAAAAGGCTCTGGACACCTTGAGCAGATTCAACATGGCTAGCTACCTACTGGTGAACCAGGTCAAAACTAAAGTCTTGATATTTGCCAGTTATCGGCGTAAGAAGATGGCGACGTGGCATCTGGGCTGCAAAACCATCACCACAGCTAGGCATTACAAGTATCTGGGCATGTGGTTTAGCGAAAGCAGCTCAGCCGTAGCCCAAATAAATTATCTTAAAAAGAAGGCTGCAGCTATCACATAAGGGATTGATCTATTAAACTGTTTCTTAAGCAGCACCTCCGCGACCCCTATTTAAGGAGTAATGAAGGCAACTTTAACTCCAGCCCTACAGTATGGTCATGATGCCTAGCTTGGAGCAATGCCACAGTAGAGCATATATGAAATTATTTCAGCAACCGCGACATGCTCGACACTCCAGATTAAGACAAGAGTTGGGGCTAATAACTCAATCTATTGAATGCAAGGCATCCATGCTAAAATATTACAACAAGTTTAGGATGGCTCCTAAGAACTCCATAAAAAACCTTCTAAAAACCACTAAGAAAGCCCTGTTAACCTTTGATCTGGCCAATTAAAAGAAGCGATCTTGACACTCAAGATTGAAGTATCTTCTTTAGGGGATGATGCCATCCCATACTCTGCAGGGAAGTCAGCAATCAACAAACAAACGAAAGTGGACTCCTGGGAACAGGATCTAACTGCAGTTGACAGCTCTGCGGAGACGCAGCCAGTCTAAAGGACTCCTATCATGAGGGGAAACGACAATCTTACTTTATGGATCCCCTCAACGCAGCAATGTGGGCCCAGATCCTTTATATGGGAGTACTTGCTTTACCAATAAGGGATTTTAATCCAAGGTGGGCATGCTCGGGTGTCAGTAGTGCCTGTAGGTTATGCCACAAAAATCAAGAATCATGGGTTCATCTGCTGTGGTGCTGTTCCGTTTTAGATCAGCAAAGGAGACTCTTGCTCAAACCGGTTTTTCTGGCTGAGGGAGTATGTACTTGTGCACAGGTATCCTTTATTTGCTTTAACAGCAGATCACCTGGGGTGCTGGGGAGATGTGCTAAATTTGTGAAAATTTTAAAACACAACTCTCTCAACTAAAGGCCACAGCACCTCATCAGGAGGAACAAAGGCAGACTTTAATTACATCACTTGCCTTGCACACTGGCCACCCATGCAATAGCTAGGGTATTACGGGGACCAGCATAGAAAGTTTCTCGTCTCCCGAATAGCCTGAGAGTTTCTCAACAGTTTTAAACGTTTATAGCTTTTTGTAATATGTACTTTGAATCAGCCATGGCCCGTGCAGGTCAGAGTGGTGGGGCCAGCTGGGGGGGATTTCGACGGACAATGACGAGGTAAAATTAAATAAATAATTAATTTTCCCTCGTCATCGTCCGTCGAAATCCCCCCTCACCCAGCCTCACTGATCCACCGCTCTTACCTACACGGGCCGCGGCTGCTTTGAATATTATTAGCCTGTCTTCTCCTTTTATTGTAGTATGGTATGTGCAACGATTTAGCAGCCAGACAACCAAGAATTAATATTATTATTACTTTAGTCAACCCAATGCACAAATGCACTATATGTGCTAAGCAAATGCATGCAATTTAAGAACGTTTTAAACTAACAATGGCGTGTGTGTTTACCTTGTTCATCTCTGCACACTGAATTTATCCCTAGACGAGGGAAGTACCAGGCTGGTATGTGGAAGGAAAGTTGTGTGGGAGTTCTAGATAGCACAATGCACTTTATACTCCTCGTAAACCAGGCCAGTGTATACTTTGCTCATTTTGAACACTGAATCAATTTCCTATTTTTTTGTACATTGATCATCAACTTTAGAGGTAATGCATATTCTGTTCCATTTTAAGAATGAAGTCTGTGTTTTCTAGCTTCGGCGAGCCTCATGCATTTTGGGTTCTTAAATAATCTATACTGCTTGGACTATTTCATATCAAAATAAGGAATTAATGCTTAACTCAATGTTAAACAAGTCTCTTTTTAATTGAAAAACCTGCTGTATTCTGTGAATTTTATGTTAAAATTGTTATAGTTTTAATTAACTAAACAATAAAATTGTTACTTACTAGTTCTTCTGTGAAGTCATTGTTCCTAATAATAGTTGTGCACCTTTAGTTCTGACGCCATCCGCGGTATATTTGCAGTTTATTCTGGCATGTAAGTACTCTTATCACGTGTTCAGGTCGTGGCGACACCCTGGCGTAAACTCAGTTCCTGATGAGAAACATAACAGCTGTGCCACGCTTTATCAAGACCTGACTGGGCCGCTGGGAAGGCAGAGCACTTCTGATGCGGGGAGTTTGCAGACAATCTGTTACTGCGTGAACTTTTTAAAAACTGTGACCAACAGGCACAGTTTTCCAGTTAATAAACTGCAATGGTTAAAAAAGTAAGATATTCGTCATGTACATTTTTTTTGCAGTTTTCTATAGCGCGAACTCGACCCGAAGGTATCAGAGCGCTTTACATGAGCACCAGTTGCAATACAGACGAACAAATTCATTTTTAAGCACCGGGAGATGAAGTGATTTGCCCAGAATCACAGGATGTTTGAGACTCCCACCAGACTCAGAATCGCCAGCAACCCCCCCCCCCCCCACCTCCAAATTCAGCCTCCCTAGCCGTTAAGCCACACCCTCTCGCAGTTTAAGCTGGTTATGGTTACATTCTTATCCCATATTGTTTTCATTTTTTAAGGAGGAATTTTTTTTTTTTTTTTAAGTACATGCGTCCCTAGTTTTACTAGCGAATAAGAGCCCAAATGACTACTAGAACAGGTATGTTTAATAAATACTGCATGAACTACATTCTGTTACTCCCTGCATAGTTGATAAATATTTGCACCATAGCAGCAGAGACAAGTTCGCGCGACATGACAAAACAAAAGCAAGTGTGAGGACCCCACTTACCAGACCCAACGCTCTTCGGATAAGGCCTGCTGCACCCAAACACTCTTCTGCCATAGATAGAAGTGTGACTGCAGTCATCCGGGCAGTGAGGGGTACATTATTGGCATTTGATTTAAGCTCTACAGATGCTAACAGAGCCAGTGGCATAACTAGTCCTTTTGTCGCCCGTGGTGGCCCCAGCGTTTGCCGCCCGAGGCGGCCACATTTAAGAGGGGGGAGGTGCTGGTGATTCCCCCGCGACAGACGCAGATAAGGGGAGGGGGGGGGTGGTGTGGGACGGCCCTCCCCCCCCTTTGCTACGCCACTGAGCAGAGGTCTCTTACCTTTTCTTTCAGCTACTTATGTTCAATGAATATCATGCGAGCTACCGTTGTTACTGTTGTAATAGTGAGCATGCCAGACAAGTTTACATGAGTGGACACCCTTTGCAAGATTGCAGTGTTCACCTCAGTGCCTCAGACAGGGCTGCCAACAGTAATGTGAACATGGCTTTCAAAAAGTGGGTAATACATATTAGCTATAGCTGTAATGCCCTGGTGCCAAGGTAATAATATGAGTAATAAGTCTCTCCAGCACTATGATTTGTCACTCAAATATTGCAGTACCTGCAGTTGGAGGGGGGACTACAAGCCCCAGAACCTGTTGGGGCAGGATGCCAGCAGCGTGGTGTCCGCGCCCGGAGGCGCCTAACTTAGGCCCTGAAGGCCTCCCGCAGTGCTGGACGCGCGCAGGCGTGTGCACAGGCGAAGACCGGCCCAAGAGCGAGCCCATTTGTGCCCGTCAGTGGCAGGAAGAGGCGGGGCCGGGCCGTGCCACCCCTTTTGGCTTGATCTTCACTGAGCAGACTGGAGGCTACCTGCCCTGCTGTAACATATTACCAAGGACCAGGTCGAGGTCAAGGTATTTTCTCTCTGGGATTCAGTATTCAGTGATTGTGATTGTTTAGTTTGGGTGCTTTGCCAGGCTGCTCATTGGCATCCCTGCTTGGCAACACTCTGTTGTTATCTAGACTGTGAAGAGGGCTAAATGGTGCAGAAGGGTGCTACAACAATGGGTAAAAAGAAAGGACCTCCCATTATACCTCCGTCCCACTCTGCTGCCTCCTGTGTATTGTCTATAGAAGGGTTTCTCCATCGGGCTGTGGGGGCTGTATCAAAAGAAATAGAACTTGTTGAAAGGAAGCTCTTGCTGGACAGGGACATTTCCTACCCACCCCCCATGGGTCACCCGCTTGCACCAGCGTGAAGGGGCCCCCTCATGACATGGGACCAACAAGGGTTTGTGATGAATATCGTGGGGGGGGGCACCCCTGGAATGGACAGACTCATAACTCCCACTACACCAGTTATCAGCCTGAGGCGGAAGCGGAAAAGGAAGGCTTGCGCATCCGCCCTGGCCCCTTCAGAGTCTTTGCAGGTGGCCCAACTTATTTCCAACTCATCTGGAGAGGAGGGGGGCTCTTCCCTCAGGAATGTTTCGATTAGGGATCTTGAGATATTTTTAAATAATAAGTTGGCCCCAATACTGTTGAGAATTTCCCCTATTAAAGACAGGGTTTCTGAATTATTTTCCCTGATGACAAAGGGGAGGGTTGGGTATGAGGGGAGGGTTGGGTATGAGGCAGGGCACATCAGAAGAGCCGAGGGGGTCAGTTGAGCCTATCGGCCCTGGGAGGGACCCTACGTCAACCCATGACCTGGGCGGCGCAGGTTCAGGTCCCTCCCAAGTGGTACCGAAGCCAGGGCTCGTGGGGGTAATTCTTAGCTCTCGAAGTACTGATGCCCCCGTCCTTTGGATGAACTAGGGGGGAGTTGGCGTTCAGCGTCTCCTACCAACCCCGGAGGTGTCTTAAATTTGCTCCCAGAAGCAACTCCTTATGTTATGGTCCTGGGGAATGTCCCCCCCATTGCAGCCCCAATGGGGAATCCTACCAGGAACTCAAGAACAAGGTGTTGCACTGGCTTAGCTCACATCTCTCTCATAGGAGGGAGCTTGCGGATTCTATTATCATGGCGCGCAGAGTAAGCTGGATAGGCAAGGACAGGAAACCAATGGCGGGGGGATTGCGTGGTGGTTAACTTTAATAATCCCTGGTAAGCTGGCGATCTAGTTGCTGCCGCCCCCGATCGACATCAGGCCCACCATGGATAGTCGCCCTGCCTTTGTTTTTTTTTTATAGGCCGGGTAGTATAGCTCGTCCATTATACTATAATTTCTCTGAAAGGGGGTCCTGTCTAGCCAACGACCACCTTTATTCTAGGCCGCCGCCCCTGTTGCCCACCGCCAACCGATTTCTTTCCTTAAGTGGTTTGGAGTCCTGGTACTGACTGGACCTATGTGATTCTTTCCAGTCTCGTAGGGCCCTCGGCGCCTCCCCAGCAGTTCCCTCTCAGCAGCCAAAGGGTCTTACGTTGCTGTCTTGGGAATGATGGAGCAAGGTCTCGTAAGAAAGAGACTTGCTCGGAAGCAATCCTCTCGTTTAACTTATTAACGAATTACTAACTGTGTCTCATAAATAATAACACGCGCCACAGAAACACGTGGGTTAGTGAAGCTTGCTTATGTGTGTACTAATGCGGATAATAATGAAAACGGACTAAAACAGCTATAACGGGGAAATCTTTACCGCGCATGCGTCAACTGCATCTACGCAGTATGACGGAATAAGGCTTGGAGGGAAATCCTTGCGCATGAGCAGAGAGCACTAAAATGGCGTCTTTAAGACCCACATGCATGGCATCTGCTTAGCCGAAATGAAAACAAGCTATTTTACTAATGCTAATGCGGGGAAAGTATTAATAAGTAAAGGGGGTCAGAGTAGAGATAGGTGATATACAGTGAGACCATTTATTTTGTGAAAGTAACATTTATCTTTTTGACTTTATCATTAGTGCGCATTTGGGCCTCTCGTGTATGACCAAAGTAAGCTGAGCCATGTGACAGCTGCGCATGACTATTGAAAGTGAACCCGGAAGGATGACAGAGGTTTTGAATACAATCCAAGGACGAGAATGATGTGCCCTGAGAACGGAGGGTAAAAAGTTCAGCAGAGAAGACTCTTATTCATGTTTTTTGAAATAAATTGTTGCAGATAAAGTTTGGACATGTATGGGAACGAAAGAAATGAATAAAGTTTATGGGGATGGTTTTGCGAACAATGGTTCAATGAAAAAAAGTAATATGTAAGCATGGTGTGATGATCATCCCCCTTGCCCGACCAATTAGATTTCGTATTTTTATGATATTGAAACTTTAGTGGGTGGTACATGAAGAACGAAAGGTATAATTGAGGTAGCTTTAGTTAGTTAGAGAGAGTTCGTGTTGCTGAGATGCTGATGCTGGGAGAGATGCTGTGAGATGCTAATAAAGAAGCCGAATGCAGAACCTTCTATCCTAATTTAATTGGGTTAGATAAGAAGATCGCAGAAGAATCTCGAGGAGGAAGAGAGTGTCAGAGAGGGGTGCGACGCAATCGTCGGTATTTAGAGAGGTCAACTATCCTGTCCTGAATCCTGTCCTGAAGTCTTTGTCTCCTGATCTATCTCGGGGGGCCCTTACCAGCCCTTTGGCCAGGGGGTTGGTCTTCACACCATTCTTGGTAATTATATTTTCATGTCAATTTGTAGATGTTCTTTTTTCTCTGTCCTCTCCTTTCCTGTGCATTTGTCATTGAATGAGTCCAAAATATATGCTTGATGTAAATCAATTTAATTTTATCTCCTAAGAATAATGGTGACTGCACTGTAATTTGAGATGGTTCACATGCATTTAATTTAGATAAAGACTTTAAAACTTCCCGATTCTGTGATCATTTACTTTGAATTAAAGAATAGTTAAGGGTTATGTTCATTATCACCATCAATTAGTTCAACTAATGGTCCATCGACCAGAGGAAAGAAGTTTTTGATCAGTGAAAGGTTAGTTAGGAATGTTAAATAACTAATCTTGAGAAATATGAAATTATAAAATAAACCCCAGCGGTCTACTCGATTCTGTGTGTTTATGGGCCCAGGTGAGTATATGGTAGTGGAGTATCTGTTGTTACTAAACCGCTGGATCAGTTTTCTGATAGCAGAGTTACGGTTATTATTGACTAGTTTGGTGATAAGTATAGATTATTGATTATTGATTTATGTTTTAACAAAAGAGTTAGAGTTTTGTTTTATGTTGTCCAGACTCCTGGGAAATGAATAGCGGGTGGTGACAGAAGCCATACTGCAGTGAGGTTACTCGTCTGTTGGAATAACACTGAGAAGCTAGGTAGGGCTGGCAGTGTTAAACTAGGGACTATTTCGTATAACAGTAGAGTGCGAATGATAGCAAAAGGGTTCGCTGGTGAAACTTTAGTCTCATTTCCCAATACGGGTGACACTGGAGAAGTAACGGGTTCTCCTGAGCTTGAATGAAGAGTAAACTGGGGTTTTACTCGCAGTAGCTGAAACTCAAGAATAAGTCATAATCTATCCTTTTGTCTAGTGGAACAGACAGAGTAGCGAATGTTTTTATGTTGTTATTAACAAAGAATTTAATAAAAGTATTAAGAAATAAGTTTTCGCATTACCTTGTAAAGGGAGGGTCAGTCGCCGGAGTTGTACTGACGTCACAGAGAGCCGCGCTGGAATTGGTTGAAACAGCGGGCGTGTGACAGAAGCAGATTGTAAAGGAGGGGTCAGCATTGAGGAGCAATACTGACGTCACAAAAGGCCGCGCTAGCATTGGTCAAGACCACGAGCGTGAGCATGAGTCTGTTTGGTTGATAGATAGAAACCGCGCTAGGATTGATCGAAAAAGAGTTGTATGTTGAGTCCTGATTTGACTGTGGGTGTGAGTCGCGCTGACATAGGATGCAACGTAGGTAATAGAGCTAGAAGATATACGCAAGACTCATTCATATATCGGACATCTGAAATGTTCGGAAGACCAAAGAAAATGACGTTAATGAAGAAAATGTAAAATTTCTTTAAGAAAGACAAGCCTGTAATGACTAAAGAGGGAATTCCTATTCCGCCACCCAAAACACCAGCTTCCTTTATGATGATGGAAAAAGGATATCACACGTGTGTATGGTTAGAAAATTGGGTAGAGTATACTAAAGGTGATGCAGTTTTGGCTTTTCCGGAGCATGGTACTTTCAATTTAAAGATACTTCAGAATTTGAGAGATCGAATGAATATGTTAGAACCAAATCCTAGAATGACACAGTATGAAGCTTTGGAAGAATGGGAAATTGAGGCATTTGATCTTGAAAAATTCAGGAGTGGTCGGAGGTTTAGAGGATTTTTGCCTAGATATCCGTTTGAGTCAAGTGGAGATCAAATGAAGCGTTGGAGAAGAGCTGTAGTGACCGAGGGTTTATACCCAGTAATAATGGCAGAAGAACAGCTAGGAGGAAAGTGTAAAGAGAAAACGAAACACATGAATACAACAGGATATGGTGAATCAGATGATGAGCTATTTGAGGATATTTTGATTAAAACCCCTCCACCGTATCAAGAAGCCCTTAGTAAGGTTACCCCAAGTGCACCAGTGACAGGAATGCCTTTGACCCCACACATTTTACATGATACATCATTTAATAGAGTGTTGCAGGATAATGAGAGAGAAGTTTTAAATAAAACAAGAGAAGAACTAGTTCACAAAGTAAGTCAATTCAATTTAAATGCTGAAGCTTTGACAGTGCCAGTGACCATTGGTCCTGTAATCCCATTATATGGAGATAAAAAGACTTGCCAGAAACCACAAACTGTGACAATTCCGTTAAACAGTCCCAGAAAAGAAGTAATAATTGCAGATGATCAGGTCAGTGAAAGTGAATCAGTTATTTCATTAATGGATCTCCCGAATGTAGAACCTTTAACTGAAACTCCGAAAAAAGTTACGCCTACAAATTTGAGAGAGAAGAGAAGAGATCTTTGGCTCCTATAGGAACTGGAGGTTCAACAGTAGTTACCCCTGAAGATATAGAGAGATGGGCACAGGAAATAGACAATCGAAACCCACAACCAAAGATTTTAGATATCAGTAGATTAAAAGTAGAGTTGGAAGAAATGATAACTGGAAATGTGAGCATAGAAAGACTGAGCGTTTATAATGATGAGGAATTGTTATTTTTATGTAGGAGTATAACCAGAAGAGCAAGAGTATTTCATGAGAGACTAACAGAGGTTGCATCAGAGATTGGAATAGATATAGGGAAATCGAAGCTGTTGCAGAAACCATATCGAGTGGATTTTACTGACAAAGATTTAGAAAGTGTGAATGCTTCTGGTAAGAGACTACAGATAAAAGAGTTGATGAATATTTTGAGGAAATGGGGAGACATTGACAAGTGGAGAATTAGGTGGATTAGAAAGAAAGAAGAAGTGCAAGCAAGAGAAGATTCAGCTGCATTTCCAGTGAGAGAATCAGTTAAGGTTGAGAAAATTTGCCCAATGAGAGAAGTTCCTGGTGGTGGATATGTTCATGTTCCTTGGAGTAGACAGGATATTTTGTCATTTACGAATGATTTTCCTAGATTGAGAGAAAAGCCAGTTGAATGGTATAAACAAGTTGAAAGATTTGTGAAGGTTTCAAAAGTTTTATTGAAGGATCTGGATGGTTTATTTGACATTGTAGTACCTGCTGATTTATGGACAGAATGTAAGATCACAATTGATTGGCCAAGTGAGGAGTATGCTAGAGACTCGAAGACAGGAGCACCTTCAGAGGAGGTGATGAAGAAATATCACCAAGTGATTACTTTCTTGAAAGGGAAAATCCCTCCTAAAGAAACAGATTGGGTAAAGATAGATAGGACAACTCAAGAGCCAAATGAATCCGTACATGCGTATTATGAACGGTTATTGCAGGTGTTTAACCAATATAGTGGCTTTGAAAACATTGGAGATAAGGATATGGGACATTTTGTGTATCGGTTTGTTTATGGTTTGAAACCAGAGATTAGTCAGATGATTCAGCAACACATGTTGTGCTGGCAAAGTAAGACAGTTGATGAAATTTTGAAATATGCAAAATATTGTGGAGATGACATTGAGGCAAGGCGTAGAAAGCTAAAAGAGAAAATGATGTGGGCACAAGTAAAATTGGCAGAACAGCAGGAGACTAAATCAAAAACCCAAACTGATAATCAAGTGAAAGAGCAGAGTCAGAATGATCAAGTGGCGAATGGTAGCAAATTTAGAGGACGAATGAATAGAGAAGAAGCAAAGAAGAAGTTTCCTTGTCATGCGTGCGGAAAGCTTGGACATTGGAAGAACGAGTGTAAGAGTATTCAGAATAATAATGGGCCAAACCAAACTTTAATTTCACAGATGCAGAATGAAGTACTTATGAATCAGCCACAGCAGGTAGTTACTCCACAATATCAGGTGCCACCAGCTCCTATGCCAAACTTTGTGAACTTTCAAAAGTACAGTGCGAACACCGGATTTCACGGAGAAAGTGGTAAGAATAACAGAGTGGTTACACAATATTTTTTGCAGAATGATGAAGAAAATTCGGACAGCATGCAATGACGGTGCCTGAGGGGGGAGGAAGAGGAGTGCGTGCTTGGCGCATCCTTGCCGGTAGATCAGTCAGGTCCATTTGTTGATGGGAAAGTGGAAGGTAAAGACATCACTTTTCTATTGGATACTGGTGCTACCGAGGTCTACTGTGAGAACAGCAGATATCCCAAACCTACCCCTCTCGGGAGAGTCCATCCAAGTTGTAGGAGTATCAAATCAACAGGTTAGAACCCCAATCACAAAACCGATGGAGGTGCACATTGGAAACTTTAAAGAAATGCATCGGTTTGTAGTTTGTGATTCCAGTCCAGTAAATCTGTTGGGAAGAGATCTACTGTGCAAAATGAATTGCACGATCTACTGTACACCAGATGGTGTCGCTTTCCAAACCCCTGATGAAGATGTTATATACAAAATGATGCTAGCCAAGCAAGGTACAGAAGTAGATGGGATGTTTTCATTGATGACTGAAAGTGAATTGCCGGAAGAATTGAGAAACACATTGAACCCAGAAGTGTGGGATTTTACAGGAAAGGATATTGGGCTAATGGCGAATGTAGATCCAGTTAAAGTGACGGTGAAAGAAGGTGCAGTTTATCCAAACAAACGACAATACAAAATGAGTCCAGAAGTAAAAGCAGGAATTGCTCCAGAAATTGATCGAATGATTAAACAAGGCATTTTAAAAGAAATAATGAGTAGTCCTTGTAATTCGCCTATAATGGGACTTAAAAAGCCTAGCGGAAAATACAGAATAGTACAGGATTTGAGAAAGATTAACAAAATTGTAGTGCCTTGTTGCCCAGTAGTGCCAAATCCAGCAGTGATCCTTTATCAGATACCTTGGAATGCAGGTTGGTTTACAGTAATTGATTTATGCCAAGCATTTTTCTCTATTCCTTTGCACCCAGACAGCCAGTATCTTTTCGCCTTTAGATTTGAGGATCGTATTTTGGCATGGTGCCGAGTTCCTCAAGGGTACACAGAGAGACCCTCAATTTTCAATCAGATACTGAAAAAGTGTCTGGAGTCATTAGTCATGCCCAATAAATCAGTTCTGGTTCAGTACATAGATGACCTTTTGGTGGCATCGAAAACACGAGAAGATTGTGTCACTGATACAATTGCATTACTGAACCATTTGGCCGAAGGAGGACACAAAGTGTCTCCAGAAAAATTGCAATTCTGTCAACAAGAAGTTAAATATTTAGGGCATAAAATAGAAAGAGGAGTTAGAAAAGTGACACCGGAAAGAATAAAAAGAATCAAAGAGATGCAGCTACCTCAGACACAAAAGGAGATGAGAATGTTTCTGGGAGTGGTTGGGTATTGTAAGCAGTGGATTAATGGTTTCTCCATGCTTGCGAAGCCATTAATACAATTAACTCGGAAAAGAGCGAAAGATCCAATTGATTGGAATGATGAATGTTTGGAAGCCTTTGTGAAATTACGAAATTGTCTGTGTGAGGCCCCTGCCTTAGGCATGCCTGATTATTCAAAAGAATTTGTGTTGTTTTGCTGTGAGAGAGAAAATTGTGCACTTTCAGTTTTAACACAGAGACATGGACTGAGCCGATGTCCAGTGGTGTATTTTTCTGCCACCTTGGATCCAGTGGCTTCAGCTTTACCTGGCTGCTTAAAAGCAGTAGCTGCTACTTGTATGAGTCTGGAGCAAAGTGAGTCAATAGCGATGGGACATTCTGTAAAAGTTTACGTTCCACACTCAGTTCAAATTCTTTTGACAAGAACAAGAACGCAACATCTCACTCCTAGTCGGCTGACTAAGTATGAAAGAGTGATTTTGGGAGCAGAAAATGTGACAGTGATAAGATGTACGATCATGAACCCTGCCACATTATTGCCAGACCTATGTAATGAAGAAGTGAAAGATGAAATTGATCATGATTGTTTGGATGTAACTGAATTGTGTACCAAGCCCCGCCCGGACATAAGAGAAACACCATTGAAGGAAGCTGATCATGAATTATTTGTGGATGGGTCTTGTCTAAGAACTGAAGAAGGAGGATTAAGTGCTGCTTATGCTGTATGTAAAATAACAGGGGTGGTTGAAGCATCCTGTTTACCGGGAGTCAAATCTGCACAAGTAGCCGAATTGGTAGCCTTAACAAAGGCATGCAAAAAGGGGAAAAATAACCATATTTGCGGACAGTCAATATGGTTTTGGGGTTGTGCATGATTTTGGCCAACTCTGGATGCAAAGGGGATTTATGACTTCTTCAGGATCTCCTATCAGAAACAGTAAAAATGTAAAGGATTTGTTGGAAGCATTACAATTGCCAAAAGAAGTAGCAGTTGTTAAATGTGCTGCACATCAGTCAGGAAATGACTATGTGGTGGCTGGTAACAGATATGCTGACCAAATTGCTCAATACTGTGCAAGAAATACAATGTCAATTAACAGAAAAATTGAAACGGGTGAAACCAGCTGCCAACTTATGTTTTTCTCAGTTCCAGAAACATGGGATGAGGTCAGACAATTGCAGAAAGAAGTTGAGGAAAAAGAAATTTGGATAAAATCAGCTTGTACAAAAAGAACGGAAGATGAAGTGTGGATGTACTTAGATGGCAGACCAGTCATGCCAGATTGTCTGCTCTCTCAAATGGCAAGAGTATACCATGGGACAACTCACATAGGCAGGGATTCGATGATCAGATTATTTAGACAAAGTTGGTATAATCCAAGGATTAGGGTAGTCGCAGAGAGCCTTTGCCAAAGATGTTTAATCTGTCAGCAGCAAAATCCAGGCAGGAAGACAGTGGTCAGTTGGGGAAAGATTGGAAAGGCAGAAGGACCCTTCACCAGATTGCAGTTAGATTTCATTGAGTTGCCTCCTTGCAATGGATTGAAATATGTACTTGTCATAGTGTGCCTATTCTCAAGATGGGTAGAGGCATACCCTACTAGAAGAAATGACAGTCTTACTGTAGCTAAACTATTATTGAGGGAATTAATACCTCGTTTTGGTTTTCCAGTCACTTTGGAATCAGATAGAGGACCTCATTTTAATAATGAGATAATTCGTTGAATCTGTGCTGCATTTAACATTGAACAAAAACTGCACTGTGCTTATCGTCCAGAGGCTTCTGGAATAGTTGAACAGCTAAATGGCACAATCAAGTCAAGATTAGGGAAAGTGTGTGCATCCACAATACTGAAATGGCCAGATGCATTACCTCTTGTACTGATGGGTCTCAGAAGTATTCTTGACAGAAAGACAGGAATGAGTCCTCATGAGGTACTCATGGGAAGGGCAATGAGACAAGCATTTGTTCCTGGAAATAAATTAATGAATATAACTGATGATCTGGAATTGGACTATTGCAAAGGATTGGCTGAAATGGTGCGTTCTGTCTCTCACCAGGTTGGAGAAGATGCAGTTGAAAGACAGCCAGACCAAGCACATGATTTGAATCCTGGAGATTGGGTGTTAGTGAAGAAACACGCAAGGAAATCATGCCTAGCACCCAGGTGGGATAAACCACGTCAAGTCATACTAGTCACTACCACAGCAGTGAAGTGTGCAGGTTTACCCAATTGGATTCATGCTAGCCATACCAGAAGAGTTCCGAGCCCATCTGAACAGCAAGAGCAACCACTGACTGAGTAGGCTGAAACGTCAGAAGGTGAAAGCTGTGAAATTGAAGAATCTAGAGTGATAGATTCTGAAAGACAACTATATGACGAACAGCCAAGTACAAGTCAGGAAGAGTGGATACCCGTAATTGAAATACCTGATGATACTGTCGAAACAAGAAGAACAACTAAATTGAAGAGACAGGAAGGTAGAGAGAAAAAGACAGGGAAAGAAGAACACACTTAGGTAGAAATAAACAAAAACATTCAGGAACCTGAGCAGGGAAAGGCAGATCTAGAAGAACAAGTTCAGGCAGAAGAAGAACAAACTGAAATAAGACCTGAACAGGATCAGGTAGAACTAGAAGAACAAGTTCAGGCAGAAGAAGAAGAACAACAAATTATAATAAGACCTGAACAGTTGCAAATAGAGGAAGGTCCAAACAGAAAATAGATAACAAGGACAGATTGTGCCTAGATTAAGTGAAAATAAAAGAACTTTAGAAAGAGACAGAGAAGGTGAAAGTGTAGTTCAGGTCAAAAGAGTTAGAAAAGGAGACAATTGGCCAGAAGGAGTGAAGAAATTAAGGTATTATTTAAGAAAATCAGAAAAGAAACCAGAGCAAGTGAATGAAGTTACGAGTCAGACGCAATCTAAACAAACCTTAATAAAAGTAACACGAAGAAGCCCAAGATTGAGAAATCTGAACAGAAAATACAAGGCCCCTGAGTAAACCTATGTTATACTCGAAGAATTTGAAAACTTAGATTTAAGTGAAGAATCAGAAAGAGTTCATGTTGCACAGATTGATGAAAGCAAATTAAGACCTCCTTAAAAATAAAAAAAATAAAAAAAATAATAATAGAAATTAAAAAATTAAACAGAAAAAGAAAGAAAAAGAGAAAAGAAATTTTCTCAGATTAAAATGGCAGAACCTGGAAACACTGAAAGACCAAACCGAAGTTTAAAAAGAAAATGTTTAAGATTTTGCCTATGTAGTATTTCATTAGTAGTACTAGTATGGTTATTCTTAACAATAGGAGTACCTTTGTTGATGGAAATAAGTAACAAAAATGATACGATTACTAAGGGGAAAGCAGATGGAATAAAAGAAACTAGAATAGAAATAGGGGTAGAAGATGAAATAAATTATCAATATGAATCAGACAATGATTCGTCTTTAAATGTGTTTACTAAATTGTTATTTCAGTACGTTAATACAATGGAGATTAGTAATTG
Organism: Calotriton arnoldi; assembly: GCA_963921515.1. NCBI lineage: Eukaryota > Metazoa > Chordata > Amphibia > Caudata > Salamandridae > Calotriton > Calotriton arnoldi. The sequence goes on from CAWUFW010000306.1 coordinate 2,223,192, forward strand.
TCATGTTTGTTTGAAGTTACCCTCATCAGTGTCAGAAGGGGTGACGTATCACCATATACCTCTTACATATGGTGTATCATGTAGAGTTCTATCAAGTTTATTTTATGCAACAGGGAGACTTCAGTATTTTTATTCAAATCTAGATGTAGTATTTTCAGAATTACCTATAAGAAAGAGTATGAATCCAGTAGTTAGTAGTAAAAATGCACATTTTATGGGTGAATTTTTCTTAACAATGAGTTTGATCGATCTAGTTCAAGCACACAAGAATAACTTAACTTGTACATTACGTGAAGAAGAAAAAGAGTTTTTGAATTTAGTAGAAGAAAGGAGACAGGATTTAATAAAGAAAGCTGCTGAACAGAAAACCCATGTACCTCCATGGGCTGAGTAGGAGGGAATTTATGCAAAGGGAGAAGCTCATGCTGCGATGTCCCTAGACTTTGTGAAAAAGGGAAAATTCTGCCTCTATAGATTAAAGACAGATTACAATAACGATTTCATTGGTTCCAGTGAATGTGAACACAACTTCCTAATTCTAGGAGGGTGGGGACTAAAAGGGGGAACTGATCCTGTATTTCCAGGAATCTATTATGTTTGTGGGAACAATGCCTATTATAGGTTACCTGAAAGATGGTACGGGAGCCGTTATTTTGGAATAGTCTTTCCAAAAATCTACCATGTGGACAGAATCAATGGAATCAATGGAAAATCTAATGGACTAACACAAAGAAGAAGAGCTAGTTTTTCTGAAATAGTAGGTGATATATTTAGTGCATTGATACCCTCAGTTGGAGTCATTCTAAATTCGCGGAAAACTTGCAAATTATCAACCATAGGTGATCGTCTTTCTACAGATACTGCAGGAGGATTTTTGATGATTAACACAGAGATGGTTGCAATACGGTCTATGGTTTTACAAAATTGTCTTGCTCTTGATATTCTATTGGCAAAAGAGGGCGGAGTTTGTGGTATGTTGAAAATTCAACATTGCTGCACTTATATTCCGGACAAAAGCAAGGAAATTAAGGTGTATATTGGAAATATCACAAGAATGCATAATGACTTAACCCAACTGGAGGTTGACAGTGTATGGGGAAAACTAACAAAGAGTATAACATCAATAGGGAATTGGTTTACTGAATTCGGGAAGAGTTTTCTAGGTCAAATAATATTGCCAGTAGTCATAATAATGACAATAGTTATGATAGTAATGATTACATGTAAATGTTACAGTAGTAAGGGAACGAGAAGGATACATGTAGAAAGGGAAGGAAAAGGAAAGAAACGAAAGAGGGAATATGAAGAAATTCAGCTAGAAGAAATGAAAGGAAAACTGTACAAAAAGATGAAAGATTTAGAAGGGAAAGAAGTAAATGATGACATAAAGAGAGGAGAAGGAGAAAACTGAGATGTGCTAAAGTTGGCTTCTGGGAAGGGATGGGTAATTTTGTGATGGCTCAAAATGCCATCAGAGAGGGGATTGAGGGAGCAAGGTCTCGTAAGAAAGAGACTTGCTCGGAAGCAATCCTCTCGTTTAACTTATTAACAAATTACTAACTGTGTCTCGTAAATAATAACACACACCACAGAAACACGTGGGTTAGTGAAGCTTGCTTATGTGTGTACTAATGCGGATAATAATGAAAACGGACTAAAACAGCTTTAACGGGGAAATCTTTACCGCGCATGCGTCAACTGCATCTACGCAGTATGACGGAATAAGGCTTGGAGGGAAATCCTTGCGCATGAGCAGAGAGCACTAAAATGGCGTCTTTAAGACCCACATGCATGGCATCTGCTTAGCCGAACTGAAAACAAGCTATTTTACTAATGCTAATGCGGGGAAAGTATTAATAAGTAAAGGGGGTTAGAGTAGAGATGGGTGATATACAGTGAGACCATTTATTTTGTGAAAGTAACATTTATCTTTTTGACTTTATCATTAGTGCGCATTTGGGCCTCTCGTGTATGACCAAAGTAAGCTGAGCCATGTGACAGCTGCGCATGACTATTGAAAGTGAACCCGGAAGGATGACAGAGGTTTTGAATACAATCCAAGGACGAGAATGATGTGCCCTGAGAACGGAGGGTGAAAAGTTCAGCAGAGAAGACTCTTATTCATGTTTTTTTAAATAAATTGTTGCAAATAAAGTTTGGACATGTATGGGAATGAAAGAAATGAATAAAGTTTAAGGGGATGGTTTTGCGAACAATGGTTCAATGAAATAAAGTAATATGTAAGCATGGTGTGATGAACATCCCCCTTGCCCGACCAATTAGATTTAGTATTTTTATGATATTGAAACTTTAGTGGGTGGTACATGAAGAACGAAAGGTATAATTGAGGTAGCTTTAGTTAGTTAGAGAGAGTTTGTGTTGCTGAGATGCTGATGCTGGGAGAGATGCTGTGAGATGCTAATAAAGAAGCCGAATGCAGAACCTTCTATCCTAATTTAATTGGGTTAGACAAGAAGATCGCGGAAGAATCTCGAGGAGGAAGAGAGTGTCAGAGAGGGGTGCGACGCAATCGTCGGTATTTAGAGAGGTCAACTATCCTGTCCTGAATCCTGTCCTGAAGTCTTTGTCTCCTGATCTATCTCGGGGGACCCTTACCAGCCCTTTGGCCAGGGGGTTGGTCTTCACACCATTCTTGGTAATTATAATTTCATGTCAATTTGTAGATGTTCTTTTCTCTCTGTCCTCTCCTTTCCTGTGCATTTGTCATTGAATGAGTCCGAAATATATGCTTGATGTAAATCAATTTAATTTTCTCTCCTAAGAATAATGGTGACTGCACTGTAGTTTGAGATGGTTCACATGCATTTAATTTAGATAAAGGGGCCGATTCCGATCTCGGCCGGTAGGGCTCCGAATCGGATTCGGCTTAACCGGATCCGATTCGGAGCCCTATTTCCCGACAGATTCGTACGCGCGTCCGGGCGAGCGAGTACGATGCGATTTCGCCGACCGACTCGTCCGGGCATCCCGACCGCTCCGACCGACTCGTTCCCGGGTCGAACCGCACCGACCGACTCGCTCGGACTCGACTCGCACCGCGCAATGGAGACGTTCCCCGGCCGGGTGAGTACGATGCGCGCCGCGAGCAGTCCGACCGAGCCGCGCACTCCGGCTCCAAAGAGCAGTCGGAGACGTACTTTGGGGGTCCGTGTCGGACCCCCTGTACGCGTAGCCGCGTGAGTCGCACACAGGGGGACCCATGGGTCCCCCTACCTGTGCGTGTACGGCGCGGAGTCGCTCGACGCGTACCCGCTGTAGGGGCGCCCTTGACCGCCTCGCACCCATTGAGTGAATGGGAGCCCGCGTACGCGTTGTACGACAGGCTCCCATTGACTTCAATGGGAGTCCGACCGACTCGAGTCCGATGGCATACGTGCGCATCGTACTCGTTCGGTCGGGCTGCCAGAGTCCGATTCGGTCGGAAATCTCTCCGAGTCCGGCTCGGTCGGAGAGATTTCCGGCCCGAATCGGAATCGGCCCCAAAGACTTTAAAACTTCCCGAGTCTGTGATCATTTACTTTGAATTAAAGAATAGTTCAGGGTTATGTTCATTATCACCATCAATTAGTTCAACTAATGGTCCATCGACCAGAGGAAAGAACTTTTTGATCAGCGAAAGGTTAGTTAGGAATGTTAAATAACTAATCTTGAAAATATGAAATTATAAAATAAACCCCAGCGGTCTACTCGATTCTGTGTGTTTATGGGCCCAGGTGAGTATATGGTAGTGGAGTATCTGTTGTTAGTATACCGCTGGATCAGGAATATTGCAGGTCTTTCTTCAAGGTTTTGTGACTCCAGGTGGTTGTGTTATCTTAAATCCTTCCACATAATTTGTCTCCAAGAAACTTGAGCAACTGATAACAGCTTTTTCCTTGAGGGATACATGACCTATTTTGAACCTGCTGTTCCTTCAATGGCAGGTAGGGCTAAGGGTGGGGGGGGCTTAATAATGCTTGTTAGAATTGAGTTGAGTGGTTATACTTTGGATCTCAAATGGTATGTTCGCACAACACAGGGAGTACGACTCTCAATGCCTCAGTACTTTCCAATGCTTTTAATAATTTTTTATAATAGCAAGGTTGGGAGCTTCGAGCCCTCCGGAGTTTCTCACCTGGATATTGCCTTAAGGTCTATATCAGTGATGGTTGATGGCCAAGCACAAATCGTCCTTGTTGATGATTTTAATTGTCATTTATGCAATCCTTCCCTAGATGGTGGTGTTTATTTGAATGAAGTGTTACATTTTGTTCATTCACAGGATGGTCTGGAGCTAAATGAGCTCTTAGATTCTCATAGCCTGGTTTTCAGCATGGAGAAATTGGTGAATTCCTTGAATCCTTTAATTTGCCCGTCTTACAATGAGAGGGGTAATGGATCGCTTATTTATTTTAGATTTATTTCAGCACTATTATACCTGCTCATTATTTATTTTAACATCATTTTAAGTCCTTTTAGTAACCACAATCCATTATCCTTAACCTTGGACATTGCCATGGGCCCAAAACCACAGTCAAGGGGGGCCCTTATAAGCGTATCCGCTGTTGACCAGGGGAGAAGGCTGAAATGGTCTCAGGTGGTCCCTCAGCACCTACAATATTCTCTCTTTGCATCCTGCCTGCATGAAATTTATATTTGTCTGGATAGTGATGCAGGTGGTGGGGGAGGTATTGGAAGATTTTATAGGCATAGCTCTGGGTGTTTGTAATCTTATGCCTGTCACAGCCTCTAGGACCCGGGTGTCACAAATCCCTAAATAGTTTAACAGGGGCTGCTCGAGAACACTGCGTCACCTATAGGCAGCCATGCAGCAGTTCCAGACGGATGGGTATTTGATCAGAAACTTTAGGCGGGCCTATAAGTTGGCTCAAAAGGTGTGTAAATATAATTTACAGGAATCAGCCTGGGAGGAGCTTTGTCAAGCTTGTGAAATGGGGGACAGCTCCCTTTTCTGGAGGGTTGTAAATATGCCTTGTTTTGCTGAGGGCTCTGGTCCTCTCTTATGCCATCACATCTCAGAGCAACAGTGGGTGGATCATTTTGAGGGCATTTATAATCAGGGGGTTGGCGGGAGCGATAAAACCCCGCTGCACCTTTTAAAGTTGGTAACCAAGTGGTCTTCACGTTAGATGAAAATACACAAGGCATTATTGCGCTGTCTAGCAATAAAGCCCCGGGCTCGGACAGTATACCACCAGACCTGTTTAAAGTCAATACAGAGGTTTGGGACTCTATACTGATGCAGGTCCTGAATGCGGCTGCACAGGAGTGGTCGTTACCCTCTTGGTCTCCCGCCAGTGATTGTCCCCATATTTAAGAAGGGGGATAAAGAGAACCCACAATGTTATCGGCCAGTTTCATTACTGGACGCTACGGTCAAGGTCTTGGGGAGGGCGATTTTAAATAGGTTGTGCAATTGAACAGAAGAAAACAATATTTTGAGTGATGCCCAGTATGGCTTTAGGGCGGGGAAGTCGACTTCAGACCAATGCTTGAACCTCCATTTAATTATTAATAAATATACGGTGGCATGGTCTGAATCTTTACATCTCACATTCATGGACTTGACGTCTGCTTTTGATAGGGTAAACTGAGTGAAACTCTGGGCTTTGCTCAGCGAGATGGGGGTTGATCCCAGTATTGTGGCTTTATTAGCTGACCTCCACTCAACGACCTCAGCCTCGGTGCGTGTTTCTCAAGGTGCAGCGTGCACCCGATCAATTTTGACGAGCTGTGGGGTTTGTCAGGGGTGCATACTTGCCCCTTTTTTGTTCTCTTTGTACATGAATGGGCTAGAGTCTGCACTTTTATCAGTTTCGGCCGACTGCCCTAAGATTGGGGACAGATTTCTCTCTGTTTAACTATATGCAGACGATACGGTCCTGATGGCTCGGACCGCACAGGGGTTGGACTTGTTACTGGCCAAGTATGTGTCTTTCATGGGGATCCTGGACCTGTTGGTTAACTTCTTGAAATCCCACGTAATGGTAGTGGGCCCCAAATCTACAAGTAGTAAGACCTTAAAGGTATCTAATTTTACCCTGAGCAAAGACAAGGCCTTCCCTTATTTGGGAGTTTTATTTGATGTCAACAACTGCTGGAAACCCCTGGTTGAGGCTAAAAGATCAGAGTCCATAAAAACTATGGGGGCGTTTTTCAGTTTTGCACTTAGTCTTGGGTCAAGGGTACCAAGGGATCTTCTAAAACTCTATCAGGCCAAGTGCATTGCACAGCTGCGTTATGGTACCGAGGTCTGGGGGTATGTCAAGTTGGATCGAATTCAAACAATGGAGAATAATTTTTGGCGCAAGTGTGCAGGGGACGGAGCCATACCTGGGCTTGGTTCGCTCACAGTACGACAGGTTTTATTGGTTAGGTTCAGGTTTAATCAATTGCACCGTTTCTGGGCGACCCTATGTGGGTGGGCTCGGTCTGAGGTAAGGACACCTTGTGGCTGCGGCAATGTGTCTCCGCAGGATATGCTCCATTTTATAATGTTTTGCTCTTACTTCAGTTGGCCAAGGAAGTGTTTTCTAATCCCCTTGCTGAAATCATTGCATTTTAAACAAGTTAGGCCTGCCTTGTTGTACCTTCAGATGCTTCTCATTGAGCATGTAATTTTTACAGTTTTATCTTTTTTACAAGCTGTCTGGGTTTGCAGGAAAACGAGACCTGATTAGCTGTTTTAATGCTCTCTGTTTTATGAGTAATCTTGTTGTATGTTTTTATTATTCATGAAATTGATATTATTGTTTTTGACCTGTATTCGTTTATGGTGATTTTACTTACCGAATAAAGATTCATACTGATTGACTGTGCATGCAACACACTCAAATATTGGCTTTAAATATAGTTTACAAAGTCAACCATTTTTCTCCAAACAGCATATGAGTTTTGAAAATACACACATTTTCATCTCAAAAACAAGTTTTTCAGCTTTGGTGTACATATATAAATTCATCCAAGCAAACGCTTCTTATTTAGTAGGCTGGGCTGCACACAGCAGAGCTACTACTTACAGGTAGCTGGAGAGCTACCAGTAGCCCACGAGCTACTCGTTGGAAAAGCCAGGGCCAGATGCATAACAAATAATTGGCTACTTTTGTATAGACCGGGAAATAAATGCGTGCTTCAATTTATGACCACTGGGTGGCAGCATCCAACCTCTGTTTCACAAATAACTTTGCTTCATCATTTTAGGTGCTGGTTTCCAAGGATGTTTATTAGTGCATGGAACTTATACTACTGTATCTCACAAATTTCCCCAATGTAAAAATTATAAAAGCCCATGCTTTTCTCACTCTTTTTTCTTGTGGTCTATTATAACTTTGTTTAGAGAGTGTGTCCTCATCCATCATTTCTCTTCGTCATTCCATATTAATCATTTCTGATCCCTCAACCATCCTCCATCATCCCTCATCTCTCATTCCTCATCCAACATCACTCATCCATCATTCATCATCTCTCATTCATCCCCCTCATCTATCATTCTTCATCCATCACGCATGATCCCTCATCCTTCACCCCTCATTCTAAATCCATAATTTATTTGCTATCATTCCTTATCCATTATCCATCATCCATTGTCCCTCATCCATCGTCAATTGCCTATAATATATCATTCTTTATCCATAATCGATCGCTCTTGATTGATCAGCTCTCATCCATCAAACATCATCCCTCATCTCTCATTCCTCAGATGAGGATGAGATGAGGAATGAAGGATAATATGGGCATGATGGATGAAAAAGAGGGATGAGAGACAAGGGATGAGAAATGATAGGTTGATGATGAAGGGCTGATGAATGATGGTAGAGGAAAGAGGGACCATAATAATAGATAATGGAAGGGGAATAATTGATGAAGCATGTGGGATGATGGATAAGGAATAACTGATGATGAGAAATTATGGATGAGAGATGATGATTGATAAATGGAGATGGATGGATGAGGATTGATGGATTAGGCATGAGTGACTATGGATGAGGGCTAAGGATGTCATAATTCATCTCTCCTACCTCTCCATCATTCCTCATCCATCATTCCTAATTCTTCACCCATTATCCTTCATGTCTCATCCAACATGTGGCACCGCTCTTCCATCTTCTCTCATCCATTATCCATCATCCCTCATCCACCAGCCATCAGTCCTCATCCTCATTCATCCCTTATCTGTCATCTCACATTTATTATCTATCTTCTCTCATGCTTCTTTTCTCATTCCTCATCAATCATCCATCATCATTCACCCCTCATTCCTTATCCATAGAACCCCATATATCACTCCATGTCCAACCTCTGTTATTCCTCATCCAACACCTATCATTCTTAATCCGCCATTCCTTAACTATCAAGACAGAGGATGGCCTAGATTTCCTTGATCTAGACCCCAATGGAGAGTTTGGAGACTGGTTAAGTAAAGGCTGGGACACAATGGCAGGGTGGTAATAGGCACTCACAAAGAGTCTTTCCAGGTACGTATAAGAAGAGTCAGATGAAAGAGACATTGCCTTGCAATGTTTTGTTCTACGGTGCACGCTTTCGATAGTTGGCCCCCACTTTTGGCACCCTGTACTTTTATTTTGTTTATTTCCCTGTTCAGTTCCCTTCATGTTAGGGTTTTTATCTACTTCTTCAGTCCATGGTCATTGTTTTAACTTGTGGTTGCTCCCCAGTAGGCTTAACGGAAGAGGGACTCTCCTCAAGACATTGACACAGTAGGTGGTTACAGGAGAGCATTTTGGTTTGTAAATATTTTTATTGAAGTTTGGCTCAAAATACAACATGTAAAATGATACATAACCCAACCAAAACCCCACCCCCAGGTTGCTGCAGCACATGTATACAGCATCATGTGGCAACGTCTGTCAGGTTCAGACTACAAACTGTAGAAAAGAAAACTCAGGGGCAGATTTACAAGAAAGAGACGCATCTGTAGAGATGCGCCACTTTCCCTGCGCCACCCTGAGAAACCCTTGCGCCACCATGGATGCACCGTATTTACAATACGGCGCACCATGGCGCAAGGATTGACAGATGCGTCAGAAATTCTGACGCATCTGTTGGCCCAAAAGTCACTCATTGCTGGAGTCCTGTCGCAAGCACGACCAGGGCCGGCTCGAGGGCGGTGCGACCGGTGCCACCGCACTGGGTGCTGGCTTTCAGGGGGCGCCGTGTTTGCAAGTTTATTGTTATTTTAAAGCACCTGCTGCTGCTGCGCCCGTATCCTCCAGCAATTTCCAGGCAACAAAAATATGTCGGGATAAATCCTGTGATTAATGTTCTTCCTGAAGAGAGGTCGGAGTTTTGTTTAATTTGGGTTTTGACCCACTATAAATTAGTGCAGAGGGTTAATATGCCTGTTGCAGAAAACAAGTACCGAGCAGATTACAAAGTGCATACAATGTAAATAGGCCAGTGGGTTACTCGTTTTAAAAGAGACATCATTTTGTTACTTGCAATTTATAGGTTAAAATCCTAATATAGGATTTGAATTTATAAATTGCAAGAAACAAAATGATGTCTCTTTTAAAAGCAGTCACCCATTGACCTATTTACATTCTTTGCACTTTGTAATTGTACTGAACTATTAACTTTTATCAAAGAACTGCATGCACCCTGCAAAGTATAGATTTGAGCAAAGATTAATGTTGCAAAAAGGATTAATTTAGGCAGAAATCTATTCTCATTATTAAAGAGAACCCCCAACTATGGTGTTCCTTTTTACATTCTGAGTTTGTGCTTCTCCAGACCAAGCACTATTAAACTGTTCTGCCTACCAGTATGGATGACATGTGGCTCCTACACCTTGTAGTCCTCTGTCCTATGTAACATTTCCTATACGCTGAGTTACACACGTATGATTGATTGTCTTTGTGTAATGTGTGTGTGATGCAAAGTGCTCTGACACCCTACACTGGTATGAGTGGCGCTATATATGTATCTGAGAGAGTGTGCTATATATGCATCTGAGAGAGAGTGGTTATGGAGACTTGGGCACTGTTAAAGGGTAGTGCTGAGGGAATCCGTGGTGGAGGTGATCATTGGGGGGCGCCAACAAACATTGTCGCACCGGGCGCCACCAGCTCTGAAGCCGGCCCTGAGCACGTCGCAACTCCAGCAATGCATGGGAGGCCTATTCCCAATACACTGTGTCACTCCTTATGCCTGCTTCAAGCAGGCGTAAGGTTTTGACGCAGTGGCGTCCTAGAAGTGACGCAGTGAAATCTTGTAGATTTCACTGCGTCACTTTTACGAGGCTTTCCTGCATGGGATCGCCCACCCTGCATACATTATACCTGACGCAGGTATAATGTGACGCAGGGCTTTACAATGTGGCGCATCTCCCTAGATGTGTCACGTTGTAAATGGGCCACATTTTTACGCCGCTGCTGTGTCACAAAAAGTGACACAACGGCGGTGCAAAAATGATGCAAGGGGCTTGTAAATCTGCCCCTCAATCCGTAAAGTCCAAGGAGCCTTTAGCAGGCCCACCCAACTCCCAAACCGTAACGGGATTTACCGCTCCCGCCAAATTTACCCCGTTCATACCTCTTCCTCAGCTATCAACTGATCCCATATCTTCTCAAACTTCTGGGAGGAAACCCTGCGCCCAGTAAATCAGTTCCTCCGCCAACCTACACCACTCCATATTGCCCTACCAGGCCCGCAGCGTCGGAAGCAGTGCACAGCCCCAATACCACACTATGCCCCTCCTGGCCACCGCCAGCACCACATTGCAGAGTAGAAGTATATACATATCTAGTGTCGCCTCACCACAGATGCCCAGGCAAACCAGCCGGAGAGTGACATCAGGGCCTCTCCTACCTTCCCCGAGAGTCTACCCTAGACCCCCTCCCAGAAGTCTCTCCCTATTATCACCCACGGGCACTCCTAGAGCGTGTGTATCAGTGTACCCAGCTGCTCACAGCCATGCAGGCACCAATCTGAATCACACCTCCCCATCACCCGGAGCTGCATGCATGTGTAATTGGCCCTGTGCAGCAGCTTTAACTGAATAATCCGGAACCTCGCCTGGACAGCCACTTCCCCAGGATATCTGCACACCGCCCTCACTCATCATCCTCCAGTCGTCCCAAATTACCCTCCCAATGCTCACATAGCCGCCGCAGCGGGCCCGTGTATTGCTAAGCAGTGTGGAATAGAGCTGCGAGAAAGCATGCTGGTGAAGCGGAGCAGCCAATGCTCGGTACTCTAATGGGCCCTCATCTTCTAGGTCCTGTGGGCAACGGATCCTGCGCCTTAATATAGCCCTAATCTGCAAGTAACACAGAAACTGCCCCCGGCAGCTCATATTGGTCCTGCAGTTCCACAAATGTCGGCCAATCCTTACCACCCCATAGATCTCCCACCTTGGAGATGCAAATCAGATCCCAGCACCTGTGCCCTGACGCAGTGCGAAGCTCCGCAGATTGCCCCCGAGTCCAATAACGGCATCTCAAAAGTCAACCGATGCGCCCAGCATGACTGGCACGTCACATGCTGCCAGGTGGGAACCACCGTGGCTGCTGGCTCCGGGAGGATCAGCACCCTCCCCTCCCCAAAGATCCATCGCATGGAGCCATACGGCTCCAGTGCCCGCCAATCAGCCTTCAGGGCCGGCTAACCCCGATCCGCAAACGACCAATCATTGACCAGTAACAAGTGAGCTGCCCAATAATACAATTGCAAATCTAGGAAGACAATACCCCTATCCTCTGGGTGGTGCACCAACATCCCAAGTGTGATTCTTGGGACAGCCCCATCCCAGAGAAGAACCTGCACCTCCGCCTCCACCGTGCAAAAGAACTGGTCTGGAACATCAAACAGAGAATTTTGGAACACATAGAGGAACATGGGAAGATAAATCATTTTGTATAAGGTTGCCTTGCCCAATAAGGGCAGGGGCAGCCACCACCAGTGCTCCACGTCCCTACAAAGATTCCACAGTATCTGCTTGGCATTCTTCTCGTAGAACAGATTGCAGTCAGCAGTCACATAGTAGACCTGAGGTCCAATCACACCAACCCTGTGGCGCCCAGCTGGACAATGGGTACGCTATGGATTTACCCCAGTTAACCTTAATGCCAGAGAAAAGCCCAAAGATGCGCAGGATTTCCATAACCCTTGAAAACGAGCGGCCTGGGTCCGTCAAAAAAAGCAGAACATCGTCTGCATATAGGGAGATCACATCCTCCCAGTTCTCGTCCCAGCGGCGGCCTAGCAATTGTGCATCTCGTCATATCAGCCCACCAATTGAATTGAATTGAATTGAATTGGCATTTGTATAGCGCATGGCTACCCGGAAGCATTCCAGCACTGAAGCCGTAACTAGAGGACATATACCCTAGGGAAAGAGCCAGGTCTTTAGTTGTTTTTGAAACATCAAGTGATTCGGTTCTCTACGGAGATGGAGTGGAAGGGCATTCCAGAGTCTGGGGGCATTGAATGAGAAGAGCCGACCACCACTTCTTGCCTTCTTACTCCTGGGGACCACAGCAAGGTGAAGTTCATCTGAGCGCAGTTTTCTGTTCGCCCCGTGGGGGCGAATCATGGTTTTGTTGATGGGGGGTCCCCGTCCGTCCAGCGACTTATGGGCAATGCAGAGGGCCTTGAAGCTGATTCTCTCTTGTACCAGCAGCCAGTGAAGAGAGCGAAGAGCGGGCCTTGCTGAGCAGCGATTAGGAGTCTCAGTAAGTAGCCTAGCTGCACAGTTTTGTACGACCTGCAGTTTCGCAATCACTGATTTCGGGGCACCTAAGTAGAGAGCATTTCCGTAGTCTATCCTAGACAGAATTAAGGCCTGGATCAATAGTTTTTTTGCGTGGAAAGGAAGGAGGGGGAGGATTTTGCGAATCATTCTCAGCAGGCCGTAGCATGACGCAGCAGTCTTCCTCACCTGTACTGTAAAAGTAAGATCTTGGTCTAGCCAGATTCCCAGACTTTTAATCTCTGTCTTGGGGACCGGGCCCATAGAGGAAGGCCACAGGGTGCTTGATGGAAAACTTCAAGAGTTGCCGAGGATCATGAGCTCGGTTTTTTTCCCATTGAGTTTCAGATGGGAAAGGCTCATCCACTTGGAGACTTCCTCAAGGCAGGGGGGGAGGTCGTTGGTCTGCTGGTTGGGGTGGCTTGGAGCTACGACCAGCTGTGTGTCATCGGCGTATGCACCATGTGAATCCCAAAAGGGGATACAACATCCGGCAGCGGGGCCATGTACACATTAAAAAGAGTGGGGCTCAGCGAAGAGCCCTGCGGGACTCCGCACCGTAAAGGGATGGGCTGTGAGTTAGCGCTGTCATCAAAAACCTGGAAGAATCTTCCTTCTAAGAAGGATTGTAGCCAGAATAGCGCTGTTCCGGTCACTCCTGCGCTCCTGAGGCGGTGAATCAGGACACGGTGATTAACCGTATCGAAAGCCGCACTCAGGTCAAGGAGGATGATGGCTGCTGCCCCTCCCGCATCAAGAATTTTTCTGGTTTCTTCCACCACTGATAGAATGGCGGTTTCCGTCCCTTGACAGGGGCGGAAGCCCGTTTGGGCTACTGCAAAGAGTATCGGGAGAGGAGGTACCCCCGCCGGGTGCCCCAACCCAGCTCGAACTACTCCGACAGTACCCCGTTCAGCCTCACCATTGCTGTTGGCCCATGATTCATGAGCTGCACCTAAGCCCGGAATCTCGGGCCAAAGCCCATACGCTCAAGAAGAGGGCACAGGTACGGCCACTCAATAGAATCAAATGCCTTCTCGGCGTCCAGCACCAAGAGAAGGGCTGGCACCTCCAGCCGCAGCAGCCGAGCCAGGCAACCAAAATGCCACCAGAGATATATGCAACATCAGAACTGAATGATCGGAAGCACTACCTCATCTATCACCTGTGAGAGGCGATTTGCCAGGACCTGGGCAAGCAGCTAAGGGGCCGATTCCGATCTCGGCCGGTAGGGCACCGAATCGGATTTGGCTTAACCGGATCTGATTCGGAGCCCTCGTTCCCGACCGATTCGTACGTGCGTCCGGGCGAGCGAGTACGATGCGAGCGCACGCGAAATAGCCGACCGACTCGTACGCGGGTCCGAACCGCTCCGACCGACTCGCACGGACACGACTCGCACCGCGCAATGGAGACGTTCCCCGGCCGGGCAAGTACGATGCGCGCCGCGAGCAGTCCGACCGACTCGCGCCGTCTGGCTCCAAAGGGCAGTCAGAGCCGGACTTTGGGGGTCCGTGTCTGACCACCCTGTATGCGTAGCCGTGCGAGTTGCACACAGGGGGGACCCATGGGTCCCCCCTACCTGTGCATGTACGGCGCGATTCGCATCGACGCGTACCCGCTGTAGGGGGCGCCCTTGTTTGCCTCGCACCCATTGAGTCAATGGGAGCCCGCGTACGCGTTGTACGACCGGCTCCCATTGACTTCAATGGGAGTCTGACCGAATCGAGTCCGATTGCATGCGTACGCATCGTACTCGTTCGGTTGGGCTGCCAGAGTCCGATTCGGTCAGAAATCTCTCCGGGTCCGGCTCGGTCGGAGTGATTTCCGGCCTGAATCGGAATCGGCCCCTTAGTCTCTACATTCAGATGGGAAATCAGCTGATACAAGGTGCATTCCTCTGGGGGCTTCCCAGGTTAATGGATCAATACAACCTGTACCAGCTGGAGATCCCTAGGAAGCGGCCCCCGACTGTGCCTCACAAAACAGAGCATGCTAGGGGCTTAAGCACCTTGCTCTTCCCACACATTGGGACCCGGAGCCTTTCCACTTTTGAGCTGGGCCAGAGCTTCTGCAATCTCCCTCTCTGTAATCTTTGCCTTGAGTGACTCCCGAGCCTCCCTACCCAAACGGGGCACCAGGAGATCATGCATGAACCCCCACATGCCCTCCATCGCCTCCTGTGTGAGACGGGATGTGTAGAGACTGCAAACATACCAGCAAAGGCCTGATCTCTTGCCACAGGCATTTTCACCCTCTCCCCCGTCGACATACATGCCGCTGGAATCCACCGCTGGCCCTCCTCCTTCCTGGCCAACCATGCCAGCAGCTTCCCTTCCTTGTTCCCTGCCTCATAGAGCCTGCTCTGCTGCGCCTGGTACAGGGTCCTCGCCTCCCGGTGAACCAGTCACCTGTTATCCTCATACAACAGTGCCAAACACCGAGAGCGCTCAGGGTCTGGCTGCTCCATATAATCAGTTTCCCCCCAGACACCTCCCTCTACAACTCCACCACCTCACAATATTTCTCCTAATCTTACCCACCACATGTGCAATCAACTGACCCCAGACCACCATCTTAAACACCTCCCAAAATACCTCTCCGAGGACAGTGATCCCTCATTCTCCTTGAAGTAATGGCCCTGCACCTCCGAAAGGTGATGACTGATATTCCAATCCTTCAGTTCACATGGGTCTAACCGCCAGCCAAACCAGGACAGGGCCCGGAACCCACAGTTCCGTAACGATTGGGGACTGACCAGAGATACCTCTAGTCAAGTAGGTGGTGTTCCTATATCTAAAACACTGTGACCCAGGTACCAGAAAGTAATTCAGTTGCACCAGCGAGAGCCGTTGGCCACATACGAGAACTGCCACTCCCCCGGGTGCATCACCCGCCACAGTTCCTCTAACCCAGTTGACCCCAGGAAAGAGCAAAATCTCAGGTCATCCCTAGGTGCCCCCCATCCACACAATGCAATCCTCAGCCCCATGCAGGGCCAGGTTAAGATCCCCCCCAAACAGCAACACAGCCTTCGGGCAATCAGAAATTCATTTCCCCATGTTCTCCAGGCCAGTCCCTTGTGTCCCAGGAGGGCAATACCAGGAAGCCACTATCAGATGCTCCCCATTCCACAAGTCACCTACCACCAGGCAGCAGTTCAACAAATCAGCCCATGTGTGGGTTATCTGGAAGGTCGTGGACCTACGGACCAAAATTACAACCCCACAGGCCCCAGCCAACTAGCATGTATGGACCAAGGACCGAAACCTGCCCCTTCCCTAGAAATCACAGTGAGAACACTTTAGGTGTGTTTCCTGCAGTAGGATCAGGTCCGGAGCCTGACGTTTCAAGTATTGCTGCACCACCCCCGCTTCAGCTTGTTCCAAAGCCCATTCACATTCCAGGAGAGGACTCTAAGGGAAGTGCCCCCCCGGCTATGTGTTGAGAACCAATCCCGGTCAGTGACTACGCACACTCAGCCCCATTCTTCTACCTCCCATCTGCCACCAGGATGCCAGTGTAATTATCGCTGCTGCAGCCCTTTAAAACTGTACCCTTCGCTCTGCCACATCATTGTTCGGGTGTAGAATCACCCACCACCCCTAGGCCTGAGACGCCTGTTGCCCCCTCAACTGTATGTACTGCTTGCCACATCTCCTTCAAGGCCATAAGGGCGATGTGGCCAGCCCACCCTCCAGAAGAAAAACCACCCCACCCCACCCACTCTCCTCAGTCCCTCCCACACCCCAAGAAGCCCATCGGTGCCTCCATCGTGAATATGGCCTCTCAGACAACCTCTTCTGCCATCATGGGGTAACTTTTGGATGGTCCACTCCCTCCTCAACCACCTCCGAGTTCGCCAACCCATCCTCCGACAGCTCTAAGGTAGGAGCCAACACCTCCCAACAATTTGCCGAAGGAGCCCATGCTATATATCTGTCAGGGAAAAAACCTTTTCACCCTCCCAGGAGCGATGAAAGAAACACACAATACACAGCAGTTGCTCAGGTACAAAATGAAATGTATTTGTAGTTACCAATGCTTGCTGGCCAGCAAGGAAGAAGTCAGTGCACACAATGGTGCTCTCAGTCTGCTTCTTCCCTGAGTGATTGGTCTTTGGGCTATATATATGTATTTTTAATGCAACCTCAGCAGAACTGGAAAAAGACAGAGTGCCAAACATGGGCAACAGAAATATTCCAGAGGCCATAATATGTATTAGGGCGCACTTTCCCTGTTTGCGCCTGGCGCACCTTAAAACAGGTGTGCCTAGTGCAAACAGAGAAAGTGCGCCCTATTACATAGAATGTGCTGCCCCCAGGTCAGCCACGAACTTGGCTGTCCTGGGGGCAGCGCATTCAAGTGAAATATGGAGCGGCTTTAAAGCAGCCACTCCGTGTTTTACTGTGCAGGCGACAACCCACCTGCACTTTTAACGGGGATTAGGGATCCCCTTGCAGGCGGGTGCAGTAAGTGACTGCACCCACCTTCAAGGGTATGTCTGGGGGGGTCCATGTCATCCGCTGTTCCCCCTCCAGAGGGCTGCTCTCAGGGCGCGTACTGACAGTGCGCCACCTTTAAGGGGGCACACTGACAGCGCGCCACCTTTAAGGTGCCACACTGTAAGTGCGCCTTCTTTAGAGCATCTTTGCCTCGTCGCCTGTGTCTGTGGTACGGCGTGGGCGATGAGGCAAAGGCATTCCCTCATTTGCATGCGGCACGCCCCATGCAAATGAGGAAACGCCTTCTGAAGGTATCGGTATTACAGAAGGGAACGCACAAGCATCTGCGGCCCCTTCTATGATATCAAAGTGTCCGGGGGCGTGCAAAGAGGGCGCAAACACTCGTTGTGCCCCCGGGGCACTTTCATAATACAACCCCAGATTGGCACCATGCCATTTATAATACAGACATACAGTGTAAGCAGAAATGAACAACTTGATGAGCCAACTAATGTGGAAGTAAGGAAAAGCAAAGTGCTGCTCTAAGTTGGCTCTGCTGTTGAAGTTTGCTCAGGCAAGGTCAGATTGGAAGACTGCAGCTCGGAGCAGCTTGCTATGGGGGAAGTGAAATAGTTTAGTAGATTGAGATAGTGTGGGTGAGAACTATAACTAAGTATGATATCTATGTAGTGTATGAATATGGATATATATATATATGAGATCAAGGCCGCGGATGGCGGCCGAAACGCGTAATGGACATGTAACAGCACAATAAAGCACATTACCTCCCGTCCCTCCCTCACCTTCCTTCAGCACCAATGAGGCCCCGCCTCCCACCCAGACCCACCCCCAGCATAAAAACTCTGCCCGCCCCCACCTCCACCTGTTTTTTTCTGTCTCCCTAGTGAGACTTACCTTCAGTTCCTCCCTGTGGCGGTGCCGGGGAGTCTTCAAGTTGGTTCTCTGCGACGGCGGTGCCCTCGACAGCGTTCTCCTGGCAGTGCCTCCTCTCCTCGTCTCCCTCATGGTATGGGGGCGGAGCGGTGGCTCAGGAAGCTGCTGCGTTGTTTGGCGGTCCTCCTGTGGCTGGGGCTGTGTTTCCGGGTCGGGCTGTCTTGGCTGCCTCCTCTCGGACTGCACTCTTCTGGGAGACCTGGTAGGACGGGTTTGTGCCCAATCTTTTATTTTGGCTGCGTTTTTGTGGTTTATTTCCTGTTTTGGGCAGTTTCCTGGCCTGGGCTTTCATTGGATGGTTCCTGGTGGGTTTTCTCTACATTTAGGTGACGGGGTGTTGCTTCTCCATTCCTCTGCTGCCATGGGTCGCAAAAGGGTGTTTAAGAAGAACAACCTGGTTTCTTCTTCCTCTTCTTCCTCTCCTGATGGTTCTCCTGTTCCCCTCAAGCGCCCTCGGGGTCGGGGCCTTTCTGGGGGTGATGTGCCTCTCATGTCCAAGGATGAAGTGCAGGGCATGATTGAGGCTGCGGTGGCTAAGGCTCTCTTGTCTCGTCCGGTGCCTGCTGCTCCTTCGCGTCCTCACTCGCTGGATCCTGCTGGGGCTGTTTCCCTGTCGGACGAGGAGGGTCCTTCTACCTCCTCTGGGGGAAAGTATATCTCCAGGGAGGAGCGCTGGGATGTTCTGGCTCATGTGCGGGACAATTTGGGGTTCCCTCCGTTCCAGCTGGGGGAGAGGGATGGGAGTCTTTTCCTCAGTATGCTTCTCCCTCCAAGTTGGGCATGCCCTTTCAGGGTCCGGTCAAGGACATGGTGTTGAGGGAGTGGCGTGAGATCGATAAGTTGCAGGTCCCTCGCTTCCTTCAGAAGCTGTACCTTTTGGAGGGGGAGGATCCCTTGCCTCACAGTTTGAAACTGGACTCTATCCTGGCCACTCTGATTGGCAAAACTGCGATTTTGCCTGAGGATTGTACCCCGGCGGATGCTACTGATAGGAAGGTGGACTCTGGCCTTAAACGCTCCTTTGCTGCTGGGAACCCGGCGCTGCGGGCTAGCCTTTTCTCTGCCTACTCGGCGCAGTCTCTGGTGCAGGATTTCGAAAAGTTGGCTGCCGCGGTTCAGGAGGGGTCTGAATGCTCTGACCTCCTGGCTGCTATGGAGCAGCAGGCTCGGCTGCTGGCGGATATTTCGTCTGATGTGATCAAGTCTTCCGCTATGTCCACTGGAGCTTTGGTGGCGGCGCGTCGTTCCCTCTGGCTCCGATCCTGGAAGGCTGATCCTGGTGAGAAGGCGGCTCTGTTGAAGTTGCCTTTTGATGGACTGGCTCTGTTTGGGGAACAATTGCCTGCCCTAATTTCGAAGGCTTTCAAGGAGCGGAAGCATGCCTTGCCCTCCGGTGCCTGTCTCCGGTCCCCGCAGGGTGGCTCTGCTGGACGGGGTGTCCTGTTTGCTTGCCAAAAATGCCATCTGCCGGGTTCCTGTCGCGGAGATGGGGACGGGGACCTACTCCATTCTGTTTCTGGTGCGGAAGGTGACCGGCGGCTTTCGGCCTGTCCTGGATCTCAAGTGGGTCAACTCCTGGGTTCGGCCCGTTCACTTCCGCATGTTGACCCTTCAGGCCATCATTCCTCTGGTTCAACCTGGCGACTTCCTGGCTTCCGTGGATCTCGAGGACGCCTATCTCCACATCCCTGTGGCCACTTCTTCTCAGCGTTTCCTGAGGTTCGCTGTGGGAGACGCCCATTTTCAGTTTTGCGTGCTTCCCTTCGGCCTCAGGTCCGCGCCCAGGGTTTTCACAAAGGTCCTGGCACCTCTCATGGCTCTCCTACATGCAGAGGGGGTTTTCATTCATCCTTATCTGGACGACCTCTTGCTGCATGCTGCGGGGGAGTCTCTTTTGCTCGCTCACATCGGGAGGGCCTTGGAGGTTCTTCAGGGGCACGGGTTCTTGGTGAACTGGGGAAAGTCTTCTTTGATCCCCTCTCAAGACATGGTGTTCATCGGGGCTCGTTTTCAGACTTTGCTCGGCCTTGTTACCTTGTCCGACAAGCGCTTGCTCTCTCTTCAGTCCCAGGTTCGGGCCTTGATGTCCCGGGCGGCTTCTCCGGCGGTCCAGTGGCTACGGGTGCAGGGGCACATGGCTTCCGTGGTGTTTCTGGTTCCTTGGGCTCGTTTTCATCTCCTCCGCCTGGCCAACTGGATCCTGTTGGGTTGGTCTCCGGGGTCTCAGAGTCTCCTGTCCCTGCTGCCCATGTCGGACCGGATCCGGGGGGAGCTCTCCTGGTGGCTCTGCCGGCGTCACCTTCTGGCTGGGGTTTCGCTGGCTCCTCCGGCTCCGCTTGTGGTGACTACGGACGCCAGCCTGTCCGGATGGGGTGCTTGGCTGGGGTCGGATCAGGTTCAGGGGTGCTGGTCACTTCTACACTCACGGAGGTCCTCCAACTGGCGGGAGTTGAGGGCGATTTGGCTTGCCCTGGTGCACTTTCAGGACTCTCTGCAAGGTCGTTGGGTGTTGATTCAGACGGACAATCTGGTGGCGAAGTCCTATGTCAACCGTCAGGGGGACCCGGTCCCGGTCCTTGAACTTGATTGCCAGCGTCATCTTTCAGTGGGCTCAGGTCTGGGTGCTGGGTCTGTCGGCTCTCTACATTCGGGGGTGGACAATGTGAGGGAGGATCTGTTGAGCAGGGAGATTCCGTCATCTCGGGAGTTCTCTCTCCTTCCCGGTGTGTTCGTCCAGTTGGTGAGTCGTTGGGGCCTCCCTGTGGTGGACCTGTTTGCGGATCCGGGGAATGCCAAAGTGGTCCGGTTCTGTTCTCTGGGCAGGTGTCCCGGGTCTCTGGGGTCGACGGCTTGACCTGTCCTTCGCCTCGGGGTCTGCTGTATGCCTTCCCCCCTTTCCGCTGCTCCGCTCCTTTCTGGTGCGGGTCCGCAGGGACTGTGCTCAGGTGTTGTTGGTGGCTCCCTGTTGGCCGCGGGCGAGTTGGTTTCCTCTCCTGTCCGGGCTGTGTTGCGACCGGGAGTGGGTCCTTCCACTGGTTCCGTCCCCTTTGGAGTTTCCGGCCCTTCCTCTGGATTCTCTGCGGAGGTTGCACCTGACGGCCTGGCGGTTGAACAGCAGGGCTTAGCTGGGTTGGGGGTTCCTGCCCCTTTGGCTGTTACTTTGCAGGCTTCCCGTAGATCCTCTACTCTGCTTTCCTATGCTAGGCATTGGCGGGTCTTTTCGGCCTGGTGTGCTGGCAAGGGTGTTGATCCCACGGTTGCTGCCCTCTTTGTGGTGATGCAGTTCCTGCAGGATGGGGCTCTTCTGGGGTTGTCGGTGGCTTCTCTGCGGGTGCAGTGGGCAGCTATTCAGGCTTTTCGGGGCTCCTGGCGTAATTTGCAAGATGAAGGGGCTCTGATGCCGCGTTTTTTTCAGGGACTGTTGAATTTGTTTCCCCGCCCTGTTCGGTCCTTCCCTTCGTGGGATTTGCATTTGGTGTTGGATGTCCTGTCTGGTCCTCCCTTTGAGCCCCTTGAGGGTCTTGAGTTGCGTCTCTTGACTTTTAAGACTTGTTTTTTGGTCGCTATCACCTCGGCGCGGCGCTTGGGGGAGTTGGGGGCCTTGTCTTGTAAGTTTCCCTTCTGTAAGGTCTTTTCGGATCGGGTGGTTCTGGTTCCGGTTCCGTCCTTTGTCCCTAAAGTCAATTCGGCTTTTCACCTCAGTCAGGAGGTGATTTTGCCTGAGTTCTGTCCTGCTCCTTCCTCGGCTGAGGATTGTCGCTTGCATTGTTTGGATGTCCGTCGGGCTTTGCTGTGGTACCTGCAGGTTGTGGAGTCCTTCCGGGTGGGGGACTCTTTGTTTGTTAACTTCGGTCCAGCTAGGAAGGGTGTTAAGCCTTCCACGGCTTCTTTGAGTCGTTGGATTCGGTCCACGGTTTTGATGGCTTACCATCTTAAGGGGTGGCTCCTCCTGTGGGGGTTCAGGGGCGTTCCACTCGCAGTATGGCGGCTACGGTGGCTGAGTTGCAGGGGGCTTCGGTGGTGGAAATCTGTAGGGCGGCGACCTGGTCTTCTCCCTCTACTTTTGTCCGTCACTATCGGATTGCGAGTCTGGAGCGTTTGGATAATGTTCTGGGCCACAGGGTTTTGTCCTCTATGCGGGACCAGGGATGTTGATCTGCTGTGTTTGGGGCACTGTATTACATTTTGGTGTTTCTTTATCACTCAGTTGTCCGTCTCTGTTTTCTTCTGCTTGCTATGTCCTCATTGGTGCTGAAGGAAGGCGAGGGAGGGACGGGAGGTAATGCTTCCATTTCTAACGATAATGGCATTACTCCTAGTCCTACTCCCTCGCCTTCCTTCGAGGACCCTCCCTCCCTCCCGGTGCGGTTCAACTGAGTGCTAGCTCGGCTTGTTTACGTACAGGTGGAGGTGGGGGCGGGCAGAGTTTTTATGCTGGGGGTGGGTCTGGGTGGGAGGCGGGGCCTCATTGGTGCTGAAGGAAGGTGAGGGAGTAGGACTAGGAGTAATGCCATTATCGTTAGAAATGGAAGCATATCAATTTGGAGTCTGTGCCCGACTATTTGTGCATCGACAATTTCGGGATTGTATTTATATATATACATATATGGATATATATGGATATTTTCCGAACAATTATCTCTTTAGGATATTTATATCCTACACTAGTGTAAAAAAGAAAAAAAAAAAGAAAAAAAAAAAATCTATATACATATATGGTGCAGAGACTATGGGGCCGATTCTGATTCAGGCCGGAAATCTCTCCGACCGAGCCGGACCCGGAGAGATTTCCGACCGAATCGGACCCTAGCAGTCCGACCGAACGAGTACGATGCGTTCGCATGCTATCGGACTCGATTCGGTCGGACTCCCATTGAAGTCAATGGGAGCCGGTCGTACAACACGTACGCGGGCTCCCATTGACTCAATGGGTGCGAGGCAAACAAGGGCGCCCCAACAGCGGGTACGCGTCGAAGCGGGTCGCGCCGTACATGCACAGGTAGGGGGGACCCATGGGTCCCCCCTGTGTGCGACTCGCGCGGCTAGGCGTACAGGGGGGTCTGACACGGACCCCCAAAGTGCGGCTCCGACTGCTCTTTCGAGCCGGACGGCGCGAGTCGGTCGGACTGCTCGCGGCGCGCATCGTACTTACCCGGCCGGGGAACGTCTCCATTGCGCGGTGCGGGTCGTGTCCGTGCGAGTCGGTCGGAGCGGTTGGGTCCCGTGAACGAGTCGGTCGGCAATTTCACGTACGTTCGCATCGTACTCGCTCGCCCGGACGCACGTCCGACTCGGTCGGGAAACAGGGCTCCGAATCGGATCCGGTAATGCCGAGTCCGATTCGGAGCCCTACCGGCCGAGATCGGAATCGGCCCCAGAATATCGGGTCATAAATATCGAATTGCACAAATATCGAGGCATAAATATCGTGGGTCAGAAATATCGACAGCAAGAATATCGTGGTCAAGAATATCAATTTAAGGTAAGTAATATCGATTTTAAAAATATCGAAGTGTTTAATATCGTTTGCAAAAACATAGGGGGTCATTACGATGGCGGGCGGATTGCCACCGCCCGGCCGGCGGTGGCGACCGCCGGGCCGGCGGTGGACATCCACCCGCGATCACAACCCAGAAAACCGCCGGTCAGATTAGGATGGCGGTGGGAAATTCCGACCGCCGCTTTTCTGCCGGTTGCCATCTGCACTCCGGCCTGGCGGACGGAGCAGGACCGGGATAATGGTGGCGGTGCCGAGCAGGCTCCACCGGCACAATTATGATGCCGGCGGTAGCCAGCCTTTCCGCAGCAGTCAAACCGCCATGGCAAGGCTGGCGGAGAGTGTCTTCCGGGGGCCCGTTGCGGGTCCCCAATGTGTTGGGGGGGTGTGGGTGCACTGGGGGGTACCCATGGTCCCCCCCTACATTTACCTGTACCAGGTGGCAGGCACTGTGCAGTGCCTGCCACGCAGTGCAGGGAAATGCAGGACATGCTCCTTTCGTCATCGTGGCAGTGCTGCGGGCAGCAGCAACCGCCGCAATGTTAATGCCCGAGATTGTACCGCCGCGGTTGGATTTCGACCGCGGGCCATCGTAATTCGACCGGCGGTTGTCTCGCTGGCCATGCGGGCGGTCTTTTCCCGCTACCATGGCGGTCGGGGAGGTTTTCCGACCGCCATCCTAATCAGCCCCATAGTTGTTAAAAATATCATTTTTATTATTGTTATGTATTTTAGTATATATTTGATATGTATGTGATGTGTGTGTTTTTTTTATGAGAATTGTTTGTATTTTTAATATATGTGTTACATTTTTAGTAGTTATTATTTTTTTTATTTGAAATTTGCGCTTTTAGTTCCGTAGCGGGTTGTGGGTTCATAGGGGAATAGGGTGGGAAGTAATTTAGTTATATTAAATTTATTAATTTATTTTTATTTGAATTTTTTGTTTTTAGTTCCGTAGCGGGTTGTGGGTTTATAGGGGAACAGGGTGGGAAGTAATTTAATTATATTACATTTATTGATTAATTTTATATTTATTAATATTTATTAATTTAATTTATTAATATTTGTTTAATTGAGATGTTATAGTGTTAAATGTGCAAAGTAAATTATTATTAATTAATTGGTTGTTAATTAATTTTAAATAATTAATTGGTAATTAATTATGGTAATTG
Source organism: Calotriton arnoldi (assembly GCA_963921515.1). Taxonomy (NCBI): domain Eukaryota; kingdom Metazoa; phylum Chordata; class Amphibia; order Caudata; family Salamandridae; genus Calotriton; species Calotriton arnoldi. The sequence goes on from CAWUFW010000306.1 coordinate 2,247,993, forward strand.
TGTAATTAATTTTAGGTGTGTGTTGTGGTGTTTATAGGTGTAAAGGGTGTGAAGTAATTTATTTTTAATTTATGAATTAATAATTGGTTTTTAATTAATTTTAATTACTTATATTGGTTATTAATTTTGATAATTGTGTAATTAATTTTAGGTGTGTGTTTTGGTTTATATAGGTGTAAAGGGTGGGAAGTAATTTATTTTTAATTGATGAATTAATAATTGGTTGTTAATTAATTTAAATTAATTAATTGGTAATTAATTATGGTAATTGTGTAATTAATTTTAGGTGTGTGGTGTGGTGTTTATAGGAGTGAAGGGTGGTAAGTAATTTGTGTTTAATTAATATATAGTTGTTAATTAATGTTAATTATTTGATATTTATTTTGGGTAATTGTTTATTTTTGTGTGTGTTGTTTTTACTTTTAAAGGGGTAAAGGGTGGGTATTAAATGAAATTAAATTATTTAATTATTAGTTGTTAATAGTAATAGCTTTAAATTTTAAAATAAGTTTTAAATGTGTTTTATTATTTTATAGTTTAATTTAGGTGTGTGTTGTGGATATTATAATGTTAAAGTTTGTGTAGTTAATTAATGTTTATTAGTTTTTTAAATTAATAATATTTTTTTAATTGATTATTAATTATGTTAATTATGTAAATACATTTAATTAAAATGTTGAAGTGTTTTGTTATTGGTGTAGTGTTATAGGGTAGGAAATAAAATAAACACATTTATGTTTTAATTAATTTTTTTGTTTGTAAATATTTTCTAGTTTAAAAGAATAATTTTTTTGTAAATGTATTTATTATTTATTTTATATAATATTTCTAGGTTTTTGTTATATGTAATTAATATTTAACACAGTGGTTCCCAATCTGTGCGCCGCGGCTCCTTGGTGCGCCCTCCAGACTAGCCAGGGGCGCTGCGCTCCAAAGGTTTCGGAATTTCGATTTCAGGCCATAAATTGCCGGTAACATCACAGAAATGTGTTATTTGGTAAAAGCATGAAACCTCTTTATCCACCAGATGGCAGCAGAGCACTCTTTATTAAGAGCGCATAACTGAATACTTTGACTTTCTCAAAAGCTACATCGTGTTCCTTCACCCAAACGAAAGACACACCTTTCCTAAGAAGTTGCCTCAAAGGATCTACAACAATATTATAGGTAAGCATATTATTTATTAACCGTTATTGTTATTTGTAAGTGGTGCTTACTTATGCTTACTTGTATTATTGAGAGCGTGTTCTCCTGTTCTTAATTCTGGAGTGTTGGGAGGCTGTAGATGGCTGGAACGGACAGTTGGTGGAGCTGGTTGTTTTAAAAGGCATATTCAGTTTGGCGTCCCTACCTGTTTAAATGCTTGAATTCAATGTTACCTCATTTGTGTGGCTTCATTTCTTCCAACACCCACACAATGTTTGTGGTGACCTGTGGCGCATATTTGGCTTCCTGAAGTTATAAAGTACATCTTCCTAAAGTAAATTAAGTCATTTTTCTTCTTATAAAAGAATTGACATTTATTGTGTGTGATAAATGTCCCAACTGAACTAGGTGGTCCATCCCATTCTACACTACAGGAGTACCCCATGACTGTTAGGCATGTCATGGGGTACATGACCCAACTTTATCCCAATTATTTTCATGGAGAAAAGTGCAAGTACTCCCGAGGCCATCCACCCGCAAAAAAAATTAGCATAATAGGGAGCCACGGCCAACGGCCAATAAGCCAAGGGAGCCATGGGTTGAAAAAGTTTGGGAACCACTGATTTAACCCCTTGCACGCTGCGCGAATTCCCCCACTGTGCGGGCGAATTAATGAGTGGGCGGGGTTCGGACAGCCCCTGGCCGTCCTCCGCACACGCCCACCGTGATGTCGGACGGCCGGGGGCCGTCCGACGCATGCAAGGGGTTAATATGTGTTCTTTTTATATGTTTAATATTGTTTTATATTTATTTTTTTAATATTGTTTATTATTATTATTTTTTGTTTTAATTTTTATTAATTTTTTTGTTTAAGTGTTTGAGTGTGAATAGTAATTATTTTTTCTCCACTATCCAACACTTTCCCTTTTGTTGCATTCACTGGAGTGGGAATAGTAATTTTTACCCCTCCGTTATCCAGCACTTTCCCTACTGTTGCACTCAGTGGAGTGGGACTAGTAATTTTTTCCCCTCCGCTATCCAACACTCTCCCTACTGTTGCTCTCACTGGATTTGGAATAGTAATTTTTACCTCTCCGCTATCCAATACTTATTCTATTGTTGCACTCAGTGGAGTGGGAATAGTAATTTTTACCACTCCGCTATCCAACACTTTCCCTACTGTGGCTCTCACTGGAGTGGGAATAGTAATTTTTACCCCTCCACTATCCAACACTTTCCCTACTGTTTCACTCTTTGGAGTGGGAATAGTCATTTTTATATCTTTGCTATTCAACACTTTCCCTACTGTTTCTCTTACTGGAGTGGGAATAGTAATTTTTACCCCTCCCCTATCCAACACTTTCCCTACTGTTGCACTTACTGGAGTGGGAATAGTAATTTTTTCCCCTCCGCTATCCAACACTTTCCCTATTGTTGCTCTCACTGGAATGGAAATAGTAATATTTACCCCTCCGCTATCCAACACTTTCCCTACTGTTGCACTCTTTGGAGTGGGAATAGTAATTTTTACATCTTCGCTATCCAACACTTTCCCTTCTGTTGCACTCACAGGAGTTGGAATAGTAAATGTAATTATTTTGCTATCCAATACTTTCTCTACTGTTGCACTTATTGTATTGGGCAATATAAGTTTGAATTTTCTTTTATAGTTTAATGTTTTAATTTATTCTAGAATGCTTTTTTTATATTTTAAATTATTTATATATATATATATTTTATTTTTATATAATTTATTTTTTTTAAATAAATTAAAGATAACAGTTTATTAATTATTACAAAGTAAATATATATATATGTATAAATTATTTTGTTTGTGTGTTTATTTTTTTTAATTAAGTTTATTTGTTATATTTTGTAAAAATGTATATTAAATGTAATTTATTTTGTTAAAATTAATATTAATGTTTAATATATTTAATATATAATTTCTTATTTTATATATATATTTAAATTGATATTTTTTACTTCTATATTTTTTACATCGATATTTTTGATTCAATATTTTTGTACTTACCTGTTTAGGAATAGGAGTCGATATTTTTGTATTCTATTTTTTTTTCCCGATATTTAGAACATCGATATTTTTGACATCGATATTCTATCAGTGAACCTACATATATACATGTATATATGGTATAAACATAGTTACATATCTTTGGGGGGCATTACACAGTGCTTAGATGAAATGCATATTTTGTCACATAGATACATACCAATGAGATAATCATTATTGAAACATAGACAAAATGATATACTAGTATTCAATGTGTTTATATTCTATAGGTCAATAGCCATTAATTCAGATATTTCTTTATGTACTTCCTCTACTTCCTGTAATATTATCACATCCACTGGGTCACTGTGCAATGTATATTTGTTCAATGTCCCTTAGTTCCAGTGCACTCTCTGTAGGTCTCAGTAATGTAAAGGCACGCAGTGTGCTGTCATCTTCTTTTCCTCCTCATCCGCAGTCGTCTTGTTCATAGGCAGTTTCATGGACGTGCCCTGCATTGTCCTCTTCAGTATATTTTTCTGCAGGTGCAGACCATCACCTTTCTTCAAGACTTTGGGGCTGATTAGGATGGCGGGCGGAAAAGCATCCCGACCGCCGTGGTCGCAGAAAAGTACCGTCCGCCGGTACCGCGGCATAACCGACGGTCAGATTAGGATGCCTTGCCTGAAACACCCTACCGCGGCGGTCGGATTCCAGGATTCACCACTGGAAAAGCTGAAAATCCGTCCACAGCGGTCAGATTTGCTGTGGAAAGGCCAAAGACCGCCGTTTTCCCAGCGGTCAGGAACACATGGAGCTATCCGCAGTATTGCCACTGCCATCCCCGTATGGCCGGATTCTCCGCTGCAGTGTGATGGGCTGTTTGGGGCATCGTGATTCGACCGGCGGTCTTCACTGCATTCTGCACGGCGGTACCTCTCTATTGGCTCCGTCTGCTACTGGTGCGGACGGAGATTACTGGCGTAATGACAAACACCGCAGCGGATGGGAAATGGCCTATCTACGCCCATCATAATTCGGCAGTTGCAATGACCACCGATGGAGTGCGGAAAAAGGCATTTTCCGCCGCCGCTGGCACGGCGGTTGTGCCTCCGCCCGCCATCCTAATGAGCCCCTTTGTTGTGTGCTTCACTCAACAGCATCAATTGGTGTCACCGTCCCGGTGATGCTAGATGATGGGCCCTCAGCGTGGCCCTTAGGAATGGTCTGGTGTCTCTTCTCCTAGTCTGGTGTGTTGAACAGCTCCTTTGGTGACAGATGCTCATCAGTTACTGGTACCTCCATCTCAGGCATTGGGGGTGGAGCTCTACATCTTGTTCAATGGATCCACTGAGGGCCTCCTTTGACCGATGTCTGTGTCACTAGGAGCACAATGTGGGGTCCAGTCAACCTAGAACTAAGTGAAACATCTTTTATTTTTCTCACCATGACCATGTCTCCAGCTTTAAAAGGGTGCGAGGGCTCTGAGGACTGATGTGGCACATCTTCCTTCACCTGTAGATGGTGATGGGTCAAGACTGCTGACAACTGTACAGCGTACTTCTAACACAAAATCAAAAAGAAGGGGGACACAGGGAGCTACATAAAGGTCCAGTGACTCGTGCTCCCGAAAAGTACTCTACAACCAACGAGAGTCACTGTTCCTATCAGAGAGAAGCAAAGACAGAAAGCTGGTGTCGTTCTACTACTGTGGTTGTTGGGGACAGTGTGTCCTGTTCTTGATGCCCTCACAAACCCCGAAGGATGTCATGCCTCATCATTGGGCTATTGCTCCTCGTCGGGCTGGTGCTGCAATGCCCTACGGGTCCCCGAAGGGTCACTTTGTCGAAGATCTTTTAGATAAAGCCGTAATGATGCTAGGGGGTGAGTGGCAGTGGTGTCCTAATGTGGATTTAAAAAATGACTGGATGGGTGCTTGGAGAATCTTTTGAAGAAAATAGTTTTTCTACATGTTTTGCGCAATTTAACGGTCTCAGGAGGAGATCCCTTGCGCTTCTTCAGGACCAGAAAAGCGGCGGAGACGGTGTGAGGTCGGGAAGGTGTATGGGCTCCCTTTTCTACGGGGAACTGTCTCGAGGGACCCACAGCCGATTCTCATGGGGATTTCTTCCCGCTTAATTTGAAATACTACTTCCTTACTTCCTAAGTGGCACTAGATTAATCACTACAGGCCACGTATCTGATCTATCTATCACTACACGCTTTTCTGGTCCTGAAGAAGCGCATGGGATCTCCTCCTGAGACCGTTAAATTGCGCGAAACATGTTGACCTAAGAAACATACCCACTAGGGGTGTTTCACAAACCTAGCTACAGCGGGCTATTACATCCCTCAAATCAGCACCACCTTCTTGGTTTTTACTAATGACAGAGGGACTATTTTCTTCAATAAATTCTCCAAGCACCCATCCAGTCATTTTTTAACTCCACGTTAGGACACCACTGCCACTCACCCCCACGCACCATTACGGCTTTATCTAAAAGATCTCTGAAAAAGTGACCCTTCAGGGGACCCGTAGGACATTACAGCACCAGCCCCACGAGGAGCAATAGCCCAATGATGAAGCATGACATCCTTTGGGGTGTGTGAGGGCATCAAGAACAGGACACACTGTCCCCAACAACCACAGTAGTAGAACGACAACAGCTTTCTGTCTTTGTTTCTCTCTGATAGGAACATTGACTCTCATTGGTTGTAGAGTAACTGTACAGCGTAGTCAGAAGTTTTAGTGCTACTTGGGACACTTTGAGAGGCAACCTCACCCCCACTGACATAGGCAGCCCCATCAGTACATCATGGAGGGAAAAAAGAGTTGTCCTAGATGGCGTCACCTTTACGGCATGTAGCACTAAAGGCATAACATCAGGCCATTTCAGGCCTGTTGCACCAGTGGTTTTTAGTAATCTATTTATTTAATTTTACCGTGGAGTTCATCCTCTTCACCTTGCCTGAACTTTCGTGGTGGTATGATCCATGCAGTTTTCACTCTTTTTCACTATTCCCAAACACTCACACATCTTTTGCATAACTGCAGCCACAAAGTCACCCCCAAAGGCAACCCCACCATTGCTATTTATGTCCTGGGGGACCCCAAACCTGGGTATGAAGCCTTTTATCAAGAATTGCGCAACCATTGCAGCATCAGTCTTCCTTGTTGGAAACACCTCAATCCATTTTGAAAACTGATCCACCCACACCAGCAAATATTTCAATCCATTCACTGGAAAGCAAAGTCTATCTGCAGGTTGGTAAAAGGACCCTGCGGTACCGGCAAGTTATTCTGTGTAGCAGGGGGACATACCTTTAGAATGTTGGGCATTGACAAACAAGACAGTGGGAGCAGACTTTAGTTTCAACTCTGGTGTCAACTGTTGCAATAGCATACCCAGCTCTGTAATTAGTGCCTATCATTTTGCTGGAGGAACCATCAGTGTACCACTCATAGTCTGCCTTTTCTCATGGTGTCTGCTGTAAATCTGGTCTTGGTGTGGTGCAATTTTCTACAGTGTCAACACAGTCATGCTTAGGGTCTGATCAGAATCACCTATTGCAGGTAATGATTTTGCCACATTAACAGGTGGGCATCTTTTAATTGTGATATTAGTGTTAGACAACAAGGTGACCTCATAACCTGTTTACCTGAAAGCTGCAAAATGTTGTAACGCTGCAGATGACAACAACAACTGTACCAAATGTGGCACCTAAACAATACAAGTATAGTCCAACACAATGGGAGCCGTCCTCACTACCATCACAGCTGCCAACGCCCAGTCACTGTTGAGAGCAAAATCACATAGTAGTGTGCCACAGGTCTTTTTCAAGCTCTGTCAGCACACCATTTCAAACAGAATAACATTTGCAATGCCATTTTGCTCTGACACATGGAGATGGAAGGGCAATTTGTAGTCAGGCAGCCCCAATGCTAGGGCAGTACACATTGGGGTCGATTCCGATTCGGGCCGGAAAAAGCACCGACCGACTCGGAGCCGGAAAAATTACCGACCGACACGTACCAGTGGCGCCCGACACGCCAAGTACGATGCAAGCCGCGATAAATCCGACCGACACGTCAGGAAACCAAGCCGACCGACCGAGCCGCTCGGAAAATAGCAATCCGGCCGGAAAAACACGCGAATCCAACCGACCGACACGCACCCGGAACAAATCCGACCGAATCGTACCCGCCAACTCCAACCCGCAAAGTACGATGCAAGGCGCGAAAAACCCGACCGAGTCGGACGGAGGACAAGCCGTACGACCGACACGCATACAAAACCGAGCCGAAGCAACACAATACACCGCGACCGACGCGTACGCAGCATACAAAACTGCACAAACACAGCGTGAACGAAACGGAAAACACCGTACGAGACCAATGCAGGGTCCGACTCGGTCACAAGAACGTTTCCAACATACACAAACAGCACAAAGGAAAAATCAACCAAAAAAGGCCAAACAAGCAATTACCAAGCCAATAAATACTGGGGGGGTGGGGACAGAGAACAAAGACACACCCACAACTCCACCTATATAAAGGACACAAATCACTACCATGAGCCTTTGCAAATGCCATTCCACTGCCAGCACCCAAGAGAAAGCAACCACACACCCACAGCTCATCCCTCACACAAGCCACACACCAGCAGCACACCAACAAATACCTACCTCACATACACCCAGCACAACACACACCCACACACCCTCACCTGCACACCAACACACACATCACCCACCATCACCACCCATCACCATGCCCCCCAAGAAGAATCACAAGTTCCTAGATTGTGAATTGGAAGTCCTGGTAGACGAGATCCTCAGGGTAGAGCCACAGCTGTTTGGCACATTGGTCCAACAGACCCCCATGTCGCAGAAAACCAAGATGTGGGAGAGGATCATCAACAGGGTGAACGCCCAATCACCATGTCGGCGCACAAAGACCGACATCCAGAACAGGTGGTATGACGTGCGCAGGAGGGTACGGAAACTGCTGAAGCAAGACTACATCAACAGCCAACACACCGGCAGTGGCCCTCCTGCCAAGCCAATATACCTCAGGCCCTGGGAGGAGAAGGTGCGGGCCATCCTACCGCCAGTGAGCATATATGGACTAGAGGACATCCCAGAGCCTGGTGAGTACACAACAAATGTACACAATATACTGCCACAAAACACACACACATCACTGTCAAGGGGAGAGTCAAACCATGCACTCATAGCAATCACACAGCAACCAGAACAGAATCATCCCAAAATGTGTATGTCAGTCAGAGAAACACAACACATGCCATCAAAAAAGTCACATCCAACTGTGCCAACACATGTACAAACACAAACACAACTACAGCTAGGCAGTGGCACAAATAGAACTAACAAACACATCCACACATGTAGCCACCACAACAACACCAACACACAGTGAAGACCACTCAAAGGAAGGAATTCTGTGTATGCTGGCCAAGTCAGTGTAGCCAATAGCATCATGGGAGTCGCAGTCACACATATTGCCCCCCCCACAACTGTCCCATCAACACCACCCTGAACCATGCCCACATCACAGGGAGTGGAGAAGGACTCACAAGATGGCTGACACTGGCTACTGCTGTGGGGAGCACAAGGCCCTGCTGCCAACTGTGCACCAACAAACAGCAGGACACCACTGACTGACATCCTGAGAGACAACTTACACTCCCTGCAATGCAAGCACGTTCCATGGTGGGATATCTGGCTGGCTGGCTGGGTGGGAAGGGGGACTTGCAGCACTGACTATAGTCACCAGCACCTCCCCTCACCCCCCCCCAACACAAACTCCACAGTACCCACCTGGTAGAATGCAATGCCCTCCATCCTAACACAAGATCCCACAAAGCACCACCACCCTGGGTTATGTTGTGTGAAGCACAGGGACACTCTTGGGACTCTTAGCCAAACAACTGCCAGGACAACACTCCCAGCCATCCTGTCAGCACAGCCAGCCCACCCCACAGGGAAGCAGAGTCAAAAGGAAGGAAGCATGGGCATGCTGGGAAGAGGGGTGGAGGCAATAGCATGATGGGAGTCGTAGTCACTGATATTGGTCACCCCCACAACTGTCCCATCAACACCACCCTGAACCATGCTCACATCACAGGGAGTGGAGAAGGACTCACAAGATGGCTGACACTGGCTACTGCTGTGGGGAGCACAAGGCCCTGCTGGCAGCTGTGCACCAACAAACAGCAGGACACCACTGGCTGACATCCTGAGAGACAACTTCCACTCCCTGCAATGCAAGCACGTTCCATGGTGGGATAACTGGCTGGCTGGGTGGGAAGGGGGACTTGCAGCACTGACCATAGTCACAAGCACCTCCCCTCACACCCCCCCCACACACAAACTCCACAGTACCCACCTGGTAGAATGCAATGCCCTCCATCCTAACACAAGATCCCACAAAGCACCACCACCCTGGGTTATGTTGTGTGAAGCACAGGGACACTCTTGGGACTCTTAGCCAAACAACTGCCAGGACAACACTCCCAGCCATCCTGTCAGCACAGCCAGCCCACCCCACAGGGAAGCAGAGTCAAAAGGAAGGAAGCATGGGCATGCTGGGAAGGGGGTGGAGGCAATAGCATGATGGGAGTCGTAGTCACAGACATTGCTCAGCCTCACAACTGGCCCATCAACACCACCCTGAACCATGCTCACATCACAGGGAGTGGAGAAGGACTCACAAGATGGCTGACACTGGCTACTGCTGTGGGGAGCACAAGGCCCTGCTGCCAACTGTGCACCAACAAACAGCAGGACACCACTGACTGACATCCTGAGAGACAACTTACACTCCCTGCAATGCAAGCACGTTCCATGGTGGGATATCCGGCTAGCTGGGTGGGAAGGGGGACTTGCAGCACTGACCATAGTCACAAGCACCTCCCCTCACACCCCCCCCCACACAAACTCCACAGTACCCACCTGGTAGAATGCAATGCCCTCCATCCTAACACAAGATCCCACAAAGCACCACCACCCTGGGTTATGTTGTGTGAAGCACAGGGACACTCTTGGGACTCTTAGCCAAACAACTGCCAGGACAACACTCCCAGCCATCCTGTCAGCACAGCCAGCCCACCCCACAGGGAAGCAGAGTCAAAAGGAAGGAAGCATGGGCATGCTGGGAAGGGGGTGGAGGCAATAGCATGATGGGAGTCGTAGTCACTGATATTGGTCACCCCCACAACTGTCCCATCAACACCACCCTGAACCATGCTCACATCACAGGGAGTGGAGAAGGACTCACAAGATGGCTGACACTGGCTACTGCTGTGGGGAGCACAAGGCCCTGCTGGCAGCTGTGCACCAACAAACAGCAGGACACCACTGACTGACATCCTGAGAGACAACTTCCACTCCCTGCAATGCAAGCACGTTCCATGGTGGGATAACTGGCTGGCTGGGTGGGAAGGGGGACTTGCAGCACTGACCATAGTCACAAGCACCTCCCCTCACACCCCCCCACACACAAACTCCACAGTACCCACCTGGTAGAATGCAATGCCCTCCATCCTAACACAAGATCCCACAAAGCACCACCACCCTGGGTTATGTTGTGTGAAGCACAGGGACACTCTTGGGACTCTTAGCCAAACAACTGCCAGGACAACACTCCCAGCCATCCTGTCAGCACAGCCAGCCCACCCCACAGGGAAGCAGAGTCAAAAGGAAGGAAGCATGGGCATGCTGGGAAGAGGGGTGGAGGCAATAGCATGATGGGAGTCGTAGTCACTGATATTGGTCACCCCCACAACTGGCCCATCAACACCACCCTGAACCATGCTCACATCACAGGGAGTGGAGAAGGACTCACAAGATGGCTGACACTGGCTACTGCTGTGGGGAGCACAAGGCCCTGCTGCCAACTGTGCACCAACAAACAGCAGGACACCACTGACTGACATCCTGAGAGACAACTTACACTCCCTGCAATGCAAGCACGTTCCATGGTGGGATATCCGGCTGGCTGGGTGGGAAGGGGGACTTGCAGCACTGACCATAGTCACAAGCACCTCCCCTCACACCCCCCCAACACAAACTCCACAGTACCCACCTGGTAGAATGCAATGCCCTCCATCCTAACACAAGATCCCACAAAGCACCACCACCCTGGGTTATGTTGTGTGAAGCACAGGGACACTCTTGGGACTCTTAGCCAAACAACTGCCAGGACAACACTCCCAGCCATCCTGTCAGCACAGCCAGCCCACCCCACAGGGAAGCAGAGTCAAAAGGAAGGAAGCATGGGCATGCTGGGAAGGGGGTGGAGGCAATAGCATGATGGGAGTCGTAGTCACTGATATTGGTCACCCCCACAACTGGCCCATCAACACCACCCTGAACCATGCTCACATCACAGGGAGTGGAGAAGGACTCACAAGATGGCTGACACTGGCTACTGCTGTGGGGAGCACAAGGCCCTGCTGCCAACTGTGCACCAACAAACAGCAGGACACCACTGACTGACATCCTGAGAGACAACTTCCACTCCCTGCAATGCAAGCACGTTCCATGGTGGGATATCCGGCTGGCTGGGTGGGAAGGGGGACTTGCAGCACTGACCATAGTCACAAGCACCTCCCCTCACACCCCCCCCCCCCCACACAAACTCCACAGTACCCACCTGGTAGAATGCAATGCCCTCCATCCTAACACAAGATCCCACAAAGCACCACCACCCTGGGTTATGTTGTGTGAAGCACAGGGACACTCTTGGGACTCTTAGCCAAACAACTGCCAGGACAACACTCCCAGCCATCCTGTCAGCACAGCCAGCCCACCCCACAGGGAAGCAGAGTCAAAAGGAAGGAAGCATGGGCATGCTGGGAAGAGGGGTGGAGGCAATAGCATGATGGGAGTCGTAGTCACTGATATTGGTCACCCCCACAACTGTCCCATCAACACCACCCTGAACCATGCTCACATCACAGGGAGTGGAGAAGGACTCACAAGATGGCTGACACTGGCTACTGCTGTGGGGAGCACAAGGCCCTGCTGCCAACTGTGCACCAACAAACAGCAGGACACCACTGACTGACATCCTGAGAGACAACTTACACTCCCTGCAATGCAAGCACGTTCCATGGTGGGATATCTGGCTGGCTGGGTGGGAAGGGGGACTTGCAGCACTGACCATAGTCACCAGCACCTCCCCTCACACCCCCCCCAACACAAACTCCACAGTACCCACCTGGTAGAATGCAATGCCCTCCATCCTAACACAAGATCCCACAAAGCACCACCACCCTGGGTTATGTTGTGTGAAGCACAGGGACACTCTTGGGACTCTTAGCCAAACAACTGCCAGGACAACACTCCCAGCCATCCTGTCAGCACAGCCAGCCCACCCCACAGGGAAGCAGAGTCAAAAGGAAGGAAGCATGGGCATGCTGGGAAGAGGGGTGGAGGCAATAGCATGATGGGAGTCGTAGTCACTGATATTGGTCACCCCCACAACTGTCCCATCAACACCACCCTGAACCATGCTCACATCACAGGGAGTGGAGAAGGACTCACAAGATGGCTGACACTGGCTACTGCTGTGGGGAGCACAAGGCCCTGCTGCCAACTGTGCACCAACAAACAGCAGGACACCACTGACTGACATCCTGAGAGACAACTTACACTCCCTGCAATGCAAGCACGTTCCATGGTGGGATAACTGACTGGGTGGGTGGGTGGGTGGGAAGGAGGTCTGGCTGTCAACCAAACACAATCAATGCAGACCATGTTCACACCCCAGAGAATACATAGAAATGCCCAAATAATGCAGGACAATGTGCCACACCAATATCAACCCCTGACTGTGACGACTTAGGACAATACAATGTACAGGCCCGCACCCCGAGGCACAGTCACAACTGTCAGGTGTGTCAACCACTGATGCCTGCAGAAACATGACATACATTGTTTGTGTCTCCCAAAAACAGGTGATGATAGGGACACAGCAGCAGACGCTGAGGAGTCCCAGTCCCAGGCTCAAGAGGATGCCGAGCTCACTGGCGTCGTACAGCCTCTGTCCTCCTCGGACGATGAAGAACAACCTGGCACATCCGGTGCAAGTCAACATGCTGCACCAGCAGGACCACCAGCTGCAGCACCAGCAGGTCCACCAGCTGCACCCCCTGCACCCACCCCTCCAACGACTGTCACCACGAATACCATCCCTGCCGACATGGACAGAATAAGGAACAACACCAGCGCAGTGACCCTGGACCAACCTGGGGCCATGGACACCACCACCACCACCAACCCCCAAGGTGGACCAGGGTTATCTGTGCGTGCAACTGCACACACTGCACATGTCAGCAGGGGTGGTGGGAGGGGTGGGAGACAGAGGTCGCTGCTTGCAGACGTTGCTGGTGTGCATGAAGACCCACAACTGGTACGCATAGCTGATGCGTACCAGTCCAGCACCGGAGAGCTCAGCCAGGTAGTGGGGCTCCTCAGAGACATCAAACAGCAGCAGGCTGCCCATCATGCCCGCTTGGACTCCCACATGTCCCACGTGGAGTCACACATGTCACGTGTGGACTCCCACATGTCCCGCGTGGAGTCCAAGTGGGATGTACTACATGAGATGACGGCGGTGCACAGGGACATTTTACAATGCCTCCGCCAGATGAACAGCAACCAGTCCACACCTCCCTGTGTGCCAACAACATCTGGTACCGAACAAACTGCAACTGCCACAGGGAGGGAGGAGGACTCTGGCGGAGAGTCCCCTGCACCGCAGCAGCCTGCACTTGAGGGCCCCCCCCCAAGAAGAGGGGTCGTCCGAGGAGGGGAAAGTGAGAGGCTGATGGCCAAGCGCAACTCCCAGGAAGCCTGAACCTGTTCTGGATTTTCGCCTTTGTGCACAGACTGTTCACCCTGTTGATGGCAACACTACTCCCACACATTGCATGGGGAGTACAAGTTGGAACAATGTGTCAGACAACTGTGGCCCCGATACTGGGGATCCTGTCTACCTGGACTTTCTATTCATCTAGGAACTTGGGATTGCAAGATTCATGTACAGCACAATCCATCCTATGCACTATTATCACAGATGTATCACAATAAACACAATAATACACCATACTTGCCTCTGTCGTGATTCCAACGTGGGTGCTGTTATGGGGATGATGAACTGCAAAATTACACTGTGTATGCGAACTGCAACAGCAAGGACAACACAGGCATGTGAGTACAGGCAACGTGACACATATGAGGGAGACACACCACCAGGGCTACACAACACATACACACCTAGGCCATCTGACTCATTGCCTACACTGATGTTGCCAGGGAAGACGGTGCAATGCACAGACACCACACCCATTCCCAGTTGTAGTCAAGTAGCCCACAGGTGCAGTAAGCAAATGGCAGTCAAATGTGTGACGACAGACAACGCACATCACTAAGTGAAGCACAGGTTTATTACACAGTAGCAACATGCCGTAACCACTACAGATGCAAGGTAACCCCACCTGGTAGCGGGCACACAGTCAACAACTGTAGACAGAAGGAAGTCCATGGGTGTGGCGCACATCACCTGTAGGGACACAACAGCTACCAGCCTGGATGTGCAATCACGTCGTCGGTGGACACAGTTGACCAAACGAATCTGAAAGTACCCTGTGAAGGACAGAAATGACACACAGTCAAAAGCAATGCAGTACAGGACAGAACAGCAAAACTCATGCACAATACATGTTACAAGATACCCACCCAGAACCAAGTTAGCATGTCAACACTGTTGGGGAGTACAGCCCACCTGTCACCACACATCGCAACACACATCCTGTCAAGTAGCCCATGGACACACTCCAACAGCACCAGAGCACCACCCACACATCATGCCAACTCACATCATTCACATGACACCTCAGGATACTCACATTCAGCTAAAGAAGTTGGTGATGAGCTGTGTGCGGACATCACCATCACCATCATCATCATCATCGTCACTGGCATCGTGGTCCAGGCCAGGATCCTCCACAGGTGGCGGATGTTGGTCATCGTCATCCTGGATGAGAGGCAACTCCTTCCGCACTGCCAGGTTGTGGAGCATGCAGCAGACGATGATAATCTTGCACACTTTCGCAGGGGCATATGGGAGGGACCCTCCGGTCTTGTCCAGGCAGCGGAAGCGGCTCTTCAGGAGACCAAAGGTCCGCTCAATCACTCTCCTGGTCCGACCATGTGCCTCATTGTAGCGCATCTGGGCAGGTGTCACAGGGTTCCTGAGGGGTGTCAGCAACCACGGCATGTTGGGGTATCCCGAGTCACCTACGGACAGACAAGTGCACATCAGCTGACTTGGAAAAGTGGGCGGAATACTACAGATCAGATCACACACAATGGCACAAAGTCAGTACACACCGACAAGCCAGGCACGCTGGTTCTGCATCTGTGCCATCAACCTGGGGATGCGACTACTCCTCATCACAAAGGCATCGTGTGCTGAACCAGGGAAACGGGCACACACGTGTGTGATGGTCATGTCTGCAAGACACACCACCAGTGCATTGACCGAGTGGTAGTGCTTGCGGTTCCTGTAGGCCTGCTCCTGGGCCTGTGGTGGTACCAAAGCCACATGTGTCCCATCAATGGAGCCAATGACATGCGGCATCCTCCCCAGGGCATAAAAGTCACTCTTCACGTCAGTGAGTCATCGCAGTCTAGGGAAATAGATGTACCGGTTCAGGAAGAGCAACATTGCCGCCAAGAAATCGCGGAGCACACGGCTGAACATGGTCTGTGACATCCCACCAGCAGACGCCACAGTATGTTGGAAGGTACCGGTGGCAAAGAAGTGTAGGGCTGCCATCACCTTCACCTTGGGGGTCAGCGCTGTAGGATACGGCCGGCCAGGCTGCAAATGTGGGGACAACTGCACTGCCAAATCCTCAATCAGCTGCCTGGTGAAGCGGTACCGTCGGATGCTGTCCCGTTCCACCATCGTTGCCAGGTCTGGGAATGGCCGATGGACAGCAGGAGCCCTGCAGTGCAGAGGAGAAGTAAGCAAGATCGTCAGTCACCCCACATATGCGGCATTGAACACACTCAAGATCCCAACATACATCATCATGAGGCACAACTACATGAAGTGTGCAGTACCGGAACGACATGTATGGTACATACATGGCCAACATCTGTCAACACGGTCCTACAGGTGGCATCAATTTGTCCCAGGTTGGCCCATTGGATATCATGATGCTGTGTCACAGTCACCCCCCAGTGACATGTGAGGACAGATGTGCCCCAGGCACCACAGCTCAACGACAGGCACATTCCCAGGGACCCTGTAATGCCACATGGACACTGGCATCACCTGGAGTATCATGTGTACACCACAACAAAACAAACATGACCCCCACAGGTAGTGGCCACACTTGCCATGGCAGGAGAGCCATGGACGTCTGTGACACACACGCACAACATCAGAGTCCATGCACACACAACGTGGATGTGGAGACTGTCTCCCATTGTGCACATGAAATCAGAGACATTGTAAACACTACATGCACAAAGACTGTGGAGGGCCATCACTATTGTGCCACTGGGACACCCTGGCTCAAACATACCGTCCCACATGGGACTCACGGGGTATGTGACATGACATACACAAACACCACTGTGAAATGTGACCATGGCACATGCACAGATATGAACAGTTGCACATCACAGTGGTCACGTACACGTAACACCCAGGATCCTGTCCCCATTAACACGTGCACAGCCTGGGGGTGGCTGCCCACAGGTGACACCCACAGGACAACATGTACACCAACATACACACAATAGGAAATGCAGCCTTACATGCCTTATGATAAGGTTTGGACAGGCTGTCGTGATGTAGGTGTGCCCCTCACTCCCTGGGAGCTATCTGTGGCTGGCATATGTCCATCTGAGACAGGCATGCTGACATATGCCAGTCACATGTACAGTGATGCGTTGAACAGCAATGGACCGATCGGTGTCTCCGGCCGGCCCATTGCTTTCAATGTGTGCGGGTACGCGTTGTACCCCTGTGCGCGTTGAACAGCAATGGACCGATCGGTGCCTCCGGCCGGCCCATTGCTTTCAATGTGTGCGGGTACGCGTTGTACCCCTGTGCGCGTTGAACTGCAATGGACCGATCGGTGCCTCCGGCCGGCCCATTGCATTCAATGTGTGCGGGTACGCGTTGTACCCCTGTGCGTGTTGAACAGCAATGGACCGATCGGTGCCTCCGGCCGGCCCATTGCATTCAATGTGTGCGGGTACGCGTTGTACCCCTGTGCGCGTTGAACAGCAATGGACCGATCGGTGCCTCCGGCCGGCCCATTGCTTTCAATGTGTGCGGGTACGCGTTGTACCCCTGTGCGCGTTGAACAGCAATGGACCGATCGGTGCCTCCGGCCGGCCCATTGCATTCAATGTGTGCGGGTACGCGTTGTACCCCTGTGCGCGTTGTACCTCAATGGACCGATCGGTGCGCACCCATTGACAATGGGCTTGCCTGGCAACGGACGCGTTTTCGAATATTCGAACGAGTCGGTTGCTGGAAAATCAGTTGGTCACCCACAACAATGTTGCAAAATCATGTATGTCATGAAGTTGAAATTTTGAAGGATGCTGTGGGCGTGTTTTGGTGCTGCTATTCCATGGATTGGCCAGATTCAGAAGATGCAAACGACTTGGACCTATCACTTTGGACACAAGGGACAGTATCTGCCTCTCCAGCACATATATATTGCTGCATGTTCCCCTGAGAGCCCACTTGCCTGCACTACATGCTCCAGGACGACATCTGCCACTGCACTGCTGCTGTCTCTGCCCCTCTGGACCCTGCAATGGCACGTACTGTGGAGAGAGCCCCAGCCTTCAGCCTTGAGGAGAACCAGGCCCTGCTGGACAGCCTACTTCCACAGTACAGCAAGCTGTATGGGACACCAGGGGAGCAGGTGAGTGTTCTGTGCACTGCCTTTCTGAATGTGCATTTTGTCTGACTAGCAAGGCTGAGAGTCAGCACGCCACTGGCTAGCAGGCTCACTGAGTAGTTGTCACCCCCCATAGTGTGTAGTGACTTGCACTGGACAGGTATGGTGCAGTGACAGTGCTTCTGAACAGGGTTTTACTCCCCGTGCAATGATACCATGTAGTGACTTCTGGAAAACTGTCCATGGGCAGCCGTGCACTGCCTGGGTACACCATGTGCCCCTGTGATTGCGACATGTATATGCAACTGTGTCATGCACGGATATGTTGCATGTGTAGTAATGGCCTTATCACTTTGTCATCCTGACAGGCTTCTGCCCATCGGAAGCATGAGATCTGGAAGGACATCGTCCGGGCTGTCCGGTCCGTGGGGGTCTACAAGCGCCGGATCCGCAACTGCCAAAAGAGGTGGCAGGACCTTCGGGGCTGGACCCGGAGGATTGCACGGGTCCAGCTGAAGCTGTCGCCTCCTCGCAGGAGGGGCGGAACACGGACCCTGACCCCCCACATGCTCAGGATCCTGGCGGTGGTCTTTCCAGACCTGGATGGGCAGCTGAAGGCCAGAGAGCAGCAAGGAGGGGGTGAGTCAAAGACTGCACTGTGTACTCTGTCTAACATGCTATGTGCCCTCCTCGGGCCAGGTTGAACTGCCACAGTACAGCAGTCATGTTGTCCAGGAGCCATGTCCCTCTATTGTGCACTGCCCACTCCTCATCTGATACCCAGGTGTGGCCCTTACATGCAGGGAATTCTGTCACTTAGGACTGTGTCCTTGCAGTTTGCTTGACTCAAGGTGGGAGACAGCATCTGTTTCCCTGACTCTGTGGTGGGCATCATGGGTGGGTCCATTGCTTACACAATGCCTGTATTCTGACATGTATTCAGCGTGTTACTTTGATCTGTGGTCCAATTGCTGAGCTGATCCACCACATGTGGCTGGGGTACCTGGCACACACCCATGCTGCGGGTGGGAACAATGTTTGGGCCCCAGGAGTATGTATATGACGTGTGTCACACATACTTAGCCAGCTGCCTACAGTCCAGGGCTCATCCCTCATTCATGTGGGGCTGGACAGTCATGCCTACTCCAGGCCATACAATACACTCTGTACTCCCACTCCCGTGTATCAGCGGACACATTGTGCACAGTGATTTGACCCCTCAGGTGTCTGCCTCTGTGTCAGTGTGCTGTGGATTAGTCGCCAGGACTGCTGTGGAGTTTCTTGGTAGGGGCTCAGCATGCCACTGGAGATGTGACCATAGGAGACGATACTTGTGTGACACATAGGTGTCTGATCAGCTGCCCATGCAGACTGGGGCATGTAAATGTGAAGTTCAGGCAGCTGTTCCCCATGCACAGCAGAGTGTGAGGGGCTCAGGTTCAGAGGGTAGTGTCACAGGTCTCCCATATGTCCAATAGGTATGACCTGGACAGATGAGGGTTAAGAGGATGTGTTGTGGGGGGATGTACATGTGCACTTGTGCAGCTCCAGGACTTGCATTCCCCATGACCTACTATTGTGACACAGTGCAGAGTGTTGTTGTCTGGCTGCAAAGTCAAACATCACTGAGACAGTGATGTATGACTTTGCAGTCATGCCTCCGCCATGGCATGTGTCTACTGATTGGTGATCCTGCAGGGGAGTGACATGTGCTACATGCACACCATAGTGGCGCTGGCTATCAGGACATGGGTGCATCATGGTGTCTGTCGCTGGTATGCATCACATGCATTTCCTATTTGACTCTGGGCATCACTTACATCCGTAAACCTGTACTGACTCAGTGGCAAGAGCTGTGATGTGTCCACACCGTGTCCTCTGCACTGTCCAACTACTGTGTACTTGGTGCATGTGTCAACACTGGGGTGTTGCAATCCAACAGACACCAGACAGATGGGTGCAAGGCCATGTGGGATGTGAGTGCCATGCTTGGCATCAGACTGACAATTGACTTCTCCTGTTCAATTAGTGCACTTTTAGCAATGTACAACTAATGATGCCAGGGCTTGCTCTGTGATGTGCTGTGCTCACAGTGGTGTGTGCGTTATGTGCAGGTGACTGATGTCTGTCTGTTTCCCCATTGTTTGCAGATACATCCACGGCCACGGAAGGGGACAGCTCCACGGACCAGGAGGAGCCGGAGAGCCAGACTGGGTCAGCAGCCGAGGAGTGGTCGGAGGGACCCAGTGGCACGGAGGGCGAGGGGAGCCACACCGAGGAGTCCTCAGCAGCATCCACCTCAGCTGAGGACCAGAGCAACTCGGAGGATGACTCCCTTGTGGAGGCGGGTGTCAGCAGCCACCACACCCCAGCTAGTGTTGCTGTCCCCGCCACCACCAGCACCACCACCGCCCTCCCATCGGCTCCCATTCCCCAGGTCCGTGGAGGCTCCCATGTCCGGGAGCGTGTCTCCTTTGGGCCAGGCACCGCACCCCCTGCCCCTGTGTCCCCTGCTGCCCTGAGTGAGGAGTCTGTGTACCTCCTTCGCCAGCTCCATGTAGGGCAGACAGCCATGCTGAGTGTCCTCCATGCGCACACCGCGCTGTTGACTCAGCTGGTGTCGTTCATGGAGGGCATCTCATCGGGCATGTCTGACCTACAGAGGGGCAATAGGTCCATGGACTCCTCCCTGACGGCAGCAGTGTCCCTCCTCAAACGGTCCCTCACCCCTCCTGCCTCTGCTCCATCCACACTCCCCAGCACCTTACCCATCCCAGGCACACACACACTGGCACAGGCACACACCAGCACACACACATCCAGCACACTGACACACACGCCAATGACAAAACGCACACGCACGCACATTCAGGGGACTGAAGCCAGACTCACAGGGGATGGGGCCCTGGAACACACACACGCATCCACATGCACTGCGCAGTCCTCAGTTCCCTCTCCCTCCAAAGCACCCTCCCTTGCCTCACCTGCAACCCCAAAGTCACAGCAGCTCTTCCTCTGTGACCTCGGCCTCTTCCCCACCGATGAAGCTGCTCCAGCATCCCGGGGGAAGAGGAAGCCCACCCACACGGAGCAGAGTGCCCCTCACCCCCGGACACCCTCCCCCAGGCGCAGACGGACTGAGGCCCCCACCCGCAAGTCCCCCCAGAGTGCTAAGAGCAAGACCCCGCCACCGCCCTGCAGCTCAGGCACAAAGTCTCCGTCCTCCATCCCTCAGGCCCCCACTGCACAGGTGCCCCCACCACACCCTGCCCCAGGTTCCCCCACCCACAGATATACCATCCCCAAGATGCTCCGGCCTTCTCCCCCTGCCACTTGCTCTCCCAGCACCACACCCCCCGCTGCGCTTGTCTGTGCCACTGATGTGGTGAGGGTGTCCTCCCCCTCTGTCCAACCCACCTTGCCTGTTCCCCATTCTCCTCCCCTGGAGGTAGGCATTGCAGTGGAGTCCACTACCGCCCTGTCTGACTTGGGCACTGCAGTGGCGGACCTGTCCACCCCATCTGCAGGGTCCACTGCAGTTGTGCCGGCACCCACGACATCTGTGTCATGCCCCCAGTTGTGCCGGCACACACCATGTCAGACACCTCCACTGCAGTTGTAAGTGGCTCTCCAGCACCCACCACCCCTTCCCTGACTCCCCTGGTGAGCCCTGATCCTGTCCCTGCGGTGCCTGGCCTGCCCCCCGGTTGCCCCTCCTAGTGGATTGTCCCTGGTATTGTGCAGGCATGCGTAGGGTGACATCTGCCAGTGTCACCCTGTTTGAACTTTGACAATGGACTGGCCATTGGCCTTTGCTCTAATTTCTTCTGGACGTCGTTATCAAACAACACATATGCTGAATAAAGCAACTTTCTTTTCTCTAGTGCTCATGCTTCAGATGTACATGTTGTTGGTGCAGCTAACCATGCCCTTGCTGCAGTGATGGTGATATCTGGTCTCATGATTATGAAGTGTTACTGTGCAGGAACCCATGTGGTCCAGGGGGAATGTGTCCTATCATGTGGTGTATCCATGTCATCAATAGCAGCATCTGAGGGTGTCATGTGTTCAGTATTTGGCAATGGGTTTCCTACTTACATTGGCAATTTCATATCTGTGGCTTCCACCCCTGCACATCTGTTGTGCCTGCCATCGTTGCATTTGTCTACTTCCCTGACCGTGTTGCCATCTCCAGTGGACATGCAGGTTTGGGCATCAATGGGGAGGGACTCATCCGTGTAGTCAGTGCAACATTGCTATACAAGTGTGTTGGATCTGTGCTGATGATTCCGTTGGCACATCCATGACCAGGCTGATGTGATGGGAGCCCTCATTTGGTGCTAATTGTTGATTGTGTGACCAAGTGCTCAGCTGACATGATGGGGCCCTACTGAGGCAACATATGGCACAGCTTTCCTCACACAGGAGTGGAGTCCCCTCATGGCAGTGTGTACACGTGTGACATTGCCTGCGCCCAAGGTGTGTGTTGTATGTGCATGTCTGTGTGTTCACTTCCATTCATCTGCGAATGCTGTGATCCCTAGTGTTGTACCTGTTTGTGATGCTTGCTGACTTGAGCTATGTTCCCCCAAAGTCTTCTCCCTGTGTTCTCTGTGATGTGGGTGCATGGCACATTACTGGTCATCAGGGTGTCACCCATAGGTGTGTTTGCTGTCAGGGCAGAGTTTGTGTGCAGACGCAGATGGGTCACAGTCAGGTTTCCCTTTGGCACTTGTTGTTTGCCCCTGTCATGTGATTTCCAGTTTGTGTTATCTTTCAGTGATTGTGACACGTTGTGTGTGTGACTGCTGGCACTCCTTAGGGTCCGGGCTGCAATGTTGGTTGTTGTCTATGTGTGTTCTTTGTGGGTGACCTTGGCTTCTTCATTGGTGTGTGACTGTGGCTGGGATCCCATTGGTCGGTGTGGTATTGCCGTCATGTCCATGTACAGCGTAGTGTGCAGTGTGTCAGACATTCAGGAGTCTTGTTGAGTGTCCATGTGTGATGTGTTTCTACACCTTGGTTCCCACCCACCACCCTGGAATAGTCATGGGTGCATGTGCAATGTCACCAGTGCATGTGTACTTCACTCCTGCACATTGTTGGAGGTCGAGGAGTGTGGTGTTGAGTGTGTGCAGATGAGAGTTGTTGCCCGGCTAGGCCCCTGCCTCCATGTTGGCCTTGGCTTACTGGCCATGCTGATTGATTTGTGCTTGTGTAGGTGTGATGGTAGTTTGTTGCTCAGGACACCTGACTGTGGTTCACAGTGTGAACGACATTTAGCTTTGTCATCACAGTGGTCTTTTTATTCAGCCCAGGGTCACCATATTGTGGGGGCCCTGGGGGTGGTGCTGTGGTGTGTCTGTGACTTGCTGTGTCAGTTGTTGTTCCTACGTGCCTGTGTGACATGTGTGTTTTGTGCTCCCTCTCACCTGTCAATGCCTGCTTGCCCACATAGGGGATTTGGATCCATGAGTTACCTTAGTGTGGCAATGTATGCACATCTGTATGATTGGTATTCAGCTCTCCTCATGTGTTGTGTTGTTGCCTGGGGACACTGGCACCCCCACCCCTCACCTGCTGTGTATGATGACAGTGTTGGTCTGCCTGTTTGTGTTTGTGCATCTGCACCACTGCATTGGCATATCTTGGGTGTGCCATTGGCTGTATGTTGTTTGGTGTGTTTCCCCTGCTGTCCCTGGGACTCCTAGGTCATCGGTCAGCACAGTGATCATGGTTTGTGTGTCCCATTGCTGCCATGGTATGGTATCTGTTCACCTCACATCTGCTGTCTCCACAGGGTATCTGCATTTGTGTGCCCATTGGTGCAAATATGTGGTTCTGCATTCTGATGGTCACTTCTGTCATTGTGTCATTGATGACTGTTGACGGTCTCAGCCCCCATGGGTGTTGTTTGTCTGCACATGGCCAAAGGAATGTTTCATTTGCACTGCAGTATTTGGCTCCCCCAATTTATGTTGCAATGGGACACATACACTACTTTGCCACAGATGAGTTTTTGGTTCTGTGACCAGGAATGATCCATGCAGTTTGGCAGTTGCAGCTCTTTCTTTGTCAACAATTACCTTTTGGTCACTGTGATGCTGAGGGTGTAGACCCCATTGCCACAATGGTCAAAATGTGCTTCAGCTATGGACCCCACACTTCCCTTTTGGTCACTGTGATGATGGGGTTTAGACCCCATTGCCACAATGGTCAAAATGTGCTTCAGCTATGGACCCCACACTTACCTTTTGGTCACTGTGATGATGGGGGTTTAGACCCCATTGCCACAATGGTCAAAATGTGCTTCAGCTATGGACCCCACACTTCCCTTTTGGTCACTGTGATGATGGGGGTTTAGACCCCATTGCCACAATGGTCAAAATGTGCTTCAGCTATGGACCCCACACTTACCTTTTGGTCACTGTGATGATGGGGGTTTAGACCCCATTGCCACAATGGTCAAAATGTGCTTCAGCTATGGACCCCACACTTGCCTTTTGGTCACTGTGATGATGGGGGTTTAGACCCCATTGCCACAATGGTCAAAATGTGCATTCAGCTATGGACCCCACACTTACCTTTTGGTCACTGTGATGATGGGGGTTTAGACCCCATTGCCACAATGGTCAAAATGTGCTTCAGCTATGGACCCCACACTTACCTTTTGGTCACTGTGATGATGGGGGTTTAGACCCCATTGCCACAATGGTCAAAATGTGCTTCAGCTATGGACCCCACACTTGCCTTTTGGTCACTGTGATGATGGGGGTTTAGACCCCATTGCCACAATGGTCAAAATGTGCTTCAGCTATGGACCCCACACTTACCTTTTGGTCACTGTGATGATGGGGGTTTGGACCCCATTGCCACACTGTTCAAAATGTGCTTCAGCTATGGACCCCACACTTACCTTTTGGTCACTGTGATGATGGGGGTTTAGGCCCCATTGCCACAATGGTCATGGGCTGCTTGCATTGTGGGTGCCACACACATATATGTGTGGCACATGTGCTAGGGGGTCACATTGTATGTTCAAAGTCATGTTCGGTGTTGTAGGCATTTGACACAGCCTGCTCACACGCTTGTCATGGTGGTGGGGGGATGTCTTAATCTTGCATTCCCTAGGTTGTGGTGTGCTTGTTGTGTCATGCATTGTCCATCCTATGAGTGGGGGTGGTAGTAGTGGTAGGCATCCAGCCCCCTGGCTAAGGGTGGTAGTAGTGGTAGGCATCCTGCCACCCTGGCTAAGGGTGGTAGTAGTGGTAGGCATCCTGCCCCCTGGCTAAGGGTGGTAGTAGTGGTAGGCATCCTGCCCCCTGGCTAAGGGTGGTAGTAGTGGTAGGCATCCAGCCCCCTGGCTAAGGGTGGTAGTAGTGGTAGGCATCCTGCCACCCTGGCTAAGGGTGGTAGTAGTGGTGGGCATCCTGCCCCCCTGGGTGAGGGTGGTAGTAGTGGTGGGCATCCTGCCCCCTGGCTAAGGGTGGTAGTAGTGGTAGGCATCCTGCCACCCTGGCTAAGGGTGGTAGTAGTGGTAGGCATCCTGCCCCCCTGGCTAAGGGTGGTAGTAGTGGTAGGCATCCTGCCCCCTGGCTAAGGGTGGTAGTAGTGGTAGGCATCCAGCCCCCTGGCTAAGGGTGGTAGTAGTGGTGGGCATCCTGCCCCCCTGGGTGAGGGTGGTAGTAGTGGTAGGCATCCTGCCCCCTGGCTAAGGGTGGTAGTAGTGGTAGGCTTCCTGCCCCCTGGCTAAGGGTGGTAGTAGTGGTGGGCATCCTGCCCCCCTGGGTGAGGGTGGTAGTAGTGGTGGGCATCCTGCCCCCTGGCTAAGGGTGGTAGTAGTGGTAGGCATCCTGCCCCCGTGGGTGAGGGTGGTAGTAGTGGTAGGCATCCTGCCCCCTGGCTAAGGGTGGTAGTAGTGGTAGGCTTCCTGCCCCCTGGCTAAGGGTGGTAGTAGTGGTGGGCATCCTGCCCCCTGGGTGAGGGTGGTAGTAGTGGTGGGCATCCTGCCCCCTGGCTAAGGGTGGTAGTAGTGGTAGGCATCCTGCCCCCTGGCTAAGGGTGGTAGTAGTGGTAGGCATCCTGCCACCCTGGCTAAGGGTGGTAGTAGTGGTAGGCATCCTGCCCCCTGGCTAAGGGTGGTAGTAGTGGTAGGCATCCTGCCCCCTGGCTAAGGGTGGTAGTAGTGGTAGGCATCCTGCCCCCTGGCTAAGGGTGGTAGCAGTGGTAGGCATCCAGCCCCCTGGCTAAGGGTGGTAGTAGTGGTGGGCATCCTGCCCCCCTGGGTGAGGGTGGTAGTAGTGGTGGGCATCCTGCCCCCTGGCTAAGGGTGGTAGTAGTGGTAGGCATCCTGCCCCCCGTGGGTGAGGGTGGTAGTAGTGGTAGGCATCCTGCCCCCTGGCTAAGGGTGGTAGTAGTGGTAGGCTTCCTGCCCCCTGGCTAAGGGTGGTAGTAGTGGTGGGCATCCTGCCCCCTGGGTGAGGGTGGTAGTAGTGGTGGGCATCCTGCCCCCTGGCTAAGGGTGGTAGTAGTGGTAGGCATCCAGCCCCCCTGGGTTGGGGTGGTGGCGCGCATTCAGGCCCCTGTGTGCATATGTGGCATTGGTGATGGGCATCCCGCCCCTATGGTGCTGCTGTTGCTGGTGTAAGTATATTCAGATTCCCAGTGTATGTGTGTGATGTGTCGTGTACGTGTTGTATGTGTTTTGTGGTTGGTGTCTGACTTACCTTCTGCGCCGTACGCGTCCGTGCCTGTTCCGGTAGTAGATGTAGAATATTGGTATGATCGGGACGAAGGGATTCATGGTTGGTTCGTGTCGTTCGTCCTTCTCGTTGCTTCGCGTCGTCCTCGTCGCTTGGCTTCGTCCTCGTCGCTTCGCGTCGTCCTCATCGGTGCTGTGTTCGTCTCGTAGCCGTGGATCGTGTTGTGGCGCGATTCGGAGCTTATGTGCGCCTCTCCCGGATGCTTTGACGTGCCGTGCGTAGCGACGGGTTCGGCGCGTACGGAAAGCGCATCGTACTTGTCCGGCCGGACGGGGCTGCATTTTCCCTTCCGTGCGACTCGATTCGGGCGTTTCCGGATTCGCCTCGGTCGGAGAACAGGACCTGGTTTGGGTGAGTACGGCTCGGCCGGAATTTTTGCTGTTGTGCGCATCGTACTTGCTCGTTCGGTGTGCTGTACGGATCGGTCGGGAAACTGGCTTTCGCATGGCTTTTTTCCCGACCGAATAGTATTGAGTGCGCCTCCGACCGAGATCGGAATCGGCCCCAATGTCTTTTTCAGTTTCTTGAAACAGTTTGCAAGTTCATTAGTCCATATAATGTTGTTGAGTGCATCTTTTAGTGTACATTGTCTCAAGATGCATCATAGGATCTGTACTCAGGGAACCACTGGCTGCAGCAGTTCATCATCCCCAGGGAGGACATCATTCCTTTCATGGTGGCCAGGGCCTGCAGGCCCGAATCCACTTTATTCTGTCAGGTGATATGCGGCATGTACCTTGGGATATCATATAGCCCTGGTAAGTCACCTCTTTTTTTGGGGGGGGGGGGGGCATTACTGAAGTTTTGACAATGAGGCTTTCTGTCCTCTCTCCTGGAGGTTGTTCAGCAGAGCTACAGTGTTTTTTTCACAGGCCTCAAGTGATGGAGATGCCACAAGGAGATCATCAGTGTACTGTAAGATGACACTACCACCTTCCAGGTGTAGGTGGTCCTTGTCTCTCTTTACTGCCTGTGCATAGATCTTGGGACTCTCAGTGAAGGAAGTGTACTGGGTATCTTTTAGGGTGAAGGCAAAGAGGTCCTCATGCTGTGGATGGATTTTAATGCTGAAAAACACTAAGGAGAGAAAAATACTCTGCATCTAGGCTCTAAGGGAACCACAAGTTTGTTTATGTAGCTTAAGTCTTGAATGCCCTGTTTTACATTGGACAGTGGAATAATAGGACTATTAAAGGTGCACGTAGTTTTTTTTTTTTTTAATCATACCATTTAGTAAAAGAGAGTCAATTAGATGTTTTATTCACTCCTCTGTCTGAAGTGACAGTCTGTACTGTCATACATTAGGTAACTCAGCATTCTCCTTAAAAGCCACTTTATGGGGAGAGCAAGTTTTCAACAATCCTGCCTAATTTTTGTGTTTTTTTACCAAACCTCTCAGGTCACTTGTTCTTGAACCTTGTTTTTAGTCATCTGTAAAGCCATATTCCCTTCATGCTTATCAAACTGCAGTCTAACACCATAATTCATTCTGTCAACACATATGCAGTCCCAACGGAAATATAATATCCTTAGTTGTTTGCTAGTCCTGGAGGTGTTTGACCATGAAGCCCAAATGTTTAGGGTAAAACCAGGTGCTTCAGCTATAGACATGTGTGGCTGTGAAGCTGGCACTTAAATTATCTCTCTTCCTGTGTGCCTAGTTCAATGCTCACCGCTGCAGTTAGCGCGCGATTAACCAATTCTAACATGTGCTCAGGTACTTGTAAGTAAATCCTATTTATTGAAAAACAGAATGTTGCAAAAACTTGCAGAGGAGGTATCTCCCCAGCAGATTGGTGGGTGCATCCATAGTAAAATGAAGAAATCGCTCTCTTTATCTTCTACCTTAGGTGGAAATATGGCATTCTTGTCGGGCATGTCTGATACCTTCATCTTAAATACTGGGCTGGATGTTCGGCAAATAGGGTGATTGTGTCTCTCTCTCCATGTCATCCTATGCTGATCCTTGTTTTGCCTGGAAAGCGTTCCTCATGTAGCTCTGTTTCTCCTGTAAGTCTTTTGGCATCAGCAAGAATAACACTGATCCCTACTCTTGTCTCCTCTCCCGACTGTAGGTACCTCCATGGGATCCAAGTCCCTTTCCAAGCTCCAACGTACCCATGTCTTCCAAATTCATCTGTATCTGCAGTGGGTACATAGAGCCCACGACTCCTCCAGGAGTTATTCAGCTCTTCCTGAAAGGCCTGACATTTCTCTAGATCTCCTGATACCCTCGATGCAAGAAGGCTCAAAGTCCCAGTCAGAACCAGAGGATGCTCCTCTCCATCTGCGTTTTGCAATAGGCCTTGCACAGCAGGTAGAAAAAAGGTAATGTTGCAAGCTAGCTTCAATGTAATTGGGAACCATGCCTGTGAGACCCAAAATGGAGTTATTAAAACAAGTGAGCACCTCTCCTGCCTGACCTTCTAAAGAACTCCCGGGATTATAGCGAAAAGCAGGAACACGTAAGCGTTATTTCCTTTCCAAGTTTGAAGGAATGCATTCGCTGCTAGAGCACCCGGGTCTGGCATCCAACTGTAATATTTCTTCAGTTGAAACGTCAGCCTGCTCGCAAGGAGATCTAACTCCAGTGGTCCCCAGATGTGAGACAATTTCCTGAAACAATATCTGTTCAACTTTTAGTTGCAGAACTCCTGCAAAAACCTTGAATTCCAGTCTGCAGTAACATTCGCCTTCCCAGGCAAATATTCTGCTGTTAAGCTGCTCTTGTGTTCTAAGAAAATAACCAGAGCTTCTTAGCTAATTCTGACAGGTCTAAGGAACTTGTTCCACCTAGGCGATTTATAAACGCTACTGCAGAAACATTGTCCATTTGTAAAAAAAACGCTCCGCCCTGCAAACAATTTTGAAACTCATAAGGGCATAAAGACCTGCTATCAACTCTAAATAGTTTATATGATGCAAACTCACTACATGTGACCACAAGCCACCAGTATCCTGGGCACCCAAGCGTGCACCCCAACCAGGCTAAGCTTGCATCCGACTCCAATATAAAGTCTGGAGAGTATCCAGAGATCTCCCTGCCATTCCGGGCATCCAAATTTTCCAACCACCAAGATAACTCTGATCTGGCCTCCTCATCCAGAAGCACCTTGTCTCTATACCACAATCCTCTCCGAAGGGCGTTTGCTTGTATCCTCTGCAAAGCCAGATAATGGAAAAAATGTCCTCT
The DNA here is from genome assembly GCA_963921515.1 of Calotriton arnoldi. Taxonomy (NCBI): domain Eukaryota; kingdom Metazoa; phylum Chordata; class Amphibia; order Caudata; family Salamandridae; genus Calotriton; species Calotriton arnoldi. The sequence goes on from CAWUFW010000306.1 coordinate 2,278,071, forward strand.
CCTAAGAGATCTTTGATTACATCCTTGGAGGTAGAGGGGGTATCGTCCTCCGTAAAGAGTTCATCCACGTCAAAGTCCCCTTGATACAGGTCCAAAACATATTAATCTAAGGGGTTTTCATTAAGAGGTTCCTCCTCTCCTACATCAGAAACTTGAATGCTGATTTGGACATCTGAATCCATCATGGAGCATTGGATACATTTCAGTTTTGTGCCGCGTAGGACACCCATACTCTGCGAGGTGCATAGACCCCCAATTCTCTTTGAGGTGGTTAGACCTCCCACTTTCCTCAAGGTTCTTGGACCTCTAATCTTTTTAAAGGGTATAGCCCCTCTCTCAATGTTCTCAATGTGCTTGGACTTTCTCTTTCTTTTAACCCCATTTGCCGTCATGAGCCGAGTCTTCCCCTGAAATGGACCCATATTCCCCTTCATTTTCAGATCCTCTTGTAACTATGACCTGATGGAGGGTCTCCCATACACAAGAATGCATCTCATGCAGTTCTTCACTGATTTTCCCATGATACATCTCAGGGTTCTCTCCATCCTGATCAGACATGTTAATCTAATAAGGGACAGTAAATATATGTAAGTCAAAAAGGATAGGCCAGAAATAGTTGAAGCAAGAAGGCTCTAATAATGGGCTTAAAGCACAAGATCCTTAAATGAAAGGCAAACGCAGAGGAAGAATTTAGCTAAGGGCATGCATCGGGTGAACAGCTGATCATGGGGACACTGTAACTGTCAGCATGGCGTGTTACAGTGCCCCTGTCGGCTGCCCTTGTTCCTTGAAAGAGTATTGCTTAAGGCCCAAACAAAGATGACGGTGCATTGCACTTAGGGCTGTTACCCTGAGAATTCCTATAAACCTGACCAGCGCGTCACTGCCTGAAAGGATGCGTCAGTCGGATGCGGCCTACTACGAGCAGGCGCAGCTGTCCAGAAAAACACCTGAACGTGGCACTGCAGGGACCACACTGCAGGGACCACAGCAATCGGAGTCGCGCTGAGGCAAGCTCAGCGGTCCGGGCCCTGCAAGTAAAGACAGCCCGGACTGGCAGGAATAGATGACCTGGGGTCGGATTCTTGGGTGACCGGAGCGGAGAAGCTCTGCTTCAAGAGGTACGCTAGATGAATTATTGAGCAGCGCTTACCACAAGGAAAGCAAAAATAAACAAAAGGAAGCGATTGTTAAAGCAATTACTAACCATTTAAATAAATGAACCAAGAGATAACAATTCTAAGGGAATGGGTTCCATAAATTGTAATCCGTGTGAGTAACTAATTGTAGGAAAAACAAAATACCAACCATAAGCAAAGGAATGACAGTTAAATATAACAAGACATAATAGGGTACTTATCTGCGAGGAGCAGCATTTAAAACAGGCAGATTACCTGCTGCATGTTCTAAATGTTTAGAGGGTTCACCCTCTGCTCAACGGTGCATCTGGAACAGTAAAATCATACCCATGTGCTGCTCCTACAGCATTAATGAATTAACTGGACCTCACTGCAAGCTATTGCCTCAGGCACCTTACTTGAGTGCTCTGTGTCAACTCTTGTTTCTGGCTTTACACCCCTTATTACTCACCCCTTATGCTAATTTTAGTTGTCTCTGTTTGCTGGATGGTGCACTGAAAAGGACGCAAGAATAGACTTTGTTCAATAAGAGTTATTGGGTGGTGCCCAGTGGCTGTTAAAGCTCTCTTGCTGGTGCTGCTCATGAACTCAGTTTGTTTTATTTAAAATCACACACTCCATGCCAGCCAAAATCGATAGAAGGTGGGCTCTCTTTTTAGAAGTTGAACCCCACTGCAGCAAACAATCACTCATATAATGTCAATCCTATAAATCTTTAATATCATCTATCTAAGGAGAAGCAAATCTAAGCCACTTCTCGCTCCCTTTCCTATTTTTAGTAGCAATTTTACATGGTTTATACTTGATTGACATATTTACTTTACTTAAACGTTTTTTTATAAAGTGCTATACCATGTGCCCAGGGCCTGTAAATTGAATGCTACTAGTGGGCTGCAGCACTGGTTGTGCCACCCTCCCAAGTAGCCATTCAAACCTGTGTCAGGTCTGCCATTGCAGGGCCTGTGTGTGCAGTAAACTCCCCTACTTCATATAAGTCACCCCTAAGGCAGACGCTAGGAAGCTAATCGGGCAGGGTGCTGTGTAAGTCAAAATGTAGGGCATGTACTTTTAAATTTTACATATCCTGGTAGTGTCAAACACACAAATTAGTTGTTCACTACTTTGAGGCCCATTCCTCTCATATTGAGTGCCTCTTTACTGGTAAAGTTAGTTTTAACATTACTATTTTATAAATGTCCTTTTTAGAATGTAGGCATTTCTCTTCCCTTACAGTTCTGTGTGCATGCAACCTGCCTTTAATACACGTCTAGGCTGGGTGTCAGCTACACTTTGTGCCTTTCTTCTTCCTGTCCACGCTAGTGTGCTAACTATTTTACATATTTTAGACAATCTGTGTACTCCTTACATTGAGCTGCTGGGCTATCTGGTGATCATTTTTAAACCTTTCTCTCCTGTCAGCTATTTAAACAACTTTCTAGTGGGCTAACCATAGTTTCCTCAGAGATCCACTCCCATGAAATGTTATTTTTACTCACAATGTGCACCTACATCCTGAAAGATAAACACAAAAAAGGTCTCCTGCAAGGAAAAATGTTAGGCAGTGGACAGAGAGAGGTAGAGAGAAAGAAATCAATAGCTGTTGACACTTTGACGTATTACTCAAAGAAACACCGCTCTATGCAAAATGTAACAAAAACCTATCTGCACATCACCATCGGTCAACATATAATTTAAATACAGTCATTGATCAATAAGTTGCTATACTTGTGCATATTTCAAAATCATTTCCCTCTGTCCCGGTGCAATCTGCTAATCAGATGTTCCCCTCAATATACTCTGGGAGTGTTTTGCTGCTGGGGTCCCCTAAAAAAAAATCCCCTTCCTGCACAGGCTCTTCTGTGTGGGTTACAATTACCCGAAGGGATCAGGCACTGTCAGTTAATATTAATGACACAAAGTAACTGTAGTTACTCTTCAGTCCTCTGTTTCACTGCCAGCTATATTCTAAGCGTAGAAGGGCCATGGCGGCAAGGTATTCAGTTCACTTACCTGTGTGACATTTCACGCCATCCGAGTCACAGCACCATTTTGTCAGTGAAAACCTTTGCACCCTTCCAGGAGCAATGATAGAAACTAACAATGCACAGCAATTGCTCAAGAAGAAAATTAAATGTATTTGAAATTTGTAGTTACCAATGTTAGCTGCCCAGCAGTAAAGAAGTCAGTGCGCACAAAGGTGCTCTTAGTCTGCTTCTTCCCTGAATGACTGGTTTGTGGACTATATATATTAATTTGTAATACAACCTCAGCAGAACAGGAAAAGGACACTGTGCCAAACATGGGCAACAGAGAAATGGCAGATCGGCACTGTGCCAAACATAATACAGACATACAGTGTAAGCAGAAATGAACAACTTGATGAGCAAACTTACATGGAAGTCAGGAAAAGCAAAGCTGATCTAAGTGGGCTCTGAACAGCTGTTGAAGCTTGTCCAGGCCAGGTCAGATTGGAAGGCTCTTCAGCTCGGAGCAGCTTGTTACAGAGAGAAGTGAGATAGTTCAGTAGGTTTGAGATAGTGCGAGTGAGAACTATAACTAAGTATGATATCTTTGCAGTGCATACATATGGATATAAATATTTTTTCCCAACAATCTCTGAGAACATATATGTCCTGTTCTGTACATGCATCCGCATTTGTGGGGGGTCACCCCCCCACCGACGTATATGCCGCCACTGCGTCTGAGTCTGCCACTCCAGAAATCTTTCATCAGTCCAGACCTGGGGCATCAGATGTCCCGGGCGCTACAGCCAGTCCCACACCTCCTACGTCTCCATGAAGAAGTGCACCATAGAGCCCACCTCCACCCTGAGCCGGGCCGGGAACAGCAACACATACTTAAGTTATAGGTGCCGAAGTGTCTCTTGACCACCAAGAAGGACTTATGTTTGCTCTGGACCGTTGCAGCTGGAGAATATGATCACGATCCCTGAGGTTGATCAAGCATTGATCTAGGCCGCACTCCCAGAATGGGGTCTGACTTGCGACCCTGTGCACCCTCTCCACCGAGAACAGGGGCGTCACTTTGCCCTCCCTCACCTCAGAGGCCAACCACTGCTCAACAAACAACTCTGTTGAGGGGTCCTCCGCCTTCTCTGGGACCCCCACCAGTTAGACATTGTTCCGGAAACAGTGCCCCTCGACATCCTCTCCCCTCGCCAAGATGACCTCTACTTTCTTCTGCAGCCGGGCCAGACATTCCTCATGATCCACCACGAGGGGTGCAGCTGAGCTGCAGCCGATTCCACATTCGTGACCCTCTCAGCCAGCTTGGAGCAGTCCGCCTGTAGAAGGCCCACATCAATTACCACTGCCTCGATCTTGTGCTCCAATGCATCTCTCATGTCATAAATAGCTGCCAGTATCATGGCTTTGTGGGTTTCCAGGTCCATTGCCAGGCCGGTTGCTTATGGATTTCACCCTCCGTCGCCCCTTCACTGTCCCGGGCCCTCCTGCTTAGTGCGCACCATCGCTAAGGGCCGTCTGTCTGAGCCCACACACCACCACCAGTTCTCCCACCAGCCACCAACAGTCCTCACAGCCTCCAAACGGCACTCTAGATAGTCCCCCTCTCTGGATCTACTAGGGGGTCAAGGGGGCTCAACACCCCAGAGTCATTGAGCAACCCCACAAGGGCTTATTCTTCCACCAGTGGGGGGCAGCCAGGCCAGTCCAGAGGGGGCACCCCTCCAGCTTCTTCCCAGTGCGCTCGTCCAAAGTCCCTTCTGACCCCAGATCGACTCTGTCTCCAGCCTCACTCCCAGCCACAGAGGCCCAAGCCAAATGTCCACACACTGCCCCCATTTCTGCCACACCAACATTCTTCGCAGTGTCTGACCGGCTCTCCAGTGGGCTGCACACTCCAAGCCAAGTGAGGGTAAGGTGTCTAGCACCACCTAGTCATTGAGCACCTCCTCGGGCGCACACTTCACTCCCTGGGGGGGGGGGGGCAACAAGGCCAGCCCAGGGAGCACCCCTCCAACTCCTTGCCAGAGACCTCTTCTGGTATCACTACCTCCACTGGGTCCACTATGGCTCCAGCCTGCACTCACTGCCACATAGGTCAACACAAAAGGTCTATATGGTCCGATCCCCCAGGGGGCACCTCCTGGTTCTAGAATGCCCCAGGACCACAAGGACCTCCCCAGCTCGGGCCTCATCCCTGAGGGGCCCCTGGACCTCCTCCAGGCCTGGCAGGTATGGCCCGACCCCGCACACGGGCATCTGCTTACAGTTTTAGGCCTTCACCAAGTCAAAATGGTCCTCCAGCGTCCTCCAGATCAATAATGGGCTTCCAGGGCATCCAGTGGGGCGGGGGAAGCACTGCGGCAACCACAGGAGGCAGACCCAAACATTCCAAGCCAGCGCTCCACAAAAAGGCAATCGGCTCCTGCACCGATCATGGCACCACCCAACCGGCCTTCTTCAAATCGTGGCTCCCATGCCTCTATTCAGGGTTCTTATGGCCCTGACAACCTCTCTCCCTGCCACAGGGCCCCCAATTGTCCCAGCAACAGCAGCCTTTGAACGGGGGTCCCAGCAAGGCCCAGCTCCAAAATGGTGGCCGCTTCCTGTGCCTGATCCTGGCCCCACCCAGCTGTCCTTCACCCTACATTCGTGGTCTCCCACACAGCTTTGCGTGGCTTGCTTGGCCCCATCGGCCTCTCTCTTCACCACCGGATCCCCATTCGCCCCGACGGCAGCGGAAGCAGGACAGGGGCCCCCGCCGAACACAGCTTCGCTCACTGGCCTCCCTTGCTGCAAGCCACAACCAGCTTGGCTCCAGTGGACCTGACAGGTACCTCGGGGCTCCGCACTCAAAGCATCACAGCAAGACGCCCCCAGTGCCCCCAATCACCAGGCAGGGATGGGGGGTACAGGGCTGGGGCCGATGCAGATGCAGAAGAATCCCTTCACCAGCGGGACAGTGGCAGTGGAGCTACAGGCTGCTCATCCGACTCCATAGCTGTCGTGGCCACACACCCAGGATAGCATTTTTGGTGGATATTATAATTTGCAATGGTCTAAGAAACAAATTCACTTCAATTGGATAACCAAGTTGCTCCCATTCTACACCTGAACCTTCTAAGGTATGGATCTTGGCCAGTGGAGTGTAACTCCAAGGCAGTACAGGAACTGGAATGGAGATACTTAGGGGCATATTTATCATGGCTTTGCGTCATCCTTGTGCCACATAAGGGGGCGCAAGGATGACACAAAACCTAGAATGGCATGGCATTGTGTGGCCCTGCGTGGCTTGGTAAATGTGGAGTAACGCAAGGCAGAGCAAGTCGCTACCTTGAGTTACTCTGCCCCAGCGAGGTGTTCCATGGGTGGAGTGTGGGTGATCCCACGGTTCCTCCTATGGATTTTGGTGTATTCCCAGATTTACATTTAGTTATAGTCCTAGGAGTGCGTCAAAATGCTACGCTTCCCCAGAGGAGACGTAACAAGGAGAAATATGCTTATTTCTTTTCGTTTCTTCCTCTTGCTTTGTGTGCTGCATCATGCAGCACACATAGCAAGAGGAAAAGTCTCAGAGGATTGCTTTTGTGCAGGAAGGTGTCCCATCCTTCACAAAAACAATCCTGCCTACAACGCAGGCACCCTTGCACCATGGTACAAGGGCGCCTGCATTAGGGCTAGGCAGCAATTTGTGCGCCAGCGCAGGCAGAGAGCAGGAATGTGCCATATAATGTTAAATACAGTGCATTCCTGACCTCCTTTGCGTGAATATTTGATAAATAATTGGCAGAGTTTTTGCATTTAATAAACTCCGAGCCCGATTCATAAAGGCAATCTGAGACAAAAGTCTAACTTTACGACTTTTGGTACTCACAAAGGTCATTTACGAGTCGTATCTTTACATACACAGTCAGGCCGGAATCTCCGGCTTGCGCCGTACTCTCCACACCCGGGCCAGATGAAGTGAAATCACTGGGCCAGAATGCAATTTTTACAAAAAGGAACATTAGGAACATGGGATAAATGGTAGAGGAGGTCATGAAAATAAGTTTGGGCAGGGAAAAGGGTGTGGCCGGACACTACATCATATCCCAAAAAAGTTTGCTCCTTTGCATCATGGTACATGCAGTCCACAATTTGCACTCCCCTCCGTGTTGACTTTAGTGTCAACACTGCTTCTCCATGAATTGAAGGGCTTTCAGATTTAGTGAAGGTTTTCTATCTCGTTGTCCAGATATAATTCAAAGAGTTGTAGCTCACTTTTTTAGAACTAATACACCAAACTAGGTCTTGCAAGTCATATTTATGAAGCATAATTTTTAAAATAGAATTCTAAAAGTTAGGATTTCTTTTGGAGCTATGGTGCAGCTGTAATATGAAGGATGCCATATTGTATAAGTGAAAATCTGGAAGGCCTAGTTTACCCTCCTATTTTATTAATCTGTAAAGGTATGATTGACATTTTAATAAGTGCTATGCAACCAATAATTACCCGCGGAAGGGGTTTCCATACTTCAGGAACGTCACAGGTTTTTCCACATTACAGGTATATAATTGTTAAGGAATAGATTGCCTGGCTGATCTGAATAATACACACATAGATATCTTTTAGGGCCTCTTCGATAATTTTCTTTTATTATTGGTGGGAGAATCTCTGAGGTTGTCTTGACTCATCTTCGTCTTATTAATATTGTAACCCTCAGCACAGTATATGTTTTTATTGCTTGAAGGGCAAAGTTTATACTAATTAAACTTGGGGTAAAAAATAAAGCAATATTATCCGCATAGAATTTTATCTATAAAATGCCAGGAAGGGGAGCAGAGAAAGAGCTACTCTGACATATGTACGGGGCCAGCGGCTCAATAAAACAAGCAAATAATAAGAGAGTGAGAGGACATCCTTGATGGGTGCCTCTCTTGAGGGTTATTTGACCATCAGGTGAATTATTAATAATCAGCTGTTCTGTGACCTCTTGATATAAAGCATATATCTGCCTTGTGAGCATTGAAGGAAATTGAAGTGTTTCCAATATTGGGAATAAAATTCTCCAGCTCATGAGGTAAAAGCCCTTTCTGCATCCAGCAGGATAATAGCTGCTGGAGTTGCATCTGCCCGAACTATATCCATACATTTACACGTAAATTGAGTATTAACTTTAAGGCTCTATCCACTGATAAGCACATTCTGATCTTTAACAATGAGAATGGGGGCAACAATGTTTATTCGATTTGCCAATATCTTACTGTAGATCTTGTAATCTGAGTTTAAGAGTGTTATTGGCCTATATGATGTTGGCTCAATCAGTGATTTTCCCTATTTAATAACATTTATCAATACACCTTTGTGGAATGAATAGGAAATCTGCCCACCTCCAAGTATAGAATTAAAAAGAGTGGTCGCAGATTTAATAGGAGAGGAGGCAAATATCTTGTAAAATTCAGGTCCAAAACCATCTCCCCTGGGGCTTTGCACCTTGGCAGCTGTCCTATATATTTCCTCATCTCCATTTCAGATATAGGGCTTATTAAAATGGAAGCTGCTTCGTGGGGTCAAACAAGAAAGTCTAAGCTTTTTGAGAAATTGATCCGGCTGATGTTACAAACACAAATTACTTTGCTGTGGATCTTGATATAGTCTAGTGTAATAATCTGAAAAAAATATTTTAATTTTCCCTGCATCTTGGAATTTAGATCTTTAATTTGAATGTCTGGTTATTTACAATTTCTTTTTGGAGATAAAAATATCTAATTTTCTCTTTCACCTCTCACCGTTTGTTTAAGGAAATGTCAGATCTGTCTCTTACCATGGCTTAATAAGCTGCGCCTAGCCTCGCTTATAATTAGCATACTGCTTCCTGATCTTTTTGTATCTATACACTCTTAGTGATCAGAAAACTCCCCTAATAGTACTTTTAAAAGCTTCAACCACCATGGCTTCGTCTGTCGTTGACTCATTATGTGTAAAGTTTGTTTGGATTTCTAAATAGATGAATTTTGTATTGTCCTCTTCTAAGAAGACTCTTATCCATAGACCATCTGGACTATTTAGCTGGTATAAGCATAGCACAGCTAAAAACTACAGCTGAGTGGTCCCAAAAACTATTTGCATGATGCTGTATGTCGATACCGGAGAGAAAGGGTGACCCTAAAAACATGTGAATACTAGAGACAAAGTGAAAATGCTTTGAAAAATAAGTATAAGATCTAATTGTAGGGGTTTTCCATCTCCAGATGTCACATATTCCTAAATGAGAACATTTTTCTTTAAAAATCATTTGGGGGTTTCTCTTGTGCTGAGTTCAGAGGAGGTTAGAAGAATCTAAAAGAGGGTCTGGTAAAAAATGAAAGTCCCCCCCTCGGATATTATCACCCGGTAGAATGCCCAGTATACTGGGCTATATTAGGAGATAAAATTAAATTGGCGACCCCCGATTTACACCAGGAGAATAATCTAGTGTCCTTCTTTAGCCCTAAACAGGGGACTAGCACTTCAATTGAAGTTTTGTTTTTGTCAAGTTCACTACCCTCTTTTATGTAACATTAGCGGAAAAGAAGAACCTATCGCCAGTCATGGATATTTAATTTGATCTTTTTCCTTCCCCTCACTAAAATGTGTCTCTTTTTAAAAATAATGCTTTTCTTAAATATATTAAACCAGTCAAAAATGGCATCCCTGTTAAATTTATTATTAAGGTTGTTTGCATTAAAACCAGTCATAGTTAATTTCTCCATAAATTAAATTTCGATGACCAAAATATTGAGGAAGTATATGTAGGTAAGCATAGATTTACTATTATTAACTCCACATCTACCTACCTTGAAGATAAATATATTGGGAAGGTGCATACATGTAAAGTTAAAAATAGTGAACCTATTATTATTATTTTTATATGCTTAAATTCATGATATTTTGTCCTCAATATTTAGGCCTCAATATTTTTACCCCCACAATATTTTGTTTACGACATTCTGATGGGATACCGCCTTCCAGATTGGCCAGAGGAGGTAGTCACTTCAGGTACCAAATTAAGTGTTCCTCCAAATTAGACCAAAACATCTAATTGAGAGATATTAAATAAAATATTCAGGGACTCAAATTTCATGGTTTGCTTAAGACTTTAGTTATTAGCACCTATCTGAGACTGATGTGAGAGTGTGCAGCAGGGAAGTAGCCATCAGTGTAGCAGCCAATGCTTCCGCATCTACTCAAAAACCACCAGAATTGGAGTGTTACAGTATGCATTGCTGTAGTAAAATGCAATTTTATTCTGTACATAATGTTTGTTGTGTTCATTCTGCCCATGTTTATCTCCGGAGAACAAGTGTTACTGTGATTCTGTAACATGCCTTACATATGCACCTAAAAATGTAATTTATATGCACATTTGTAGTTCTAACATGCTTGAAGGTGTTTAGGAAATGTTGTCATGAGAGAGAGAGAGAGAGAGAGAGAGAGAGAGAGAGATGCCATATTTTCATGTATTAGGCCTCAAATACCTAATATGGCATTGCTAAAAGTTGTACACTTAGAAATGCTAACACCAGCCCGACTACATAAACACAAAATCCGTGAAGACGATATCTGTTGGAACTGCAATGGAGCAGTGGGAGACTTAGAACACCCACTGACTCTTTGCCCGTGTGTGACTACCTATTGGGAAAAAGTCCTTAAATTCATATCTAAACTTTTCCCCCTCGATACAAGCAGGGACCTCCAGGCTCTACTATTTGCTCCTACTAGAGCAGACTCCTTGGGTGATAATGACAAGGCACTCCTTGACCTACTTCTCACAGCAGCTTTTAAGATAATACTTAACAACTGGAAGGATACTCGTAAATCATCTTTTAAACACTGGCTGAATTGGGTTACTAACCTGCGAGGAGCTGATAATATAGCGCTTCACAACTCCCCGTGGAAGTCCCCAAATAGAGGCATGTGGGAATCCCTTGATCTCTTCTTTGCATCATACAAACCACCATGAACTGTCTCTTACACTACCCTACGCTTCTACATAATACCAAACGGAGACCCTTCATGACCGACATCTTTACCATACCACTTAGAGGAGCACACATCAAGGATCTCTAACCTCTAATCGCCGTCCATATTTAGCGCGGGGTGATATATCTGTGCTGAGAAGTAGTCGAAAGTCTTGCAACCACTAGACATATGCCAAACGAAATAGCCTTCCCTGCTATCTGTTTCTGCCTTAAGATAAGTCCCTTGTGCCATCTATACTATCGTCACTCATGTCATTGTGCTGTCGCAGTGCTGATGGTTTACTCACTTACTCTGTCCCTATCTGTGATCTCTAAGATTCGAAATGTGCTGTATTTCCATTTGCAATCTGTATATTATTTATTTAATTATTATTTATCTAACTTTTATTTATTTGCTATATTATAAGTATTATATGTATTATATATTGTTTTGCTTCGAACAATCAATACAAATTTATTGAATTCAAAAAAGAAATGCTAACATATGAGATTATATCTCTTAGAAAAGATGAGATCACATACAGTGGAGATATTACAAAAAGTGCAACTTTTGATCTCTGTAAAAGGATGCTATTTCATAAAAGATTAATATTTTATAAAAATGATTCACATATTTATTGTCGAATGTATTTGTCTGAATAGAACGTAATGTTGCAATTGATTAGAATTTAGTCTTTTTAAACGGGAAGATGAGACATTGACCTCTTCAACTAACTTGTATTAACTATCAGAATATGTCATTGCAAAAATGTTTATTAATCATTCACAAGAAGTTTCAACGAATACATACCGTATTGTGTGGACTTTAGTTTCTAAGAATTGAATTGTACAACTATACATGGGAAAGTAAGGCCATAAGCGGAGTTGAACCCTGCTCGACATTTCTTGCAACAAATCTAACTAATGCAATTGATAGACCATTGTTCTCTCGATGATATGTTGAGCAGTAGTCCGGTTCCCAGGAAAACCTCGGACGCTGATTGGATGGAAGAAGATGGTACAAGCAACTGTTGCAGACTTTCATAAAATGTGTTGTTTATACAAGTGCGTGTTCCTAGATTAGTCTATGGCGGCTGAATTACTGACTTGCCACTTGCCAACCCCGACTGGTCATTCACATTCGCAGACATACTTAGTCCGCAGAGCTCTGATTGAGAACCTTATCCCTTTTACCACAGACCCTGCGATATATTATGCTGAGACTCTACTGAGTTTCTTGAACTTCTCTGCATGAGATGTTCTGCTTTGATATTTATAATTTATTGAACTGAATTTACTAAATCTTCATGCTTGTTCTCACTCTCTTGATATAGAGCTTTTCATAAGTTCTATTGACTACTTTCTCTCATTTTAGAATAGTGATTCATTCCTTTATGGAACACGCTTATTGTTTTTATTAAAAATGTTACTGGTTTGAAAATAACCTGATTAATAATAATGATTGATGAATAAAAGGATTACTTCATTAAAGATGATCTATTAAAAGATTTGAATTAATAAAATATCTAAACCTTACCTAGTTCTCTTCATTGACTCACACTCATATTGATTATTGATGATAAATTGTTGATATATTTGATGATTTAATTTCTCTTCTCGCCACAACAGCCAAGGTCCAGCGACCTGACCGAGCGAGGATTAGCCTGAATGAACAGTAAACCAAAAATCAATTTAACCTGATTCTCACTGCAACAAACTTGGTAGCAGAGATATGGTTTACATTAAGAAGGGAAACTAAAATGCCCATGTCCCATTGCCCAAACCCCATAATCTGAAGACTGACAAGTGCAATTTTCGAAGGCAGTTACTGTATTTGGAGGTGTATCAATAGGGTTATGCGTCCTGAATATTGATTAGTGTGGTGTTTATTGATGAGATATTGGTATATATGTTGGATGAATTGGTGATGTTTATGCGTTTACTGTGAAGAAGTTGAAAAGGTTATCGGGCTTGATAGAGACGTTTGAGTGCCAAAACTAAGATTCAAATGACAGTGTGGGGGAAAGTAGTCAAAGCATCTTATGCTTCTAGGTTAAATACCTTCGAAAATAGTGAGGAAATGGGGAGCATGCTAGCACTACAAGTTAGGGGGATGGTGAATAAGAACACTATTGATTCTATACAGCATGTGAATAATATAATCCAGTGGTCCATGATAAGGTTTTGAGGGTCTTCCAAGCATACTATGAAACGCTCTAGGGGGAAATATCTGTGGCATCCCTGAACAATATCAATCAGTATGCTGCTTCTACAGTATCAGGGCTAGTTTCTGATAAATATCGGGCTATTCTGGACTCAACTACTATGGGGGCAGAGACGTTAAGAGCTGTTAAACAACTCCCAGCTGGGAAAGCAGCTGAGCCAGACCTCATACCCTCAGAGTTTTATAATACTTTTTCTAGTATCCTCCTTAGTTTTCTGTTGTCACTGGTCAAGTACATTGAGGGAACCAGGGATGTCCCTAGGTCTTGGTGTGAGACCTTTACAACAGTGTTTTTTAGAGAAAGGAAAAGAGTCACTGAACTGTTCCTCATACCAGCCAATATCATTGATAAACTGTAATACTAAAAGCTATCCCAAAATTCTGGCGAATCGTATTGCCCCCATAATTGCAGGTTGGGCGGACAGTATGCAGCATGGGTTTGTCCCACACCGAGACACTACAGCTCACACTAATCTTGCAGTTGCTATTTTCGATGTGGCAGGGGCATTAGGTGTACTGGCTAGTATGATTTTGCTTGACCCTGAAAAAGCGTTTGATCGGGTATCATGACCCTTCTTATGGTCAACATTGGCAGCAATGGGCTTTAGTTCCCAGATGCTGGGTAGAATTCAGGCTCTGTGTCACAACTTGTCAATTCAGGAGGTCAGTAGTTGCTTCTTCTTGTCTTTGGCCGAAAGGTCTTGGGCCCAGTTCATTTGGCAATATAAACATTCCCTCTGCACAATAGGATTTTATAACTACCGACAGATAGAGGTGGGTGGTGGCTTCCTAGTTTACAGTAATATTATTGGTCTGCTATCTCGGAGTGCATGTCTCAAGTAATGATATATCATGAGTTCTGGTACTTGCAGTCTCTGTATTTTGAAGCTGGCCCAAGGGTACGATTTCACAACCCTTCTTACTTGAAGCATACTCAGTTTAAGACCCTCCGGGTGTTTTACCAGGTGTGGTGAAGTTTAAGGGCTAAATTTTCAAATGCCCCTCCCATTCGTTATACGTCTTTATGGTTTAACCTGGATTATCCTTCTTTTTCTGATGATTTGCATGCGATAGACTGGTCTAGGTTGCGCCTGCAATCGGTGGGTCAGCTGTTCGCAGGGCCTCAGGTCTTATCCTTTTCAGATTTAGTTACACAATTTGCAGTTCTGAGCACAGGTTTTTTCAAATATATGCAGAATAAAACAAATTGTTAACAAACAAGTTAAAGATTCAGGGCCATGGAATCATGCACAGTTTATTGAACTGTTGCACAGAACCCATGGAAGAGGGGGTATTAGTTAATTTTATAAATTACTAAATTCGGGCCAATGCAACAATATAGCCACCATAGCCACCAAATGGACTAGTAAATTATCACTACAAGTGGCTGCTGATGCTGTTATGGAGTCAATCCAGTTGAGTAAACGATTTGTCAATGTATCCAGGCTGAAAATACATAATTTTAAGATTTTTCAAGATACATATTACGCTCCAAACCAAATATTCAACTGGGGATGTCGGACTAGTTCGGAATGCTTTAGGAGTGGTAAGGTGGGAGCAGAAACTGTGCACATTTTCTACTCGTGTGGCGCATTGCATCAATATTGGCAGGGGGTCTGTGAGGAGATTTCTAGGGTTACTCTAAGTCGCACTTACCTGTCCGTTCAGCTTATCCTTTTTGGTACATCGTATGAAGTACCCTTGAAATTGAAATGTATTGTTTTCTTTATGATTGTGACAGCTAGGATTCTGGTTGTGCGTTTTTGGTTTGACCTGAGTCCTCCATTGGCTATTACCTGGTTTAAGCTTTTCTTGGATATTTATGGTTTAGAGCTGTCCCTTGTCAAGAGGGATCCTGTAAGGAAACATTTAAGACAAAGGTGGGCCGGGTAGATTCAGATGCTGTGGCCGGTAGGGTTGGGAGTCCATAGATTAACCATAAGGTTGCACTCCTTTGATCTTTCCTCAATCAATGAGGTTGCTCGACTCTCTTCTGTCATACTGATATTTTGACATTGGTGTTTTGGTTTTCTTATTTGTGTGATATGGTGTCACCACTCTGTTGCATCAATGTTGTAAAAGTGTATGATAAATCAATAAAATCCTTTAAAAAAAAAAGAAATCAGAGTCTGAAAGTGATTCAGGGAATGAAATATTGGACGCATTGTTAGCTGCACGTCCGCCACCATATGTGGCCCTTGTAAATAATGCTGAGGGAACAAATACAGAGGCTACAGCCCCTGTTGATCTACATTTAGTTCCAAATGAAAGACCATTACACTTGACACATCCCACTGTCCATCCTGTTACAAGTATAGTGGCTACAAGAATTGAGACTACTCCTACAGTAATGCCTCCAGTGTTACTGCACGAATTGTAACTGTACCAGCACCTGACACCAGGGTTGTAACAGCACAGCCATTGGAGATTCGCACACCCACTACTCCTATTAATGTAGTTCCCGCAACTGTAGCTCAAGGAGCTGTTACAGGAGCACCAGAGACCGGGTTTATCCCGACATCACAGAATTCACAAATTGTCACTTGGACACCACCACAAATCATATGGTCACTAAGAAAAGGGAGAAGGATTTAGCTTACAACACCAATGAAACGGTAAGATAAATTTGTTCAAAGATGGAATTTTCCCCCATGTTTTGAATAAATGGCAGGGGATAAAAAGACAGAGAGTCTGATTATCATTACATAACCGTCAGAGAAGGAGAGAGCAGTAATTACATTTCTGAAGGGTAAGGTTCTTTCCTCCAAAGGATCTTGACTGGGTAAAGACTAAGGGGCATATTAACAACGGCCAGCGATAATTATCGCTGGTCGTGCTTAGCGATAATTATATTATCGCAGGCTATCTCTGGTATTTATCGCCCTGGTAGCGCGTTATTAACAACGCGTTACTCCAGGGCGATAAAGATTGCAGAGATAGCGAGGTTATCGCCCTTTTGCAGGGAACATCGCTGGTTTTCCAGCGATGTTCCCCTCAAAACGGCGATAACCTTGCTGATACGACCCTGTGGTCGTATCAGCAGAATCCATCTCCTATGTCTAACATAGGTAAGTCAGGATTATAGCAGACGTTAGATTTTGGCGAAAACGGACGTTTTCGCCAAAATTTAACGTCTGCTATAATCCTGTGGGCTGCCTTGTAAATATCGCAATGTGCACATCGGCGATATTTGCAACGTAGCCCATCCGGGGTACGCCTAGTAACGCCCACTTTGCATCTCATTAGAGATGCAAAGATGGGCGTTGGGGAAAGGGCGATAGTGCAAGGATTCACGCGATAGCGTGACCTTGCTGATTAGGCGATAAGATTATCGCCGCTTTTCGTCCGAAAACGGACGCTAAAGCGGCGATAATTGTTTATCGCCTCGTTGTTAATATGCCCCTATGAGAATGTCCCAAGAGCCAAAAGAGTCAGTACATGATTACTATGAGTGGGTGCTTCAGGCTTTCCATCAGCATAGTGGAAGAGAGTATCCTAATCCTAGTGATATGGGATTCTTTGTGTGTCAGTTTGCTATCGGATTAAGACAAGAGATTAGTACTCACATACAACAGAGTGTGATTTGCTGGCAAACAAAGTCATTGGATGAAATTTTGAGATATGCAAAATATTGCAGTGATGAACAAGAAATGAAGCAGAAAATGATTAAAGAGAAATTTATGTTGGCGCAAACAAAGTTTGTTCAAAAGGGTTTCCAGAATCAAGAATCAGTCTTTTGCAGGAAATGCCTGAGGCATGCAAGGTGTTGGTTTCGAAGCTGGGGTACAAGGTATTCAAAGAGGTTTTGTTCCAAAGGATAGAGGTAGAGGTGTTCTGAATACTGGTGTAGACATTGCAACCCTGAAGAAAATGACCCCTTGTCACCTATGTAATAAGATCAGGCATTGGAAGAGGGAGTGTAGACTTAATCCACATAGAATGAATGGAAATAATCAAATGCAGGGAGGAAAACAGATGCAGAATGTACCCGTTCAGCAGATGCAAATGCCAATGCAAAAACAGGTACCTACGATGCAGGTTCCATGAACCCACAGCATATGGGAAACCCCAGATTCAATTTAAATCAGATGCGCAAAGCAAATCTAAATTCATTTCAGAATCAGAACGCATTTCAACAATTCCCGATGCTAGACAATAATAGTTTTTGTCTGACAATTCCCAGTAACAATGTCTGAGGGGGGAGGAAGATTACGTGTTTGGCGCAGTCTTGGAGGTAGACCTGAGTGGACCATTTGTAGAAGGAGAAGTAAATGGTCACCAAGTGTCACTTTTGATTGACACAGGAGCTATCAGATGCACTGTGCGAACAACGGAAGTCCCAGACCTACTCCTCTCAGGAAAGAAGATCCAAGTTGTAGGAGTTTTGAATAAACAAATAACAAACCCAGTTTCAGAAAATGTCCCAGTAAAAATAGGGTCATTTTAAGAAAGTCATCAATTTGTAGTTTGTGATTCCAGTCCCGTACATCTGTTAGGCAGAGACCTATTGTGCAAGTTGAACTGCACTATTTACTGTACTCCAAATGGTGTCAAGTTTCAGACACATGATGAAGATTTGGAGTTCAAAATGGCCCGACAAGAAACAACTGTGGGATTATTTTCATTGAGGACAGTGGAAGAGCTGCCTCCTGATTTAAAATAAACAGTGAACTCAGAGGTGTGGGATTTCACAGGTAAAGATATTGGATTGATTAAAGACATAGAACCAGGCAGAATTATAGTAAGACCTAATGCGGTGTATCCAAGGACACCACCTTACAATTTCCTTGTACTGAAGAGTAGTTCACAATCGTGGATCTATGTCAAGCTTTATTCTCTGTTCCAATATATGAAATCAGTAAATACCTATTCCCCTTTGTATACTCTGAGAGAGTTTTGGCATTGTGCCGTGTTCCACAGGGGTATACAAAGAACCCATCCATTTTCAACTAGCTCTTGAAAAGTAATCTGGAATCCCTGCAAATACCTTACAGATCAGTTCTTGTGCAGTACATTGATGACCTAATTGTGGCATCAGAAACACGAGAAGCATGCAAACCGGACACAATTACTCTTCTGAACTATTTGGCTGAAAACGGACATAAAGTGTCACCCGATAAACTGCAGTATTGTCAAAAAGAAGTCCAGTACTTGGGGCATAATATTGAGAAAGGAGAAAGGAAAGTGTCACCCGAGAGAGTGGATGACATTTTAAAAATGAGCCCACCCAGAACACAGAGAGAAGTCAGAATGCTCCTGGGAATGGTTGGCTACTGTAGACAGTAGATACCAAACTATTCCCAAATGGCTAAGTCTTTACTGAGGCTGACACACAAAGATGTGCCTGATCTGCTTCCATGGGACAACGAGTGCTTAAGAGCTTTCCTTGAGAAAAATGCATATGGCATTTGGATATCAGCAGATGGAAGACCAGTATTACCCAACAGTTTGCTATATACTATGACATGACATTACCATGGTGCAACACACACAGGAAGAGATGAAATATGAAGGTTGTTCAGACAGAGTTGATTTAATCCCAAGTTTAGAATGTTTGCAGAAGAATTGTGCCAAAGATGCATAACATGTCAACAGATGAACGTCATATAATCACTAACTAAGTCATATAGGAAGATCAAGTGATCCCTTCACTAGGATGCAAATGGATTTTATTGAAATGCCTGTTTGTAACGGGTTGAGATATGTCCTGGTTATAGTGTGCATTTTCTCTCGAAGGGTGGAAGCTTCTGGAATAGTGGAACACCTCAACGGGACTATAAAATCCTGATTAGCAAAAGTCTGTGCATCTACTTCAATGAAATGGCCTGATGCTTTACCTTTGGTGTTGATGAGTCATGAAATATTAATGGGGTGTGCAATGAGACTGACTGCTGTGCCTGCAAATGCACTTCTGAACATTACAGATGACATGATACTCGACTACTGCAAAGGATTGGCTGATGTGGTGAGTTCTGTCTCTCACCAGATTGAAGCTGCTACTTTAAATTCACATCAGGAGCAGTGCCACAACCTCAGTCCAGGTGACTGGGTAGTGGTGAAGAAACACGTCAGGAAGTCTGGTCTGGAACCATGATGGAAAGACCCCTATCAGATTATCCTAATGACTAATACTGCTGTTAAGTGTGGTGGATTACCTAATTGGGTGCATGCTCCTCACACCAGGAGAGTAAGAAATCCTCATGAAGAAGTGGTTTTCTATTAGCCAGAACAGAGAACACCAGTTACAGCAAAGAGAAGAAAGGAGTGAAGAACGACAAGCAGTTGTGCCAATCCAGATTCCTGTGTCACACGAAGTGGCTTCGAAATCTCTAGAGACAATGAACAAGATACAAACGTCCCAACCGAAGAGACAGTTGAGACAGCACCAGATCAGCAAGAAGATCCGGGTAAAGGAACAAGTGCTGAAACAAGGAGAGACATCTGAAATGCTGAATGGCCAAGAAACTATGGTGTCAGTTGACCTCATACTACAAACAATTAGTGAAGAGACAGAGTCAAGCGGTGTAAGTGACACTGAAGAAGAACAACAAACACTAAGGAGATCAAAAAGATCACAAGTGCCTTGTTGAAGGAATTGTGCACCTGAATGGACTTACCACATAAATCAAGTGTTCAACACACCCGTATCAGATTTGGGTGATCTGAGTTCACAACAGTATGAGCCCCCATGACTTCATAACTGAGAAAAGTTGGGAAAAAGCTGTTTGAAACAGACTTCTGAAAAGAAACGAAAAGTTTGAGAGACATTATTACAGAAAAGGTTTTGCCAACAGACTGAAAATACAATTTTTTATATTAAAGAAGATTTACCTAGGACCAAGGTTACAGAAGAAGAGTAGGGATAACATTTAGAAGATGAAGTAGGGCTAAGGTTCACTATACGACGATTGCTATAAACATAGTGCTAACAAAATAAATTGCTTTAAAACCCTCAAACTAATCTGAATTGAATTGCTGATTTATTGCTGCTGTGTTTTGATTATTGATCTGATTGCAGACAAACATGTTGCTTAAATAGAAGTAGATGCTCTGCTCTTGGTTCCTCATGGCCATTGACAGTTATTTCTTGTTTCTTGCACGTCCACTTGTTGAGTCCATGCCCTGGATGAGACGCTTACGACCTGGGCCCCATTATTGCCCTCGGCTCCCACATGCCCGTGCCAGACCTCACGGTAGCTTCTAGTATTCAGGTGCTCTCCTGGAATGTTAATGGGTTAGGCGATAGGATTAAAAGGGAGGTTGTGCTGCAGTACTTCAAGAGACACACTCCAGATATTATCCTTCTCCAGGAGACCACCTCCCAGGGAATACATACGTACACTGGATAGATGGGGCCTCAAAATGGTAGCACACGCAGGATACACCACAGTGTCAAGAGGGGTTGGCATTCTTGTGCGGAAGTCTCTGCCCTTTGTAGTCCACAGGGTTTAGCCTGACGATCACGGGAGGTATGTTGCACTGTTGGGGAGGTGGATAAGTAGGACGCTAAATGGTATTTCGGTGTATGTCCCCCCGCGACTCCACGAGGCAGCCTTTGTTGACATGAGTACGCTGCTCCTCGGCCTCCCAGATTGTGAACTATTAATTGGTGGAGATTTTAATAGAGCTTTATGTGAGACCAATGATTGCTTGCCACCTCGCAAAACGTGCTCCACCCGTAGATTATTGTCTGATTTTTTTAGTGGCCTTGGGTTTAGTTGATGTATGGAAGGCGTATCACCCCCCACTTCAAAAATACACATTCACCTCCGGAGCACATGGTAGTCTTTCCCGGATAGATTATATTTTCGCTCGCTCCAGTCAACTTCCCCAGTTTGGTGATATCCGTCAACTGGCTATGGGCATTTCAGACCACTCCCCACTCTGGGCGGGGTACGGACTATCAGACCGAAGTGATCATCACCATATTGTGCTTAATCCTTGGTATATTAAAGTTCCTTGTATCTGCACTAGCCTTCAGAAAGCTGCTTTGCATTACTTTGCTGACTATTAGGGTTCTGTAGACTCAGCGCACATTTTATGGGCGGCCTACAAAGTAGTCAAGGCCTCTTGCTGATAGCCTGACATAGAAAAGAAAATAGAGCACTTTTGGAGACACTAGAATGGGAAATCCTAGACCTCGAAACCCACCTGATTGACGGGGGCGGGGGGAGTTACCTCATAACTTAATTCTTAAACAGAAGGAGTACAAAGACATTGCAAAGGAGGCAGCTAAAGCCAACCATCGTGCGGCACAACATCGTCTTTACGAGGTGGGCGAATGAGCTGGCAGACTCTTCACCTGGCTTGATAGGGGTCAGCAGGATAGTAGATGGGTGCCTGAACTGATGGGAGATCAGAATAGTGTCATTTGACAAAGAAAAGACATTGCCGCTACTTTTGCAGCCTACTTTACGAAACTTTATTCCCCAACTTCTACAGCTATGACCTAAGACTCCTGTGAATTACTGTCCGGCCTCCACCTCCCTGGTCCATCCCAGTCGGATCGGGAGCTCCTCGATCAGGCACTGACAGAAGATGAAATAGCGCAGGTAATCCGGACTTAAACTCCAGTAAGCTGGTGAGCCCTAACGGCCTACCAATAGGGCTCTACAAGCTCAGGGCCTCCGAAGTAGCTTCCCACCTCCTGCTCATGTTTAATGAGAGCTGTGAAGTAGGAATTCTGACAAGAGATCAGAAGTTGGTAACTATTGTTGCTATTCATAAAGAGGGTAAACTACCAAATGATTGTGCCTCATACCTGCCTATATCATTGACTAATGTGGGGGCTAAAATCCTAGTGAAGCTATTAGCTTCCCGGCTGGTTAGGGTGATCTGGACTCTGGTTCACCCGGACCAGTATGGCTTTATGCCAGGGTGAAATAGATCCCTTTATTCTATGTCATCTTCATGGCGTTTTGGGTCGTGCTGCAATGCTCCGTGAAGATGCCCTAGTGCTTTCACTGGCTGCATGCATGGCTTTCGATACGATGATACGATTGAGTGGCAATTTATGTTTGTGATGCTGTCAAGGCTGGGCTTCAGCCTGGGCTTTATGGCTTGGATAAGACTCCTATATTCTGCCCCTCTGCCCATGTGACGGTAAATGCGGAAACGTCCGAGGTGTTCCGACTCCGGAGAGGCACTCGGCAGGGATGCACCATCTCCCCTTTAATCTTTGCTCTGGTCCTGGAGCCACTGGTGACCTGGATCAGGGATGATCCCCTTGTCAAGGGATTGAGATGGACTGCAGATTGGGAGGATAAGATCTCCCTCTATGCGGACGACATCTTATTGTACATCGCGGATCCGGTGTCTACCTTGAATAGAATAATGCACATCTTTACCCTTTTCCGCCGCTACTCTGGATATACTTTAAATTGGTCTAAGTCCCTCATCTCTCCCTTATGCAGGGAAAACGCCAAGATTGCCCCGAGACTGTGACGCGCTTGTGGTGACGGACGGGTTTCGTTACTTAGGTATCTATATTACTTGGAACTCCACTACTTTCCATACCCACAATCTGGACCCGCCACTTGACAGACTGCAAAGGAAAGTACAGCACTGGAAGACCCTGCCATTATCGCTTCTGGGGAAGGCTGCCTTATTTAAAATGATGGTGCAACCCCATTTTCTGTATGTGCTCCAAAATGCCCCCTACCCAGTACTAACATCCTATTTCCAGGGAATATGACACTTTACAACGCACGCGTTACAACGCGTGTCATTACAACACATTTTTTACATCGCAAAATCCATTACAACGCATGTTGTTACAACGCATGTCGTTACAACACATAATCCATTACAACGCAATTACTATTCTAACTCCACCGGGGCGTTACTTTGGGGAATGCGTTGTAATGGATTATGCGATGTAATGAAATACGTTGTAATGGATTTCGCGTTGTAAAACATTCGTTGTAATGACACACGTTGTAATGCGTGCGTTGTAAACGATGTTTCCCATTTCCAGGCTATTGAATGGGCTACTCGCACATTACTCTGGGAGGGCCACCCTCCCACAGCCTTAAGTAAATTAACTAGGGGCTGGTATGATGGTGGGATCGCATTGCCAGACATACAAACATATTATTGAGCAGCACAGCCTGTTACCATTAACTACTGGGCCCATCTTCCCTGGGAGGATCCGGCATATCGCATGGATAAATATGTCATGGGCCCGGGGGGTATCTCAGAGCACTCTATGGCAATACCCACATCCCGTCAGTCCCTATACCCACGGCAGTCACGCTAGCCATATGGCACACAACACTACACGCCCTAGGATGCAGAGGTAGGATCACGGGCACCACTCCTCTTTGGGGTACCTCACAACTAGGTACATTGGCCACACAAAAAGGTTTTGATAGGTGGGACATTATAGGCCGGTCTCGGGTGGGAAACCTCTGAAAGCGGAGGCAGGAAGTTCCATTAGTGGAACTGCCGTCTGAATACCAACTTGCACCCACTGAAACTTACCGATATCTGCAGATACGCCACACACTGGAGAAGGCATTGCCAAAAGGGACAATCTTATCTGATTCGTCATCATGTGAAGACAAGCTGCTAGAGGGCCATATGCCCAAGAAAGCAATATCCTTTATGTACAGTAAATTGATTCACAACTGACCTGATACTTTGACCTGTTTAAATGCACATTGGGAGAGTGACGTTGAGGGCCTTTAGGACGATGAGTGGCCTGAGGCGCTGGCATCCCCC